>JAQGEQ010000186.1:1200000-1881222 GCA_034620365.1 Pegea sp. RAD2-039 | reverse complement strand
GATTCTTCTGAATCGGATACGACGTCTGATTCTTCTGAATCGGATAACACGTCTGATTCTTCTGAATCGGATACCACGTCTGATTCTTCTCACAATGCAACCACGTCTGATTCTTCTGAATCGGATACCACGTCTGATTCTTCTAACTCGGAAACGACGTCTGATTCTTCTGAATCGGATACCACGTCTGATTCTTCTGAATCGGATACCACGTCTGATTCTTCTCACAATGCAACCACGTCTGATTCTTCTGAATCGGATAACACGTCTGATTCTTCTGAATCGGATACGACGTCTGATTCTTCTGAATCGGATAACACGTCTGATTCTTCTGAATCGGATACCACGTCTTATTCTTCTCACAATGCAACCACGTCTGATTCTTCTGAATCGGATACCACGTCTGATTCGTCTAACTCGGATACGACGTCTGATTCTTCTGAATTGGATAACACGTCTGGTTCTTCTGAATCGGATACGACGTCTGATTCTTCTGAATTGGATAACACGTCTGATTCTTCTGAATCGGATACGACGTCTGATTCTTCTGAATTGGATAACACGTCTGATTCTTCTGAATCGGATACCACGTCTGATTCTTCTCACAATGCAACCACGTCTGATTCTTCTGAATCGGATAACACGTCTGATTCTTCTGAATCGGATACGACGTCTGATTCTTCTGAATCGGATACCACGTCTGATTCTTCTCACAATGCAACCACGTCTGATTCTTCTGAATCGGATACCACGTCTGATTCGTCTAACTCGGATACGACGTCTGATTCTTCTGAATTGGATAACACGTCTGATTCTTCTGAATCGGATACGACGTCTGATTCTTCTGAATTGGATAACACGTCTGATTCTTCTGAATCGGATACGACGTCTGATTCTTCTGAATTGGATAACACGTCTGATTCTTCTGAATCGGATACCACGTCTGATTCTTCTCACAATGCAACCACGTCTGATTCTTCTGAATCGGATACGACGTCTGATTCTTCTGAATTGGATAACACGTCTGATTCTTCTGAATCGGATACGACGTCTGATTCTTCTGAATCGGATAACACGTCTGATTCTTCTGAATCGGATACCACGTCTGATTCTTCTCACAATGCAACCACGTCTGATTCTTCTGAATCGGATACCACGTCTGATTCGTCTAACTCGGATACGACGTCTGATTCTTCTGAATTGGATAACACGTCTGATTCTTCTGAATCGGATACGACGTCTGATTCTTCTGAATTGGATAACACGTCTGATTCTTCTGAATCGGATACGACGTCTGATTCTTCTGAATTGGATAACACGTCTGATTCTTCTGAATCGGATACGACGTCTGATTCTTCTGAATCGGATGTGACGTCTGATTCTTCTGAATCGGATACCACGTCTGATTCTTCTCACAATGCAACCACGTCTGATTCTTCTGAATCGGATACCACGTCTGATTCTTCTAACTCGGAAACGACGTCTGATTCTTCTAACTCGGAAACGACGTCTGATTCTTCTGAATCGGATACCACGTCTGATTCTTCTGACTCGGACGGCACGTCTGATGCGCTTTTGGCTTTCTTGTTTAATTGTAGTTTTTACTTTTCTTCGGTGATTTTGTTTGATAGGTTTATTCCATCTGATTGTTTGAGTTTGTTGTTGGGTGAAGATTCCTTTTGCACCGCCTTTTATTGAATCTCTTTCTGCAATAACATTTGAGCAATTAATCTTGGGGTATTTTTTTATTAATTTTGTTGATAAAGTGTTTTTTTTACATAGTGTTGTGTTTTTTGTTCTTGTTTTCTAATACTTTGTTAGGTTGCTTACCCGTTTTTTGATCATCAGGATGAAATACTTCGATGTCTTTTCTATAAATATACAATAAACTTTTGATTAACAATATTACTTTTTGTGGAAATTATTTGATTTTTCTAATTGATAAATAATACTAGTTATCTTTAATTATATATATTTTATTTTATATATAGATCATACTTTAGAAATATAGCTTTATCAATAATCTATTCCTATATTTATTTCTCCTAAAAATAAAGTTGACTTATAAAAGAAAACTACCACTTACTGTAAGTTATCGTTTGAAGCTTCTTCTGTTGATACAGTTGCTGCTAAAACTACAATAGTCAAAAAGATGAGTCGTCTCATCTTGACCTCTTCACTTATCACTGTAGTTGTAACAGCTTGTTGGAGGTGCCCTTTTATTCTCTTACTTTTCCTGTTTTTGATTAACTCCCACACATGTTAGTGGGTTGATAAGAAACTCCTAATGAAGGTGGGAATTCCGGTTATTAAAAAAGTTGTGATCGCTTGCTGATTGAAATGGTTTTCCACATTTAATGTTGTATCATTTTTTGTGTGTTATGAACATTTTTGACTTTCTTTAATCTCACTAAAACTCTTTTTATCAACGCAGCTTTTTAGTGATGCGTTTTCTTTAGAGTATGCTTGGTTTTAAATTTCTACCCATACCTTTATTTTCTAATTTCCATCATTTATTCTAGATACCTTCAATTTTTAGCGTTATTACTAGCCCGATTGTTGAAAAATGTACTCATCGTTTATCTAAAAGGCAGCTTTTCGTTATATATACAAATTATTTTCTTTTTTTTTTCTATAATTATTCAGTTAAAGTAGTTTCCGAAAATACTTATATACACTATTCTGTCATACATAAAGAAAACAAAGTAAATCTTTGAATTTTCATGAAGACTAAGTGATGTTTTTACAAAAATATTTAAGTGTTAAAATACTAACTATAAGTCGATAATAATAAAAATCTAATTAATATTTCAGTTTTTCTGAGATTTTGCTATTAACTTTAAAACAAAATTTTATATAAGTTTGATTATTTTTGAAAAATTTCAAAGATTTGTTAACTTAAGATATAGTTTAGATAAATGAAGGTTTAATAATCACTAAATTTGATATTATTAACGAAGTAATTTAAACAAATTTAGAAAAGTTTTTCATCATTTGTAAATCGGGCAGATTTTAGAATTGAACAACAAACAAAAGTTCATCTTTCATTTGAGTTTATTTATAGTACAACTAAAAAAATCTTTAAAATCTTAGATGGTTACAGAAGTTTAGACAAACATAAGATGTTAAGAAAGTTTTCTAGAAAATATTTCTAACAAAAATGATGAAAGTTACTTGAGTGGGAACCTACCCGCAACAGCCCACACTAATACATCGGAAGAAAATAACAGATTTTTCGACTGAGATTTTCAAAGCAACTGATTTCAAGCTTTTATTCAGATTAAGCAACAACTAGAAAGCTCGTTTTGAAGTCTTACAAAACATCTTATATATCGCAAGATATCAAAAGTTAATTTTGTTTTCTGATGATGATGATTAGAAAAGTTGTGAAAAAATGCCTGCTGTTATAAACATTTGGACACAAAATACAAAAATGTAGATACTTAAAATACTACAAACAAAAATATACAAACTGAAGTTGCTTTTATCAGTAACTCTTCAAATGATCAGTTGATAAAAGGAAATTAAAGTCTTTTAACCGAAGAGGAGTTAGATTTCGAAATGAATTACTTTTAATGACCAAAATAATTTCTTTGAGTAATTTGATCTCTAGAAAACTTCAAGGTTATCATACCAGACACAAATTGATTGAAATGGAACGAGCATAATTGAAAATGAGGAAAATCGTAATAAAGTAACTTGCTGATTGGTTGCAAAGATTTGTTACTTTCAAAAAGTTGTTAGAAAAAAACTGAAATTTTCTGTGTTCAAGTGTTAGAAGGAGAAATAAATTTAAAAATAAATAAGATTGGTTGAAGATGATTCTTAATCTTGAAGATTACTGAAAATACGAGAAGAAAATGAGCTTGCTGATGAAAATGATAGAAATTAGATGAGAAAAGAAAATAAATATGAGAAGGAAGCTAGAGGGTTTGAAATTATTGAAATAAAAACAGAAGAATTTCGGATTTAAAGGCCTCGACCGGAAGTGGAGATATACAGAGGCATCTGTTGATGTCCTTCATATCCCAACATTCCAGCAGCAGCAGCAGCTTGACGTGAGCTGTCAGATCCGCTAGGAGTCGCTCGATGGTAATGAGCACCGACATTAGTATGATCACGTGACCTGTGGGTTGTACAGAACAAATGGTTTTTAAAATTAGTCCATGATTCAACAGTTTTGGCTGACCAAATCCAAAAGCCAGATGTAATACCTAGAAAAGATTGATGATAAGTGAGCCATCATTAGTGAGATTAACTAACCAACTATCAACATTGTTGAATACTTGAGAACAAACACAATAAAGTTTGGATGGTTACCACCATCTATCTGGTGACTACAAGGACAAGGAATTGAATGATATCTGTGGTTGAAATAGATAGTGATGGAATAGATGAGAAGGATGTAAACTTACTTGCAGTTGTTGTAGAGCCAACCTCTCTGCCACGATTCGCGATTAAAAAGTTCGTAGAAGTAACAAGCAACCATGACAGTAGCTGGGACAGTGTAGAGAACACTAAAAACTCCGATTTTAACCATTAAACGTTCAAGTTTTTGCACCTTATGAGTTCCAGCATCATTACGAACTTGATTCCTGGTTGAAAATAACAAATAGTTGATTAAAGTGGATTATTGTGAAGTTTTTGTTCATTTAAATCAAAGTCACCTAATAGTGTACATCGCATAGAAACCAGCTATTAAAAAAATTGTTCCAATTAAAAGATAAATAGATAAAGGGACAAGTAGAAAGTTGAGTAGATCAGTAGTGTTATAAACTCCCACAAAACAAACCTTTGACAGAAATATTTTATTACAAATTAGATATTTGACAAACAAATAGACAAACAACTCACTCCGCTCAAGACATCACCCTCAATTTTTGATGTAATTAGAACAATTATAGTTTGAATAGCTGGTAAGCTCCAAGCCACGCCATGAAAATATGAACTTTTCTTTTCAATTGCTTCATGACCCCATTTCAAACCAGCAGCTAGAAACCAGGTAAATGAAAGAACGATCCACCTAAAAAGAAGTTGACATAGAATATAAATATATACAAATAAATATATAATAAGATACAGTGAAGATATAAGGATGGCAGACAATATAAAAAGACTTTTTTTATTTTATTGTTGCTAATCCAACACAAAGAGAAATGTAAAAGCTTTTTAAGCACAAGTGAAAATAGAAAGTAACAATTAGATTTATAAAAGAAATATTTAAATAAAAGAATATTCAATTGGCCATAATAAAGAAAATATTTTATCGATGGTGTCATTTGAAAGATCAAAGGATCAGACTAATGGATGTTGCAAGATAATTATTTGAAGTTTTAAAAGTAAAAATGGAAAGAAACTTTTTTAAATATTTTGAAAATTATCAAATTAAAAATTGTTGAAAATTTTGAAAGAAATAAGCTGCAAAGCTGATCTTCAAAAAAAAAAACTTTTGAAAAGTAGAAAAATTGAATTTGAACAGATGTAAAAATCTAAAGAATCCTTAATCACCAGAAAGATTTTTTTTTAAATGTAAGAAAGTGAACATCTGTTAAGAATTTATTAATAAAATGTATCTGAATTAAAGTCTTACATTTTAATTATTTAAATCAAAATATTTATGATTAAAACATCAAAAAAAGAAAAGTTTCTTGAAACAACTTTTAAATAATTAATAAAAAAAAATCGAACTTTTTGAAACTCACCAAATAGAGCCAGCCATACTGAAAAAGTAAATCAACATAAACAAGATGGTACATCCTGCCTCTCTTGCCCCTTGAGTCACAACCTTTGAAAGTATTATAACATAAAAGAAATCAATTTGTAGTTAATTGTTTCAAACCTTTGGACAGAGTTGTAGAGGTTGAGCGGTTGTACAGTACTCAGTATGAAATTGTTGGCATGCTACAGAATCAGAGAGAAAAAAACCACAGATGTAAGCGACTGATACTCCAAGGTAACAAACTGAAAATATGAAATTATGACATCTTCATTAACATCGCGAATTACTTCTTGTTAAAACCAAAAAGTTTATTTCAAATGCACAAAAAATTAATGATTTTGTTTTGAAAATAAAAACGCTGACAGCTGCGAGGAGAATTGAAAAATGTGGAATTGATTCGAAATCTGATGTAAAAGAAAAAAAAGAAAAACCTGACAGAAAGACAATTGGTCGTTCTGGGTAATGAAAACGTTTCATGTCTATAAAATAAGTGAAGACTGTGAAGAGAGTGGAAATAGCACATAAGAAGGACAAACAACCAATCCAGATACTCGCTGTTTTGCGCTGATCACTAAAAACCAAATAAAAAAATAAAGAAAAAAAAAATAAATAAAAAAAATAAATAAAAAAAATAAAGAAATAGAAATAAAGGTTTTTAACTTACTCGCTCCAAAACAAAAAAGTATTCTTATCACACGGGGCAGCACAATTTCCTTCTCCCATAAAAACATAATCTGAAATATCATTTGAATATTTAACATGAAATGAACTTGTAGAAAAGATTTACGATTTTTATATTGGTCGGGGACTTTCATCGTTGCAGGACATGTAAAGTGTGAGTTGTCACTACATTTCTTCTCTACAGGTGGTCCAAAACATAACGGCTCTTCATCAGCAGTTGTCAGAGGGAACTGATCACAACGTAAAGAGTCAGGCCAATTAGAGCTGAAACTGAAATACGAAATATTTTTTTTATTAAATATGATAAGTGGTGTCACGTGACATACTGTTGATAGTCACGTGAAAAGAGAAAAGATTTTCTAGAAGTTAACAAAATAGTTTCAACAAGTTTTTTTGTACCTCTGTAAACGATCTATGCAGCTTGATCTTACTTCCTCACAAAGCTCCCTACATGGAGGGAAGTAGGATTCTTTGACTGAACACATTGGAAAATAGACATGACAAAAAAACCTTCTTGAATATTGTGCACAATTTAACTGTAAGTGAAAAGAAAATCAACAACATCCAATTTAAATGAAACAAACTTTATAGATAAGACTTTTAAATTTCGATATGAATTAGTATGAAGGTGAAAGAAAAGCAATTTTTTACACTTATGATATGTTCCACTCCTAGAAAACCATCTTTTGCTTCGTTGAGGTTAGGATGCCCAAAAAAGTTAGGAAAAATTGTTTGATTGTAACCTATTTAACATATAGAATAATTTCATCTATTTCATATCAAAAATAATAATATTATTTTATTGATAAAAAAATTCATAAATTCATGTATTCGTTAAAAAGGAAGAACAAGAAAATCAACAAACCTAAATCTTGACAAGATGAATGTCGTATTGGTATACATGAATTAGCATATGATTGATAGATTGAGGTGAAAATGAGAAATAACCGAAATATCATTTCAATGTATATGTAAATATTAAATCATAATTAATTTTCTCTAAATAACTATTAAAAATATCTAAAAAACAGTACAAAAATTATAAATATTTTCTATTGTATCTGAATTTTTTTCATTTATAGAATCAAATGAAATATTTAGATTTTATTAGTTTGTTTTTACAACAGTACAGCATTAGATCTAACACTCAGATGTTATTTATTAACTTAACACATGGAAAAAATATAAGAAATATAATGTCTTTAAATATATTTCAAATATAAATATCTAACTAAAATTAAGATTGCTATTTGGTTATTAAAAATGATAAAAAATTATCGATATAAAAACTTAAGTTTATGTAAATCATCATAAATAGCAAATTAAAGGCAAAATATTTAAAATATTGTGTTTTTACGCAATCAAATTTACAGGCACATTTATAAGCATTTTTATTTTACTAAGAATTATATAAACTAGATTACAACAAACTTAAATTTTCAAAAATCAAATATTATTTTATTGGGTTTATTTGTCTTTAGATAAATTTCAATCTTTAATAAATATAAAAAAGTCATGAAAAATATCAAATTAGTTGGTCATGAAGCTTTTAGAACATTTTCATAAAGAGACTTTAAATACAAAGCAATGAGATGAGTTTCATAATTTTCATATCATAAATTGATTACTTAATTCATACTTCATAGTTTTATCAATTCTACTACATGCTTCAACTAATATAACATTTACTTGAATATAATTTTTACAACGAGAAAGTTTTTACATTTTTTGATAAAATTTAAGAATATATAGAAATATTCAATAAGATCTACTTCTTTACATAATAACGAAATTAAACATTATAAAATCTTGAGAATATCAGTAAGTTATCTAATAAATTTATTCCTTAACTTTTGTTAATATTTAAATTAGTTATCAAATTATATGAGATGAAAAAATAAACAATTTCAGAAAAACATTAGTCATTAAATAAGTTAGTTTAATAAACCTTTAAAAAGGTGTGATAAAATTTGTAATAACAAACTAAGTTATTTATTACTAAACTAAATGGTTATCTTTTATCTATTTATAACAGTTTAAATAAACTATAAAAATAAATACTTATAATTAAAAGTATCGATACAGAAAATAGTCTCAAGTACTCTTGTGATAAATAAATTTACCATTATCAAATACACATCAACTTTATAATAAACAAACGATTTTTTTAATTTAAACAATGGGATATCGTACTTTACCAGAAAGTTTTTCACATCAAATACTTATCAAATATGCGAAGAAAATAAATCATAAAATTATGATTTTTAAATGTGGAAATGTTGTTTAAATGTTTGTAAAGCTAGATATCCACTTTAATAATTGTTAGCCTTATAATTCAAGATAGGAAAATAGAGTTTTTACTAAAAAGGACTATTCAGGAAATGTTTGGACTAAATTGATAAGAAATACCTGGAATTTTTGTCAAGTTCATTTTTTGTAAAAATTTTATTCTAGAGTTTAAAAAAACGTTCTTGAATATTTACGAGAAATATAATTGTTGTTATTTAAAATCTTATTTAGTACAAAGCAACAATTCAATGTTGACCAAGGAACAACCAATTTCAAATTCTTTCTACAACTTTTACAATGTAAATAAAAACTTCAAGAGTAAATATTTTTGTTGAACTTAGTTATCATACTTGTATACAGGTTTTATTGAAACTCTCTAACATCTAAGAAAAACAAATAGAAACATTGCAGTTATATTGTAACATTTAGTATTTATAATGCAACACAATACTTTTCTTGTTTCAATTAAATCATTGTAACACTGATTAAAAATCATTTGTATGATAAAAAACAAAAATTAATTTGTAAAAGGTTTTAACTAGGCACTATTAATAATTTTTAGCTTTGCAATAACTTGAAAATAGCTTTGCATCTAAAAAGTTTACATATGATTGCCTTGTAATTATCAAAGATAACAAAATACGCTTGGAGCTTGCTGTAATTTACATATATTTATCAAATTATTCCAAAAATATTTATAAAAATAATGTTCGTGATATGATACACCATATTTGCAATAATTTACAATAATATGCAAGATGAAAATCAAATTTTTAGGCAATCAATAATTAATAGAAATGATTTGCTTAAAGAATTTTTCTAAGACACTAACATTATCGGTACTTAAATATTGGATGGAATATCTGACAAAAAGATGATTTATTGAATTTGGAACTATGTAGATTACAAATAACACATTTTTAAAAATTATCTTAGAATTGTTATTTTTAAATCTAATTAACTAATTTAAAGTTAAGACCTCAAAAGAGAGCTATTTGAAAAAGGTTTTTTTAGAAAATATTTAGCTGTATATACACCAAAGTTATTTACAACTTTTTTTACAGTTTTGAAGAAGGTTTATGCTAATCTTAACTTTTTAAAAATAAATTTAGCTTTTTCGTTAAGCTAAGATATTTAAGATGGAACTCTGCCTTAGATGTCAGTATTTCAAGCGAAAGATTAGAAGTTAACTCGCCATAGTTACAAAGTGATCAGTTTTAGATAAGGTGTTTTATTTGTATGAAAGATTCGATACCTTCATTTTTTATTTATTCTTTACACCAATAACTTCAATGATAGTTATTCCTGACAAAGTATTACTATTATTATTGGCCATTATATAATCAAAATTATTTCTTAGAGTTGGCATCTCCGGTATCATTTTATGTATTTTGTTCATTGTCAACTAATGATCAGTTCCTTATTATCAATTTTTATCTATAAAAATAAAGATGATAAAAATAAAAGTTGCTGCTGGGAAGCGATTTCTTATAAAAAGCAAAGCAGTGTTTGATTTAGAAGATGCTAAATGTTTGTGAAGAGGCAAAAGGCTAATGTTTGCACATCCTTGTTGCTTGGTAACCCTAGACCTGGTTGGAGACCGGTAGCTACTCAACTCAGGCAATACAAAGGGAAGACCGAGTGTATATTCGAGAATAATAAATCAACGAAGGTAAGTAGAGTTAAGATGAGTCACATGGAGTTTAGTGATTAAAATGGGGGAATGGTGAAAAGATTACAGAAAGTTATTTTGCTATATCATTAATATAGGGTAAATGAGCTGGCTAGATGTCTATTGATGACTTAAAACAGGCCTACAATCAAGTAACCATACTGAAAAGGACATGAAGTCAAAGGTGAGTTACTAGAATTTATTGCAATTCTATTTGGGGGTGCCAATCCATAGTGAAATGAGGAGCGAGTGATGTAGCTATGCAGCCACTTTTCAGGAAAACAGAGTCTTGTTGCTTTTATATCAATGTTTTAAAAGGACTAAGGTAATATTCGGTAGTGGAAGAGACTTTTTAAAATTGGCTTCGAATGTATTTCCAGACATCGCACAAGGTAATGGAGTCTTTGGTGATATACATACTCTACGGTGTCAGGTTGTAGCAACACTCAACCTGATAAAATTATAAGTAAATCTTTTACAAAAGAAAAATTTTTATATTAGCTTTAAAAAACATACAATTATATATATCTTTTAAATAGAAATAAAAATATCTAAATTACTAATTAATTTATTAGTTTCAATTATGTAAACTTAGAATCACATTTTATGGCATTGCTTAGATTTATATTGATATAATTATAATATTTAATTTGAAACTATTAGTAAAATAATTCTTACTTTCAGAAACAAGGAGATCTAAATACCTTCTAGATAGATAATGAGTTGTATGAGCCATTCAGTAATTGCCATATGTTTAGAATGAAAAATACATTCGGCAAATTAAGATTGGTAAATTAAGAAAATTAGTAAAAAAGCACTAGTAAAATAAGCACTAGTATTCAAATCCGAAATAATAAGAGTAAGTATTTTTGATAACTTAATTTAGGCTGTAGTCTTGCTTTCATAAGCATTTTTTTCAATAACATTTTCATATGCGAAAAAAGGTAGTCATCTTTTTTATCGACTCAGTCATTTTTACAGCTGTAATAATGTTTTCTTCAAAAAATTTAAAAATTAAAGCAGCCCCGAACTTTACTTAAGTATCAATTAACCTATTCTACTACAATCGAAAGTAAGAATACTAAAATGATATGATTAATAAAATGCCATAAATTTAACTTTTTCTAATAAAAGAAGTTAATTTACTTTCATAAATGCAATATATTCCAATTAATTCCCTATGCAAACATTATTTATCTAATCATTGTTTTTTAAGCTTTTAGGCTTAATTACAAAATTATATGTACTAATTAAAACCTATTTGTTAAAAAATATTAGAAAACTCAATTTTATTAAAACTGTGTGACTTTATAGTCACGTGACTTTAATCCAATCAAAAATGTTCTATATTTTTATAGCTGTCTACGTTATATTATAAAATGTCTGCCTGAGTAGCCTCTTTCTTTTGTATTTTTTTCATATTGCAATTGTTTTATAGTCTTTTTTTTGTAGCTTTTTATGATCTGTATAATGTAGATGCTGTTTTAATTTTCAATATCGAATTTCTGTTTTAAGTGTTTATAATTTTGCAGTACATTTGAGGGTGACTTTACTTTGGGATTTATAAATTTATTGGTACTACCGATTTGTGTTTTTTCTGCTCAGTACTATCTTATAAAAATAACTGATAATTTATATTAGAGTTAGAATTATATTTATTCAAAATATTTTTTAAATTGTTATTTTTTCTTTAATAATTACATATAAATCTTCAATTATAATTTCTTGAATAATTTTTGTTTCTGATTATCATCGTCTTTATATATACTATTAAAGTAACTTAATTGTAAAAGCTTTACTTATTTGATTGTTTAGAATAATATTCTACAATTAAGCATAAATAAATTATAATTTTTTAATATGTCATTTTGTAATTAGAATAATTGTCATTCTCAATAATTGAAAGACTGAAACTGCTTGTAGAAATATTATGTTTTTATTTGTAAATTATTAAGTTTCTTAATTTTATTTATGAAATTTTAATCTATATCATTATCCAAGTAGATAGTAAGATAAATAATGTGTGAGATGAAGAATTGATATTCTGAAATCACTTTTGTTTTTAATTTTAGAAAAGTTCTCTACATTATAATTATTTTTGTAAACTTTTGATTTAGTCAATTCTGTTTATAAAAAAGTCTTTTATAAGTTTTATTGAAGTCTATATAAATACTTAAAATTATCTGTCTCTTTCTAACTTCTTTAGTATTTTTATAGTTAGTTTAATCTGTATTCATACTTTATTACTAACCTATATTAATCATTCATTGGCTAAACCTTTTTATATAGTCATAAACTTTAGGTCATGCAGAAATGCTTAATCATATTTTGAACATTTTTATTTTAAATCATTTTGTTCATTTAAAAAAAGTTGCTTAAAAGCTTTTGGTAGAAATTTATGTAGAGATATAGATTTTTTGAGTTTCAAATGTAAAAAAAAATTCATTGTGGTTTCAGGTTACAACTTTTTGTTTTTATGTTTTATATATTTGCTTCTTGAAGTTATATGATTAATTTTATACTTGAGTTTCTATGGTCTTTATAAATTTATACTATTTGAAATACTTAGATGTAAAAGTTTGTAAGACTTATATTATTTAATTATAAATTTCTTGTAATTATTTTTGTATATTTCCCTAATATTTTCTGTGTAGGTTTTCTTTGTTTTATAATCACTATCTATTTTGAAAAATAAACATTTCTCTTTTGAAAATTTTTTACTTTGTCTTTGCAAGAATATATATATTTATCAAGATTTCATTTCTATTTTTGTATGTTGAACTAAGATAAGTCATTTGTTAGTTTGTTTTTTAGTCTTTGATATTCTAAGATGGTGTTTTGATTTTATTGGTCCTTGGTTTGATGTTTTCATTTCTACTGTCATGCTTGTTATAATATTTTAATTTTTGCCATCTTATTTGCAGTGAATTCCTTTAATTGTTTTCCAAAAAAATTGTTTTTAGAACATTCAGTGAAATGTTTTTAAGAAAGTTCATTATCTTGTTAGATCTACTGATTATTTTTATAGCTAAATATGGTTTTTATGTTGAGTAAGTTATATTTACAAATAAAGCCAAAGTTAACTTTGAGTTGGGCAATTACATGTTTTCTAATATTGAATTATTCAACTGCAAAGTTATCAAACTTTTCAATAATCATGACAATAACTGTCCTTGATACTTTTAAAGGGAATTAATTACTAACAAAACGTAGTAAATATTTTTGAAACAGTGGACTCTTTAACTTGAATTACATGAACTTGTGAAGATAGACAAGCAAACTTCATAAGCATGATAATACTAAGCATGATAATACTAAGCATGATAATACTAAGCTGTTGTGACCTTATAATATTCTCTTATAGCAATAAAAAACTTATATAAATAGATATAAAGTTGTTTCGCAAAAAAGTGTTTAATCCATTATGCAGATAAAGCTTTAATCTTTTTAGTTTTTTAAACCTCAAAAACGTTCATCTGTTGCTCTTAACAGCATCTTTATAGATGAGAAAAAGTTGGAAACTACAAAATCTCACAGTAGTGTTCTACACAAAGAAAGAATTGAAAAAATATTCATGACTTTTTTACTTTATTAATCATATTTAGAAAGTTTTAATTAAATAACTTATTTTACTTATTACAATAAATGCAAAAAAGGGTGCCTGAAAAGAGCACCACTTGCTTACACACATTCTCACAAATAATATTGTTTATGCTATTATTTATAATGATGATTATTATATAAATTATAGAAAAAATATATGTAACACATGGCATTTCAGCAGTTTCTTTACGTTTTTAATGAACAATTATATAGAATGTTAATAATATAAATAAGAGAATAAAATTAACAGTTTAGAATTGGCAGTGTTGGTAATATTATAGCGAATCAACTTCTGCTTTACAGTATGAGTGATTCTGACATGACAATGGCAGCTGGTTCCAAGTACTAATTGTGCTGTATGATAAAAAAAATTAGCTCTAATTAAAGTCCAGGTGATATGGGCTTATTAGGGCGTAATGTTTGTAGTCTGAGTTATAACTTAAGGGTAGGACTAAAATAGAGTGTTTCTAATTTCAGTAGCATTCGATGCTCATTGTTTATTGATTAGGGAACTTATGAATTGATTTATTTTTTAAAAAGTTTTGAATTTACAGATTTAGGTTATTTATAGATGGATGTGGCTGTTAATTTTGAAGAAGTCCTCAACAATTTTGAGGGTAAAGGTAAGTTGTTGAAAACAAACATACAAATTTGGTTGATTTACTCGTGTTGTTTTAGATGTTGACAATGTTTATAAATCCTTGATACCACTCTTGAATTCTGATGGCGGCCTTAAAAATGAAGAAGCACTGTTAGAATTAACCAAGTAAGAATCTGTTAGTAATATCAAATCTACTTTTTCAATATTTGTTTAAAAACAACTTGGTTGAATATGAAGTCATTTACAAGCTACTAAAGTCCACTGAAATGTTTCTCATGCTTATTAGGTGTATGGAAATGTTTAGTACAATGACGCAACGTTGTATTTTTCTGAACATACTCAAAGCTACTTCAAGTCTGAATATCTTAGAGCGCTTTTTAGCCGAAGGCGGTTGGAATAGAATGAACGTTTGGTTATCAGCAGCTAAAAACTCACAGAATATGGATCTTGTGTTAGAAGTTTTGAAAGTAGGTATTTGTCGGCTTGAAGTAACTTCATTTTAATTGATTGAATATTTGTACTTAGATGCTTCATGTACTACCTCTTCGTATCGAACATCTTAGAGCCACCAACACTGGTCGTATCGTGAAACACTTTTCTGGTGTTGATCACCAAGGTACTTGTTGCTTACTCATGAGATTTGTTGTTTGAAATATCTTTTAATTTTCAGAAGTGAAAGTTCTTGCTAGCACTCTAGTGGCAAAATGGATGGAAATTGTAAAAGCTGCAGGTGATTGCAATTATTTACTAAAATATCAATAGAATAAGTTGATTAGCTGCTAATTTATCGCGATCTCGGTTCCAATTCGACATCGTCATGCCGCCTTATATAGCGCCGCCTATCGAGCGCGGAAAGAAGCTTTGCCAACTATTGCTACTGATGACCATGTGGTTGTTTCGGTTGAAGCAAATATGTTGAGAACTCGATGTCACTGTCCCAGGTCACTGAACATTTGATCTAGACTGGAGGTTGTTCAGGCCCATCATGCCTTGCCTCATAAATCTCAGCCCAACAGATAAATGAATTTCAAATGTTTTAATTACAGGTGTCACTTCGAATCGTCGTAAAAAAACGGATTTAAAAGTAAAGAAAAAAAGTAGAAAAGAATCATCTAGTCTAGTAGATGAAATTGAAATGAAATCGAATCGTAAAAGCGAACCCAAACTCAAAGTTGCTAAACGTAAGTGTAATAATCGTTGTTACAACTTGTTAACATCATCTCTACTAGCCGCTGTTATATCTTTGGAGAATGGTGATGCATTCAGTAAAGCTTTATGTAATGCTGGAGTCCGAAAGAAGATTAAACCAATCTCGAAAAAACCAGTTGTTAAAAGTAAAAGTGATATTGCTCCAGCCACAGTTCAAGAAGTAGAAAAAGTTCCTACTGGAGAAGGTCAGGCATTTCACCCACCTGCTACTAGCTCATTTTAAATTATTTATTCTCGTAACAGCCGGTGACTTTGACGCCCCAGATGACGTGGAACCTGATGATTTAGTAGATATAACTAAACCTAGATCACCAAAACTGGATAAAAATGGGAACCCGAAGAAGACGGTTCGTTGGAAGTGTGAAGAACAATTGACTTCGATCCGATATTTTGAATGTGAAGAGGGCGAAAGAGGTGGTAATATTTGTACCTCATCCACAAATGTTTTCAATTTACTTATAAAACTGACGGTCAAATCATTACAACATTTTCTATAACGAATATTTGTTGTAATTTCGTTGATGTCTGGATTGAAACTAATTCCGATGAAAATTTCATCTTGGATTAATTGCTTCAAACAACTACAAGTAAGTTGAATCTTTTAATTATTTCTGTTTCAAGTTTGATTTTAATTATTAATTTCTGTGGTTGGTTGTTGACTTTAACTTTTATTTTTTAGGTTCTTTGGAAACCATTACCGCAATTTGAACAAAATCTTTTGAAGAAATTTAACAATTTTAAAAATTTAAAAGTTTCTAAATAATAATTATCTCATTTTTAATTTCTTCAATTTCTGTTGTATGAAATTTACTTTTGTTAGAGCTTATTCAAAAGCCAGTTGTGATTTTAACCTTAAAATCATTTAATAAAACTGCTACATTTCATCTGGTAATCAAGTCTTATAAGCTTCCAATTTAGTTTTATATCCATAATTATCAGTTATTAGACGAATTTCAAATTCCCTAATCTATTTCTACTCCGCTATTTTTTTTATTCAACATTTTTCCCACTTTTTATTTAACCAGATAATTTCTCATTGATCTTCAAAAATATCTCAAATTGTTCCTGAAATAACTAAATCGAAAGATCAAATGGAGTTTACTTCTTTGGTTTTATCATTTGATTTAAAGTTCAATTTAGAAAGTGGTTTTGTTAGTTTCTAACAACATCTACAAAAACCATTTGAACTTTTTAATTACCTTATTTATCTTTCAACAGGTTAGTTAGCACTTAACCAACATCAACTGACTTTTTGTTTAGTTTTGGACCTTCCCATAAAGTTTTGTTAATTAATTCAGGTGATGTTGTGGTGATGACAAATAAATCTGATATCAATCTATAACTCTAACAGTACAAATTTGTCAGGTTGATTAGCAAGTTAAAAATATGATGCTTAATACGCAGACATTGAAAGAATTTAGACTTAAAGTTAAAAATTAGTTAAGAAAAACTTCAATCTGTGAAAATAATAGAAAACAGAAGGGATTAGTTGAACAAATAATAAATTAGTGTAGTCTCTAACGAGGCTCTAATTTCTAATAGTTACTCGATGGTAATATAAGTCGTTTCTAAACAACTCAAACCTCATCGCTCAATAGGAAATTGTTCCCAGTTACACTTTGGTAGCCCGTGTTGACTGACTGATAATTAGAAGCTCCTGGCTTCATCTGCTAATTTTGTTATATTTGAAAATTATATAAAAGTTTGTAGATAAAAAATAGCAAAAATAAATTCTTAATTAGTATTTACTAAATGCATCTATTTGATAAATCAAAGGTTTTTTAAACTAATTTGTTCCCTCAAATTGAGTTGATTTATCAAAACCTTAAGTGTGTTCACTGAACCGGAACGTCGATTTATTTTCTCCTAACTGTCGAGCTATTTCAAATATCGGTGGAAACTGATTTTTTTTAGTTACTTTTGAAAATCTCTTTTAAACTTGTTTATTTATATAATAGATCAACTTTGGTGAATCCTTTTTTTTTACAATTCCTCAATTCTATTTTTCTACATTCTAAAATTTTTTTGTTTATTTTTCTCATCAACTAACTTCAACAAACTGAAATTTTAGAAATTTTTTTTCATTTTTTTTTTAAATATTTGTTCACATTAAACAATTAAACAATAATTCTAACCAATTTTCACAACAATATTTTCAATTGTTTTTCAGATTCTGACCGTCAGTTTTATATATTTTATAGTTTAATGTCTTTTAACTAAATTAGTTGTTAAACTGCAACAACATTTTCAAATCAGTTTTTATATTTTCAGTAAATGTCAATTCCCAATCCTTCAAAGATGCCATGAACCGTGATCGGATGATGGAAAGATCCAATTTTGATGACATGATGGATGTCAAAGTCTGGAGGCCTCCAGCTTTGATTGATCTTCCTCATCTTCCTCTAGTAAATCCTGGGATTAGGAGGTAAACTGAATTTATCATCACTTTTTATTCAGTTGACATTTTTTAAATTATATTTTGAAACATCAATAAACTTTCTTCTTTATTTTTTAATTCATAATATCTTTTAGTTTTTATCTAAATAAATAATTTCTAACTGATAAGAATTTAAATCAGAATTTTAAACATTTTCAGCATTGAAAGACAAATCCAGGAAGCTAGAGAGCTAAAAGTTCTTCAAAGTATCTTTCTCACTCGAGATATGATTCCAGATTCCCCCCAAGAAGCTGATGAAGAAGCTGTTAAATATATGGAGCCTGTTGTGATTCCATTAATTGATGTATGTTGCAATCTTTGTTGGCTTTTCCTATATTGGTCACAGTCTTCACTCATGTATCATGCACAAACTAATAAATGTGATTTTCTATCTGAAACTTTTTTACTTGTTTCAATTAAATGAAATATGAATTAAATATTGAAATTTGATACAGCAAGCTTTATAGCAATTAACTTTGAATAGTTTATTTATTTCACTTTCTAGTTGCTTTAATATTTGATAAATTTGATAAAAAATTAGCTTAAATGTTTTGATGATTTGAAACAAAACACATCAACTGAATATTTAATGTTTGAATAAATCTATTTATTAACTACCACAATCACACTAATCTTTCCAACATATTACTCAACCAAAAATGTTTTCAAATCAAAACAGGCAGCAACAGCAGCAGTAGTTACAGCAGCAGCTGTAGCATCGGTGGAAGTTGCAGAAGAATCACAAACAGTGAACTTAGAAGAGTCTGTTGATGATCAACATTTTGGTTAGTTTATCTCACATCTATCTAACTGAATTTAAATCAATCGAATTATAGAAGAATCCGAGACTCCTGTTGAAGAGATGGATGCTGAAGATCACATCAATATTAACCCACATCCAGATAATTCTTGGATGCCTCAGATTCGCCCTATGCACCGCCCTTATATGATGCCCCCCAGAACCAGATTTAATCCTAGGATGCCAAGATATATGATAAGACCTCCTCGTAATGGAATCAGACAGATGAGAGGTCCTATCAATCAATTCAGACCGTTTCGACCAACTAATTGGAGAATAAGACGTCCTTACAGAGATCCTTATGGTGAGTTTGTAGCTCTGAATCTCTTTTAACTTTTCTAATTGCCCTTTTTTTAGTTCGTCCTCCTTTTCGTGGTAGAAATGGAAGTGAATTCCTTCGTTAGAGAGTTTAGTTGAAAAATTTTTGTTTTCAAAGAATGAAGTTGGACACATCTGTGTCTCTTCGAATTATGCAAATTTATTTGAGTGTCGCATCTCAGTTAGTGAAAAAAATCTTCGATCTTATGATGTGGATCCACTTATGCACACTCTTAATCTCGACGAAGATCTGTGTTCATCAGTTTGTTGTTCACTCTTACAAAAGTATTTTTGCTCGTGATTTGCTCTATAGTCAGATAAAACTATTTTTG
Source organism: Pegea sp. RAD2-039 (assembly GCA_034620365.1). Taxonomy (NCBI): domain Eukaryota; kingdom Metazoa; phylum Chordata; class Thaliacea; order Salpida; family Salpidae; genus Pegea; species Pegea sp. RAD2-039. Next base: position 1,861,562 of record JAQGEQ010000186.1, on the reverse strand, counting down.
ATGATTCATTGATTATCCTGTTAATTATCTAAATTTGCCCGGCCACGAGGTCCAATAAACTGATTTAATTTCATTAATTCGTATTCGACATTGATTTCCGTTTTAAAGTTTTTTAGGAATCAATAAATATTTTTTCAAACTTTAAACAAATTGAAATTAATCTTCTAATATTCAAAAAACTAACTAAACTTCAAAAGTCAATTCAGAATATTGAAAATAGAAACGGCATTTAAAGGTTTCTGAAAATAACCATTTATCTTAAAATAATTTCAACTTTTATCAAACGCTTCTATTAAAAGCTTCTATTTCAATTATAAGAAAAGCCAACATCGAGTTTTGTTTCTCCAATTCTGATTTAGTTTTATTAATTAGTCTTATGTAACTTAATCTAAAATCAATAATTTTCGGTTGGACACAAACTTTTTAAAATCGATAAATTATCTGGAAATGTTCATAAAAGTTCACATTAAAAGTTTGCTACAAACTCAAAAAGCTATTTTTAGGATTGAAAAAAAAATTAATAAAAATTAAAATCGTGAAATTCTCTGAAACTGAAATGATAAGAACTTTTGATAAGAACAAATTTATTGGAAAATCTTTGAACACAAAAGATCAAGGAGTGATTTGTAGCTCTTTGAACATCTCTACCTCGTCGGATGACATGAACTGAGGTGAAGATAAAATGAATTTCAACCAAGGTGAATTGATGAAGAAACTAAAACTGATCTTTGGAAGATTAGATGCAGCAAATTTGAGAAAAGATAACAAACATCTGATAGAAGCTTGCTGAAGATGTGAGGTTGCCTGAAAAGAGGAAGATGAAGAAGAGTTTGGGAGGATGTTGAAGATACTTTTAGAAGAGAGTTGATGGAGCAAGTCCAGATAAGGATCAATTGATGATTGGTTAATTGGTGATCTTCTTCATCAAATTTCAGTTTGATGGGATCGATTTGGAGGTTGGCATCAAATATAGAAGACCATAAGTGGAAGATAGATGCTTGGAAGAGAAAGTGTTTGTGTTGAGTCTTCGTGATGAAGATGTTACCTTGAAGAGAGTCGGAAGACACATTGCATGAAATAGAGTCAAGTAAAAGATGAAGATCAACCTCAATTTGCTTTTCTGAATTCTGTAAAAGATTCGATCTTCATCAATTAACAGATAAAAGATGATTATTACCGATCCGAAGGAAGATCGGATGAGGATGGAGAAAAGATCATAAAGATTGCTACAAACAACGGGATTGTTCTTCATCTTCTCAATTTGAAGAAGATTTTGAAGAAATCCGAAAAATTTTGCGACTTTTTCAGCAGTGAAAAAAGAATCTAAAAAATTTGGAAGAATAAAACTTTGAAAGATGAAGATCAAGTTGAAGACCTGATTCCTGGATTTGAATCTTTTCTAAGATCAATCCAATCAACTTTAACGTCGAGCTGATGACGTCACCAGCAACTACGTCATCGCTACTCAATTCACAAATCACTTCAAAAACTGCGAAGATTGCTTACAGACGATGACGTCACAACCTGATGATGACGTCACCTTGTTTGAGAAGACGTATTTGATAAACTTCAATTCCTTCGATGTCTGTAGAGATGACGTGATAAAGAAGATCGAGAGCATCTTTAGATGTTGATCCTGACGAGTCCTCTGATGAAGATGAAGAATTAGATGATAACGCCATCTAGTGGTCAAATATCAACCTTTAAAATCATCCAGTAAGTGATCAGTGAGATCGGGAAGATTTTGAAAGATTGTAGAAATGTAGAGATTCCGATCTTCATCATATTGGATACACTCTTCTACTCCTTTACCGAGAATTAAAATCAGTTTGTGAAGAAGAGCAGAGTCCTCAGATGCAGAGATCACTTGCTGAAAAAGTTTCTAGGAAACAGATGTTTTGGATTTAAAGATCACCTACAAATAGAAGATGAAGAAGATCTCTTCTTAGGAGAGTCAGTCCCATGAGAGTTTCAAGATCTTCGGGATTATTTGAAGACATCCAAATAAGGATCTGAGGAAGATCTGATAGAAATCAGCTGATCTCTTCATAATGAACCAACTCCTTGCTTCTTGATCCTTGGTTGAATTGAAGAGCACATCAAGATCATTGAGAAGATTGCAGGATGTTGCAATTGGAAGAGTTTATCTTCATGGAATAAGAAATCAATGATAGAGGTAGGGATCTCAGCATCCAGTTGATCTTCACAACAAATCTAAACAAAAAGATCAAAAGTTAAATCTTCGAATTTGAAGATGAGAAACTGACGGAGTAGAGAAGAAGAAGTAATTGAAGAAGATAGATTGGCAAACAAGTCAAATCTTGGAAGATGAAGTCTCTTAAGATCTTCTTCAACTTCTCTTGATCAGTGAAACTACAAAAGATCAGTTTAAGAGTTTGTGGAGCTTTAAAGAGACTAACAGCTGACGGCGCAATGCGGAGAGAGCCAATAAGCTGATGACAGCAGCGTGTTGAGTTGAAGCACTAGAGGGCGCTGTGTTGAGATGTAAATAGAGTTCCGATAGTGCTCCACCTAGTGGTGAAATATTACAAGATGATAAAATGATTAAAGATCAAAGACCTTCATTAAAAGATTGTAATCCTTGTATAAGATCTTTCTGATCTTTATCACTGATCTTGATCTCATAAATCTCAAAGAAGACAGAAAGAAGTTCAAAAAGAAACTCATCAATCAGATATCTGCCAATCAGCAACTAATAAGAATCGCGTTGATGACGTCATTACCACCTGTTGCTGCAGTTGCTAATTGACATGACAACCATCGTCAAAAACTCACTGCTGCCTAGCAACAAACAGTGATGATGACGTAATGAGTGATGTCATCAACCCTATATTTACTCGCTTGCATCCAAAGATGTCGTGATGCAGGGGTCGATAATGAGATCTTAGGAGTGAGACACACAAGTAGATGTTGAAGGAGTTGGGATGAGGGACCTTGATTGATGATCAGAGGGAGCCAAGTGTGTCCCAATCCCTCCAACAATCCAATCAGCAGCTTGGAATCTTCCGAGGATTCTGTAAACAAACTGAAGACGGATTCGAGGATAAAGAGGGTGGAAGGGTTCCTACTTGAAGCTGTTGTCAAAGAATCGAAGCAGATGGATAAGTAGAGCGTCGATGACGTCATTACGATCGTTCGCGTGTTTCTTCAGCTGTAAGTTAAAAGTAGTTACGCGTTGTTGATTGGTATGACGTCACACCTGTTCGACATGGTCGAGTACACACGAGTTGATGTGCTCAGTGAGCAGAAGAAGTTCAACTTCCGGAAGCGGAAAAGGAACGTGCTGGATGCTGTAATTATAAGGACGTCACCTCACGTGACTAACAACTCATCACGTGACTAACAACTCATCACGTGACTAACTCACTGAATAAACTCGGCAGCTGCGTCGACACCTTCTAACACGAGCGATGAAACTCCACTTGTGATGACGTCATCAATGGTTTGATGAAGTTGATCAAATATACTCAAGCTGCTGGCGATTGGTTGATGTCTGAAGATTTGTAAAAGTTTATTCCAGTCACTAGGTGGCGAGCTCACCTTTTCAAGATATTCCTCAAAATTTTCAATCTGAAAAAAATAGAAATGAAACTGATGACGTCATCATCGTTATCGTCATGGTTACCCTTTAACAACGGCGTCGTGTTGTTTGTCTTCGAGTAACTTATCAAGACTCTTACACAATGAAGTCATTCCTTAAATATAAATGATGTAGAAGACAAAAAATCATTTCTCATCTAACCTAGCATGGCATAGCAATCGGAAAAGAACAGATCTTCCTTCGTCATCTTCATCAGCAGATCATACACCTCTCTGACGTCATCAAAATCAACAACCAATCAGTGAGCTTAATCACTTACGTCATCAAATCGACATCAATAGTCGCTCGTAACTTGTCGTAAACAAATTCAATTAAATTGGTTTGAAGTAGATGAGGAACAAGATCAGGATGATTGGCGAGATGCGAGATCAACTGGATGCTGCACATGATTAAATTGGAGTCGTTGATGTGGAAGATCTTCTTGAGGACGATGAAGAAGTCTTTGATTTTACGATCTGATCAAGATGATTATGAGATGATGTTTAGGATGTGATAAGATCACCAAATCCGATGTCTTCTTCAGTTTCAGACATTAAGATCCAACTGATGAAGTTAGTTGAAGATGCAGCGACTTTTAACAAGGAAAGACATTGCAAAAGGATCTGATGGAAATAAATTTACAAATTTTGAGGTAACTTTGATCAGAAAGATACTTGTGGAGAGTCTGATAGTGAAATGATGCTATAAACGTTTGAATAAACATCTTTAAAGTGGGATGAGAGTTGATTGTTGTAATATAAACTGAAATTCATCAGAAGATTGACAATTTTGAGTACTACAAGTCTTGTTTGCGTTTCAGGAAATTTCAAACCGTCAATAATGAAAGTAATTAAATCATCTAAAAAAATAAAAACTCATTTTGAATATTCATCAATTGAATCAAACTCAAAAACTGGTTACACTTTAAAGCCAAATAATTTCTAGTTATTTTCATGAACTTTTTTCTTGAAATTTTTGAACTAATCAAAGTATAAGTGTTAGTACCTCATCATATACAACAACTTCACATTTGTAACTCAATTATTTCAAAAATTAAGCTACAAATAAAAAACTTAAATTTATAGCTCAATGAAATCTCATGACAAAAATTGTATGATTTAAAAAGTTTAATGTATTTAGAATAAACCCACCTTGAATGATATTGAAAAATGCTGGAGTTGTTTCATTAAGTACTTGAGATAACAACTCAAACAAAACCAAACAACTTTTATAATTAGAAGCTTCAAAGCATAATTTCATAACTTCTTCCATTAAACATTCCAGTATCTTGTAACTATAAGTTTCAGCCAAGTTTATAACTCCTGAACATAAAACAGTTGTATAAAAGAACTTTCATAGGAAATGTACGTTTGTTGATTTAATAAAGAGACAATTTAAAATGAAAACAAATTAAAGTTAGATGTTAGTTTGATGTGTTTAAGAAAATATATTTATATAAGCAGAACATTTAAGACTAGATAAAAATCAGAAGTAATTATTATCTTTTGTGCTTAACTAGTTTGTCATCGAAAAATCAGAGATTTATTCAAACGTATTTAGTAGCTAAAGTAGCAAATACTGAAAATATTTCTGAGTTCATAAATTATTTAGTTATGATTAGTTGTTTATTATAATGAAAAATGAAAAAACGCAAATGCTTTTTTTTACACTCAAAATTTATCATATCTAAACTTTAGCACTAATTTAAGCAAACCTTTAGAGAGATGACATACAAGAGATTTATCATCTAGTTGAAATATCAAAAAAATGAGGATTTTTACTGAATGACACAAAGCATCTTCATCATTAACTACTTTGTTGACTTCATCTATTTGTTCAGCAAACATCTCCAGCAGCATCTCCATAGTATTTCTTCGACAAGTAAACGACTCATCTAAATAAATAAATATCCAATTTTCTGATTAAATCACGCAAAATAATAATTACGATGACACGTTTTTCAACGTAAATCAAAATAATAATCTTTATTTAGTTAAAAGTAAACTTTTTTAATGTCTATTGCAGACAAATAAAAGGAATAATCAAATTGTTAAAACACAACTAACGATGTTTTGAGTAAATAAAGTGTTATTGATAATTAATTAAATTAAGCTTTTTACTATTAAGAGAAGTAACAAAAATAATTTGAAGTTTAAATACATTAATTAAAACTATTATAATCTAATAAGCAAATAGGTCAATACAAACTTAGCAAATTATTACTTCAAACACTAACTTGGATTTTCGAGAAGTTTTAGTATGCATACGAAGCATTGCTGACCATACTTTTCTGTTGGAATGATCCAATTAATACCGTGAAAGTCACACATTACTTAAATACCTATCATCAAGCATAAAAAATAGTTTGATTTAATCTTTAAATAATGAAAGTGAAGATAAAAAGACATCAATTAAATCACAAATAAATAATGAATGTTCAAAATTTAGTTTAATTTGCCAGTTAATAAACAAATTTGCTAGAAAATTGATAAAAAATATCTAACATTGATTATAAAACATTGCGGTAACAAACAAAATAATTAAAACTTGACAATACACCTTTGTGGTCATATTTTGTCATGCACCTAATTAATCAAAATATAAATTAATTATGTAAATTAGCTAAATAGTATTTTCTAACCTTATTTTATTACTTTTTCTTTAATCAAATGGTAGTAATTGAAAATAATTACTGTTATAAATGGCTAAACGTTTCTATAATATCTATAATGAGTTTTTTGTACGCCAAGTGATAAGGTTACCTTTAGAAAATAATGAAAGATACTTTTCCAATAATCATTTCTAAAAAATTTCTACAACTCTTGTAAAAATTAGTCAAAATTTTTTTATATAAATGACTAATAGATACACAAATATATAAAAAAACAGTTTTATTGGTGTTATAAAAAATTCTAGATTCGACTAAATACAGCTTTATGATTTTAAATTTTGCTATAACAAAAAAAATGATTCTACTGTAGAAAAGGTCTACAATCAAATTACTAACACAACCTCAAAAAACTTATCAAACAGCTGGTTTTGTTCATCTTTACAAAAATTTTAAAACTAATTGTTGAATTTTATCAAATATCTTACAAAAATTTAATTTGAAACAATGAATAACGACACCAAGAAAAATTACAACAACAAAAAGAGAAACAAATAAAACTTCTTTTATTTTACGGCTGTTTATTATACTCAAGTAAAATTTCTTTTATAAATCTATAAAAAAAAATGCAAGAAATAATCCCTAGGGACCAAGTTTATATCTTTAATTTAATTGAAATTCACCTTATTTTCTTTTTTTCTAGAAATCCGAACACTACCTTAGAAGTTGTGGTCTATACTTCACTCAGCAATAAGATCAGATTGCTCATTAAGTAAGAGGTTGCTTCCACTAACATATTGCACGGATCAACATGTTAACGCAACAAAACTTTCCCACCTTTTAAGTTTTACACATAAATTGAGTGGTGACTTTTTGAAAGAATAATTTCAAAGTTTTTTTTGTAACCTAAGACTCGATGTTTGCAACACAATTTACTGAAGCTAAAAACTTATCGTAAATTTTATAAGCAAATTTCACAACTTTTTATAAATAAAAAAGCTAACTTATTTTCAACTTTAAAATTTTGTCTTAAGTAAGCAAATTGTTTATAAAAGTTTTATTTTATTGATGAAAATTTATTTAAAAAAACTTTAAGTTTTCAACTTTAGTTTTAAAACCACACAAACAGAATTTGAGTTGATTTGTATTGAATAAACGACATCTGAAAGCTTTTTTGAAAAAAGAAAACAGTTGTTAATAATTAATGATGAGGATGAAGTCTTTCAGGAAAGTAAACTCTTTCAACGGCATATAAACCAAGAAAAATCACGAATCCAGAGGTTAATCCAGTCCGAAATCTCTGTTGAAAGATGTTTGGAGCATTTAATGAAAATTGATTTAAAAAAAAAATTAATAAATTACTTTGAAGGTTGAAAAAGCTGGCTGGAACTTCCAGACTTCATTTCTTAACCAAGGATCACGAAGACCTTTTGCAGCGAGTCTCTTCTCGACCTCCTCTAAAGGAGTTCCTTCTATTTTCCAAGAACTGTTGAGAACTTTTTTGTGAATGAAATGCAGCGAAGTTAAATTGTTTTAAATTTAAAAAATCATAAAAAATAAAGAAGTTAAATAAAATTCAATTAAAAAAAAAGAATTAATAAAAAGATTAAAAAGAAATGCTTCTCTCCAAATCATATCTTAACAAATATTACAATTAAAAACTAGAATAATAAAAAGGTTAAATTTGATAATATACAAACTAATTGGATTAAATGTAATAGTAGCAAAGAATGTTTGAAAATTAAATCCGATAAAATAGTTTTTATAATTAATTATTCCATTTGTAAAAAAATGTTTTTAATAATATAATTATCTACTAAAAAAGTTTTAAAATTCTTTGTACTTAAACTTATTTTTTTCTAATAAAATGCTAGTGATAATAATTTATGAAATCATTACTAAAATAGAATATAAAATAAAATAAAAAAATAAAGTTTCACTTAATTTTGAACAAAGAACTAAAAAACTGATCATACTATTTATCATTTTAAGAAATAATTTTATTTATATTATTATTATTATCACCTTGATCATTTTAAGACCTTCATAAAGATAAGAACAAATATTTCAAGAATAATTTTTGAACATGACAAATTATAGTAACAAACAGACTTAATAAAACATTTAAGAATTAATTGGCAATTTACAGATTTATTAAACCAAATAACTTTAAAAAAATTAAATATAAGAAATTACAGATAATATTTTTATAATGTTATTATGGAAACGTTTAAAAAATATATAAAATGTTATTCATGTTGTATAGAGTCTTATAAAGTTAAAAAATTTAATTTCAAAGATACCTCCAGTGTGGTTTTAAATCTTTAGGAAGATTTGTCCATTCTGAAGCACCTCCAGCTCCCATTTCAAGTCTTTACTGATACTATTAAGTTTAAATGCTAAAAATAAACAATCTTTTTAATTAATTTATTATCAATCTTATATACAAATATGCATAAATAAAACAAAAATATATAATAATGTATTTTACAAAAGTACATCTACAACTAATAAAAAAATTTTAAGAAATGTTATTTTTACAATAACTGAGAGACTAAAAATCCAAATTAAGTCATATAATTTTATTCACAACCTCAACCTTTTTTTAAGCTTTATACGTTGTAAAGTTGATGACAAATTTTTGCATTTAAAAACAAAAACTTATTTTGTAGATAGGTCACACATGATCAAAATGGCTTTTAATATACTAAAACATTATTATTCTAAAATTATTATTTTATTTTATAATTACATCGGATTTGTTTTTAAAATTATTATTTTGTTATTAAAAAACAGCAAGCTATTTTTTGTAAACATTTTTTAAAAATTTGGACTTGATATTTAAAAAGTAAATTTCCAACAACAGTAAAAGCTACTTCATAATCATCAACCTAAAAATGATTTTTTGTTATTTAGTCTTGAAAAAAGATTTTGCTTTGCTTCTACTGTAAGCGATTCTATAATTACATCGGATTTGGTTGTAAGATGAAACATTGATTGAGGTCGGTGGATCTTAATAAGATAATTTTTAATTTAGGATAAGTTTAATAATGTAGCTAAATAAATACGTTTTTTTTTATTAAATTGTTTTTTACGTAGGATTTGAATAAATTGTGGTTTTATTACAAGCTATTTTAACATTAAAGCGCTGTAAGATGACATCTTAAAACACAAACCTCTTTCTAGCAAACAGAAATGAGAATTGAATCAGTTAAAAAATACCTAAAGTAAAATAATTCTGGTTTATTTCTTACTAAACGTATCAATTTAAAAAAGCATATTGCAACAATTTTATGAAAAGTTTCTTTTTTACATATTTCACTAAAAAAATTATGAAATTAATAATTCTAGTCTGTGCAAAATATTTTAGCAAGCAATTGTTTTTGGGATTTAAACTGAACAGGTTTCATAACAAAACATATTTTAAATATCTGACAGAAAAACAGGTTTAAAAGTTATTTGTAATTCAAAAGAAAAAATAAAAAACATAAATTACAAGAAAGGCCATTTGACAATTTTTAGTTTTATGAAGTTAGAAACACAATGCTTGTTTTATTCCTGCAATAATAAATGCATCAAGAAAAAAGAATTTTCAATGAGCATCTAACATTTTTTTGTTAAATAATAATTTTCTAGTTTTTAATCATCGGAATAAATCTGACCAAGCTTCAACAGTTTTGAGTAGTAAGGTTGAGATTTACAATTCATCTCAGACCAGTTTCCAGATTTTTCAGGAACAAAGTTTTTTTCAGAAGAAGATTGTAGTTGATCAGCTAGATTAAGAAGAGTTTGAAGATCTTTATCTTTTGTTGATCGTCTTTTTTGACAACATTTTAAAGCAGCAAAGTCTATTGGATGTGCTTCAGTGTTGAAAATATATCCTAATGAAGATTTAATAAAATTGTATCAATTAAGATAAAGATTAGAATTTTTCAGTCGCATCAAAATAGTTGGGTGACTTAATTGAAAGAAAGCTAGGATACAAAATATCTAAAAAATGTTTTTAGTAAAGATAATGATGCGAATTTTGAATAAAAAGTTTAATTTTTCACAATTATATTTAGTAATTTATAAATTAGATATTTTTCAAGTGAAATAATTTTTATAAATTTATGAAAAAAATTAATTTTAGTAATTTAAAATCTCAAAATAGAAACTGTTAAAATTGTATAAAAATTTTTTTGTAAAAATATATTCATCAAAATCATTTCTATTTTAAAATAAAGTTAATAGAAAATTGAAAATAAATTTCATGAAATAATTTACAAAAAAATGAGAGAAATTCACCTGTTCCCATTACACATTGCTGGTTATTTGATGGAAAAGTGTGTATATATGGTTGAGGGTTGTTTAGAAAGTGATCTTCATCAAACAGAAGATATAAATACTTCAATGTTTCAGAAAGATAGAAACTTTCCATTCGATTATCAAGTTGATGGTTAAGAACATTTTTTATCTGAAAATTACAAAAAAACATTTAAAAAATGAAAGAGACCTATTTGAAGTAAGATGCACATCAATCTTTACTACAAATCTAGAAAATGATGGGAAATCGAAATATATTGTTTAATCTTCTCTTTTTGATCATTCTTTTAATGAGATGCAATCATTTGCTTCACTGGAGGAATTTGTAGGGTATTTGCTTACTGTAGCATATCCACATGGAGTTTTTGCAACTTTTTCAATCATTTCAATCATCGATTTGCCAAAATTAAGAAGAATTGGATCTTTAGTTGCTCGATACATATACAAAGTACTTTCAATAAGTTCTGTTGAAATCATTTGAACAAAAATAAAAATTTTGAAGATAAAACCGGTTTTCAGCACAAATTATTTTTAAAAGTTTAAATTTAGTTTTGAAGACACAAAAAGATTAAAACTTTCATCATTTTCAAACTAACCAGGTCTAAGAGGATAGCCCTCTCTATGATCAACAGGTTCAGCTTTTTGTATATTATAGAATTCAGGCAAAGCTCCATACTTATTCCAAACTTCATAATAATTGAGTAATGTTCGGTATGCGGGTTCAACATCACCATACAATGTCTATAAAGTAAACAGATAAAAGCTTCATGCTTTTAACTAACTCAGAACACTTTAATCATTCGATGAATGAAGAGAACTTACTTGCAAGCCAGGCCAAAATGTTTCTAGTGATTGTTGTATAGGTAAAGTAACAAAGCCCTTATCCATATTCACCCACATATACCAGTCTCCTTGTTTGTTGTATTTATTAATTGCTGAATAATACTCTACAAAAAAGATGAAATTTTTTATGAAAGTTAGATGATAGTAATTTGAAATATGAAGTTGTTATATCTTTGATAAAAAATTGAATTTAAAACCTTTGAAAAGTGACAAAAGTTGTGGATCTTCAAGTAAAACGGATCCTTTAAATAAATATTCGAAATAAGAATCAATTCCAGCTCCAATCCCAAAATTCGAGCCAACCCATTTACCATTGGAAGTGTTTATATGATCACTAACCTACAAACCAACAAAATCTTTCAACTTGTGTTTAAATACAACTTCAGGAAATAACTACCAATCCAATAGAAGATTTAAAGCTATCAAGAGCTTTAATGGCTTTCAAAGCTACTTCTTCGTATCTTCTATCACCAGTTAGTCGAGACAAAGTACCAAATTCAAGGATGTAGGTTGCTACACAAGCAGTACAGGTGATTGGTGTCTCATCGGCATTAACTCCTTTAGCAAGATTCACTGTACCGAAGGGCATACCAGTTGGTGTATTGAAAGCTGTAAATTGAAACTTGAAATAAAAACATAAAAAGTAGAATAATAAATATTTTTGTTTTGTCGAAGACTCAATAACATTTCATTCTATCTATTTTTGATAATCTTTTACTGCCAGGTGCTGCTGTCGTCTCCTACTCACACTTAGAAGTCGAATCGTAAGTGTGGCTTTCAGACGTTACCTGCTGCCACCATCGCTATAAATCTATTAGATGCCAACTCACATACCCTCATGAACGCAATTCTATTGTACCATTCCCACCGTTTACATCTTATACTTGATGACAAGGCTCAGTGACCAGGGACATTGAGGTCAACTAGTTGTAGATTTTCTGTCTGGGTTTACTCCTACAGCCTGGACGCTTGCTGAAGCGACCACAATGCTGTGGCGCTATTCACCATGAGTTGAGAAGATACTTTCCATGTTCAATAGGTAACAACTATGACTTAATTACTAGTTCATCTCGTTGCCAGGACTATTTTTGATCAACTATTTTTGATAAAACTGATAAATACATTTACTATACTGCAAGTATAACTATTTCAATAACAGATAGAGAGAGTTATTGATAAGATTTAAAAAATAAATAATTTGATAATTAGAATTATTTTATCATTTCAATATTCACCAGGTAAGAGTTTATCTGCGATTGCGATTGCCATATCCAATAAAGGGCCTGAACAAGGCCACTCAGGGTTCAACAAAACTCCTGCTTTATTAGATAACAAATGTGCAGATAATAATCCACCTAAAACTAATAAGAAGTAATATAAATTTGTGTAAATGAACTTGAAACTATTTATTATATTTCAGCTTATTTTAAGACAAATAAGTTATATTTGCTGCTGGGTAGTCTAAATAACTAAGATAAGACAATTTAGTCATAATACTAATAAGAATAATCAAATGCTGAACTGCACTAAGTTGTTAGAGTTTTATAACAACAAAATGTTAAATTTAATTATATAAATAGTTTATAGAAACTTAAGAAGAAAAATGGATTATATCACCTCTTATATTGCTCTCAAACACAGAAACATTTATATCTTCATTAAATTTAATATGCTTTTGCAAAATTTCTACTACTCTGTTAAATTCTGTATAATTTTTCATTACCTACAACAAAAATTAAACTATAGTTGACTTAAAAACTATAGATTATGAATAAGTTGAAAACTGAGCTAAATTTTATTCTTACCAATAATGTATCCAGTGAGTCAATTAAAGTTAAAGAATAACTACCCCAAGTATCAACACCATTACATGTAAGTGGTTGAAGCTCATCATATGGGTAAGCATGATTTAAATATCCATCATAAGCATGATAAAACATTGAAATCACTTTGTTTCTGATAAAAATTTGTATAACATTAATATCTATAGAATAAAAAGCTTTCTCAATCATAATAATGGCCTACTTCAACAGAGAAGTTATATATACATATTGGTTTTAAATATCACTAGCAGTAAATAATTTTAAATGTTTTAAAATCTTCTACAAAATAAAGAAATATCAAAAACTTACTTATAGTAGTCTAAATCACTTTTGTCATACTTTTCAGAAACATTTTGTTGTGCCAATAAAATAAAGCAAAACAAACTATATTTACAATAGAGATTCATTATAAATAATCAAGAGTCACATAAAACATTATTAACAAATAAAAATGATATAAATCATATTGAAATTCTAAGAAAGAAAAAGTAATCAGTTTAGTGATTGACTATAAAGTTTATAAGTGATATGGGGTGAATAAATAAAATAATTAAGTCACAAATATTTAAATATTACATAAATTATTATTTATTTTTATTTATTACAATAAATGCGAAGGAGGGTACCTGAATTATTATAGATATTACATAAATTTATCAGAAATAAGAATAAAGTCAAATAATAAGAGAAAAATAAAATAAATTGATAAACTTAATAAAACATTAGTAAGACAAAAGTTAAAAAATAATAACAAAAAGTAATTTGTTAGTACAATAGTTTATTTAAAAAATAATAAATCAATGTATTTTTACTATTCAAGGCAAGTTTCTTTTTAAAGCATTTGATTAGAATATGAGTAAATAAATATTAATCATAATTCAAATATTACTTTAATAACCAATATAATTTCAAACTCTAAATGACATAAAAAAATTAAAGATATAACAATAAGTTAACTTAAGTTATTGTAAGCAAGGTTAATGTAGAGATGGAAAAAATGTGTTTATTTGAAGCAACTATAAAAATACAAACAATAAAAATTTGATATAGTAACAAGCTTATTAGGAAAAAGTCTTTCATCCTTACAAAATTTGTATAGAATTATTTTACAATGTTTTCAATATTAACACGTTACAATAAGTTAACAGAGCTAGTTAGGTGATTTACCTAAAAAGTTTTCATTACTATCTTACAACATTTTTTTTTTGTTTTAGAACAAAACGTTACATGTAAAATAATGATACTGAAGAAAAAAAATTAAATGGCACTGTGATTTGGGATAAAGCTGTCTATAAGTTAAAAAATTGCATATTCATGTGTTTATATTTCTTTTAAGAAGCTACTAAGAAAAGCTATAGTAAGCCTACGTATTGTGACTAAGTTTTAATGTTATAAAAATTCCTAATTTGAAAAAAATTAAGATAAGCAGTAAAGTTTTCTTTCAACGCTGCGTTTCTTATTTCAAAGCAAGAAAAAGCTCAAGAATTTTATCCTGATATAAAAATAATTGAACCAAACTTTGCTGTCTTAAAATATTTGTTCACTTATAATTCGTTTAACATTTTTCTCAAGAATTAAGCTATTAATAATTAAAATAGCCATGATTTTCTAACTACTCTATATATGTTTACTCTAATCGTTTGAGTTAATCTTAATATTATCCATACTAATGTTTCACGTAATTTTGACATTTTTTTAAAATGAATAACTATGCGTTGTAATAAAGCCTGTGGTAAAATTAGCGATAGTTTGGGGAGAATTTGTAAAAATCCTTAGGAGATGTGATGTTAGTGATGCTTATTGGAGTCTCTTCTAGAGAGCAAAATATTTAATTAAAAAGTATCGATTTGTTACCTTGACCTAGGACAATTTTTTTGTCAATAGCTATAAGCCAAGAGAAACTTTTGTTAATAAGTTAATAATTCTATTCATAAGTTATGAACATACTCATTTCAAACTGTGTATATCTAAGTTCCTCAAGAATTGTTAGTTTTTTTTAAATAGTTTATTTCAGGAAATATTGTGCCTCGTTATTCATGGTGCCTGGAATTTATTCAATTCCCCTGTCAAAAAACACAAAGCTAGATGATGGTGTTCATGCTTCAAAAAACTATTTTGATGGTTTTGCACATTTAATTTTTATTTTATGTGTTGATAAATGGTCATGCAAATGTTCAACCATAATCTTGCGATATTTCATAAGGAACTATTTTCTTATCTTCTTACTATTTTTAAGAAAAATAGGGAAAATATAAAGTGAATTTTCTTTAGTTTTAAAAAAATAAAATAATAATTTTTCATATTGATAATAAGTTTATATTTAAAATAAGAGTTGTTGTTATAAAAAAGATTATTAAAGTAGTATAAATAAACATAAAAATTAATGTCTAAAAATTTGAAAAAAATTATTTCCCATAATGCAACGTTAAAGTCATTAGTTAGTTTTATATTAGAAGATGACACCCTTTCGGTCTAACTGTTCAATCTATCTCTTTTCTTTCGCCCTTTTTCCAGGTCATTTAAAGTTGAAATTGATGAAATACAATTGGTTGGTACTTAAATTCAATGTTAATTTAGTTTAAATTTTATAAATAATATTACCGATTTATAAGTAAAAATGATTTCGTCACAATTTTTTCTTGTGCTTCATTTGTAGTAAATTTTGTTGCTAATTTTCTGTTTATTTTACAAAGTATTTCTGGTAACATCAAACTGACGCTATAAGTGTAATTAAACTTTTAATGTCAAGACTTTATTATTTTTTAATTGGCTTATAGTTTTTTTAATCGTTATTTTTAAATAGCGTATTTTTAACTAATTATTTTATAAAATTATCAGTTTGTTGTACTTGATAGTTTGGATATTCATATCTGTTAGATGCGTTTACCTTAATTTATTGGTTTTGAATTTGGTATACTTAATTGAAACATTAAAACATGTTTGCAACTATCAGATTATATTTAATCCTCTAAACATGTTTAACTATTAAATATTTTTCGGTTAGAGCTTACAACCTATCTACAGTTTTCAGACATAACCCTTGACCAACTGCTTAATCCATCAAATATATGGTAGGGTTACCTGTTTGTTACTTAGTTTTCTTTACTTTTATAAAAATAGCTTTTGTATGTTTGATTTTTTTTATATTCTGATTTATTTTAGATTTATTTGCGAGTTTACTGGTAATGTTTTTTATTTTACATTTTACTTGTGTTTTATATTTCACTATTAATTTAATTGAAAATAAGCTTAATTTATTCTTCTATTTTAACAGCTTTTTTAATTTTTATAAAAATTCGTATGTAAACTTGAGCGTAACTAGGATTGATTTTTTGTTTCTAGTTTGATGTTAATTATAAATCATTTGTTGAAAGTATAAGTAGATTTGTCCAATTTTGAGGTTAAATAAAACCTGGTTGATAGCTCCAGAAATAAATTTTTTATTTGTACATGATAATCAAGTTTTGATTTTAAATTGTAACTCCCAAAAATGGGAAAGAAAAAAGAAAAGGTTTCTGAACCCGATTTAGATAAAGGGGCAAAAATATTTAAAGGAAAATGTGCTACATGTCATACGTGTTCTAAAGATGGTAAAGACAAAGTTGGCCCTAGACTTTATGGGTTATTTGGCAGAAAAACCGGCAGTGTGCCAAATTATGAGTACACCACTGCTAATAAAGATAAAGGTGTAATTTGGAATGAAGATACTTTAGATGTTTATCTAACTAATCCTAAAAAGTATATTCCTGGTACCAAAATGATATTTGCTGGCCTGAAAAAAGCTCAAGAAAGAGCAGATCTTATCGCTTATTTAAAAAAGGCTTCAAGTGAATAAGAAAGATTAATTGCTAACACTTGTGATATGTGGTTGTTAATTTGTTCATTTTGTATCAGCTTTTTCAACAAGTTATTTATACACTGCCATCACTAAGCAATTTGTCAATTATTACTTGGTTTTAATTTTTAAGTATAATGAATTTTTGTTGGTAATAAGTGTGTTGTAAAAACTAAATTAATTTTAGTACTCTTTATGTATTTTGTCTGTATTTATTCAGAAGTAAAAAATTAAATTCAAAAATAGCAGATTTATCAAGAAATTTATTTTCAGCAATTTGTTTTCAAAAATTTTCATTTTAAGTTCGAAATTTTTTTCGTTTTGTGTTTTTAATTGAAGACTAATTGAAAATATACTAAAGACTACTGAATATGGTTAGTACTTTTGGAATTGTTGATAATTTTAGAAAAAACTTGATTAGAAGTTAGCTGTCTTAATGCTTAATATTTTGCAGAGTTCAATAGAGCCTTCATTTGGACAGAGTCCCATCGTTTTCGATTCTTTTGCTACTCAAATTCCTAATCGAGTTTTTGTTGGTGGCATCGATTTTAAAGTCAGTATATAGTAACAAATTCTTAAGTAAACGTTTCTATTTATACTATAAGATTTTAAACCTAAGTGAAGTTATGTTGAGATTTGTATTCAAATTTATTTAATCAGCTTATGAGCTTATTTTCAGACCAAAGAGGATGATCTTCATAAGTTCTTTTCTAATTTTGGTGCAGTTAAGGATACTAAAGTAATTAGAGATAGAGCAGACATATCGAAAGGGTGAGTTAGCTACCTTGACCCATTTAAAGAGATTAAATTCACAGACAGGATAGAACTATCGTGTAAATGTCAGTTGGTTTGTTGAGGCAATTTAAAGTTGTTGAAAGTTTGAATACAGCAGGCTTTTTAGTGTATCCAGCGTAAAGCAGAAGCTTTTTGTAATCTTAGCTAGCAGTTAAAGCTATTTTATTTATTTAAATTCATTTTTTACATCAAGTTATTTGATTGTATATTTTCAGCTATGGTTTTGTAACGTTTGAATCAACGGAGGACGCACAGAAAGTCCGTGATGAGGTCTATACCAATTTATTTATCAATTTTCAACCGATTAGTTTTATAAGTTTACAAATATTTAGTAAAAAGAAACCAATTAAATCTGACCAATTAACACGTTGAATGAAAATTACAGCATGAGAATATGTACATGCAAGGAAAGAAGTTGAATATTGGACCAGCAGTTCGAAAGCAACAACCTCCTTTTGCAAAAGGTTGATAATTTCCCAATTACAAAATTCAAATAAACATTATTTACAAATTCTTCAACTTAATCTTTCTAGAAGCACCTACTTCTTCAAATTCTGCAAACTGGATACTTCATCCTGCTGGTTATGCTTCTTATAATCACTCGGGAATTACGTATTTCACCCAAACACAAAACCCACAGTCTATCCAGTTACAACCTGCCGCTGCTGCTCAGGTATTTGATGTTACCTCTCATTTGGTTACTAAACATCTTTTTCTATCCAGGGTACTATGATGACTTACAATGGAAATGTGGCCGCTTACCAACCTGTACCAGCCACTCACTATGCTGCTCCTGGTTCAATTTTTGCTTCATACGGCAACCAACCTTACAATGCTGTTCAAATGCCAGTGAATCAAGCACCAGTCAGTATTTAGATGAAGATTTCTTAAATGACTTACTCTTTCTAAATACTTGTTAATTACAGATAGGGGCTGGTTCATGTGGTCAGTTAGTTGCTTCAACTACTGGTCATTCTAATGTTGATCAAGTCAACCTTTTACCGATGTCATCACCACAAGGTATATCTGTAGCAGGCACAAGTGCTAACATCGCACAAGCTCATAACCCTGGTGTTTTGATTTCAAGACCACCGATGCCACCACAAGTAAACAATCTTATCATTAATTTCTAACCACTTAATCTAATCAAAACATTTCAGTCATTTCGTATGATCTTGCCCGGCTCGGCAAGTGGTTCATATGTGACTCAATTACAGCAACCGCAGTTCATTAATCCATCGATGTACGCGCAAACTGCAAATGCTGTCAGATATGGACTACCGCAACCAGCTCAATATTTTGATTCTTCAGCGCTTGCCCCTTATGGAAATATTCTTGTACCACCCGAGATGACTGACGCACATCATACTATAATGTCGTCTGAGAACGATTTGTCTAGTCCGCCTATAACTCCCGATAAAAGTCAATAGTTCTTCACGCTGTATTCTCCAACTAGTCCATAGTTGTTTTCAAACGAATTTTCGTTTTTAAGGTTGTTGGCCGCATTGTTACGAGTTCATTACCCCTACAAGTTAAGGTCGATTAGTGGTTATCATGGTTCCATAGATTATTCGATATTTAATGAATTTACTGATTTTTTTACAGATATTAAATAGTTCTGATAGATACTACCTATCTCAATCTCTGGATATAATGTTTCTGGTTAATTACCAGTTTTTTTACAGTTAAAAACTCTTGTGCTACATATTTAAATTAAGTTTACAAGTTGAGTTTTTACTAGAATAGCTTTTTGGTTTTTTTTATCCCCACCAGCCTTTGTTGTTCATTTTGATCGATGAAAGTAAATCCTTAGTTCGAAAAATAAAACTTAGCAGCTGTTGAAATTTGTCATTTCATTTATACTACTATTTTAAAATGAACATTAAATGTGTGAGCTTGATTGCCACTTTGTAGGGAGGGTATAACTTCGCTACCTCCAAAAGTGTCTTCCCCAACTCTGGATAAATAGTATCACTGCTTTGTGGTTGCTTCAAACAAGGAGTAAACTCGAACAGAAAACTTACAAACCTGTTGACTTGCATGTCACAAAGTTGTGTTAGGGAGCAGTGTATCTGTAGAGTAGGAATCACTCAGCGGACATTACTCATAGAGAAGTATGACTGTCAACTTATCTCACCCAAAATAACTTGTCCAAGGTTCTTTCCCGATTTTCTACCAAATTATACACTACCATCTTACTTTAAATGATATAGAGTAGAAAATCTCTACGCTGAAATTCATTTTTCTAGTTGGTCATTTAGTCCTGTTGATAACACATTTTATAAAACTTATTTTGTCGTGAGGATAAGCTAGACTGCTTACTTTTAAACATTCTGTCTTCAGCTTAATCTAGTTTTATACTCTGATCTATAAACAGCAGCTTTTGGAAAAAATTGATTTTTAAAAGATCCTGCCAGTTACAAACGTTCTCTTTGTAACTAAATCATATATTTCAAAATATTTCGATTTTGACCAATAATTCTTCTGACGATCAGTTATTCACGAAGAAACAAAATATAAAAAAGCTCACATCCAATTATTTAAGATATAATTGAAAGAAAGCTTATTATTTTTGCACATGTTTTTTTATTAATTCAATTACCAATTTTGCAATAAATTAAAACATCAATCCGGCCATCTTCGCACTTTTTTTCACGATTGTTGTTGGTGACGCTGAAAGCAGACTTCAAAGTTGATGAAGAATGTTTTGCGCCAAACTCAAACAGGAATTATCGTTTTATTAGTGTTATTACATTTACTTAGTTTCAAATTAGTTCTTTCTATATCAAATAAGTTTATATAAAAGTCAAGTTATTCAGTAAAGCATATTGACATTATGTTTTGTATTTTTAAGTTTGCTAAATGAACAAGATAACTTCTTTATCGATATTTTCTTTTCATAGCTTATTACAAATATCATTTCAGTTATCTTTCAGCTTTAGATAATTTTTATGTATACTTTTTAGCTAGAATTAAGTCCTATAAAAATTTTGCTTTAATGACATGGCGGGAAAACTTTTTATAAAAGGTGGAAAAATTGTTAATGCTGATAGTTCATTTTTTTCTGATATATACATTGAAGATGGTATTATTCAACAAGTAAGCAAGTTGTATATAAAAATAAATCATTTTCACAAATATATAAGCATGACATTTGTTACATAAAAAATCGTCCATTTTTTAAGCTTATTAAGTTAGTTATATCTAAATCAATCTTTAAATATTTTGTACTTATGCCAAGTCAAAGTTTGTATTTTATGACAAGTTATACTTTATGATATTAATCATATAACAAATTATGAAACGCTGAGTATTTTTGATACACTAATTATTAGTTTATTGTTTGTAAGTTTTGAATCTGATAAATTATAACAATGTCCTAAAAGTTAACTTTATAAAAAATTTCAATCACAATTGAGTAAATACTTTTAACATTTGATGAGTAAATATCTTATTTTTTAGGTTGGGAAAAACTTGACTATTCCTGGTGGAGCTCAAGTCATAGATGCAGCTGGAAAGCTGGTGATGCCTGGTGGTATTGATACTCATACTCATATGCAACTTCCATTTATGGGAACCAAAGTAAAAAGCCTTTTAAATCTTAATTTTCTTATCATGGTTAATGATGGTTTAATTTATAATAAAATAGATTTGATAAATAAATTAAATAACAATCAGTTTATAGTAAACATATCTTTCAACATTTAATTCAGCTTGATAAAAATATTCTTTTGAGTCACTTTGTTGTTAAGTTTTATATTTCAAAATATCTACTTCAGTTTAAGTTAAGCTCTTCAATGTCATTTGCTCTTTTGTTTACTAGAGCCACAGATTAAATCAAAATTGTTTTATAAATTCTTCATTAAATATTGAGAAACAAATCTTTTAATTGTATCTGATTTAAACATTTAATCAAAATTTTATTCATATTTTTTAAAATTTGGACCTTTTTAGGCAATTGATGACTTCTACACAGGAACTAAATCTGCTTTATCAGGAGGCACAACCATGATTATAGACTTTGTTCTTGATCAGAAAGGCACATCCCTTTTAGAAGCTTATGAAAAGTGGAGGGGCTGGGCAGATCCTCAAGTTTGTTGTGACTATTCTTTTCATGTTGGAGTTACTTGGTGGAGTCCTCAAGTCAGTAGGAACATTTCCAAATATTCTTCTTTGAAGTCTTTTAGTTGAAATGTAATTAGAAAAGTTTTGAAAGGTAAGTAAAGAGATGGGTGAACTAGTATCTAACCATGGAATCAACTCTTTCAAAATGTTTATGGCATACAAGGATGTATTTCTTCTTGAAGATGGTGAATTGTATGAAGTTTATAAACGTTGTCGGGACATTGGAGCTTTAGCTATGATGCATGCCGAAAATGGTCACGTGATTGCACATGTTAGTTTCTTCTACTGATCAGAAAGTCCTCTATTTAGTTACAATTGAACTTTTAGATTTGTAAGAAATTGAAATCTTCTTTAGAATTTTGAATCTTTTTTTATATAATTAAAAATCAAACTGATAGATTTGAAGTTTTTTAATATTTTATAAGGAACAAGAACGTATGAAGAAACTTGGAATAAATGGTCCCGAAGGTCATGAATTATGTCGACCAGAAAAAGTTGAAGCTGAAGCAGTTAGTAGAGCGATCATGATATCAAATATTGTAAGTTCTTTTCAATTACTTTATAACCTTCCAAACTTTTGTTATCAAAAACAGAACAAATATTTGTCGAGTACCACTTCTAGCAAAAGCTTGTATTTACCAAATGCAACAACTTGTTAATAACTTTTCAACTAGCGAGTCTGTTAGCAAAAAAGGCTCTTAAAACTTAAACAAAAAGCAAAAAACTTGTTTAATGTAAATAAAATTGATCACCCAAAACAAAATTGATATTTGCAGGTGAATTGTCCTATGTACATCGTTCATGTGATGAGTAAATCGTCTGCAGATGTTATTAGTGAAGCACGAAAGCAAGGTGATAGCAAGTTTGCTTGTATTAAGCTCACAAATCCTAATCAACGGAAGTACTAGGTTCCGTTTAATTGCTTGTAGTGTGGTTTGCTTAACAACTGTTCCACTATTTTTTCAGAAACAACATTTCCTTTTGTAAAATAATTTTTTCATTGTTTTCATGAAGACAGTATCAAAACATTCACAGCTACTTAACTCGCAGAAACACTTCTTCATTTTATTCTTAAATATTATTCAGCAGTTTGTTTTCATTAATTAACTTCCGCTGTCCAGGAAATGTTGTTTTTGGTGAACCAATTGCTGCCAGTCTCGGAACTGATGGAACAAATTACTGGAATAAATGTTGGAGGCATGCTGCTGCTCACGTGATGGGACCTCCTCTTAGACCAGATCCAACTACACCAGGATATCTGATGAAGCTTTTGGCAAAGTGGGAACTTGTTGAATAATTGAAGATATTTGAAATTTCATGTATTCGATTGAATTATTCAGATCTAAAGTTTTTATCAAAAACTGCGCAAGTTTGAGAATAATGTTTTATGCGGAAATAAGATTCTGCAATTTACCGGTTTAGCAACAGCTTGATTAAAATTAAGCAACAACAAATTTGATTTAGTTATAAATTTTAATAACTTTTTGTTAGCTTATCGTTTTCATTAAAAATCATAATTATAAAAAAGTTAGTTGATTAAAGAAAATTGTGAAGAAGAAGTCTTAATCTTTTGATATTTTTATTTACCGCAGTGGTGATCTTGAATGTACTGGCACAGATAATTGCACATTCAAATCAGACCAAAAAGCTCTCGGCAAAGATGACTTTTCAAAGATTCCTAACGGAGTAAACGGAGTTGAAGATCGCATGTCTGTAATTTGGGAGGTTTACAACTGAGATTTACTCATTTAACAATTTTTCGATTAATTTCCTTTCTCAGAAAGGTGTTCATTCTGGTGTTATGGATGAAAACCGCTTTGTAGCTGTAACAAGTACAAATGCTGCAAAAATATTCAATATTTATCCACGAAAAGGAGTAATTGCAGTTGGTAGTGATGCTGATATTGTTGTTTGGGATTCTGACACTACTAGGTTTGTTGAAAATTCAATTCTATCAACTTTTATTTCAGTTAATATTTTTAGAACTATATCAGCTGAAACCCATCATCAAGCTGTTGATTTTAATATTTTTGAGGGATTAGTTTGCCATGGTGTACCAGTTTATACAATTAGTCGTGGAAAAGTTGCTTATGAATATGCAAGTGATAAATTCAATGTTTCTGGTGGAGAAGGAAAGTTTATCAGTCGGTAAATAATTCAAACTATCCTTTTATAAACTCTTGTAAGATCACAATCATGAAAGTAATTTTTACAGAAAACCTTTCAGTGAGTATGTCTACAAACGAATCCACCAACGAGCAAAATTTCATGATCCAAGCAAAGTAGAAAGAGAACCTTATAAAGGTCTTTACATCTTTCTAGATTTGTCTGTTGCTTGATATTTTTCATATAATTTGTTGTAATCTCTGTAGGTCCAGTGATCAATCTGACTGCTGTGAAGATTTCAGAAGAACCACCAGCAGGCAAAACAAATGGAACTATGCCAGTAAATCAACATCATTCATCTTCGATTGGCTCTGGAGGTTTTATTTTCTTTTTTTATTTATCTTTGATAGAATGAACAATAAAACATAAAATATTTTTATCAGCTACTACAAACATTTACAAGTATAACATTAGCTAACAAACTTTTTCGACAGGTATTCATCAGGGCATTTCTCCTAAGCCAAGATCTTCCACCAAAGTCTTGCACCCACCTGGAGGCCATTCTAATATCACTTTTTAAATTGGTCAAAACAAATAGAAACTATTTAACTTGAAATTCAACTTTGCATCAGTTGTGTATATAGTAAATGTTGCAAGCTAATCAAGTTCTACTCTAAAGTTTTTATTTTTTATATTAGTTTTTATTTGTTTATAGCATTGTAATATATTCAATTTTTAAAATCAACTCATATATTTATCAAATATTTTATGTGATTAGATCTTCTAATCATTCATACGATGAGATATTTATTTTACTTCGAAACTTTATCATTCGATTTCAAACTTTTAGATAAACAAAATGATTTCTACTTGTATTTAGGGTTCATTACTTGTCAATTTCAATTCTTTTCTTTAATTCTTTTCGATGGTTGATGATTTTGTTTAGAAATGGCGGAGACTAATAATAGTTTGAGTAGTTATGTAGTACGGAAGTTATTTACTCACTAAATAAAGTTGTGTTTGTTGTACCCTGGTAGACGCCTCGCTTAATTATTAAATTCAATTATACACAAATAGTTTTCATCACATTTGAAGACAAAAACCTTATATTTAAAAGGAGGTAGAATTCAGCTTTAACAATTGTAAATATAAATTTATTTTAGTAAGAATATCATGTAAATTAAATAATGTAATGTTGAAACATTTAAGTCGACTTTTGGGTGGATTTATATTTGACTTTTTGATTAAACTCTGCATCACCTTTAGTGGTAAACTTTTATACGCTATCGACTTTCAAAAGCTGATTCTACATCAGAAGAAACATCAAAGATTTGGCATTTTTAATTTGGATCGTCAAAGTTTGGAGCGAATCTTGTTCAACTAACCAACAAAAAGGCTGATAAACAAACATTTAATAAAAATTTGTCAATAAATAACTTCATTATTTGAGAACTAACTTTTTAAGCAATTTGTAATTCTTCTATTTAAATTTGATAATTTCCTTATAAAGTTCTCATTTTAATTCTACATCAAATCTTTAACATTTTAAACTAGCAAAAAAACTTTAAAGTCAAAACTCTGGTGAGGATCCTACAACTAATTTATTTGAGATCATCACATAAATCTACGTATCAAGAACTCGACATTAGCAAGTAATATCATTTATATTATTATAAACTTGATATTAAAATTTTCAAACGATCTAGAATATAAAATATTATTTAAAGTCAGAAGTTGAGTGTAACTGTAAGATTTGAATATTGTTCTATCTATTCGAAATTATTTTGTAGAAAGGAAAATGATTTGGTAATTGTAGAAGTAGTTTAAATCTAGTGTTCAGTGCGAAAATTTGATGGAAAACCAACTGGGTTGATTTAGCTTCTTTGTGAGTCTTACCAACAAATGGTAACATGTATTGTAGTAATTACAGAAATTACATTAAACATTTGATACAATCGATCTACAAATAGCTTGACTCCAATATATTTGAAGAGTCAGAAACACGAGTAATATAAGAAGATATTTTATTTAGTAACATAGACTTTGATAAATTTTGACGAAATACTAAATTGATAAATCATTTTAAATAAGCTTAAGAACATTAGTGACCATTTGACCAATACCATCAAATATGAGATGGACACTGGTCTCACACATGAAAGCTGGTGTTGTTACCACTTTTTTGTTGACATCAACATGAACTTCGTGAAAAATGAGTTAAGAAAATACAACTTGAAACAAAATATCAATATTTAGTGAGAATATGACTAAAAATAGTTCAATATTTACTATCTGGAAATAACTGTTTAAAAATACTAGGTCCAAAATTAAAACAATAAATTCAACAAAACTATAATTTTATAAAAGTACTAATTTGAATAATTTAAAATTGATAATAACAAATATAAAAATCAAATAATAAAACCAAATACTGAATGGTTTAGAAACACATGTGTCAATGTAAAAAGGATATAGTAACATCTTTTTCAATATGTTTAGCTCCACATTGTTCAATAGCTTCTGTCGTTCCTGCGTAAGGCCATTTACCATTCTCACTAATCGACTTACCTACAGTAACCTCTACACCAGGAATACATTTAGCTGCAATAACCGGCGAAATACATGCCAATCTTTGCAAGAAAAGTGAAATTAAATTCAAATTACATCTAATATAAACGTTCACTTTATAATAAAATTATCAAAGTTTCAATTATTCAAATAATTTGAACAATCAAGTACCCTATAGGTTTACAAGAAGCTTGAAAACTGTTGACGACTCTTTCCACTTCAGGGTTTATAGTGCAATTGATGTTATCTACTGCCCAACTAGAAAGATTTTTTGCTGCTCCAAAACCACCAGGAAAAATTAAAGCATCATAATCAGTTGGATCAAGCCTAAAAACACAAAAATTTATATCTAAATTTAACAAACTATAAGTGATAAAATTGAAATTTTCGAAAAGATGATTCAGTAATGAAAATATTTTGAAAGATTTGATTTACTTTTTAGATAAAAACATTTTTTGAATCAATTTGAAATGTAACATTAAAGAACTCACAGAGATAAAGAACTAATATTTCCTCTGGCTATTCTAGCAGATTCAACCAACACATTTCTAGAAGGTTCCATTTCTTCACCTTTACAGTGATTAATCACATGCATCTGAGGTATGTCCGGAGCAAACATAGATACTGAAGCTCCTGCCCGGCTAAGGTGAACTAAACATCTAAAATTTATAAAATAATTATCATTATAATTATAATGTTTCAAAATTATGCTTAAGTAAAAATGAAGGAAAAATTGAAATTTAATTGATAAATTAATAAAAGTCAAATAAAAAAATGATTAAAATAAGTAAAAGGTATCAAATAATTTTGATATGAGTAGAAAAAAAAAACTAAATAAATATTTATGCATCATTCTAAAAAATGTGATTTACGATTTATTTCTTGGTGAAAAACTGAGAGATCAAAATATATTTATGAAATAAAATTCTACAAAACTTAAACTGATTAATAAAATTCAAAATTTAATAATATATCAGCTAAAGCTATATATTTGCAAGTAAATTTTAAAACCATTTAAGCTTATAGAGAGGAAAAATCAAATCAAAATAATTAAATAATATAATTTAATTAAAAATAAGTTATTTCAACAAAATAAAAACCTACAAGTAGTTTTTTAACTATTAGTTTTAAATTAATTTAAAGGCATTTGCTTTAACTTACTTGAGAACTTTTTTAAATAAAATTGAATGATATAAATATATTCAAATCAACTCACGCAGAAGTCTCATGAACCTCACTGCCATCATACACTCCACATCCAGATAAGATCTATGAATTCAAAAAATAAGTAAAATGAAATTCTAATTTCATCAATATTTTAGCAATTAGAGAAAGAATTAAATGCTTACAACAGCAACTTTAGGAGCCATAAGATTTGATTGTTGATGAAACAAACGATTCACAAATGAAGGTTTAACTAAATTACCAATTAATCCTATATGAGACAACATAATGGTTTAAAGGGCAATAATAAATCTGTAAATAATAAAACATTCTAACAATAAATTGATAATTTTTGTAGATATATATTAGTAACTACTTATAGCAATTATTTCAAAACGTTGTTTTAACATATCACTTTAATCACAAACAAGTGATTAATCTGCAATTAATTGGTATACTTAATAATAATCAACTTTTGTTATTTGTGTAAATCGTAACAAGTTCACAATACGACCTATAACTCAGCTAATGGTCAATGAATAAAATGTCCTACATTAAAACCTCGCAGACCATTTTCTTACCCATATTAATTATCTTTTTCACATACTAATTTTAATCAAAATTTTAGATTTCAATCGTTAAAAAAACAGCAAATTTGTTTGTTGGAGAAGCTCATAGAAAGTCATTTTAATGTAAGACTTCAGGTTAAATTTTACTACCGACAATTTACTTAAGTCAGAGTATAATTGTAGAGAATTTAGTTTGCATAAGTTACTATTAACCTTTAACTGACTCATCCTAGGATTCTCTATTTTTAAAAAGTCCTATGAATAAAAAAATATTAACTTTTATATCCTACTAATATTATTAGCTTTATCAACAAATACTTGCCACTTACATGAAAAACTTATTTTATTACAATATTTATTACTACTATTTCAAAATGATAAATGATACAATCATGAAACGTGTCGCTATATTCAAATATTTTATTAAAATTTTGAAAAATACTTATCTGCAAGTATTTATAATTTATTAACTTTATGAATATTTTATTACTAAAGTATATGCTTAAAAGTTAGAAAATGTTGGAGAGAGTATTTTCATCGTCTTTTGCTGCAAATCTGGTTTAGCATATTAGGTGTTAAATCCTCATTTTTTGAATTTTGCTGTAATCTTGAAAATATGCGTTTAAACGTTACTTTATTTATTAGGAAAGTGATAAGTAAAGATAAAATAATTGAACTTCGTTAGCAAAATGAAAAATGAGTTTATTTTGTCTATATATTCTAAAATATGGTCTGGATATTATTGCTAATTTTGTTTTACACAAAATAAATTGCATAAAACAAAAATTCAAATTTTATTTGTAAACAATTACTGTAAATAACACAACTAAACTGTTTTAACTGGTGAATTTTATTATTTACAAAATACATAACTACAAAACGTGTTAGTTATTCATGTAAGATTTCTGTGATGAACTGCTTCTAAATCTTTAATCAAAGTATGAGCAATTGCTTGTCCAAAACTTATCTCGAGATACTCCCATAAAAGCCTTATAAGGTTGTTGTAGTTAACTTTACTCTGAAAAACATCATTAATACTTCACATTAATCACATGAAGTTTATATTATACATCCATCTTATTAATAGTTTAAAGCAAAGGCAGGATTTTTGTACTATTTTAATACTATTTGCTGTAATAAGCTGATTAACCATTTTTTTTTAATTTATTAACACTAATTTATTTTAAGATCATCTATTGATAAATTGATCATCTAAGTCTATTGAACATTTTATAATTTTTCCAAAAAATTTCAAAATTGACAATTTTTATATTTTTTCTATAAAAACAAAAGTTACTGCTGATAACAAAATGATTTGCCAACAAAACCTAAAAAATAATAAAAGAATAATTTGAAAATGTATTTTCTACAAAATAGCAGAAGCATATTACGAATAACAATCATAAAAGCTGTTTTCATTTAGAATATATATTTAGCCAACTTAATTTTAAACTAAAGTACCAAGTGAAGCTAAAAAAAGTCTGATATGTAAACACAACTAAGAACAAAACAATCCAAATGAAAATGATAAAGACTGCATTAAAATTTTGTTTATTTATAGATAACAAAATCAAGAAACGATAAAAATTTTTTAGCCAAAGATGCTTTTACAAAGTCCCTTCAAAAGATACCGATAAATTGTTTGTTTTTGTGAAAAGCAAGGGTTAAAGCTATATTCGTTAAAACACAAAAAAGTAGAAAAAGTTTTACAAAAAAAAAAGACAACAGACTTTTTAAAACTTACTTTATATTTCTTTGGACGGATTTCTTGTGTTTCTGCAATGCAACTAATAAGTAGAAGAATCAGAATTATTTTTAGTTTCATTTTTATTTATTTTATTTTCTGAAACTTAGTAATGTTAACTAACCTGATTTTTTTTAACTCAAAATTTTAATTTATTTAAGTTGAAAAATATTAGCGGGCCATACTTAAATTGGATTGTAATTTAATTTGAAAATAAATTACATAACGAGAACATAGATTAGAAAGATTAAGAATTTTTATAAAAGCACAATTCAGACATTGAAGTATGCTAAAATATATAAAAAGTATTATTTACATCAATAAATGGATTTATTAGCATCAAGCTGTTTTATTGGCTGAAGTTAAAGATTGTCTCAACAAGCATTTAATTCAACTCAACTAAATTGTGCATAGCCTTCGACCAACGGTCAATTATGAATTTTCATTCTATTAGAAGACTCTACTTAAAAATCTGGTTGAAAGCATCGTATAGACTCATACAAAATAAATGATATAATAAATAGTTAAATAAGTTTATTAATTCATTTACAAACTAAGCTAAGTTTTTTAGTACACTTTACAATGAGAAATTTCAAGTAGAAATTTACGAAGACTAAAATAGATCATCGGCTGAAGAAGCTAAGAATACGTTAATGAAAAATCAAAATAAATTAACGCACTTTCAAAATAACATCAATATCAGGAAGTATGTCTCAACTCTAACATCCCTTATGAAGCCACAAAAGTAAACGGAATTTGTTGACTTCAGGTATTTCACCATCATTATAAAAACTTTAAAAAGATTTTATAAATATTTGATATGAAATTGATTAAATTTGTTTATTATTGTTGCCGCTAACTATATTAAAGATTGTGTTTGTGAAAACCATTTGACGTTTGTAAGTAAAAATAACCACCAATGACCGTTAAAGCGATTTTTGTTTGAATTGTTTGTGCTAAAGTAAAAAAAAAGATCAGATACTTGTATTTTTTATTTTAAATGATTGAGGTATAAAAAAAACTACCTTTTTCGTTCACCTAAGCATTTTTCAGCATTCGATGTATACTCATGATTTTTGAACTCAGCTTTTTATTGGTAAGACTTTTTGTGTTAGGGTCTGAAAGACGTTCAAAATAATTGTGATATCTTCGATATCGAAAAAAATATTTTAAAATTGTCGTTTTCACATCAAATTTACACTTCTCTTAGATAAATGGTATAATACAATAACAAGTCATAATCAATAACTCTATTTCAAGTCTTCTTGGAGGTCTTTAGTGAGGTGTCCCAAAGCAGCATTATTAGCCCTCTTCTCTTTAAAATACCTTCTCTATGTGCGTTATATAAAATATTTAAATATCTTCGACCTCGTACTACTATTTAAGATAATTAAATTTTATTTTTAGCTCAAAACAAAATTTCTTAGTTCTCTGCATCTCAATCTTCTCTGCATCATCTTTACTAAAATATCTTATACAAGCTCAACATAGGAAAGAATAATATAGATACAAAAATAGAAAATATTATATGTTTTATTATATTATCAGCCAAATTAAAAGTTAGCTGAAAAAGCATAGGTCTTAGAAGTCATCATAATTTTAATTTAAATGCTAAAATCCTTCTTAGATTCCTAACTGTTCCAATTATAATACATTTTTAAAAACGTTGTGGTGTAATTAGTAGATTAGGAAACCAAGTAATTGTTTATACAAAAGATACTTACTAATTTGATCTCGAAAGTTCAATTTTAGTTCAATTTCATCGATGTAAATAGCGTTGCTTAAATATTTAACAGTCATCACTTATGAAATTAATATTTGGTAAAAGTTAACTTGATAGTAATCTATCTTTTTATGTAAACACATTTAATTAATATAATTAGCTCACTTAAAAATTATATTTAGCGTAATTTATACCGCTGAGCATTTTGGTATTTTAGAAAATTCGTCAGTAAGCTCGTCTAGTTGTACTAATCAACAATTTAATCGTGATAAAAATTTGTTATTTACTCTGGTTGTCTGCATAAAGTTTAATTTTTAGATACTACTACTTTGTTAGATACAAATTGTAAGTTATTTTTTATTTAAATATAGATCACTATATTATGTATAATTAATTAAAACAACTTATCATAGTTATATATATCCAGTTTAGTTGATTTTATCCAGTTTAGTTTAATGTTAGTTATTTTAAATTATGTCAAAGTTTTTTTTTTCTTTTTTCTTATTCTGTGTAAAACTAAATTACATTTGAATTTCCAAATTTAATCTAAATAATAGTTTTAAAACTTAAATTTTTTCTTATCAGCAGGTTAAATTATTTTAATTTCAGAGCTTTTGTTTTTGAGTAAAAATAAATGAAAATAAAAGCTTTTTAATCTCATTGTAAAAATAAATAAAATAATAGTAAAAATTTCATAAATTGCTATTTTAGTTATTAATATTTTATTGCTATTTTATTTTATTGCATGTTTATAGTTATTTCATTTTAAAATTATTGAAAAGCTTATAGTTAATTTACTTTTTTTTAAACTAAAGTATTATAGCTTGATTTATATAAACTAAATTGCTAGTTGTTATTTAATATTTATTAAATATTAATAACATTATTAGTAAAATTTAATTGGTATAATTTCGCCATTATATTATTTGAAATTATTACTAATTTGAATACATTTAGTACTTATTTTATCCAATTTTGTTATTCAATTGATTTGATTTTTATTTACATAAAATATTAAAAAACCAGATTATAGTATTATTCGTGTTTATATAAGTAGTTTAAAACATTTTTAAAGTTTATATCATGTGGTTGAGATTTTGTTTTTTCTATAATAATAGTTGATTTTTATTTGCAAGCAAATTAAAAGTTTGTAAATTGAATTCATTTTTTGATTTTTATTTCATTTAAAATCAATTTTTCAGATTTAAAGAGTTTATTATTTCATAAATACTTCTTATAATGTCTGGTCAGTCTAATTTCCACCCTAGATCAATGAACAACATGATGCCCAGGCCATATCGTGTCCCATACAGGGGACATGGACCCAACAATTTTATGCCACCAGGGCCTAATCATATGCCAGTAAACCCTCATATACGTCCACCGTTTAATGGTAATTTTGATCAACGTTTTGGACCACAAATAAATCAAAGTTCAGGAATAAGACCCAATGATGGAAACAGACCGATGAATGTAAATTATATTTTATTATTTGAACTAAATATTTACGATTTTAATTAAAATGATTTAGAATTAATTTTGATATTAAATATCTGTTTTGTAGATTTTATTTATGTTGTCATACTTTATAAATTTTCTTTATAAAAATTTAATTTTAATTTTTAATATCTCTTTATTTTGTAGCCTGGTATGTTTGGTTTGCAACCAGGCATGAATATGCCTCCTCACAGCTCAATGATAGACAATTACGCTCCTACAAACCAATCAAAGGTTTTAGATCCAAATAAAGAGTATTGGGTAGAAACTTCTGCCCAAGATGGCCGGATATATTATTATCATGGTAAAACTAGGCAGTCATCTTGGAAGCTACCTACTGGTGAAAATGTTCAAATAATTAAACAAAGTGAGGTACACATGACTTTGATTTCTACTTTCTATAGATAATTTATTTGTACTTTAACATTTGAATAATTTTGTTACTATTTTAGGCTTATTTGCTTTCATCAATGGAACAACAGAATTCACCAAAAGACCTCCCAGAAAAAGGTTTAAACAACAAAAAGAATATTTTTAAAACTTTTCAAAACTAACCTAATAAAAACTTAAATTTTTTGATAGAAGAAGTTCCAGACACCAACAATAATGCTGAAAACTTAAATGAAACCAGCGCAACATCAAATACTTCAACGACTACTACTACAGATATACTAGCTACTGATGATACTAAGCCTCCTACTTCTCTTCAATCCTCTCCTAAAAATGAGCTTATCAGACCTAATATGCCACCTATGCATAGACCAAGTAAATACAGTTTGATATCCAGTTGAAATAAGTATTTGTGATTAAATAACTTTTGATTTTAAAAGACCAAAATATTAACTATTTAATGATTTCTGTGGCAGTGTTTCATGGTCCACCAATGCTAGCAAGGTTACCAGTTCGACATAATATGCTACCTGGTAAATTACTGTTATTATATTTTAAGATATTTTTTATGAACCCTGGAAATTATTTCTCAAATTTTTAAGGATTTGTTCAAAATCCTGGAGTGATGTTGGCATCTGGAACAATGCTACCACCTGGGCATCCAATGGCAGGAATTGATAGCTGGAAAGAACATAAAACTAATGATGGTAGATCGTATTATTATAACATTCATACAATGGAAACAAGTTGGATAAAACCTGCTTATTCAAGAATAGGTTGGTTGGTTCAGTAATTGAACTATTTTATATAAATCTTTTTAAATTGTTTATAAATTAAGCTCAAGCGATTTAAACAAAAGTTTTTATGTTAAAATTCCACCAGTAGAAGTCAGTATATTTGTATGTTCGACTACTGGCTTGCTTGTTGTAGAGTTTTTCATGATTTCATTTTATAATAATCTATTTATAGATTTGCATAACCAACAGATGATGAAAGAAATGCAGAACTCAGCTGATGCAATGGTAAGATCTAATTACTTTAACTCAAGTTTTATTTCAACTTTAAACTAAAACTCCCAAGAAAATATTTTAAGAACAAATTCAAATAATTCACTGAAATGAAAATATTCTTAAGTTTAATGTTAGTTGGAATAGATTTTACAAGCGTACAACTTACTGTTTCAAAGTTAACCTCCTGTTTCTGGTGTGTAATATTGTGGAAGAAAGTAAAACCAACATAAGGCAGAGAAGTATGTATTTCACATCAAATTAATTTCTCTTTTACTTCAACACAAATTTGCTTCTTTCATAAATATCTATTTGCAACTAATGAGCTTTATAGGGATTGACAATCATAATATTTTTTGCAATATTTCCCTCACTTAGATGGTGATAAGTACAACAGTCTTCTTTTATTTGTAATTTTCTGTTTTTTTTAATATTTGATATTTACTTTGATAGAATATGTCTAGTGACATTGACAAGAAGAAACTTGAAGGTCTTGATATGAAAGATCAATCAGATGATAAAGGCAAGCAAAGACAGCTACCTGTGGCTAGGTTTCCAGTACCAGGAACTCCTTGGTAATTGATGGACTTAATAGTTGTTCATCTCACACAACTTTTTTATTATTTACAAAATACTGAATAAGTTTTTTCAGCTTTAATTATTAATACTATTTTAAGTTGATTAACTTTTAATCTTATTTCTATTTACCTTATTATACACTTCTACAAATAGTGGTTTGTTGGTTTAATTACAAACAGTTTGAAATCTTGCAAATAACTTGAGGAAATTATACTTGTATAATCTTTCATTACTCTTCTATACGATGACAGACAAACAAACAATAAAATGATGCCAATTTATGGAGAGTTTTCACTTATATATTGACTCGTTCAATACTAACAGGTAGTGTTACGTTGTATTTTGCATAACACCAAACTACTTGTGACGCTACATGATATATGAAATAGTTTCTAAAACTATGTTACCGGTTGTTTTCTGAGCGGGTACTTATATCAATGGATTTCATTTGGATTTTACATTTTGATTCTAACCACGTTCAATGTTTTAAACAACAATTTTTAGCAAATTATTTGTCAATATTTACAACACTACTTTGAAAATTGTAATTATGATAGTAAGAAATCTTTAAACTTTCAACAGTTTCATTTTAAATCTATTTTTTGTTGAATATTTTACAATGTCTCTCCTGCTTCTAGCTTCTTTTGCTTGAAAATAACAAGCAAAATTATCAGGAACAGATATTCAGCTTGTTAACTTGATTTTTGTAGGTGTGTTGTATGGACAGGCGACGGAAAAGTTTTCTTTTATAACCCAACAACTTCATTATCAATGTGGGAACGACCTGAGGAGTTAAAAGAGAGAAATGATGTTGATAAAGTGATCTCTGATCCTCCTCATAAACGCAAATTGAAAGAAGGTTTGTCATCTATCAAATCGAAGCCTAATTATTTATTCAATTTGTTTTGAAGATGAAACAACTTCAAAAGAAACTGAAGAACCGTTAAAGAAGAAATTGAAGTAATTGAAATATTCCTCAATTTGAAAACCGCTTCAAAACATTTTACAAATTACAGAACTGATGAAAAAGAAGAAGCTGATCCAAAAGACTCTGAGGAAGTAAAAGAGTCCGCAGAAGATGAAGATGAGGATAAGCCACAAATATCACTTGAGACACGTATGGCTAGTTTTCAAGATATGTTACTCGAACGGAAAGTTTCTGCGTTTTCCACCTGGGAGAAAGAGTTGCACAAAATTGTGTTCGATGAACGCTACAAGTTGCTCAATCCAAAGGAGCGCAAACAGGTTGAAAAAGGAGTTGATACTGATGCAGACTTCATCTTCATCTTTTTCAAAGGTCTTCGATCAGTATGTAAAGACTCGAGCAGAAGTAGAGCGTAAAGAGAAGAAAGCTCATCTACTCAAATGTCGTGAGGACTTTAAAGCTCTTGTTGCTGAAGTCAACTACTCTGCCAAGTGAGCTTGCGATAAATAGCGTCGATGACGTCACTGACAAGTCACGTGTTTTTGGCAGAATGGGCTTCAGCGAGTTTGCTTCTAAAAACTCCAAAGATAAAAGATTCAAAGCAATTGAGAAGATGAAGGAACGTGAAACTCTTTTCAATGAATTCGTCAAAGAAACTCGAAAAAGACGCGATGATGAATCACGTGACAAAGCTGAGAAGGTCTGTGATTGGTCGATAGTTAATTTTCGTAATAATTACATGATCAACAGATCAAGCGCGACTTTTTCTTGTTGATGGAGGAGAAACATGTTGATAAATGTTCGCGATGGCAACGTGCACGTGACAAGCTGACGTCAGATACGCGATATTCCGCTGTTGAATCATACCAGCGAGAAAATTGGTGGAATGAATTTTGCCGCTCTAAAACTAAATCTGTAAGTTCTACATCTAATCCTTGTTTAATCTTCAACTGTGTCTTCATCTGTGTCCTTGTTTAATCTTCATCTGTGTCTTTGTTTGATCTTCATCTGTGTCTTTGTTTGATCTTCATCTGTGTCTTTGTTTAATCTTCATCTCTGTGTCCTTGTTTGATCTTCATCTGTGTCTTTGTTTGATCTTCATCTGTGTCTTTGTTTAATCTTCATCTGTGTCTTTGTTTGATCTTTATCTTGTAGCAGGCAGCTGTCGGTAGTGAAGAGTTGGAGAAGCAGCGAAGAACGGAAGAGAGTTTGAGAGCTCGACAACGTGAAGTGGAACTTCAGAAAGCTGAACGAAGTCGCAAGATTGATTCTGAACGTTACAAACATCGACTTGATGAAGCTGAACAACATTTCAAAGCGCTACTGGTTGACATGGTAACCAAAAAGATACCAGCCACAACTTGGTCCTCATCTGTATCCTTTCAGGTCAGGAATCCAGATCAGACATGGTCAGATACAAAACGACAGCTGAAGAAGGACAATCGGTGGGACTTGGCCAAACTATTGTCCCGAGATGAGAAGGAAAGGTTGTCCTAGTACCACCCAAACTGTCCCATTTGTTTCAACCCGATTATTTTCAGACATTTCTCCGCTCATATCGATGCTTTGAATAAAAAACGAAAAGTGACCTTCAAGAAGCTTCTCGAAGAAACCGCTGGCATCAAGCTGACCACCAAGTGGAAGGAAGCAAAGAAGTTGATCAAACATGACCCCAGATTTGCTAAATTCTCATCTAGCGACCGCGTAAGTCGCACAACATCCTCACCTGTAACCTGCGACTAATTACTGATTGTAGAAACGTGAACACGAGTATGAGGAATATCAGAAGAGTCGGTTTGTGACCGCAAAAGGAGACTTGAGAGAGTTGCTGAAAGAATCCAAGTTCATCACTCATAAGTATGTCTTTGATCTTAGAGAGCTACATCTAACTGTTGTTGATCCTTAGGACGCAAGCGGAGCTTGATGCTAATTCTCATCACCTCCGAAAGATCAAATCTTTGTTGGAAAATGATAAACGATATCTGATCCTCTCGTGTATCAAGACTCAACGAGATGAAGTGATTAAAAATTTCATTCAAGATTTGAGTCGAAGAGGTCCTCCACCTCCTCCTACTGCTTCCGAACCATCTCGTCGAGGACTGAAGTAGAAAGATATGACAAGTGTGAGGAATTAGCAAATATATTGATGATGCGGTTGTTGATCTCTATTAGTTGTTATTCTCAATACTTCTTTTTCCAATTGTATAATCTATTAGGTTCAAACATGAAACCCACTCACTCACTACTACTGTATGTTGATTTCTGTTGTAGCTGTTTAGTTTCGGAACAATTTCAATAAAAATATTTCATCCAGGCAATCAACCAGCCAGCCAACATTTCAATAAACTTCTTGTCATAAAATGTTGCTCATAATAATAATATCTATAAAATACTTTGAAAGAACTGACAGCTTCTGTAACAGATAGACTGTAAATTGCAATTAGATTCAAACCTCAAACACTTGAGGTATGAGATCTATGAAAAGGGTGATGATGATAGTTGATCACTTAGAGTAAAAGATTTTTAGTAATTTCATCACATTAATTTTAAACAAGGTTATAAAAAGTACTCAAATGTAATAGTTAATAAAGTAGAATTTAAGGTTTAACTCCAAATAATTGTTACTAATATAAGCAAGAATGGTTGACTTTTATATTATTTATCTATTTGAGGTTGGTCAAAAAAGTTAAACTAAAAAACTTAAAATTTTGTTTCCAACTAAAAGTAAATGTGTCAACTATGAATGCTTCCTTCCCCTAACTCATCCCAAAGATAGAATTGCCTTTAAGCTCAAGAATGAATGAGATATAAGATAATTAACTTTAAATTAATATTTTAGAAATATACAACTGTTGCTTTTGTAGACTTAAAATGTTCATTTGTTTGCTTGTTAAACTCAATTATTTTACTTACTTAGTAGAGACGACAGTGAAGTGATTGATAGGAGGATAGTTGTAAAAATTTTTGTCTTTAAAAAGTTAGCATTTTAATTTCTTACTATTTAAAAGGGGCTCACCACATAAAATATTTGTTTAGAATTAATTTAGTTACTTCATACCAAATTATTTCCAGATTAGAAATATTTAGACATCACTAAAACTCTTCACTGCATATATCCGTCCCAAGTGGAAACAAACTCTTCTGTATAGAGTCCTCATCTCATAAGAATCCGCTTGAATCAGTTCAAGAATCATTTTCTTAAATGTTGAATGCCCTTTCCTCATACAAAGTCTGTTTCTGTAAGCTTAGATTAAAATACTTGCAATATTGATGCCTTTTCTCCATATTTAAAATTATTAATGATTTCTGTTATTTTAACTTAAATCACTTTTTTAAGGAATACGATTCTTTATAACTTGTCAGAGGTTTGTAATTCAAAATTAATCTACCTAGCCACTTTTATAACACTTAGTGGAGTAATAGCTTTTTTTAAAGAGTAACTGCGTTTTGGTATATTCATCCCGACTCTATCACTGTATCAAAATACATCACATCTTTAAAAAGTTTTTTTAAAAATATGATTTACGTAATTTCCTTAACAAGTGATTTACAATGCTGACTGTTTCTTCATTTTCTTCACTTATTTTGTTACTTTTTTGTTCATAACTTATATTACAAATGTCTTTGCAGTGTTTTTATTCTTTCTGTATAAATTATTATAAACCGTGATAATTAAAATCTTTTCAGTATCTCTTTGCTCACATTGTTTTTGTTCGCTATAAGAGCTGTATAATTTGTAATCTACTGTCATTTGTTGAATAAATAAATAAATAAATCAAAATGCTCTTATAAAACTAGTCGAAGAACATCAGAACAACTTGGATGCTTTTGAGTATATTTTTTTGAATTGTAATCTCAAACATTTTGGTATCTTTAAAAGCAGACGTTTTTCTATGTCATACTGAAACCTAAAAATTTTACTAACACAAAATATTAATATTAATCTATAAAATGATCATTCTATTTGAATAAGTTTCAGGTTATAGGTTATATTCTAATTGAATAAGTTCTTATAAGTTGTGATATAGTTATTATTAGGAAGTGATTTGTATATTATATATATATTGTGATTGGTGACAGTAAAAATCTTTTTTGCAAACTATGGTGGATCCACATAAAAGTGGCAAGACCTTCTTACGGTCTACTGTAAAGAAAAATCCTGAAAAACCGACTTCATCAAAGCAAGATTGCAATTGCCAATCCTGCAATAAAATTTGATCTGGTGAAGATCCGGTAATTGAATGCTTTAAATGTCTCTCCTGCTTTAGCTCACCTGTAGTGAGTGAGCAAGAAAATTTATGATATGTTTGATAAAAACGAGATGAAGCAAATGGGATTTAAATGGTTTTGCATTAAATGTAGAACCATGGACACAACAGCTCCCTCAACCAATTCTGATGAAAACCTATTATCAGACATCAGTAAATCTGTATCTACTGAATTAGTAAACCTTAAATCGGAAATTTCCAAAGATGTTGCCAAGTTTGATGAGAAAGTATCTAGTTTGTCCAAATTAATGGACGAACTGAATGCCTCTACAAAGAAACAAGTCACATGGGCCTCGGTGGTCGGTGATCCCGGTTCTGACAAAAATGCTAACATGCTGCAGTTTCTTGCCAAGAAGGTCACCGACACGCACAAAAAACTCACTTTAGACCGTGAGGACAGAGAAAACAATGTCATCATCTTTAATATCTCTGAGACTGATAAAGATGATGACACTAAGTTTTTTAATCAAATGTGCTCTCAAAGCCTTGATTTCGTGGACGTTCCAAAGGTATCAATGACTAGACTTGGAGCAAAAAGCTCAGATCATCCAAGACCGTTGAAAGTGTCCTTTCAGGAAAATTGGACCAAACACAAGTTTCTTGCCAAGCTGTATAAGCTAAGACTTGAGAAAAAATTCGAGCGCATTAAAGTAGCGCATGATATGTGTGAAGATCATCGCTTAGAAAATAAGCGTCTTCTAAAAGAGGCGTATAACCGAAATAAGAAGGAACAACCAACTGATTTCAAATACAAAGTTCGAGGTCCACCATGGGCCTTGAGAGTTGTCAAGGCTTTTTAAAAAAAAGGAAGTGGCAAATAATCACTGGACCCACATCTTCTTTTTTCAAACTCTCTCCGGACACAATTGTTAATATCCAAGATATCAATTTACAGAAGCCCATCATCAAATCTCACAAGCATCAAAAAGACAATTCTTCTATCACATTAGGTATGTTCTTCAACGCAAGTTCGATTATTAACAAAATTTTTCAATTGAAAGCTCTTTTGCATTCCCAAGATTTCACATTTGTTTTTATTACTGAAACTTGGTTGAAACCGTTTTATCCTGATTCTTTTCTGGTTGACCGTAATCTTTTTTGTGTTTTGCGTTGTGATAGACTGTATGATAGAGGTGTCGGTGTTTGAGTAATTTACAAAATATCGCTTGCATCCAAGATCTCGTTTCAGGTACCCTCCTTCGCAATTATTGAAATAAATAAATAAAAAGTCAAACCATATGGTTTGCATCTAGCAGTTCAGTATCTCTTTACCATTCTCAACATCTAAGCACACTGTTTATCTGTATGACAATTTCTATACCTTGTTTTAATTGGCCTGAAGTTTTCATTGGTCGAAAAGTTTAATTGGCCCAAAAAAACTTAAATGTCTTGTGATATTGAAGTTTTATCGTGATGTAAGGTGATTGAATATTTTTCTATTAAATAATTGTAATATATGAACTTTTAAGATAAATTACAAAATACGAAACATAATCATCAAACTTTAGAATACCTAAAAGAGCTTTCAACAAATAGCTTCTACTAGATATAAACTTTAAAATATTTGATTTATATTATTTGCTAAAAAAGAAAGCAAAAACAGTGTTATCGTGATTTAAACAAAATCCGTTTTCCGGATCTATAAAATAAGTTAGATAGAAACCTTAAAAAAATCTTATGTTATTACAATTATAGTTCTAAAATCATCTAGGAAAGCTTTAATACTAAAGACTTTTTAAACATTTTTTGAATAACCTTTATAATACTTTAAGAATAATCCATTTTCACATCTATTTAAAATAACAAGTTGATTATATTTTGTAGCCACAGTTGTATATAATATATTTTAAATATTTTTGAATTCCAATTGTTTGAATTTGGTTATCTAAAAATGTAAAATTTATAAACAATTTATTTATCTCACTTCTAAAACTTAACTATTGTTTTTCTTGATTTTGTACAAAAAAATACTGTCAAATCTTTGGACATTTATAAATCAAAAAAGATTTAAAAGTAATCAATATTTTTTTAATTATTTTGTAATGTAATTAATATATCCTACAATTATTATCAAAAAACAATTACTTTTGTAAATAAAATCAGTTTTGATTAAAATTGCTTTTTTCAGTTTATATAATACCCATTAGAATAAGATTATATCTTTGATT
Source organism: Pegea sp. RAD2-039 (assembly GCA_034620365.1). NCBI lineage: Eukaryota > Metazoa > Chordata > Thaliacea > Salpida > Salpidae > Pegea > Pegea sp. RAD2-039. The sequence continues at coordinate 1,818,919 of JAQGEQ010000186.1, read as the reverse complement.
CTTTTAAAAAACTTCAAAATTAAAAAAACCTACTTTTATAGTGTTTTTATAGTGGTTTAAACTACAATATGTTTAACTTAAACAACAGTTAAAACAAATTTTAAATATTTTTTTATACAAAAATATCATTAATTTCCATTCACAAATATATTTTAAGCTTATCTGAATAATGAACTGCTATTTTTTATGGTTTATTTATTATGAAATGTTGACAAAACAAGCATATATGTGAAAATGTGGTAATCGTGCCTGGTGTAACGTCTATAAGTTCCCAATCAAGAATTTATCGTTTGTAATGTAGCCCTTGGCAATCTTAACACGTCATCAAACTAACATAATCAATAATCTTTAAACAGATCTCATAAATAAATTATCTGAAATTGTTTAGAAACAAAACAGCATAAATGAAACCAATTTAGAATGCTAAAGGAATATAAATCATTTTTTATCATTGAATTTTCTAATAAAAATAAATATATTTTATTATTAAAGTACTGCTTATAGATTTATTCACAACTTTCGTTTCAAACATAAACTTTAAGTACCTTAATAACCATAGGAGAAAGTTGATATTTCTGCGAAAAATTAATTTGTGGTTGCTAAATGAAAGGATTAGTTTTTGATTTGTATGAAGAATACATAAAAAGAGACGAAATTACCAATTAACCATGTAGTTTGTACAGGTTAGACCTCAAAGCAAAAATACAATATATGTGAACACCTCAGTAAATAATAAATCTTACAATATAACCGAAATGTTTGAACAAAATTAAAATTTGTTTTTAAATTTCAACACTGATGGATTTCTGATTTAATTAAATGATAAGAAAAAATTACATCTGTAAATACTTCAGATAAACTTTTATTTAATAAATTTTTGCCAATAAATGTAAATATCAACAAATATTTGCTTCAGATTAGAACAAAAACCATTTAAGATTATAAATTTTAAAATATAAGCTAAAATTTTAAGTTATTTTCATGAAAGAAGGTTAAACTAAACAAATTTTATCGTCATCATTAATCTTATTTAGTTGAGATCAATTATGATCAATCAGTAAGAATTTATTAGTAGGGATCTATTTTCTGAATTATTTGAAAGAATGTATAAAAACTACATCACGATAAATCATAAAAAGATTAATATAAAATTACAAAATCTTTACGATTATATTAACTTATTTCCAAACATTCTGTTAATTTTTCAACAAGTTTGAAATGATTGTTCTTTGAAAACAGAGAAACCTAAAAAAGGAAAACTTTTTTTTTGTTTATATCAAAATTGTGTTTATTTTTTTATTATAGCGTGACTATCAACAAATTTCTCACATAATTCAATTTCTATTAACAGTTTGTAACTGATTGTGTTCAAGATTTGTACCGTTCATTCCCACATTTCTTTCTCGTTTATTTACTTAAAAAATATTTTTTCAAAACTTCTTTAATATTTAATGACGTTTCTATGCCATTAGGTTTCTCTTAATCTCTACTTGTGACCTGTACACAGAATCTAAGCTCTCCTGAAATGTAGTATTTTGGTATTATGAAATGTTTTGTTTGTAAAACTTAAGAAATTATCAACAAGTTTATTATCAAAGCTTCTTATCTTCTAAATATTTGATGAGACAAGTTCGTATAACAGTTTATAAGAAGTTATTGGAGATCAAGATAAATAGTTTATAATGTTATTACAAATGTAGATTTTTATTTATTTATTTTTATTACAATAAATGCGAAGGAGGGTAACTGAAGAGAGTACCTCTCGCTAACAAACATTCTCACAAACAACATCTATTTAGTCAAAAGTATAGAAAGTAAAAGATGTAACACGTGGCATTTCAGTAGTCTTCAAAGCATATGACAGTGAACAATTACATGGAATGTTAATGATATAAAAAAGAGAAAAAATTCGCAGTTTAGAAATGACAATGTTGGCAATATTATAATGGTTCAACTTCTTTTTGAACAACGCGAGTGATTCTGACATGACAATGTCTGATGGTAGCTGGCTCCAAGTACTAATTGTGCGGTATGAGAAAAAATTTGCTCTGACCAATGTACCAGGTGATAAGGGCTTATTAAGGTGTAATGTGTGTCGTCTGAGCTGATATAACTTGAGGGAAGGACTAATGGAAAATAAATCATCAAACTGAAGGTCAATTAAATTGTGGATAATTTAAAAAATAAGAATTAAGTCGCATTTAATCCGTCGAATTTCCAAAGTATCTAGATTGAAGAAGCTGAGACGATGTTTATTACTATCATATTTAATATTAAGTTTCCTGCATACTAATCTGGTAAATGTGGCCTGAACAGATTCGATATTTTTGATATCACTAAATTGATATGGCATCTATGCACTGACATTGTATTCAAGAATTGGACGTACGTACAATTTGAAAAGATTGATAAAAAAGCAGGGGTCCTTAGAATTAAAGGTTTTTATAATAAGGAAGACAAGGTTGATTGATTTTCGAAAGATTTTGGAAACATAATTGCGCCATTTAAAGTCAGATGATAGAGTAATGCCAAAGTCTAGAACCGAAGATACTTGTTGAATAATAAATCTATTGATGGAGTATTGGTTCAAGCAATTTACAGCTGGTTTACGAGAAAAAGTTATAAGTTCAGACTTTGTGGGCTGGATTCTGAGCTGCCAATTCGTAGACCAGTTTTCTACAGTGTGTAGTGCAGTTTGAAGTTTTGAAGGATTACAAGATAATAGCTTGATGTCATCTGCATACACAGACACTCTGACATCATCTACTGCTACTAATCTTCTGATGAGGTCTTCGATGAAAATTAAAAAGAGAAGGGGACCCAGAACAGAGCCTTGAGGAACACTACTAGTGATTTGACTAGAAGTAGATAAAGATCTTTCAACACGAGTTTGTTGGGTTCTACCTAATAAGTAATCTTCAATCCACTGTAAGATAAAGCTGTTGATTTTTAAGTTTTTCAATACAGTATCGAGCTTAGTGTGTGGGACAAAATCAAACGCTTTAGCAAAATCGAGATATATGATTTCACAAAGAGTGTTATTTTCATAATGGGCTGTAAGCTCATTGAGAAAAGTGAGATGTTGAGTCAGGGAAGATCTCCGTTTCACAAAACCATGTTGGACATCAGATATTGGGTGATGCTCCATCAAATGACTGGTCATATGATTGTGAATGATATGCTCTTGAGTTCTGCAGATAACTGAAGTCAGCGAAACTGGTCTGTAGTTAAGTGCGGTGTTTCTGGGACCTTTTTTATGAATTGGAGTAATAATAGCTTTCTTCCAAATTTGTGGAACTCTTCCTCGCCTCAGAGTCATGTTAAAAAAAGCGATAAAGGTAGTGATAAAGAGGAAGTAGTTTTTCTTAAAAACAAAGCTAGGATCTGATCTGGAGTGTTGGAAACTGATTATTTTAAATAAGAAATAGCCTTAGATACCATATTGACCGTTATGTCAAGATCTACCATCTCAGAGACATTTGTAAGAATGTCGGAGTAGGAGAGAGAAGGAGTATTGTCATCATTTATTTGTAAACTTACTTAAAATTATTTGAATGTAAAGTAAACATTTAAAAACTTACTTTTTTGGGTGTAAATTGGCAAATAAATTACAAATACCAAAACTGTACAGTTTCAAGTTTATAAAACAACTGTCATTGACATCTAATCCAAGTTTGATTGATTTGTTTGTTTGTTCTACGTTTTGTTTAATTTTTATTTTAAAAATAGTAATTTTATTCAGCGATAAAAAATCGATTAAATTCAAAATCATGAACTTGATTAGAAACAAACTTTGTTGGCGAGCTCACTTATGACTATTTTAAACTAATCTTTGAGATTTATTAGTTGTTCAAAGATTATGCATTGAGTCAAAATCAGAGATTAAACTCTTAACTGCTACCTCTGCAGATCTTCAGTTGACCTTAGAAAAGATTTTCTAAATGTAAGCCATCACTTAATTGACAAAATCAAGATAGTTTTAGCTGAAGTAAAAAGAGTAAAAAGTCAAAAGATAAAAATTACAAAAAAAATGGAAAGCTAACATACTCATAATGAAGACAAATTGTATAAATAATTCAAAACTTTATTTCATTAATATATCAAGCTTATAGAAAACCCTTTAAGTAGTTTTGTTGGGAGAATTAAAAACAAAAATTCATTAGATTATTAATTTCAAGACATTGGAATTTTTATCTTTTCTAAGTAAGTTTTAAACTAACCAATTTACAAGCAGTATTTAATAAAATGTTTTTATTGCTTAAAATATTATATTAATCAAATAATTTCAGTCATTTTTTAACATTTTTATTTTTTTCAGTTTACATCATTTCTTTATTCTATAAATTCACTTTTATGTTTATATATCAAACATATTTAACAAAAATTATTTACTAAACATTAAAAAGAGTCCTAGAATTCGAGGGTTTTATTTACATTTGTAAAAGAATAAAAAAAGATAGAAAACTTGAAATATTTTGTAAGAAATTAAAAGGGTGAACTTCAAACGGCTTGAATAGTTGAAAAACAAGTTTTCAAATGTCATATTGTTTTTATTGAAAGAAATGATCTGTACAATTTAAAAATATTTGATTCATGATAAATAATTAATTCAGTTGAAAAACGATAGATTATTTTTAGAAACTTATTTATACTTTTGATGATTAATCAAAAAATAAGAAACTGATTTCCATATCAACAAGAATTTTGCTGACTTTTCTAATTTCAAGTTTACAAAGCAATAATTGTAATTAGTATTAACTGTTATATTTCCTTTAAAATGTTCTTTATAGCAGCTTGCTGTAAAAGTTATCAGAAATCTTGAAATAATACTGACAGTATCAATTTGTAAGACATTTTACTTAAACATCAACATTATGGTTTTTGCTCTGATTAAAAATTTCAATAAGAGGAGGCATCTTTTAAATAAATCATTTTCTAAATAAGTATCAGTATCAATTTGATCCGTTAAATTTTCACTTTGTATAGAATTTTACTTGAGGACTAATTGAATAAATATTTCATTATTTATATTTGCTAAAATATAACTTTATTTTCATCCAATTTATCAAGATGTAATTTGTAGAGCAAAGTTGCTGAAACGATATCTACAAAATTAACTGATATATTCGTTGTTAGTATTCAAAATGTTAAAAATTAGTTTGAACATTCTTACAGTTTAGTTTTTACATCTTAGAAAAGTAAGCAATCAAAAAAATTAAGAAAATGAGTTTTTAGTTCAATAAGTAGAAAAATAAATTGTAACAAATGATCATATGTGAAAGTTTGATTGTATTTTAAAACTTTAAACTAATCATAGTATGAAGTTTTGTGAATGATTTTAAACAGATTTATTCATCGTTCATAAATTCGAAATTTATTTAGATGAAATTCAAGATATCAAAACAACTACAACTGTGGGACTTTAAAAGAGTTTATGTATGCTTTGTAGTTAGATATAGATATATTTTTAAATGTTATTATACTTTAAATCCATTTAATATTTCATTTTTCGACTATTATTTATTTGGTGTAAGTAATTGTAATTGACTATTAAAAACTGCTTCTTTTGAAATCAGGTCAAATTAATCAATAAAAATAACCAAAATATTTCTTACGATTCATAAAAACAATTATATCTTGTTGATTAACGAATAAAATCTATAATTTTATAAATTAAATCAAATTTGTAATGATATATAAAAAAAATACTGAAAAAGCAAAAGTTTTTTGGTTTAACTGTAGAAATTACAATTTTTATTAAAAAAGTTGTTTATTATTTACAAAATTGCAATTTATGAAAAACTTTCGAAGAGTTTGATTTATAAAATTACTTTAAAGAATTTATAAGCAAGTTAACTTAGAGATTTGCCTTTAGCTATACAAGAAGGTTTGTTTTTAAAATGTTGCTTTCTTTAATTTGTTTCAAAAGCATCAAGATGAAAGCAGGTTGTAAATGATTAAAAAATAATTTCTCAATTAATGAATTTTACAGGTTATAGTGTTTCCTAAAATTTATTTTTTTCCCGAGAAAATGTGTTTCTTTTTTATAGTTTAAAACTTATAAAAGCTTCTGTTATGATTATTATTAGATTAAACATTTTTGTTCATTAATGTCATTGTTTTAATTGAAAGCCTTTTTTTGTGGGAATTTTTCTTGATTTATTTTTCCTGATTATCGTTTTTAATTCCTTTTATTTTCAAAAAAGAAAAAATAACTTTTCAAAGTTGTTAATAAGCGTAACGATATGTAAATAACAAGTTTTTTTAATAATATTCCAATCTTCCTTAATTACAGTGGTATTAAAAGAATTCTTTTTACGATAATTTAACATTTAAGTTATGAATCAACAATCTATATATTTGTTTGAAATTTGAAATAAATTTGTCTTAATGATAAATAAATAAATTTATAGAATTTTAATAAAAATACAAAAGAATAACCGAGACAAGATAAGAGGTTGTGTTTGAATTTTATTCTTATATAAGTTTGAAGAAACAAGAATTTCCGGTTTATAATTCAAATTGAGAGAGACCACTTACTTCACAGTCTACGGCATATATAAATCGAGAAAAAATACTTTTACTCACATTTTGATTTACTTGAAAGCTCTTCTTAGGAAAATCACGGTTCCTTATACGAAAACTCAGTATATTTGTAATGAGAGTTTTTTTGGCTCAAATTATCGTTATTCTTTTTTGTTCTCTGTCTGTTGAAGGTAAAATATTTTATTTTAAATTTTGAAACATTTTTTTCTAAATATTTTCATAACAATTTTTAGCAATCAGATGCTTAACTTGTGATAATGCAAGAAGTAATGAAGAATGCTTGAAAAAAGGAAAAATTGTTACATGTAAAGAGAATGAGGTAGGCTTTTTTCATCTTAAAGACGTTTATACTTCAACAAATGTTTTAATTCTAAAACTTTTACTCAGCAAAGTAGTAAAATATCATTGAACTTAAAAATTATTTTTTGAAATATTTAATTCCTTGAAAGGTAAACGTTCTAGTGAATTAAAAAGATTTCAAAAAATCAGATTTTTTAGGAAGGAATACTTTTTTTAACTTCTTGCAGACGTTTTAAATTTAATTGTGTACTTAACCTTTAAATAAATTTAAAGTCTAAAAAATATAAAAATTGTAACTATTATTTTTACGGGCAAAATCGAGCGATGAATATTAAAACTTTTTTAATAGTGATAAGAATCAATCTGACACCATCTCAAAAGTCTTTTTATATTCTATAAGACAGTTTATCTGAGTACATTTCGAAAAGTGTAATCCTAATATAGGATCTGCACTTAAATGGAGTTATTATAATCTCTTAAATTAATGATTTAATCGAAAGGTTGTAGCAGCCAATACTTACATATGCAACAAAGTACTTTATTGTGATATATTCTTTGCTACTTATTGCAAGATTATTTCATGAGATGTAATAAAAAGTGTAGAATGTAATAATAAAGATGTCTTTAAAACATTTATATAAATTCGTTTTAGCGATCTGAAAAAAAAAAGATTTAAACAAACTTGCTTTAATCAAGTAGCAACGATTAATTAAATGAAATTAATAAATCATTTCGTTAAATAAAATTTGAATAAAATTCTTTTGCTTTAAATTATTAAGATGATAAGTTCAATAAAAACATACTAAAGTAAGAAGCAAATAAATAACTGACTATTTTGTGTATGTCTAATGAGCTTACCATCGAGACTTTGAATTTAAGAGCAACTTGTTTTTAGGATGCTTGCCACAATGAAATTAGAAGAGATGGAAGAGGTCTTGTGATCAAGAAGAGATGCAAACAGTCCCGGGCTTGCGTAAACAATGAGATTCAAGTAAAACAAATAAATGATGTTAAAAATAGTGAAGAAATATTTTCAATTAAACTTTTGAAACGTAACCTCCAAAATACTTTTAATTTTATTCTTGAATATTTCTAGAAGAAAGGTTAACTTGAATAAAGAATCTAAAATATTTCTACATTTCATAAATATTTTCGATGTAATAACATCATGTCATGTTTTCAGATTAGAATAAAAATTTTATTCTAAAATTTGAAATAAATAACGATAAATAATCGATAATAGTTTTAAAAAGATTAAATCATGAGAATAAAGTAGATTATTTCATTGTTATTATTTTAACTGTGTAATATTTATCGATTATTTTACATCTCTTATCTTGAACTGTTTGAGACTTTTACTTCTCTGCTGTGATTTTGTGTTAAGAGCTATATGATTTGTTAGTTGCAGTCATGCTTTACATAGATCAATTAAGGAACATTTTTTTATGTAATTTTTTGAAAATTATTATTTTATTTTTTATTATATAACAAAGAAATTTTCAGAACCCTAGACCAGCGTGGGTGCCAACACAATGTAACATGGAAGTACCACATACTGTTTGTAGATGCTGTTGTTTTGAAGATGGATGTAACTTTGAAACTTACGAATGTCCAAATGGTAAATAAAATTCTGATTTATTTTTTAATAGACTTTGAACTTATGTAATAATTTTCGTTGGTATTTAATCATTCAGTTACATTAAAAAAAATTTGTATAAATATTGCTTCTGAAAATCACATATGTATTTTGAAATAAACTAAAAACAATGTTAACATATAAATTTTTTCGAGGACATCTATTTTATAATCACCTTTTTGGGTTAATTTATTAATTTGATGAGTAAAAGATCATTGAAAATTGTTTTGTATATACAATTAAAAGACAAATGATTTTTAACAAGATTGTGGACCAGTGTCCCCTCCTAAATTTGGACAAATTGATTGCACTTTTGATGCTAGACCGACAGAAATTGGTTCCGAATGTGCTTACTCATGTGCAGATGGTAAAGATTTTTATAAATGTTAACAAATAGAAAAGTTGATTGTTGATATTTAAAATGAACTGCTTTTATCTTATTAAGTTTATTAAATGTTTTTAAAGGTTATAAGCTGATCGGTGAAGGTATTGCAAGATGTATAAAACTCGGTGGTAATTCTATTTTCGATTCGAAACCACCAGTTTGTATCAGTAAGTATTTCAAACAAGAAAACAAAATTTCTGTAGATTAAAGAACATTTTCAGGGTAAAACTTCCTCTTTATTTTTTTGCCTTTTAGCATAAGCTAACTTACAAAGAAAACATTGGTTAATGATGCTAAGAAAACCAAACCAAGTTAAAGAAATCAATCATGATTACGCTGGTTTTTAAGAAAGATTACTTTTATCTAAGTTCATGGTCAGACATTCTGTAATTTTGCCAACAACATTTGGTTTTATAAAGAAGAAAATATGTACTGCCTGAATTTGGTGAAAACTCGTGACTGTTATATTTGAATTGAAAACTAAACGTTTAAACATAACATAATTTATTTTATGTTGAAACCCGATTTTTATTATCTTTCAGTCAACTCTTGTCAGCCAGAATACAAACGAATTTTTAACGGTCAAATCGAATGTACTGATTCAAATAATCATGGTAGTATTTGTACATCAAAATGTGATTTTGGTTTTAGACTGGTTGGGAAAGAAACAATCACATGCAGTAAGTACAACTGAAAGATTAGCTAAGTGTTGACTAAATGCTGTGAGCTTACATTAGCTATATACATATTCAAAAATTAAGTTTTATTTTGATTTGGTTTGAGTTTAATATTTGTTTATTTTAGCATGTAGTAACTATTTATAATTTTATTTTCACATTATTTGTTAGTTTTGTTCTATTTGAATAAACACTTCTTACTAAATTAATAATTTTTATCCGGTTATGAAGCAAACATTTTTGTTTAATGATATTTATATCTTATAAAACTTTTAATAGATAGTGATAACAAATGGAGCAGTGAAAGACCAATCTGTCGCTCCATCAGATGCAGACCCAAACAAACTAATATTGAGTTTGGTCAAGTACATTGTTCAAACTACAATGTTGTTGGAAGTATTTGCAAGTTGGTTACTTGAAGCATAATATCTCAATTTACAAATTGATGAATTAATATCAACAGATACACTTGTGATGATGGTTATGCCCTCGATGGACAGACATGGATAAAATGTAAAGATGATGGAGATAATGATTTGAATGGAAAATGGTCCGCCGATCCTCCAAAATGTGTCTGTAAGTTGACAAAATTGACTTTTTTTAAAGATAATTTTATAGATAAAATTTTTAACCAAAATTTTTCGCTTCTAAAAATTAATGAAATTTTTTACACTTTTTACATAATTTCAATTTAAGCATTCCAAAACATATAAATAAACCTTTAATAAGATTAGACACATTCAAGCTAGAAAATTCTGTCTTATCTGTGAGTATATTAAAGCTATGAATTGAAATTTAATTCTATAGTCTACTTTGTCAACCAAAAAGAAAAAAATCGCCGAATTTCTAATTTTTTAGAAAACGATTAGAAATTCAAAAGTCGATTATAAAATAACTTTTTAAAAAATCGACAATTTTTTCCTAGACATCTTTTTTGAAGTCTGAAAAACATTTTGTTGTTAATCAACCTATTAATAACTTTATCAAATTTTCAAATCGATCAATTTTAGTGTCAACTCCAATTTGTGAGCCTATTCATATCGACCCATTGTTTGGTGAAGTAGTTTGCTCTAACGACAACTTTTATGGAAGCGTTTGTCAGTTTCAATGTGACCCAGGATTCGGAGTGGAAGGATCTTCCCGATCAACATGCGGTGGGGACATCTTGAATCCTAATTGGGACTTTCCCTCCCCAACATGTGAACGTGAGTGGATTTTTAGATAGTTTCAAGATATTATTTTGAAATGTCAAACTTTCATAGCAATTTTTTGTCTTCCTAACTATGTGCAAATTAAAAATGGGGGAGGCAATTGCACCGACAACAACAGTATCGGCAGTTTCTGCAAGTTCTTATGTGATTACAACTTTGTTCTGGAGGGATCTGATACCAGAATCTGTAAAGACAACTTTGATGGAACCGCAAGCTGGTCTTCCGATCCCCCAACTTGCAGAGGTGATTTAGAACTTTGAGTTTATCTTATTTTTTACATCTGGAAACCTTTTTTCAGCTCTGCAATGCTTCCCCCCACTAAAGGCCCCAGAAAACGGAGTTATGAATTGGTGTTCTGATGTTGAACCCACAAACGTTGATGAGTTTTGCTCCTTTGATTGTGATGAAGGATATGTCCTAGTTGGCTCTCAACATATTTTTTGTGAAAATTATGATGATATTTCAGCCAGATGGGCTGATGTAGAACCAGTTTGCAGACGTATGTTTGATTGAATCAACGATCGAAATCTCTGTTTATTTTATTTTCAGCTATTGTATGTCTTCCTGAACATTTGTTTCTGGAAAACGGAGTGGTCTCTTGCTCAAAGAAAAATCATTTGAAAAGCATTTGTTCATTTGAATGTGATGAAGGGTTTAATCTTCGTGGAAGCTCTCAAGTTTCTTGTGTAGAAAATTCCTTGGAACGTGCTTATGGTAAATGGGACAGTTCACCTCCAGTTTGTGACCGTAAGTTAATGACCAGTACTCACTTTTATCAGTTCTAATTCAACTAAATGATAGCGGTCACGTGTTCACCTCGTCATGTTGCTCCTGATTTCGGCACTGTGTCTTGTTCAAATGATAACTTCCATGGAAGTGTGTGCACATTTGAGTGTCCACGAGAAGATATGATTTTGATCGGCTCCAAGACATCTATTTGTATGGATGATGAGGATGGAGATGATGAAGGAAATTGGAACAATCCTGCTCCAATCTGTCAAAGTAATAAATTTCCACAACTTTACATCGGATCTAGTTGATAAATTCGCAGAGATTGATTGTGGGGAGCGACCAGAGATCCCTGAAAATGGAAATCGCGTTTGTAGCGATGGGAGTGATCTGGGATCAGTTTGTGAGTTCGGATGCCATGAATACTATCGATTGGTTGGATCTGAAACATCTACATGTGTTAAAGTGAATCAAAATGAACTTCAATTTGATCAACCGCCTCCTATTTGCATCCGTAAATCTCTCAGTTTTCTCCATCATCTTCCAGCTTAATCTTCATTTTTAGCCTTGGAGTGCGAAGAACAAGGTCCAATGAAACACGGAGAGTACCAATGTTCCCGCGACAACTTCATCACTTCAAAATGTGAATTTTCTTGCAATGGAACCTTAGGGTTTGAACTTTATCCATTGAGCACTAGTGAGAACCTTTGCGTTCTCAACTCAGACGGTACTCATGGATGGAGTAAACCCAAACCTTGTTGTGCGCGTGAGTTCCAACTAACGATTCTAATCCTCTTCTGATTACTATATTTCCAGTCCCATGTCCTCCCTATGCTCGAATGGATCTTGCTATTGCTATGGATTCTTCTTCTTCTGTTAAGACGAAGAATTGGCAACATCAGCTGGACTTCACTTTAAATCTCATCAAGTAATATCTCGTGAAAAGGTCTTCTTCAACACGTGACTTGTGTTATGTTATAGCTCATTTGTGATGACACCAGATGGTGCTCGTATGTCTGTCTTCCGGTTTAATCGAGATATTGATGAAGTATCTGAGATTCGCCTAAGTACAGTCGTTGACGGCGACAAAAGACGTTTCCTCGAACTCTTTGCTGCTATCCCTTATAATGGATCAGGTAGAAATTAGATCATTTACTAAGATGCTTCAATCTCTGATTTCAGGAACAAAAACTGGAAAAGCTCTGGAACATATGTATAAAAAATCCTTCACAACAGCTTATGGTGATCGTCCAGATGTTCCTAATGTCGCTCTGGTGTTGACTGATGGTGTAGCTGATGATGTTCCAAGGGTCCTTGAATACTCTAAACTTCTTCGCGAAAACAATGTCCTTGTGAGTATTTTGAAGTTATTTCTACCGTTTGGTTCATGTAAAAATACATCTTCAGTGAGATAAACTAGAGTCGACGCTCAGATAAAAAAAGAAAGCGCAAAAATAAGGGTTCTACAGCAACCTAGAAACCTCAAACTTACCCCTGTAAAGATTTAATCTTTTGCGCATTAACCTAATTAGTCACCAACCTATCTGCAAGAAGAATAATAAAATGTAATAATACCTTCATCTTCTAAACTTCACAAAATTATTTTGTTTCAGATTTATGCAGTTGGAATTGGAATGGGTAAAAGAGGTCAAAAACTCCTTGATCAAATTGCTGGTGATAGAGAAAGAACAGCAACATCAGATGACTTCTTGGGATTACAAAACATCTTATCTGACTTGTCTACAATGATATGTCCTGATCCATGTGACAACTAATCATGGTTCTTCTATATTCAATGCTCATTTTCTTTGAGTGTCATTTACTAATTTTAAACTTTGTAATTTGATTGTATTTGCATTTTGCTTTTTAAGTTGTTTAATCGCTCATTAATTAATTGATAATTTTAAAACTGAGAAAATACATCGAAAAGTATGATTTGTTGGTTTAATGGTCAACATTTGTAAAACTCTTTTGTTACAAATATTTTAAGAATAAAGACACAATTTCTAAATTCATTTGCTTTTACTATCTTATAAAGATGAATATTCAAACTGATCTTTGCTTAACTTTATTTTGAAATTAAAAGTTTTTACAAACAGTTTTCAGTGTGCTAAGTTTGTAATTATTCTCAGAAAAGTATTAGTTGTAAGATTTTTTATAGATAATTTTCAAACGAGAAATAACTTCTTACTAAGCTTCAAAGAGTTTATTACTAATTTGTCGTCTTTTCAACTTTCTTATACAAAGTTTAAAGCAATCTAGTTGTAATGTTTTTAAAATTTGCAAGCAAAGTTTTTCCGAACAAATTTCTTTTATACTTAATGTTTGTTTATTATCTAATAAAGTAGAATTAAAAATATATATTTCAAATAAATTGGTTACAAATTATTAAAGCTGTAGTTTTCGGTCGTAAGAATTTTTAATGAAAAACTTTGTTTTGATTAATTAAAAACGTACTTACAACAAATTGAAAAAATTATCTTTTTAAATTGAAATTAACACTAGTACTTTAAACATGAATACAAATTTAATTAGTTGCCTCATATTATTGGAACATTCATCTAAATTAACTTATCTGTTATCAATACAAATCTAACGAAAGATTTAATCTATAAGCTAATTGTTTTGACCAAACAAGCTGATAAGAAATCAATTTTATTCATATGGATGTTTAAACATTTTTTAATTGAAAAGTTTCTTTATTGATTAAACCTTATACATCTCTAAAATTTTTATAATTTAATTTGAGGAACATAAATTCCAGAACGTAAGTTACATGAAAGCATGTTTTTTTTTGAATTTTTTGTTGAATATAACAAAAACGAGTATGTTAACATAAAATATTTTCAAATGTTTCAAAATTTAAAATATATAAATGTTATGTAAAAAACTACAGTGCAACATAAATACAAAATTTTAAAAAAAGTAATATTTGGTGTTTGGAACAAATGTAAGTTTTTGAAATATAAAAATTACTTTTAAAAGCAAACTTATCTTTAAATCCGAGTTTCTTTCTAAACGTCAAGATGAACAGACTTTGGTTTTCAATTTGTAAGGATTATATAAAGATTATGTCTTTGTTCAGCTCGTAAATTATATGATTAACAACAGGATTGATCACAACAACAAAAAATAATCCGTTTTACAAATTTTTCAGTTGCTAAAAATATGTTGTAATCGATGATAAGAATTCCTCCATATAATTTTTGGGGGAATATTTCATGAAAATTTACAGTGTTTTTTCAAATCTTTTATTTTGATATTAAACATCTAAATGTAATCAGTAATCAGTGATCAATTAGGAGGCCTAGACTTTGTCTGCGAGGAAGAGCAGGACAAAAGCAACCACAAACGACGATGGATTAGATATGAGCGTTTTCCCAAGAATAACAGTGAATTCCGTAGAAGTTGTTATAACCGCAGCAAAAGAGAAGATATTGGAAGCGAGATAACAAACTTTGTAGCGCTAGAACTTCTTTTCTATTACATTTATTGTTGCATTTCGATTGGTTCTTTTATTCAGTATACAAATATTTGGTAAAACAGCTTCGTACCACCCACAGTTCTTTAGTCCGTCAGAGACTAAAAATTGAACTTAAACGGGTTGCAGTATACAGAGTAGAAGTGCTTTGCTTCCGAGTTTATTGCTGAAAAGATCAAATAAAGCTTGATCTGGAGAGTTTGAAACTTTTGATGGATCTTCAGCCCCTTGTAAATTCAAGTCGTTGCAGAGAGTGCAGGGACTTTTTTGGCTTATGAAGAAGAGTTTGTAAATTTTTAGATTAATTAATTAATTCTCTAAGAGGAGAGAGAGGTGGTAAGTTTGATATGAATTGGGAACTACGATGGATATATGAAATAGGTTGTTACGATCAAAATAAATATCTAGAAGCACCTTGCTAGAGCTATCAGCTGATGACTAGAGCTGCTGGAAAATAATGTATTGTTCAAGTTTAAATTGAAACAAGACTTTAGTTTTCAATGTACAATAATTATGTATGGGATGTTGGCAGTCGGGAGTCGGTTTGGAAGGCTTGGAACTACTATCATATAATACATATTTGATCTTCGTTGTTGACAGCCTGGTTAGAGATGGATTTGACAAACCAGTAAGAGAGGTTCTGACTGTCATGTAGGAAGAAGAGATGTTAGAACTTTTTGTTCTTTTTCTAGCCAATGAACATAATGATGTTAGTGCAAAGAAGGTTGAACTGCTGGAGGCTAACCTGATGTACGCGCGAGTCCTCTATCTGGATGACAGGAAACGTTTCTTTGAGGAATTTAGCCGGGTACCCAAATGTTGATGGAAAGGACTTTGGTGTTCATTCAGGACGATGTAATAAAAAAGATAGTCCCCGATGAGGTTTCATCAATTGATATCAGGGAGAATATCGATGACATCATGACTAGAGAGAAAGAGCATGAAGAAAGAGATAAATCTGAAGTGAGGATCATTTCCAATGAGATTAACGACGAGCCTTGATGGTTCAGATACCAGCAGAGATAAAGTCAGCCCAAAGAGCGGGAGAAATGGTGGCGTGGAGGTTTGGTGGTCTATCAGATTATTTAAAGGCGTACCTCCTAGGCGCTACAGTTGGGACTAATTGTCGTTGATGGAAATAATGAGTGCAATCTTCACTGTTGGGCCTAATTATTTGGTTAGGGAGAATGGGGTATTACAGTAAAGTATTTTGCCGCTGACGTAAATACGTTATTCTTGTATATTCCTTTGTCATTCGGTAGACTGGTTGTGAGTAGCGCGTATCGTTAGCGTAGTTGTTATTCGTCTTAATAATTTGAATAAAGCTCGATATAACGAGTCATTATCATTTCAAGCAGCACACAGCAGAAAATAGCAAATATCAACGTAGATGTAACAAACATTAAAGAAAATATTTCAATAACTAATTTCTACAAATTTTAATTAAACTAAAAAATAGCAAAAGGAATTTTGTAGGAAACTAGATAACAGTAAAGTTTCTAGCTATAGCAAAGTATGTCGACAAAGAGTAAGATAAAATACTTTAAAGAATTTTTGTGCTACCTTAATTATGCTGTTGCTGTGTGAACACCGTCTCTGCTCAAAGCCGAAAACTGAGCTCGCTTAGAGTTCTAACTTTCAGAGGTTAGTTTGTAAAATATAGAATCTTAAAATTTTAGGAATTTTGTAAGAAAAATGTTTTCAGACAAATAAGAGTATTTAACAGATTTCAACATATACTATTTTCAACGTAAAGTTTATTTGCATCTAAAATGCAAGCTTACTGAAGCGTATCATCTTATCTCTCAGTAGAGTTCCTACCAGCCAGTTAAAAATATTAACCTGTTAATCTCAAAAGAAGAAGGCTGTTAGAGCGTAAAGTTTGTTGAATACAGGGATTACATAGCTTTAACTTTCAAAATAAATAGTAAGCAAATAAGTAAAAGAAAAAGCATAATAAGTAATATGATGAGATGTTCGACATACCAAGCTAAATAATTAAATTTATGGTTTTATTAAATTTAGGTTTAAAGCCTTTACTACAGTATATTGAGAAGTGTTCATCTGTTTTATGTAAAGCAACACATGTTCTCTTCTATATTTACTCTATAATTAACTTAAGCTTAATATTACAACATAGCTTCAGTTAAACTAGTCTCTTTATAAAAGTTTCATTACTTAAATACTTAGTCTCTACTCTATTTGAGAAGAAGCTTCTTTCTATTGTCTATAAGAATGAGCTTTGAAGATATTATTACTATTTAAGTTTATCATTGTTAATACCTGCAAACGTATAGAATAAAAGCGTTTCAAAACTGTAATCAATTGCAAACACGTCAGACTTATATAAATAATTCATTAGAGAAGCCATTATTTGCATTTTTCTAGGATTTAGTTTGCAAAAGCGAATGAGGCTTAGAAAGAATATCATTTGTTTGTTGCTTTTAGTTCATATTTAAGAGGTAGAAATTAGGTATTTTTGTAACAGCAAAAATATTCTAATAAGGATTGGTGTCTAATAAGGAAATTATTAAATTGTAGATTTATTTGTAGATTTGTTCATGGTTGAACTCACTTCTAAGCTTTTATTTCATGACGATAAATTCTTTAGACCTAACGAGAAAATTCCTTTTTAGTTTTATTTTTAAGGTCTTTGTGTATCAAATGCTAATGGATATCAAGTGACATAGAGATAATTTTTCTTCTAAAGTTTCATTATAATTTTCTACCTTAGAGTTATTTTAAATAAATTTTTGTTTTGATCAAGGTTTTTGTTTTGCATTTACTTTTTTCTGTAGTTCCGTTTACAAACTCATGTTTATAAAGAAGTGTTTCTTTAGTAACTCCAAGAACTGAATCTATAATGATAGGTGGTATGATAAAAATGTATTTAATTAAAAAGTTTCATTCAGTGAACAGCTATAAGTAGGATCTATAATGTTTAATTATCTTGAATATCTAAAAAGACTGTTCAAAAGTTATTCAAGTTTAAAAAAGTTTACTTTATTAATTTTTTTCTTTATTCTATGGATTTACAGTACTTACTATATAGCACAATTTGAATCATGGGCTTTCAAAGATGTTAAATCTGAGAGCTATATAATTGACAAAAAGTAAGATAAACTTTTTATAGTTTAGAAAATTATACAGCTTAAACATTTTGTAAAGTGTTCTGCCAAATTCTTTAGAACAATAATTTGCTTACAGAAAAGAAATTTCTTTTACTGAAAAGAAGCAGATTAATCAAGAATATAAGTTTATACAGTAAGTCTTATCTGCTTTCATTTCAATTTTGTACGCTTTACAAATAATTCAAAATTACTCTAATATAAATCTATCTTTTATCTAACAAGACATCAAAAACCATTGATATTGATCTGGCAATATCTTTACGATCTTCCGAGTGAAGGACCTTCACCTGGAGACTTAAAAGAAGGATGTGTCTTTTCTAACGATCACAAAGACTTGCCAAGAGCTTCAGCTGTAATTTTTGAGTACACTGCATTGAAAAAAGAAACTTTACCTTGGACACATTATAGGTAAAACATTTCTGCTTTTATTCATCAATTTTCAAAAGTTTTTGAAAAAACAAAAACGATTTTTGCTATTAACAATTTATTAAATGAGAAAAATGAATGAAAAACATATGTTGACTATATTGATGTAGAAATCAAATTGGTTGGTTCTATTCATGTTTATGTCTGCAGTAGATTAAGACAAAAAACATTTCTCCTAAACTATAAAATCCATCTTGAAATGAGAAGATTAAAATTTTAACAGTTTGGCAAAAGTTGAAAGAATTTAAAATCACAATTCTCAAACTTTGTAATGATTTAAGTGATCTAAGATGTTAAAAACGAATAAAAAAGCAATATTTTTGTCTAAATTCGTTTCTTTTGGTTCTAAAAATGAATGAAAAGAACTTCAAAATACCTTAGTGAACATTTTAAATATCTCACAGACACCAAGACCAGCTCTTTATACTAAGGATGTCAGAGAGTCCTCCATCAATGAAAAAATGGTTTAAAGTTGATCTTGATAAGTTTGGGAACAATTTTATTAACTGGACGATGACTTATCGTAGAGATTCAGATGTTTCTTGTCCTTACAGTGAATGGGTCAGATTTCATCTGGGCTCAAAGAACGAAGAAGAAGAAAAGATCGAAAAGATCATCTCTTCAAAGTCTAGAGATACCGTGAGTTTAGTTTTATCATATTTAAATTCTTTAGAATTATATCTTGAAGATTTACAGCTTCAAGTTTCGTAATGAAATATTTTGGATATTTTTTGAGAGATTTTCCATAAAATTATTTATTAAAACCATTTTGCCAGGTCTAAGTGGAAAGTATTTGTTTAAAATAGCTTTTTTCTATCAGTAGTAAGATTTATACAATTTTACAGCTTTGGGTTGTGAGCAACTGTGGAGACAATGGCTCTCCTGGTGCAAAAAAACGAATGAATTTAGTTCGTTCGCTTATACATGAAGGACTTTTAGTAGAAACATATGGAAATTGCTTCAACAACAAAGAAATTTACAACAACATGCCACTAAAAGAAAAGAAATCTTTTAGATTTTACATCGCTTTCGAAAACTCTTATCATTGCTTAGATTATATAACAGAAAAATTTTGGAAAAACTCACTTGAAATGGAGATGGTTCCAATTGTTTGGGGCCCATCTAGAGAGGATATGGATCGGTTAGCTCCTCCTAACTCATATATTTTTTATGAGGACTTCCAAAATGAAAAAGATCTGGTTGCTCATATAAACTTCTTATCAAAAAATCCAATTGAATACCGCAAATATTTTGAATGGAGAACAAATGAAAAATGGAGAAACTTTATAAATAAACAAAAAGACACTTATGGAGCTGAAATTCTTTGCCGAAAGATCAAAGAAAAGATTTTACCAAGAAAATCTATTCCTGATATGGCAGCATTCTGGTATCAAAAAGAAAGAGAAGATTGTATGAACTTCTAGCTCATATAAAGTAAATAAACCATCTTTAAATTTGTTTTGAAAAAAATCTAACTCGATACAATTTGCTTTTGTTTATTTTCATTTGAGTTATTACATATTTGCTTACCTTCTCATTCATTTTGTTGAAAATATGTTTTATGGACATAATATTTGATTTAGTTCGTCTTATTTAGATAGTAAATTTTTCTGCCCTTTTATTTATTTAACTTTCTAACATATTAGTATCATTTATTAACATTTAGCTTTTTTAATCATTAACAACTCGTTGAATGAATTTAAAATCATTTTCAACTAGATGTTTATAGATTCGCATCATAACATATATCTTTAATTGTCACATATAAAACCATAAGCTGTAGCCTTTTAAATTTTCCTGAAAGCTAAAAAGTCAAGGATTAAACCTGGTAAAAATCGTAAGTGATACAAAATTCACTAAATAATAATTTTTATTAATTATTTCAGTAAGTTTATGCAAATGAATTTAAGTCTGAATTTGTTATTTTTGCTGAAGATAATTTGATTGAGTTAGTTTATTTGACATGACTCACTCAAATTTAATAAAGCTTACTTTTTGACGAGAATATTTATCTAACGATCAAGTTTTGATAACAATTTCAGAATATTTCCAAATATTCATTACTTGCTTTTCTTAAACAATTATTTAATTGCCAAACTCAAGAATTGAATTATTAATTCAAATGTAAACTTTATTTAAGAAATCTTAGAAATTTACTCCACTAAAAATACAGATTAATTAACATGAACTTAACATGAATTAACACTACCGCAGAGATAATTGATTTGAATATAATTTGATTTAATAAAATACTTTTTTCACTACATCTAATGTTTGATGATTTTATTTCTCAAAGATTTTGTTGATTTCATTATTCAACAAAAAATATTTTAAAAGCTGAAAGAGAAATTTCAAAACTAAATCTTGCATATGGTAAGTGTTTGCGAAGACTCGCTTTCTTGTAGCAGACGCAACTCAAGTGGTATATGTTACTAAAAGTATTTATCAAAATAAAAGCTGGGTTAAACTGATAGTTTTGTACTATTCCGACCATAATAATTAAGATTGTTGAACAGTTTAAGACCTTTTGCTACATTATGTTTAATGATTTCTGAAGTGAGCTCTGAATGTAGATTTATAAAATTATCTTATAAGAAGGGAAAAGACATGAAAACATTTGATATCTTTCCGAAAATACTTTCATGAGTTTTGTTTAATGAAATTTTTACAGAAAAATTGAATAGAAAATTTGGTTAAATTTTATATTGAAGAAATATTCTTATGATGAACTTCATTTATTTGTTAAAACATTCAATTATAAAAGCTGTATAGAGTTAAGACATTTTAAAATCGTTTACAGCTTTATTATGTAAAAAGTAGAAATTTGATATGAAGCTTTCTTTCAAATTCAAATATTAACTTATTGAACTGTATTACATTGTATTTGCGAAATGTTGTTTTGTGTACTTACGTCAAAAGAAGCGAACATATCAAACGCCAAATACAAATTTCGTATAACCCATAAGTCTTAAAACTATTTGCTTTTGAAGACAACATAAACTAATCTTTACTTTATCAGGCTTGAAGCTAAACGCAGAATAAACTTTAATATTTATTGGTGTATAAATTTATCCTGAATATTGATGAATGAGTCTTGAACAACAGCTGTCTCTCCAAGATCGGAGTTTCAGAAGATTTCTAAGTTTAAAAGTCTTTGATTAAAATTTGTATTTTTGTTGAATTGCGATAACTTCTCAATCTATGGAAAGGAATGAACTGCAAAAGTTGAGACTTTTGGCTAGATATGATAGAGCAAAAAGAATTATTGTTAAATTGGATGAGTAGATAAACTGCTTTCACAGCTACCTCCTGAAAATAAGTATTTATCACAAATAGAGGAATTAAAATCTAAACTTGAAGAATTAAATCTTCATCTTTGTCACATGCTACAGAAGTCAGAACTTTTACTATTACGTGAGACTACTGAAAGATAAAACTTCCTGTAGAAGAAGATTTAGGAGCTTAATTACAATGATGTTGGAGTTGAATTAAAATCTCAATTAAGGACTGACAACTTGGTTAGTGTGTTGAGTAGGGTGGAACTGAATTGTTTAAAGTTGTAAAACCAACTCTTAAACATGATCAAGTTGTTTTAAAATCAAAGTTGAACAAACAAGGTGTTCGGTACTTGAAGGTGGTTAATAAAAAGCGAGTTTATTTGAACTTCTAGAATTCATACTTGTAAAAAATCCTGAAAAAGCTGGGAAAACCGAACACACGTTTACTTGTAAATCAACAAAACTCCAGGTAGACATATATTTATTATTGCGGACAAAATAATGAACAAAATATAATCAGCAAATAGAGAAAGTTATTGAGAGATTTATAGTGGATGAAACGGATGAGGACTTTTAAATTTGACAAGGGAAGGGGGGTGGAAACACAAATAGAATTAATAAACATTAGCCGTAGCATTTAAACAAGATCTTAACATTTCAAATAGATCGAGAAGCACGTCTAAAAACCATGCACTTTTACTTGTTCTTTGGTAGCCAAACCAATCTAGAAAGAGATTTTTTAAATATAAAGAAATAGAAGAAATGAGATGTACATACTCTGATTAGAAAATCAGCAACATGATGACGTTGATCACCTTGTAGTTGAACCACTTCACCATACTCAGAATGATCAACTACAGTACCATTACATGCAAACTCCTGAAATTGATAAATATAATTAGTTAGATGTAACTACAATTACTCCTGCCACCTTCTTGCAAGCTTTTGCAATTTTTTTCTTGTCATAATCTTCAGAGATACCCTGAACAGTAGTCAACGTTTTTCTTCCATTTCGTTGCTGAATTCTGATATGGATGACTGAAGATTGACTTCCTGACTTATCATTCTCCTTTCTGGTTTCATTGAATGGATCTAAATGATGTAAAAAGAAAACTTTTATCATTTCTATTTTAATAATTTGTTATTTATGAAAGTTTTTATGATATTAGAGAAGTGGGTTAATTTTGTAGGCCAAAGCAGTAGATAACATACATAATCTACTCCTACTTAAGCATTGATTATAGTAGAGAACACCATGTGCTTAACTTGAACTTATTAGATCTGCTGATTGGCAACAGCCCATTGACATGGACCAGTAATAAAGGGCAGCGACCTTGAGGTCAACAAGTTGTAGGTTTTCTGTCTGGGTTTACTTCAGCAGCCTTTGTTTCTCTCGAAGCAGCTACAAGGCAATGGGACTATTGACCCCAAGTTGGAGAAAATACTTTTCGCGCTCGATAGAGGGCGCTATATAGCAACTAAATCAAAATAAAATACAGCTAGTAATCACTATACAACAGAGTAAGTTTGGAAAAGTTGACCATCAAGTAAATCTCGAGGAAAACGATTATTCTCTTCTTTAAAATAATATTTCTATCCTATCTATTACTACCATGTTTGAGCAACTTCAGAAAATGGAGATATTCCCACACAAAAATAATTGGTATAAGCTAACACAGGCAGAGAGAATAAGTGAGTTTTGTACATACCTTCAGCATTGTTGAAGTTAAGTATGACGTTATCACTCATGCGGCTTTATCGTTGTTTCAAGCAATAACAAACCTAGGTACAATCAACTTTAAATCAGCTTAACAGTTAAAACTGTATTGTAAAACAGCAAATACAAAATCTGAAAAAGTAAATTTTGGTTAAGCTGGTATAAAAATGATAAAATTTATTAAATGAGTAGTGGTTATAAAGTGTTTTCGACAACATTGTTGCATGCCATAATGAAAGAATCAAAGAAATTGAGGAACAACAAAGAGAAAGAAGTCTGGTTACTACTACATATATTTACTTATATCATTGCTAAATTTAGTAAGATAAAATATTTCACATAAACTATTCATAAAACTTTAGAAAAATAAAATACTGTAATATTAATGATACTAGACTTAAATATATTTAAATGAATAAATCAATCAAAGGTATGTGATGTTAGTTTCAGGGTAAAGGCATATTGCATTGCTTGGTTAAATAAAGAGTACTTGGAGTTTTTGGAAACATTTTAGTAAACTTAAGCTTTTTAGCCTGGGCATAAATTTTCAACTAATGAAATAATAGTTTAATAGACTTTTAATATGTATTTATGATTTGAATTTAAAACTATATATTTGCAAATTGTATTACATTAAAAGTTTGTAATACTAATTTACTTTTTAATAAATAAAAATTATATATATACAAAAAACTAACAAAGCATCATTAAAAACAAATATTACATAACAATTCAAATGATTTAAATAATATAAAATCAGTTAAAGAAATAAAACCTTAATTTACAACTTTAATGACAAAATTATGATAAATAAAAATTGTATGTAATCGAAAAATATATATAAACATTTAGACTATGTGCAAACATAAAAAAGTTGGTAGATTACAATTTAACCGAAAAAGGTTTGAGCAATTATCATATATAAGATGTTTCAGTAAGAATATAAAACTAAAGATAAAATTATGACATAAAAATAGAATAAATTTGACAAGAAATCATATGACCCAATTAGTCATGAGCGTAATAAAATAGGATACTATTCAAGTAGAATTTTTCTTAAGTTAAATGTATACCTACAGACTGCTGAATATTTTAACACAATTAAACAACAAAATTAAGTCAAATGAATAAATAATATAAAATAAAAAAAATATATAGAAATAAATCTCAAGTACAATTGAAGAAAATTTTAGGACAAGAGATAAAAATATTATCTAAATGTGAAAAATTCAAGAAAAACGATTCTGGTCTAGATGGTAGTTAGTTTAAGGTAAGTAGTGACTGTAAATGTTTTGTGTGAGACTATCAAGATAGACACACTATAAACCTATTTTAGTTTATATCAATCTGTAAACTGATTAAACTTTTTATTAAAATTATTAATCGGTCTTTTCAACGGAATCTTTTTTTATTGAGATAAATATTTGTTATTCAATTGTATGAATTATAAGGTCAACTAATTGTACCCAAACACGAATTTCAGGTAGATTTTAAACGCATAAAAGTTAGGCTGAATAGTAAAATAAAATTGATTACTTATTTCATTAGAAAATAATAACTATTTCTGAAATTAAGTTTATTTTTGATAGAATTTGTGTTTAGTTTATCTTTGTGAAGGACTATGAAGTTCATGAATTCTAATGACAAAAGCCTGTATACAAAAATGATACAATAGCTATCTTATATACATCTATCATTTTTTTTTCATTGCTTTGAAAATTAAATAAATAATTAAGTTTCTTTACCCGATTATTTTCGTTATTTCATATTCAACTATTAAAAATATGCTTTATTAAAAATTTAAATAAAAATACTCAGGGTTAGTTTGTTAAAATTTATACATATTACAAAAAATAAAATATTAATCATATTTTTACTGATAGTAAACTTTTCTAGAATATTTTAGAAACTTTACTTAATTCGATTTTTGATTGGCTCTAAGATCTATTAATAAAGCAAATATTTGAAGAAAAATTAGAAATGTCTCAAGTTTTTTTCTTGCATCATTAAAGAAAAAAATCAGTATTTCGGTGAGTCATATTATTGGCTAGAATGAACAACAAAACTTCGTTATAAATCTTATTTATAACTGAATAGTCAAGAAAGAATTAATGAGAGTGAATTTTGTGATATTGATCATTTTATGCAATCTGTTGTGCAGTAGTCTGTTCATTTATACTATCGACTTAGATTTTACTACACTTAGGATACACTTAAGGTAATAAGACGTCAGCTGGATCGATTTAGCTTCCTCACTTGTAAAATTCTTACGGTAGGTAAAACTGGATGAAAAAGACTTTTTTGTGTAAACAAATAGTTTAAATTCAAAAATTTGCGAGAAAAAATTCTTCAATTAAAAAAATTGATCGGTTAAGACATATATTTTTAAATAAATTTTGTCCATCTCCGTAGTGTAGTGGCTATCACGCCCGCCTGAGGACCAGCCGGTCTTGGATTTGAGCTAAGACGGACATATATTTGCGACAAGGAAAAGTCCATAAGAAACCCAGGTAGAACGGCCCTGTCAGTCTGGTTAATGACGACACATCTAGGAGACGCACAACTAAGCATTTAAAACTGAAGTTAGAAACTCGTAAGTAGTTTGCCACTCATCAATCCGTCTGTTCGCTGCATAACCTTGTTGGCGTGGAGATTGGAGTTCTGCTGCATCGAGAACAATTTGATATGAAGCACTTCTACTTTTGAAATCCACTGTTCGATCAACTTGTAGATTTTATTTCAGACTTGCTCTGTTCTAGAGGAGTTACCTAAGAGGGGTGGTGAGACACATTTACCCATTTTCATCGTTTTAGAGTTTTCCTTCCAATCTGGATTTTTACTCTCATAGTTTTTGCTTCTGTCAAACGAACCACAAGGTAGTCTATAGTTGAGGAGGATACTCTCGTTCTTCACAGGTGGCATTATGTTGTGTCTTTGATAACGAGATAGAATTTAAGCCCACGTGCCCAAGAAACAACGGATTTACATTCAAACCATTCCTCCGCCTCGTTGCTAGGATGTTACTTCATATGAAAAATGGTTCTGTAACTTAAGCATAAGGCTTCATTCTGAAAGGAAGACAAGTTAATTTCGTTAGATTGTAATATCTACTAACAAATTCAATAAAAGCTCATAGCTATTTCAAAACTTCTGTGAAGTTACCAAAAAGAATCCATTTTTTTTATTTGTTTGTCTAATTTCTTATAACCTTAACTATTAAGCTAAAGAAATAACTTTATTTTTTGGCAATAAGAACAAATGAGGCCTAATTATATTACGAGACAACTCTTTAAAACAAGAATTTATTTGTATATATTTACCAAACAGGTTATATAACATTTACAAAGGTCCTTAAAATTGACTCAGCTAGCTTCTTATTAACTTTACGTCCTACACAAAACCCAAATAAAGTTATCTTGCAGTTAGACGATTGCAACAACTAAAGTGACTCAGTTTTACAACTGAGTTACCATGGTGTAATTTTAATCAATTCTTGTTTTCACAAAGTAAACCATAAAATCGGATAATAAAAGTAGATACGATTAAATCTCTAAAAAGTTAAAACTTTATATCAATTTGAGAACAAAAAATATTGCAAAAACGTATAAGACAAGTGTCCAAGTATAATAAAAACACAATCAACTTTTTTTTGAAGTATTTACAACACTAAAGTAACGTATTTTGTCATCACAAATTACATTCTTATAATTAATTTCCGTTAAGTGTCCCGCAAAACTTGATAAAAGTTCTTCTGAGAGTTAGATCAACCTTTTTGTGACATGTTTTTAAAGGCTGAAGTGACGTGATTAGAAGTAGACGGATTGCTGATGACAACAAAAAAGCTTCCAATTTTACGATGAATCCTTGCAATCAACTGCAGAGCGTGTCCTAGTTTAAAGCCCATTTCGATCAGATGACCCTCACGAAGAAGTGGAAGTGAGTCTCCATTGATACAATTCTTTCTGAAGATCTAAAAGATAAAAAGATTAGATAAAAATTCTCGAAACACTCTCAGATTACATCTTGATATTGGAAAAGTCCAACTTCATCTAAAAAGTTGCAAACATCATCTACATCCCAGCGTGAAAGGTCTTCAGCTGCATGATTGATATTCTTCCATACATCATCTGAAAGACCTCTGCTCACTGTAGGAACGTCTTCATACTGGAGTCGGAAGTATTTCTCATGAGAAGATCCAGTATTATTCTTCTTTCCGATATCCTTTCTAGAAAAGACGATTTAATTTCTAAATTCCACTATTTGAACTCAACTAACTTGATATTTTTATCAAAAGGTGGCGCACTTGTGCTCTTACGAGATATTTGTTGCTGTTCACTGCACATAATAATATCATTGAGTGATGTCATAATGACGTCATCACTGTTATTTGTTAACCTGTGTTTCATCAAAGCGGTTGAGTTCTCCCCGAAATTGAATCCGCCCCTCAAACTAGACTGATTTAAATCGAGTGTTGGCGTTTGAGATGGACTGTTATTTACTGGTTTGTGATGGCGTGGTTGAAATGTTCTTTTTTGACGTAATGATGTCGATTTGAGGTTGATGAAGTCGCAGGTTTTCTGGCTGCATACAAAAATGACATCATTAGCGGAAACGACGCGTTTAAAAACGAATAAGCTGTTAAAGAAACGGTCCTATGTCTTGGCATCAATTTAATATTTTACTTATTGGCATCTGCTCCATTTCGGCTGAAAGCCATTTTGGTAAAGATTTTATAAAATGGCGCTAGCTGATAAAAAGGATTTAGAAGTTGTAACCTGTTGTTGAAACTTTCTGTTTGGGGATCATCCTGGCAATTTGACGACGTAACTCGTTTACTTTTCAGATCTGTGTGACTTTCCTACGAAAAAAGAGATTAAAACATAAAAATCTGGAAAAACCTAGTCTACTGACTAGTTGTCGTTTTCTTGAGCTCTCAACAAGACTTCTACTGAGGCAGATATTTTGATTCTCTAATTTGGGATGATTGTTGAAAGCTTTTCGACTCAATTCAGCCACTATAGAGCTCAAAGCTACATTTTTCCTAAAAAATTTCGAATCATTAGATATTGATGGTGACTTTCAGATGTTTAGTCACTTGGCCGAAGACTCTTTGCTCTCTTCTTGATAAGTTTCTGCTTTGAAGTTTTTAGATTGAAGAAGATCATAAGGGACCTCTAAGCGATTGCCTGGTGATGATGGAAAAGAATCTGCCTTTTTACATTGAATCTACAAACTAGTAATTAGCAAATGAGAGGGATCAAATCTTTCATTTTACATCTTTCAGTAAATTGATGCCTTTCTCACAACAACTACAAGAGCAATCGACTCCATGCGCTAATAAGATCTTTTTTGTCATCAATACTTTTAAACTCTTTCCGCAATGTCGTATGCTTCTTTTCCAATCCTTAGCAGTCTCTCTTCCACTAAGAGCTTGGAACTCATTAGGAGTCAACCAATTATTTTGAAATAGGATTGATTTGCCTTAAAACAAGATCAGATGAGTTTTGTGTCTTCTCAAGTATGGGTTTATAATAAGTTATTATAAGTTACCTTTGCTCCCTTGACATAATTTAGAGATGTACAACATCGCCTTGTTCGATCCACATTCTACTAAAAGAATCTGCTCTTCAGAATCTGTGTCCTCTAAAATTATATCTGGAGATGAAGAGTCTTTTGGAATTTCTAGTGTGTACTTGATAGTAGCTCCTGAAACTGGCGAGTTGATAAAAGAACTCCGATTCTTTTTTCCATTTGAATCTACTGATAAAATGTTTTAAAATCATCACGAGTAGTTTGAATGAAAAGTTTAAAGAATAGTCGGAAATATTTGACTGATGCTTTCAACCTCCTTTTCTTCCAGCTCACTTTTCGCTTTCCTTTAGTGGCATGGCCAACTAGTCACGACAGCTTAGCACGTGATGCAGTAGTAAGGAGCTCAGAAGGAAGTGTAGGTGTATGAGCAGTTTGGGAATTTTAACTTATCTAACTCGATATTTTTTAATTATTTTATACTTATGACGAAGAATAAACTCTCATTGGTTAAGTTTCCTTTTAGCTTTCAAATTTCCTGGTACAGGCGACCATTGTGACTAACATCTCCTCTTTCTTTAGTGCTCGCCTATCTGTAACTTCATGACTTTGGTTTCCGCATTTTCAGTCTTGTGAATAGCCGTTTTTTCCACTATTCACTGTATGCTGGTTAAAACTGCTTAAATAAATGAGTGCTTTGATTTCATATAATTTCGACACTTATTTGTATAACAATGAAGGCTGTGAAATATTTTCGAAATTTCCGTTTGCCTGCAGTAACTTAATCTTTAAAGATTCTTAATTATCTTTAAAAAATCATTTTTTTGTTCAATTTTTGTTCCCCATTTCCATATCTTGAATATCGAATATTTAAATAAGTAAATAATATAATAAAAGTCAAATATATTTTTTTAAATGTTGTTTAAATGATATTTTTTCCGCAATCATTCTAAAGTGCTGTCAACTTACCAGAAGTTTTAGTGGGGTTGAAAGATTCATTATTCCTGCCAACAACCATACTTGCAACATTACCAAACTGAAGAGAAGATGTAAAAATGTTTGAGTCGATAGTTGGACTTGCAAATGAAAAGGGTTGCTTTAACTGATTATTAGTGCTTCTGCAAATCAGAATCATTATTTAAAAAATCTTTATTCAAACTGATTTAAAATCAAAATCTAAGGTTAGTTATAAAATGTTGATTTAAATCAATTTTCTGTGTTAGCAGAAAAAGTTTGAAATTGTCGTGCAATGAAATCTTTGGTGATGCTGTATATAGTATGTGACGTAAATTTCAGAAGTCTTGCATCCTTAGCAACTTCCTATTTCGTAGCTGCTGTTATTCATGTTTTAAAGAGATGATTTATTTAAATTTTGCAAATTTAAAATTACTATGTCTTAAAAGTAAACTTGTGAATTATATATCTAGGTGAAATATATAAGTATAAATTGCAAAGATTGTTCTTAATTCTTCTGAAAGAAGACTAAATATTTATAGGAATCAAGCGGTTGAACTGACTAGTAACCAAACATTTGACTCGAAACAGTTGAAGATACATTTTTCTTTTAAGTTATTCATATAAAGTTTCTCAAAAAGCAATTATTTAATCGATTAATAAAAAAATTACATAAAAGTAGTAAGAATAAAGAGTAACTACTATAAAAAGATCATCAAATCTTACCCGAGAATTGGATGTACAAATGATGAAGAGATATTTCTTTCAAAATGGTCTTGTTTAGTTTCATTGCTAATTAATTGTCCAAGACTAGCAGCTACTAATGGATTTAACATTACCATTTGATCGAGCCTAAAAAGATAAATACATTTTATTGTTGAAAAACAAAAACTTAAGTTTGAATCATCAATTTATTCTTCTTACTTGCAAAGATTTATACAATTTAAGCTATGTAAGGGAAGTATTAACAAAAACTTAAAATAGTGATTTCTTTTTATAATAAAAAGGAAATTATTTGGTGTTACAACAAATATATTTTTCACATTTAAAAATTCATTTCAGCCGATCGTCTCACTGACTTGCGTGCGCTTAAACTACGTCACTTCCGCCACGGTATGCTATGCGAGTGAAGACGCGTTAGTTGAAACGATCGCTTCTGACACGTATGAGCGCGCATGAGTGCTGTACATGTGCATACGCGTTCAAAGCACACTCACCATTGTGATTGATGTTGATCGAAAGCCGATGTTTCGCTGCTAACGCTGGATTGAGTTACTCCACTGGTGGAAGATACTGATGATGGCATATTGTATGGATACAAAGATTGGTACAACATCATTTGGTTCAAAGCGCTAAATGTTTTGCCAGTATTTTCTGCTGCACTGTTGATTGCTATTTCATGATTTGAGGCTGTTTTATCTGTTGCAGCTTCTAATAAACTCGTAGCTTTAGCATCATCCATTATTTTTTGATTAATGACCTCTACTAGCTTTTCAGGCATTTCTGAATATAAGTTTGTACAAAAATGATAATAACAAAATCTAAAATCTTGCTAACTAATTTATTTGTTTAACTAAAAACTTTAATCTAAAAATGCTGTTAATCAAGCTTAAATAAAAAGTTTTATTAACTGCTTAAAGATCTATTACAAAAAACTATTAAAGACTTAGCAGCAAAACTAAATAATATTGACTACGAAAAGTAAATGTAAAAGCGACAAGCAGATGTTAAATAACTTTTAGTTCTACAAATAGAAATTATTTTAATCTTTTAATCATTTAAACAAATTTTATTAATCATATCATTAATGACGTCATATGACTGTGAAGCAACTCAGAGCATCTCGACAAAAAACTTACTGTTCAGGACTGACTAAATAATCAAACTACTCTTTGGCTTATAGACATCAAGTTGAAGCCAACCTAACTTAGCGGCAGATTATCTTCGTGACAATGACGTAACTTCCGGGAATGTATCTTCATTAGCACACTATGAGACCCGTTCGCTTCACGAAACTGAGCTTTTTTCTTATTTAATCAGTAAAATGAAGGGTAGTGTTGAAGATGCAACGGAAATGACATCACAGCTTGTCAGTGCTTGCTCGTATGGAGTTTTGTTGGTAGCTACCTAAATTTAAACATAAATTCCTCTATCAGTTAAGTTGGATTAATCAAGTAGGTGGATTTGTATTGTTTTTGAATATTTGATTGCATAGTTCTCAAATATCTGAATCTCATGGCTTTTAAGGTTAGGCGGGATTTAAAGATAGAAGCATTATTACTACTTACTTTAATGATGTTTTACAAGCCATTGAAGAGTATTAACTGTCTGTAACAATAAATGAATCGGCTTCCTTGGTTGATTTTGTGGTGGATTTTGTTACTGACACGCAGCTTTTGTCATTCTTATTTAGATTTATGCGTTTTTGCAAGTTTGAAAACTAGATCATGTAAACCAAGTATTTTCTTTGCTTCTAAGTTTGCGATTATCTGGTTTGCTCAATCAAGTTTGCAGCTACACAACATAAATTAGAATTACAAAATGCATTTATTTATACAAAAAAGCGTATACTGACAAATTACAGGTTTTAGTTTTAGAATTAATAATATTTAAAAAGTTTTAACTTAAATAAAACTTATAATTTAAACATTACAACCAATATTACTTAAGAAACTGCTTTATTTTTTATATTTCAATTTGTGCTTCGTTTTTATGTTCAAAAATGAATCATGTGCGTTTTAAAAAATAAAGTTAAAAGTGATTTGTCCTATAGTAAAGGGTAACATTATACAGGATACTTTTAGTGGGTTCAGTAATGTATTAACATTTAAATCTAAATAGTCGCAAGATACAATAAAAGAAAGAATAACATAAACGTAAAAACCGCATAAAATAACTTTAAATTCAGTAACAAAAATGCTTTTCAAAAACATTTTTAGCTTGGAATTATCATTGTACAATGAAACTTATCTTTATGGTTGATTATATTTACGAATAAACCACTTCAGTACAGATACATTTGGGAAAGAAATACTGATAATAGTTAAGGCATTAGCAAACTTGTAAACTGTTCAAAGAAAGTATTAAGCTTTTAGGTACTGGCCCAGATCTACTGCTGAAACATTTAAAACTGAAAAATATGCCTCTTCCTTAAATTATCTACCAGCCTAAACGTTTCTTTTAGATTTCAGAAAAAAATCTTAAAATCAATAAAATAAAACCATAAAATGAGAAAAAGGATATTTTAAGTTCAACGTGAAGATATGACAGAAAAAAGAAATAGTAACATCTTAATATCAAACATATCAGTAACCTCTTTTTCTGTTATGATCTCAAAACATTTATGCATAATTAATTTTAATAAAGTAATTTGTTCACTTAAGCTCATTTTAATATTCTAGGAAGTTTCTCACGACACTGGTGTTTTGTTGTATGCTGCCAGAACCAACTTGGCTTATACTTAAAAGAAATAGGCACTTTTATTAGCATACTAATAGAAACTATAAAAAAATTATATAACCTTTGCATAAACTAATACTCAAGAAAATATTAAAGCCTTACTATAAACAACATAGAAACAGTTTTTGAAAGTTATCATCGTGGAAAGAATTATCAGATTTTGCTAAAGTAGTTATAAACAGACAATTTTTTAATCGCATATTTAAAAAAAATTTTGATACTTATTTTGTACTTAAATTATTCAAAGATGTATAAAAGTGTTATTTTTATTTACAAGGCTAGATGAAACAATAAAGAGATGTGAAGAATTTTTAATATGATTAAAAAAAGATTTATTCACCTTAGGGGAGTTTTATTATGCGGGAAGAAAATAATTTAATAAGGATTGAAAGGTTGTTTATTGGTAACTGTTATAAAACTTGTAATTAGAATTTGATAATTTGATAATTTTACAAAAAATATTTGTTCTCAAATGACTTAGAGATTGAGTGAGCTTCAATTTTGAGATTACAGCTTTCTAAAATATATAAGATAACATTTTCATGCTTAGTAATTTAACTTTCAAACTTTTGTGATATTCATTTTGATTATTGTAATTACAAAATCTCATTAACCTGGTACGTTTTTTTTTTACTTTGAAACTTTTTCATTTTTTTGCTAAACTAATTTATGTTTGTATATTATTTGATGTAAGCTACAATTTATGAATAATTGATAAGAGACATTTTTATGAATTTGTGTATTTTTATGAATTTTATGAAACTTGAAAAAAATATTTTCTTTATATTTCAAAGTTTTTCAAATGTTGAAAGCAATATATTAGATATTTATTTTAAATTTATTTTATAATTTTGTTCTTTGCATAACTTATAGTAATGATTAATTTTGTTTGAACCTTATGATGTTTCTTTTAAGATTTTACTTATTGAATGATAATAACATACATATTGCTTAAAGTTTGTTTTAAAGGATAATTATATTATCGGTTATTCATATATCTATATATAAGTTTACTACTTTATTGTTAAATCTTCTTGTTTATATATTATGTCTTGTTATTTATTCTAATTATCTAATAAACAGTTTAAAAATTAAACTATTATTCAGTATTTCTTGTTATGTATAAAAAAAATTTATGTAATTACAAGTCACTTATAAATATTTTTTTTATGAGATAAATTGATATGCTATTAGTCTTATGCCAAATTAACATCATTAAATTTTTTTGTTTTTTTCTTTCTTATTGGTATAGTTTAATATAATTATCTAAAATATTTGTTTAATTACTTTCAAAGTAAATAAAATTTGAATACTTTTAGAAATTTTTTTTTCTTAAAGTGAACTTCTTTAAATAGATAAGGTCATTAAAGTTTTACACTTAATCAGTATCCAAAATTAAACTCTTAAAGTCAACAACGAATTTTAATCTAAGATTTTTTTAATGCAATTTTGTTTAAACCAAATTGAATTTTGTCAAAAAAGTTTTTTTTTCATTCAAAAAGTAATTGATTAAACATTAAAACATAGAATGTCTTAACTATCAGATAAACACAATGAAACATTGGTTTTGCATTTTGTTTTTGAATAGACTTAATAGAGTATAGAACTTAATTTAAATATATGCATTCATTCCATTGTTAGTGTTTTATTTTAAGTTTATGAAACTGTAACTTTCAACCATCAATTCTTCCCTTGAATAGACTTCTGATCATTTTGCTGTATTCTAATCTATATTGAGAATTACTATAACCATAAATAATAGGATTAATAACTGTATGAAGCCAAGTAATTGTTCCTGCTACAAAATTTGTAGAAGCTGACTCCTGAGATCCTCTCACAACCTAAAAAATCAATTGAAGTGATCAGTTTGATTTTGTTAGAACTAATTTATTGCTAATATAAATTATTATCATGCTTAAGTATTTCAGAGTTCAAACACTTACTTGTATCACATATAATAAAGAAGTTGGTAACATACAAAGAGCAAAAGTAACACAAATTAGAAAGCTACTATAAGCAAGTTGTTTCTCCAATCTATGTTTTACTATTCTGTAAAAGTAAAGTTATCCAACTGATAATTTATTATAATAAATATCTACTTAAAAATTGGAGTTAATAATATTTAATTTAATTGGTTTTCAACTTGAAGTAGTTATTTTACACCTTCACTGTTTACTATAAAATTCAAGTTTAATGAAAAATATGTTGTAATGATGAGAAATAATAATACATTACTTCCTGTTTTGTCTGCTTTTAGTAGTTGCTCGATCTCTTTTCACTTTTCTACTTTTATTCGTTTTCTTATTTTCAGAATTCTTTTCAAACACATTTGAACTATTTGTTTCTAAAACATCATCAATTTCTGATTCTTCACTTTTTTCCACGTTGAGTTTTTCTTTTTTCATTTTATTTATTCCGGTAACTTTAAGCTGAGGGATTTGTTTTGGATCTTCTGACCTTCTAACGCTATCTTGAGGTGTACCAGTAGTTTCTTTGTTTGATAAATTAGGTCCTTTTCCAAAACCTAAAAAACATGTGTCATTAAATATCATAGCAAATGGTTTGATTATGTTAAAAAATGAAAAGTTGTCTACCTCTGCATGAAGATGTTTTTGCAGATCCATTAGAAGTTAATCTTAAAACTGCTCTGTGTTTTTCCAACTTGTTATTTAGTACTCTAACCTTTCTCATTATCATTGAGTATGCATAGATTAGAATAATCATTGGTACTGCCTGAAAAACCAGATTAAGTGCCAAGTTGTATTTTCTGTTGATGAAAAGATAGAACACATTTGCTTTGATATTATTGAATAATTGAAATTCATTTGATGAGTTTTTACTTATTAAAAAGAAATATTTATTTTAAACCTTAGTAATTATCTACATTATATCAGAAAAGTTTAACCTTATTCCATTTGGGCTATTTTCAAGATCCACTGTGCATCTTAAGACCTCTGGGCTCCATGAAATCCCATCTAGTTATTATAAATATTAAGCTATTATGTAATTGTTAATGAAAGTTTAATTAGCTTTGCTATTTCATCAAATTGAAAGTTTGTTTTGCTAAATTTTTTCCATAATATTGTAATGTTGTAAATTAATGGAATATTTTAAAAGTATGGTGATTACTGACCATATAATAATGGCAAGTGCAGAATTGGTGATGCCAGCCAAGAACAAGCTATGCAAATTTTAACATTTCTTGATCTATAACATGTTGAATATCTGTAGAAATTTGATGACAAATTAGATCATTTCGATTATGAAATTTATTTAAACATGACAAGTTTCTTGTTCTAGATTTCAAAATATTTCTTTTATAAAAATAATTAAGAATATATTTTTAGTAATACGTAAATATTTTATATTTTGCATAAAATGTTCTTACTCATTAGCATGAATAACACCGATGTATCTGTTTATTGCAATTACAACAATATTGAATAAGGCAGACGCATGTAATGAATAATAGAAATATCCAACGGCGATGCAGAAGCTTTCATTATAAGGATCTTTCTATAAAAATTTACATACAATCATTCTTATACATTATATACAAAATATTTTCTAGATAATTTTTACATTTATATAATTGAAAAAACTGGTTTTTCTATAGAGGACATTTGATCATATACTGACTTCAAGAATCATCCCAGGAATGATTAAAGACATAACCAAAGTAGAAAAAACTAATTCGATTCCACAAAGATTTGCTACTAACAAATTAAAAGTATTTTGAAGTTTTTTATTTCTTCTATAAGCTAATATTGTCATCATATTTCCAAATGTACCAAATATTAGAACCAAAAAAGCAATGATAATTCCAATATATAACCATGATCCTACAAATATCACGTGAATAATATGAAATATAGAGTGATAATCAACTGACCTATTTCATTACCAGTCATCGTATTATTCAATTTCATTGCATTTTGCTGATTAACATTAGTTACGTTGGCAAACATTATTAAGATAAAATTTCGATTAAATCTAAAGCAAAATATTTGATGAAAATTTTCTATAACATTCACTAATTATAGATTTTTTTCTTTTTAAATTAGCATCAAGATGTCTTCAAACCTTACGTCATCTACCAACAACATCTTTTCTAATGGAGGTAAATTTATAATTATTCAAACTTGCTTTCAACATTTTGTCAAAGTTGTTGAGAATTTCTATTTTGTAAAATATTTAAATTCAAACTGAATTATTTCTAAAGAAGCACAACGAAATAGTACATCAGGAGACCTTCTTATCCGGTTACAACAAGAAAATGAACATTTACGAAAAGAACTTGATATAAAGGTGATAAAAACTTCTAAAATGGAAGAAAAATTCATTAAAAGTTGTCATTCATGACATTAAAGGAAAGTAAGCTTCAAGCTCAGATGAATTCGATAAAAACTTTTTGGAGTCCCGAATTAAAACAAGAACGAAGATTAAGAAAAGAAGAAAGAGCAATGGTGGTAACGTTACAAGATCAAATGAATTTATTACAAGAAGAACAACAAGTTTGTGCTAAAAAATTCGGATTGTTATCACGAAAACTTTTACGATTTAGAATAAAAGAATCCCTAGACAAATAAACGCAATTACTTCAAATATTTTCTTTTTCTGTCGACCTATTTACTGAAATCAAATAAGAATGAAACCAAAAACATTTACAAAAAACTAAAAATCTTCTGATATTAAACGAAGTAACTAATTATTTAGGCGTTCACTTATCACAGATAAACGTAATCTTTTCTTTTTAATATTTGAGAAAAGCTTGAGCCGGAAACTTGTCAATCTATCAATAACACTTCAACATGTTGTCATTAAATGAAACAATTTTACTCATTCTGTTTTCGATGACTTTCAAACTACAATAGATGTGTTTTCAAAATGTTTTCAGCATTCTCAACTAACCATTCAAGCTCTTCATGATGAACTACGGACTCAACGAGATCTTAATCAAATGATTCAGGAGGACTTTTCAAATCGAAGCAGTGATGTCTTTACTGCTCCTGAAAATTCAAGGTGCAGTTGAAAAAAGCTCAACAAATTGTCAAAAATGTTTTTCTTTTACTCATCCTATGAAGTCATTGATGCCGTCAGCGGATGAATTGACTGAAGTTTGCTTATTCAGGTATCTTCAAGAAGAGAATGATCGTATTATGCGAGAGTATGATCTTCTTCGGAGCACTGTAGAAGAGTTAGAAGGAAGAATTGAAGCTCAACGTGAAATCCTCTTCACAAGGGATGAATCTGTAAAGAAATTATTG
Organism: Pegea sp. RAD2-039; assembly: GCA_034620365.1. NCBI lineage: Eukaryota > Metazoa > Chordata > Thaliacea > Salpida > Salpidae > Pegea > Pegea sp. RAD2-039. Next base: position 1,780,193 of record JAQGEQ010000186.1, on the reverse strand, counting down.
GAAATGTTGCAATGTAAAGGTGAGACTCAAAAAAGTAGTCTCTGGATGATCAGTTGTTGATGTGATTAGGACATCAGAAAGATCAATCTTCTGTTTCATCCAGTGAAGATACTCTTATGATAGCTTCTTTGAAAATTGAGTTGTCTGAATGTGAATCTAGAGTTTCTCATTTAAATTTCCTACTTGAAGAAAAAGATGTTGAAATTGTTCGTCTTAAAGAGGTGAGAGTATCCTTGGATCATTTTCTTCATCATTTTTACAAATGTTGTTTAGATGAGGAGCGATGAAGACACCAGCTCGGAAATTTACAAAGTAACTGATTGTCGCTATTTATTCGATGATTTATCATCAAAAAATATTTTGAACTTTTAAAAAACTTCCATTTTTTCTATTTGAATTCCCAAATGTCTTCCAGTTGTCGACCAGTTGATAATTTGACCAACTTTACTACCTTGCGTCATCTTCTATTCAATTTACTTCAATTTCTTTTCACTTTGAACTTTTTAATCGATTTTTGCTTACACTTTTTCAAAGCCCTTAAAAGCAAATTAAAAATTTAAGATTAAAGCCAAATTAATTAAAGTTTTAAGATGTCAAGTAATTAGTGATCATGTAGCAGAGAAATACGACACTCGAAATCAGGAACAGGGATTTAGAAAATGAACTAAATTTGTTAAAAAGAAATAAAGATGAAGAAGATGTGGAAAGAAATGAAGAAGATCTGGAACTAAAGGATATGAAAAAGAAGTCTTTAGTGCTGAAGAATCACGTGACTTTGACAAATTATTGATGAAGGTTTTTACAAATTTCATTTTGATAGATCGAACAACTAAAATCGATGGTGAAATTGAAAGACTCGGAGATGTTAACTTTGCAAACCAGATGGGACACAATGAACAACCAACAAACTGATAACCGTCATCACATCGAAGTCCTAAAAGAGTCTCTTCATGCTAAAGATCAATCGATCAACATCCTACAATCAGAGGTAGTTCAGTTTGAATTTATTTGAGAGTTTTTAGTGACTTAAATGACAATTAAACGTCGAGAGACTCCAAATAGCTGTTGTAACTCCTTCGAGACCTTATTTAATGTTTCTGAAGTTACTAGCTTCAATTTTCAACTTTATTTGAACCTCAAAATCAATTAAAATGATCTTTTCTTCCCAGATCGACTCCTTGAGGTACAGGGTTGAAGAAAAAGAAACTCTGCTTACCCAGAAGCAAGATCAGATCTTAAAGATCCAGGAGGAAAGATCAAACAGTGGATCAGAGCTACAACATCTCAAAGAAACAGTGGAAGTGAAAGATCGGAAGATGACTGTTCTCCACAAAAAAGTCCTCCTAGATAAACCTAATGATCTTCCCTAACTCCTCATCTTCAGATCGAGCGTCTAGCTGATGTCCTCCACGAGAAAGAGATCCGACTCCATGAAATGAATGAAAAGCTTTCTAAGATCACAGATGAGAGTTCCACAAGTGATTCAGTCCTTGTAGTCATGGAGGAAGCTCTAACCGAAAAGGTAATGACGTCATCAATTTATGACATCATCATCGATTTTATATATTTTGGGACATAGGATAGATTACTGAAGGATCTAGATAAAAGAATCTCGGAGTATAAAAAGATTTTTAAAGATGAGGAAGAGAACAGGCTTCAACTGGAAGAAAAATTGAATAATTATGAGATTCAATTCGAGTCTTTTGAGGTGATCCTAGAAATCTTCTGGAATCTTTTACAACTATTTTGTTGATTTAGAATGAGCTGAACGATTTACGGCAGCAGTTAGCAACCAGTTCGCGCTCGGTTGCCAAGAAAGATGCCAAAATCGTCCAATTAGAGGCTAATTTACAGCAAGCTACAAATGCGAACATCAAATTAAATAAAGAATTTAATGAAGTGAGTTTGGATCTACTGAAGATCTGTGTCCTAATCTCATGTGATCTTTTAAAGTATCAAGATCTTAATGATAAAGAAAAGATCAGCGAAGAGTTCTCTGATCAGATTGTCGCTTTGGAAGTGAAGTTGAATGAGAAGGAATCTCAAGTATGTCCCAAAATCCACTCATTAACAAGGATCATCTTCTAATCATCTTTGTAGATCACTCAGAGTCAACGAGAGATTGATCGGATTTTGGATATCTTGAAAGAGACAGAAAATGAGAAACATCGAAAGGATGCAGCCATAAAAAGTCTTGAGAAGTAAGAAGATTCCCTACTGATGTTTGCTAATTTCTGATTTTAATGTCCTAGAATCAACAAAGAGAAGATGATGGAGTTGAAATCTCTGAATAAACAGATGTTGGAAGACATCAAAACAAAAACTCGTGATGAGGAGTTGAATAGATTCGTGGTGAGATCAGCCTCTTATCTTTGGATCTTCTCTCATTTAGTGTCTTGATCCAGGGTAAGTTGAAGGATAAAGATGTTCGAATTGAAGAGCTTGAAGAGGCTCTTAGAGAGAGTGTGCGGATGACTACAGATCGGGAAGACTCACTCTCAAGTGAAAGAAGTACTCGAAGAAAATTGGAGCAAAAGGTCTGTTCGCTTGCTGGCGATGTTGCTGCTTTTATACAAATAGTTGTCAAAAATTCCTTCCGAAACGTCAATTTGATAAATATTGGTTTAATAAAAGTAGAAAAGCTTACTTGAGATAGCATCAAGTGGTTTTGAGTTTATTGATGCGATCTCACAAATCCAGTCTTTAAGATGTCTTCAGAAAATTTGCGTTTTTTTAAAACCGATTAAGTTAAAGAGATTTATTAAAGCGAAGAATTTGAAAGATTAGAAGTTTATCATAAAACAAAACCTCAATAAGAAATGAAAACTAGAAGTTGTTTGAAACAATTAGAGGTTTTTTGTAATAAAAAGTTTCAAATTGAAATTTTCAAATCATCACATTTTCTAAATACTTTAAAAAAAAACGAAATAAATTTGAAAAATGATATTTTCTGTTATATGTCAGTCATCAAAGAATGTTTGAATTCTTAAACTTAATTAATCAAGCTGTCAGTCTAATGTGATATTCTGTTAAAGGCCGAAGAGCTCACGATTGAACTTAAGAAGACAAAATCTTCTTTAGAGGATTTGAAAAAGAAAGTTGAAAGCAACAAATTGGAGCTAATAGAAAGAGGAGAAAACTTGAAAAAGATTAAAATAGAAAATAAGAAAATTGGTGAAGAGCTTGTCGCACAGAAGTACAACTTTTTGCAATTTTTATTTCTTCTAATTTCTATTTGTTTTTCTTTCATAAAAATAATCGATTTCTAAATTTTCAACAATTTCTTTTTATTTTCATTAAGTTTTTATTTCAGTATTTTAATTCTTTTAATACCAAAAAATCAAAAGATATTTAATTCAAAACTTTAAAAGATTTCTTTGAAAACTGTTTTTTTTTGTATGAAAATCACTGAATTTCTATTTACTTTCTTCTTGTTAATCTTTGGTTTCATCAAAATATTTTCATTTATTCTCAAGTCACGTGACATCGTTACACTTCACTGACTTTGTTGTTTTTTTAATTCTGGAAAGGATATGGAATATGTAGTGATGTTAGCTGAATTATTTATGAATATTTGTTCTTGTTTTTGTGGTTGTTTGATTTAAACCCTGGGTTTGCCACTGCCTGCTTTATTTCTAAACATTTTTATTTGTATTCAGACAAGAAGTACTCGTTCTTGCTATCAGTGAAAAGGACTCAAATATAGCCCTTCTTGAAAGATTTCGAGGAAACACGAATGAAATCGTGAAATTAAAGAAAGAAAAAGAAAAACTGATACACCAACTAAAACTTCAAGTCAGTTTTGTTCAAGTGAATTTTTAAAATAACACAAAATGATTGAATAGAAAATGATTGAATAAAAATATTTGTTATTTAGACGATGCAATTTAATAGCAAAGAACGAGAAACCAATTCTATGAATTGCAGCAAAAATAAAGTAAAGTTTATTTTTAAACTAAAAACAAACTCGTATTTTTACATCAATCTTTTTGCTCTGAAAAATACATTAAAATTTATGTTTTCTTCTTTAGGAAGATGAAGGAATTTGGGCTTGAAAAAGATCGTTGAAAAAACTCTTCTCAAATAACAGACTTTTAAGAACGTTTTGCTTGATTAGTTAAATATTTGAGATTTTGATTTATATTATAAAAAAACATTTTAGTTAAAACATTTGAAGATAAATCCGACTTTCTGAGGTTCATCAAAACTGCGGTTTTTCTTCTTCTTTTTTTTGCAGTTTTTTTTCTTTTTTGCAATTATTTGACTCTTAAGCCTGGTCACTTGCTACTTAAAGACACTTGTTGAGCTTTTGTGTCTTCTATATTATTACGATACCTTAAACCTGCAGTTTACTGCCACCTACAAAATTATAGTGGTACATTAAATTTTAATCTATTTTTTAATTCTTTGTTAGTTTTTAAGAATTTAATTATTTGGCATCATGTTTAAAATTTATCCAATTCTTTTTCATTCCTTCAACTTCTTCAGCCATCACATCTTTAATAAAATATTAAAAAATCATTTTTTACAATTTGAGATTTTTAGTGGTCGCTGGTCAGTCTAAGTTAGATTTTTGTATAATTAGAAGCTTGTATCTAAACTAAGATGAAATCGTCTAAGGGTAATTGTCCATCTTGTAGTGGTTACCATCCTCGTTTATCAGGCGTGTGGTACCGGGTTCAAGCACAGGTGGACACATACTTTTGACGAAAAAGTGACTATCGACGGAAAAGTCCATAAAAACCCGGGTAGAAGGGCCCTGTGAGTCTGGTTAATGACAATATTTCTAGAAGACGAAAAACTCCGAATTTAAAGTCGGAGTTGGAGCCGTGTTTGTCACTGAACTCTGTGTCTTTCTGGAAGCTCCTGCGACGTCAGCTGGGCGAAGCTGCATCGTTTCGTTTGTTTTGCTGCACACCTAGTTGGTGTGAAATCCTCTTGAATGAGCAACAACTAGATCTTCATAATTTATGTCCTGGTATATATATGCATGACCGTTCTTGGCCGAAGCAGGCCCTAATATTATTAGCGCAAAATTTTGGTAAATTTTTAAAAAGTAATCTTTAGTAGGAGCTGTAAGAGATTCAACTTCTACAACAAGATCTTGAAAATCTTTCTAGTAGTCTGGAGACGATTTTTATATATTTTAACAAGGTTGACTTCAAATCAGTCACCCTGGCATTCCTAAAATTTTATGTTCTACAAAATTGTCAGATATAAGAATTGTGAAATGATAAATGGAATCGAAATATGTAAACTAGATTTAGAAATAAACAACTAAAATTTACTTGTAGTTAGACGATAGAGCAATAAACCATTCTGACTTGCTTTAGTCAGTTTTTAAGCTGAGAAAGGTAAATATAAAAATCAAAAAATATTTATAATATTGTTAAAAATATAAACGATAAAATTTGATTTATACATAAAAATAGTTTATTATCAGATTTTAAAAAGTTTTAGAAAAAAAATAAACGTTTAATTGTACAAGAATACAATATAAGTCTTCAACTAGTCAACACAAAGTAAGTAAACAACTATTTTTAAAGATTATAAAATAAAAAAATTGAAACATTAAAAAATGTATCTACTGTGAAAATTGCTAATCTAACTTTATTAGGAAAACTTTATCTGATTTTTATTCAAACAAATAGTCTCTAGATTTTTTAAAATGAAATGATAATAGAACAATCTTGCTAAATTAAAGCGGTCTTAAGTTTTTATCAACACAATTGAGCTTTACCAGCTTTGGCTTAACGTTGTTTTTCAAAACTACAATTGATACTTGTTTCAAATTTGCTCAAGCTTTTAATGCTTTAGTTTTCTAATGAATAATCTTTGACGATCTAAAATCAAACTCGTTTGAAATGTAGCTTTAATGTTCAATCAGTTGTTTCTTGATAAAAATAATGAACACTTAAAATTTGTTTAATTTTCTAAAGTTTATTTATAGCTAAGTTTCTATCATTTATAGATAGAATGTTAGAAATATATCATTTTGAAATCTTACTTTAGATGTAGTATTAAAAGATTAACTTAAAGTTGCTTTAAAATTGTGTCTGGTAGTTTTATAATTCTTTTATTATACTAAATCTTAAGTAATGTTTAAATTTTATCTGCATTTTGTACATTTTTGTGAGCTTAACTTTTTAAGTTAGAGTGTAAACAAAACTGACTAAACATTGTTTTGATAGAAAGTATAAGTAAACCAATTAATATACTATCTTTTAACGAGCTTAGAAAAACAACTTATTTTTCTATACTAAAATCGTTGATAATCAATAGTTTCTAGCTTTTAGTTGCTGTATGTAATAAAAGTAAAGCTTCATTTGTTAGTTACTTCTATTGTTTTACTCTATGCCTTTTATACATTAAGCACAATTGCATCATTTCATTTGAAAGTAGTATAAAAATAATGTTTGCACCATCAGTAATACATTTAACATTCATTTTTAATTGTTAGAGTTTTTTTAAATACTAACCATTTTGTTACTTTTGATTACTAGCTTAAAACCATCAGTCAATTTTTTATAAGATTCTAATCAAATATAAGATCACAACTCATTCTATAGAATTAGTCATCAAAGGCAGCTGAAATTTTCTTTTGTAATGTCATGAAAAATTCAAATCTATTTAATGGAGTACTAAAGATACTTCAACAGCTTTTAAAATACTAAACTAAAACAGAATTAAATTCATTCAAACGCATTATGCCAAGGGTATATTAAAAGCCCCATAAAATTGCTCTGACATAGTTTAAGAAGTCATTCTTAAAAATTTCCGGTCAAAGCTTTTAAAAGTCATCTAGATTTGCATTGTAAAGAGTGACTGACGATTTAAAATGTTTGCATTTTGGTTTAAGGCTGACTGTCAAAATCGACAGCTCAAAATACATCAACTTCTAGAATATAGAACTTAGTTGAAGAGCAAATAATTGACGTCATCTTTTTTAGTTAAAATATTTGAGTTTTGAAACTAGGTAACCATGGATGTGAATTAAGTTTCAATCCGTATTATATAAGCTAAAGAAACGATAAATAATTTACTTACAGTAAAAAACCTTAAAGAAAATTAACCGTTTCATATATGCTGGTTGCCTATGAAGATCTTTATATAATTTAAAATATTTTCGAATCAACAATTCTTTTGTTACAAGTTATAAATAAAATGAAGAAAGTTTTGATCTGATAAACAATTTTCAATAAAGTATTGTTGAAAATGAACTATTCATATCTTAACTCAATTTAAAATTTATTATATTAATTATATTCGAAATATTATGTTATCTCTAAACAATATTCGCTGGTTTGAAAAATAGGAAATATTTCCTATTCGTAATATCCCTTATTATGCAATTTAATTAAAAATGGAATTGTTAAACTTGTCAATCAACTATTATAATGAATGTGATTTAAATAAGCCTAATTAAAAATCATAGGCAAGACAACAGATTCAATACTTAATATTCAGGTAAAAGCTTTATTTAAAAATGGCTATTTTAAAAGATGTATAGATGAGAGATTTTTAGGTCTCAAAAATATACTTATAATTGATTCATTCACAAAATAAGAAAAATTACCAACCAATTTTCTATATTTTTATTTTATTGTTTTTTGTAAGAAACATATTTCTATTGTTGAAAAATGTTGACTTTTAAATCTCATAAATTTCAACACAAAAACGATGTTGAATACCAGGATATGCAAAGCTATAAACCATCGATATAAATAACTAAGATAAAATAGAAATTTAAGAAAAGTTTTCTCATTAATTAATATTTGCCATTTTTTTCTGGTGTCAGCAAAAAGCCATAATTTCGAAATTTTTGAAATAGATCCGATATAATCTTAGATATTAACTGAACAGAAAGTTATGCAGGTCGACTGGTGTTATGAGAATCTTTTTGAAAACACTAGATTTAAAAAAGTAAATGAACAATGTTTTTAGTAAATACTTTGATCTAGAAAAGTAAAAAGATTTATTTTAGAAGATACCTGAGAATTACACTCACAAATTGAATTCTATCTGTTCTCTTAGTGACTAAGCTAAGTATTTTGAATATCTTTCAAAATTATTCGATAATATATATTATATATAAATTACCTTTATTGCAGTAAAATTATTATCAAATAGTTATTGTTATTAAATCTAATATATTTTGAAAAAGTTCTCTAAGTTGCTGAAAATTTAATATTTTCATTTATAAATTTATCTCAATGAATTAAAACTTACTTGACACAAAAACTGTGTTTTTAGTTAAACCTGAAATTTAAACATAATTGCCTCTGTTCCTATTACTTCTTTTTCTGGGGTTTTTTGACTGTTTGAACTTCTTGCCACCCAAAGCAGTCGAAATACTCGATCAAACTGGGTGGTCCAACCACTTAAAATAAATTTCCTAAAGTTGCTTAGCAAAATAATACCAATTCTTCCAATCATGCCAATTATAACAACTTTTGCTGCTTGATAATATATTTACTTTTTTTGACTATGATTGGTGATATTTAAAGACCCTTAACTTCTTTTGTTTTGTTTCAGAAGAAAGTTATAAATGTACTTTTTTTGAATTTAGAAAATATTTTTCAATGATTTTGATTTACAGAGTATAATAAATTAGGTGTTATTAAAATATTTACAAATAAAAACTTCGTTAAATTTTGATCGGCTGTCTAAATTCTTTTTTAAAGATGAAGTTATGCTGAAGTATTTTTTATGATTGTACATGAGATTAGTTCTTGCAATGTTTTCAACAAGTAATTTTAATCAGAATAACAGTTGTTCAAAATATGTTTTTATGTGAAGTTATTTTTCAGATTTAATTTCGAGAAATAATTTCATTAAATAAAAATATTATTAGAGTATCAGATTGATGAAACTTAATCCTGTTAATGATTATTTAGACGATAATCTCAAAATTAACAGATTGGTAACTTTTTTGCTATTTCCTTTGAATTTTTTGGCCTGGTTAAATCTACAAAAGTTGAATAACAAAATCCGTTTAATAAAGAAACAAGCTGGTTGAAACTCAAAATATTTTTTTACAAATCAAATAGAGAACAAATATATCAATCTAATTCTCATAAACTCGAATCAACACATCTTCTATAAAGCTCATATATCTGCAAAGTTTTAAAATAAATTTATTTACAAAATGTTAAAAATAATTTTGTCAAGTTAGTCAAGTGGTTAACCAAATGATGTCATCAGGTATATAAACAGGTTGTAGAATAGTTAGATGGAATTGAAGTAATTTATTCAGGTGCTGCCATTTGTATATCTAACTTGTTTCGTGGTTTTCTCATAGTTTCGTCATTTTTACAGATAAAAGTCCAATCTGTATCCTTCCGTTTTTGTACGTGACTGCCGTTGATGTCACAACGACTTATATTCCGACCAAATAGCTTTTTAATCAAACTGGCCTCTTTGTTTGCAGACATCATTTGATCTTTAGGAGGAAGACTTTTATCTATTTTTGTCATATCTCAATAAAGATATTTTCATCAAAAAGACGTAAAAAGCGTTGTGTAAGTGACGTCTTTTACCGAATACTGTTGTTTTTGATACTTAAAACTAAAAGTTCTAATTATTAAACATTTTGGTTCAAACCAAAAGAATCATTATGAAGTCTAAGAAACTTAAAATCAGTTTTGTTTCATTTTAAAATTTTGAAATGAAGTAAAATTAAAATCATTTTATATTTTTTTATCAAATCTTTTGATAATCAAAGTTAAGATCTATTACTTTCTAATAAACCAGAAATTAGAGATAGACATTTGATATATTTCTTCCTCTTTTTGTCAAAACGTAGCTTCAAAATTGAATATATCTTTTCTGTTTTTGTAAACTATCAAATTACTAAAATAAACGAGATTATGATTTAAACATAAAACAGTTACTTATCTGGAAGTTCATTTACTTTCATCAATTCTTTTCAAGTCATTGTCACAGAAAAGTTAGAAGAGTCATGGGAAATGTTAACGTTATTTGTAAAATAAATTTGATCATAAGCAACTTTTGGTATTATTGATTGATGTTTTTTAAATATATAAAAGGATTAAATCAAATAACACCATAAATAACAAGATAAACAGTTTAATTTTTCTGGTGGATTAATTCAAAATTTTCCAAACTCTCTACAGTTTATAATGAAAGACGAAATCTGACAAAAATTTTTATTACTCGGCTTAATAGAATAGTAGAGAACAAAAATGTGATAAACCAAAAATAATTTGGAAAAATGAAAAAAAGAAGAAAAAAGACATCGACAAAAAACCAGAAATTTAAGAATAAACCAAAATAAATCTCAAATAACCTGCTTGTAAAATTATGAATGAACTGAAACTCTTTATCAATTTGAAGATACTTGAAATATTCAGACTTTGTCTAAGAGGCTTTTGGATATTAGGAGAAAAATTTCGATTTAATTTTCAGTAAAATATTAATATAAATATAAAAAAATTCTACTTAAAAATCGAAATAGAAAATAGCAACAAAGTTCACTTTTTCTCCACGATTGATTGTAAAATGCTAGAAAAAAATTTACAAGCAAAAAAGTCGAGACTTTAATCTCAATCAGAGCTTTTATTGCTCTTTATGACTTCACAACTTCCAACATCTTCTAGAGGCTAGTTTGAGACTTTTTCATTTGAATGGAAGATAGAAACATAAAATCAGGAACATGTGTGCTTTGTAACAATACTTCTACACGTATCACATTCAACTGAGCAACACCAAGTAAACTTACAATTACATTCTTGTTCGATAACATCTTCAGCACTACTGTATCCTCTGCCGCAACACATTGTACTACAACTATCAGCTCCATAAGAATCTATCTGGCATTCACGACCACCAGTTCCTTTGATTCCCATTCGGTTGTTCTTTCTACAGTAGTCTGGTGATGACTCCAGAAAAACAAGATTTTTTCGCTCAATGGTTTTTCCATGAACTCTTTCTCGGAAACGATCCCCGCGTCGAACATAAGATACTTCAATCGCATCATTATATCGCTTTTTTAGCGCATCTCCAATCCTTTCAAACTTTGGGATTTCCATCCAACAAGTCTTTAGATTACAAGAGCCTGAAGTCCCATGACACTTACAGGTTGGCTGTGAAGCATGTATCGCAACCTGTGAAAAAATGGTCGATATTAAATTTGGCACAAACTGATTAATAAATTGTTTTCAAAAAAAGTTCTACTTGAAACTGATTTCATTTTAATTTGTTCTTTGAAAATTCTTAAATTGTTTCAATTTGAAATTAGAGGTAATTTGTGTGAAAAAGATCAAAATCTACTCTGAAAAGTTTCAGACAAAAACTTAAAGAGATTCAAACTAGCTATGATGACTCGCTAAGAAAACAACAGCGAAAAATGAGATTAAAATTTTAGTTTTCAAACGAGAAAGAGTCTTCAAATCTTTCACTTCCACAATCATAAAACTCTATCTCGTGCGACTGAGTTATATAAGAATTATTTTACTGAAACAAACAATTTGTTCATTTAAAAGATCTTATTTCAATGTTAACTTATGCGACCTATTTCAAGCAATTTATTTAAATTATTTTTCTACTTTTATTAAATTTTGCAACAGATTTTTTCAAGTGTAATTTAGCTTATTTTCTCTTTGAAGTTCAAGACCTATTGAGGTTTTTTATGCAACAATTTTCTGTTTAATTATACTTTAAAACTGCGACCAATAAAAATTGAAGCCACAAACGAAATATTTCTATTTTAAGCATTTATATAATACTTAATACTTGTTGTGGTTATGATAAAAGTTGTTACTTAATGTTACTCAGTAATCTTATTAAGATAAAAGCTTATTAATATTTTGCCCTGAAATTTTCATTGATTTTATTATTTACTAAAATCAGAAAACGATTCTAATTCTGCTTTGTATAAAATAAATGTATAAATTAAAAATGTTAAGACTAAGGCTAAAAAATCATTTTTTTCTTTTATCAAATTACTTTTGCATGAGTAAAACAAAGATAAAAAAAAATAGAAGATCAAATTTGAATAAAAAACTTTTTCCATTAAAACTAAATTTTTGATTTCATTTTTATTACAAAGCTTTTTGTTCAATTTTTCAACAAATAAAATCTTCTTATGTTCAAGATGGAGTCGGGAGAAAGATGATGATCAAGTAATCAGTCTGTTTGCAATGACTCATCTTACTGAATCCGTATCTCATCTTCTAAACTTTAAAGATGTTTTTATAGCTTAACTACCTTACAGTTCATTTTGGCTTCTTTCTAATTTCCAACCAGAAACCAAATGAAGAAAAATAGCAAAAAATAACTGTTTAGAATTCTTGAAATTTTTAAAGTTTATTTTTCTTGGTTTTCTTTTCACAGTAACACACAAATTAAGATAAATTTACAAATCTTTACAACTTGTTTCCTTATAGCCAATGAGCTGGAAACTATAGCAGCTGGCATTTTAAAATTTTTCTAATCATTTTTGTTTTGTAGAAAATTCTTTTCATAACAAACAAAAAAAAACTGGCAAAATGATTTAAATGAGTTTTTATTTCCTGGAAATATAACGATTTTAAGAAATAAATTGTTAAATCAGTTTAAACCATCAGTTGTGCAAACTTGAAGGCTGTGAAAGATTAATTAAAAACTTTCTAATTACAATTTTTTGGATTATAAAAAACAATCGCATGAGCCAAAAATGTATTACTTTGATCGATAAATTGTCAAAAAAATTTTAAAGGTTGTGTAAAAAAGTCTGCATTTTATTTTCATGTAATTAACTCAAAAAGATTTTAAACAGTAAAAATATAAATAAAAAAGTGAAAAAATCGATTCAGTTAATGCACTTGTTTTTCTATTTTTAATAACTTTCCGCTTTTATTTCTGATTTGAATTTCTTATAGATTTCATTCAACATATACATAAGTATTTGCTTGAGAACCTTTCGAAATTATTTTAGGTAATCTTGAAGCTTAATTGTCAATTAATATTGTAGATAATAATATATGTCAACATCATTGATATGAAGCTATTAAAGTTCTTAAAATAGAATTTCTATTTCAATAAATTACCAAAAATTTAGGATAAATAAAACAGGTACGAAGAATTAGAAGCGGAAATGTTAAAGAGGCAATTTCTCATTAAGAAGTGTTCTGAATCATCGTTTAAGAATAATTTGTAAATTTTTTATTTATTGACTTCTTACTAAAGTTTTATTAATTTTCTCCTCTTCACTTATAACATCAAAAAACCCGAAAAGGTTTTATAAAAAGATCATACCTTTTCTTTGATATATGTAACTGGAAAAGGTATCATAAAAGAAGCATTTACAAAGGTTTGTTGATGTATGTGCTACTGTTTTAAAGCTTTTCCTAGAACTTTGAGTTACATTAGTTGATGATAAAGTGATTAAACACATTTTTATGGATCTAAATAAGAAATTTCAACAAGATGTTAAAACGAAAAGTTCTTTCTTTAATTTGATAAATACCAGATAGAGGTCTTAAGATCAAGCTACAATCACAATCAATTGCTGAAAGACCAGCATATTTGCACTGACTGTTATCTTCTTGTTCCTTTTTCTATTTATTTTCAATAAAATTTTCTAAAATGGTTTTAGATTTACGCTGATCTAAATGTGGTTTTCACTGCATCATGAATTTAAAAGAAAATTTGATGATTGCTCAGAAAATATTTTTTGTTCTTAGCTAAGAATGAAATCACAAAAAACATTTATTAAAGTATTCATCATTACAAATTGTTATGATCTCTTCAGTTGATAGAAATTTATTCGTTTTTCGGAAGCATTTGCTTAAAATTTTTAAAACTTTAATTTAAAACTTGGAATAAAAACTTAAAAGTAAGTTCCATATTCCTTTTAAATTGTTTAAACTAATTAAACATATCTGTTATAAGCCATAAAAACATTTTCTCTTGACATCTGTCTTACTTACTTCAATAAGTTTGCGTTTGTTTACACAACCAAAAATTCAACATAGATTGAAATTAACGTTTCTTTAGCTAAAATTCTTTGTCCATAAATGAAAATAAAGAAAAATTATCTTTTGGTCGTTAAATATTTTTCAAACCCTACTCAATATAAAAAATCGTATTTTACTATATTATTCTTCTATCTCACAACAAAAAAAAGGTTAAATTTAAATTGTTATGACTAATGATTTGAATTAGTAAGCATACTAAATTAAGTAAACAAATAAGAAGGGGACTCTTATCAATGATACGTTAATGATCTTCAGCGAATCAGTTTTAGTAAACCGAAGCGTCTTCTAAATTCGTTTTTTTAAAGGTCTCTCTTTAATTTTATATCAAAAGTCGCCTACCTTTGTCAATAAAACTTTCAGCTTTAAGTAATACCAATTCGGAAAAATAATACTAAGCATAAAAGAAATAAATTTAAATGGAATTGTAAAACCTATAAAAACAAAATGCCAAGAAAGAGATAAGAATGCAGAATGACAAATAAGATGTAAATAACAGCCAATGTTTTTCTGTTCCGCAAATTTTTATTTCACTATAACTATTCCTATCTATTTTTTCGTTTGAATTTTATAGAACTGTTCGATCATTTTGAAAAAGCATCTAAATGAAAAGCTTTCAAATCGATTTTAATTTTGTAAATGATAGCATTGCATCCCGTTTGGATCAAGCAAAAACAAAAAGAAAAATTTTATTGATTAATTCTTAGCACCTGCTTTTAAACGAAATCCATCTGCTTTAAATCTAACAGCTAATTTAAATCAATTTTGAACTCTTTAGCCAAAAATGTCTTAGAAGACAACCTTTTAATCTGTAAAACATCTGTTACTAACAACTTAAATTTTTGGGTCGCTACCAAATTCAGTAGAATTTTAAAGAGATGAATAAAGTGAAAAGTCATTCAAGTTTCGTAATTGATAAATATTTAAACTTTTGGTTTTGTTTTCTCAACTATCGAACCTCTATTGCCTACCATGTTTAAACAATAGATATCATCAAACACACTGACCATCCTTCCAGCTTCATTATTATGTAAATTCATCTTCTTCCTTGCTCTTTCTCGATTCGTCCTTGGAGACGCATTATCTCTTTCTTTTGCATCTACGAACTCACGCGCGAAACCATATGCAAATTCGGTATTATCTCCGCATCCTGCCCAGCTCTAGACATTTGAAAAACAGTTAAGTTTTCGCCAAGTATTTATGATTAGTTCAGTTAAAAATATTTCAAAAACTAAAGCAGCGTTCTTTAGCTTCTAAATATTCTCAAGCGCTGATAAGATTACTTAAACCAAGAAACAAAAGGTACCCATCTACGATTGAGTCCATCTGGTCTTGCGTCCTCACTGCATCCACACATTGTCAAATCATCTGTTGTGCAAGCTCTCGCTACTGCTACGACAACTCCCGCAGCAGAGATGGCATACGTAAATGCTGTTTCACGTGAACCTGTTCAGTTGACAGTAATCAAAACTCACAGAAATATAGACGGTAGAAACCGGAATTATTGAAATCATTGCCAATTATCTATTACAAAAATTGTATTTATAACTTAATTAGATTCCATTTTGAATCTTAAAATGTTGAATCAGAAATAGACAGGCTTGCCAAAGTTTGATGGATGAGAAACCTCTTAATTAAAATGACTAACGGCAATCCTGATTAAACTGATACTAAAAAGTAAATAAATAGAAGCTAACAGAATAAGAAAAAAAAGTATACCTAAGCCTTGCTGTAAGGCTAGAAAATATATTAGCTGTCAAGTTTTAATCTAAAAGCATTTTTAAATAATTTTATTCTGAAAAAAAAATGAGCATTTATAAATGTTTAGTTTCTTTTGCAATAAATTTTAGAAATTTTATTTACCTTGAAATTTAGTCAAACAATTGAAATAAAAACTGCAAAGAATTATTAATAACTGATTAATTTGAACATGTTAACAACATGTTGTAAGTGGTATGATTAAATTTATCTTTCTAGTACTTTCTGAAGATTATAAAATAAAACATGAAGAAATAAGAACTAAAAGTCAATAATTATTCTAAAATTCAATCAATCATCATTCAAAAATAGAATTTATAAATTCTCACAGCAACGATAATAAAAAATCTGCTTCATTGTAAAATGTAAAATTATAGTTGTATAAAATAGTACTAAAGTTAAACTGTTAAACTTTAATGTAAAGATACATTTTTTGAAATTTATATTTCGTTTTATCGATATTAAAGCCTATAAAAATGTTCAAGTTTAAACATAAAAGTTAAAGTCGATTGTTAAACATTGAGAAACGATATTTCAGTTAGCTAGTTCATCCTTAGTTTAAGTATAAGATAAGTTTACAGATTGAATTATTGTGAGTAATTGCTAAGTTAAAAAGCTATTCAAAGTTGAAGAGGTAGTTAAAAGAACAATAACTTGAGAGTGTATTTATAGTATCATGTGTTTCAATCATTTGCAATTGAGAAAAAATGTTAAAAAAATAAACTTCCTATTTTTATAGATAAATATCGTCACAACCTTGCTTTAAAATGCCCGGACATTTATATTTAAAACCTTTGAAGTTGGCGAAATGTTCAAATTTGAAATTTTCAAACAGCCAAAGCTTAGAATAACGATTTTATAAAAAAAGACCGATTTAAAATTTTTCGGTTAACTTTTTGTATAAGATTAATCACATAATTTTTAGACATGATGTACAAGACGTTAATTCACTGTTTACTTTTCTGACAAGAAGAACCTTCCTAACTCTTGCAATATCCACAAAGATACACAACAAATACAAAGCAATCAACTAATAACTTTTCAAGAACGAACTTCTTCAGTTTGTGTGTTTAATGTTAATATTACTACACAGGTACAAGATAATAATTAAAACGTTGAAAAATGTTTCATTTAATTAAATATACTTAAATCAAAGTACAGAAATTTCACTGTAGCCTTTTTAAGTTTTTATATCTCTGATGTCAAATAGTTGGTGAATAAATCAATAAAAAAGTTAAAAAGATTTGTAAGAAAAAATTGAAAAATATGTCAGTTAATAACATTCAATTTTTCACAGTAACCCAATGGAACAAAATATCGTATTTTTATATAACTTAAATATTAAAAAAAAGCGTATGACTTCTTTTAAAAGAAAATTCTACTTGTGAAAATATTCTTTTAATGTTATTAAAAAGAAATAATCATGACAAACCAAGTAATCAAGTTAAGTTTTTTATCTTTAAAAAAATGTTGAAAAGTAATAGATTAAACTAAATGAATTTAGAATATTTTACAGTTGTCAATCTATTGTGATTCTAGTTTATCTTAAAAAACGTTTAGTAAAGACGACCTAGTGCTTAAGAAATCATTTTCATTTCTTCATAGTCACGTTGAAATATTTGCTCTTTAAAGTATCTCAATAATTTTATTTGATTTAGATTCAAATAAACTTTTTTTATCTATTAGCTTATCATAAGAGCTTTTTAACGTATTCTATCCACCAAAAAATTAATATTTTATTAAAAGTCTTCTTTCATTTTAGGATTTTAAAACAATGTAATAATAAAAGTATTGGCTAAATACGTAGCTTAAGCCTATATAGCTCGGTTTGAAATAAACTATATTATCTTTAAAACTCACAATAAAATTTTTGTAAAATTCAATGTGTTACCCGCGTGTAGAGCTTATATTTTCATCTTATTGAATTCAAACGTTTAAAGCAAATAGAGACAAAGGAAAAGGTTGTGTTTATAGGTAGATGGATTCAAATCAACTCAAGCTTTTGAGAGAAATGTACGGTAATTTTCATTTATGTTGCAATTTATATGATAAATAGACTTCAGAAAGATTTACAAATAACTTGAAGCTTCAAAAACAAGAATATATATATAAGAGGAATAAATGAAAAGTGAAACTTAAAAAGCACGACTTTTATTGTCGTTTAGAAAAATCTTGATCTTAAAAATTTGTGTAATATCCTGAGGCACAACTGTTAGAAAGACAGCTGCTTTTATTTGCTTTGTGCTGCAGGAATAATAAAACCATTCTTAAACTACTTAATTATATGTTTATATTAGCAGTAATTCTTAATCAAGTTGACAAAACAACTATCAATTGTTACAACCATTTTCTTTTCTTTTATGTAGAAATTAACAATAATTTTTTAAGTTTAAATTTTAATAGACTATCTGATCATTTTTCTTCTTTTACTGTTTGATGTGAGAGGTGATGTGACAACCTTTTACGCTGCTTGTATTGAGTAAAAACAGCCAAATAACCTGACTTGATTCGAAAAGCTTTTTCTTCACAGTTAGTTCAACAAAAGTTTACACAGAGTGATGTAAACTGACTTTACATAAAATTTTGCTTGTGTCAGTAACTAACAAAGACTTTTAATCACTGATGAGATCCAATTGCTTATCTTCAAGCATCTCAACTTTCATTTAAAATCAATGGCTTCAAGTTAACATGTAAACTTCAAGCCAACAAAATGCAAAAAAAAGAAAAAGACAGATTAGTATAAACATTAATTTATCATATGTGCCTGCTTTACCAGCTTCACATAACAATTGTCGTTTGGTTTAGAATGAAGAGAAAAGTGAATGGTAAAAAAGAAATTATGATCGATATGATACGATAGAGATAGAAAGCTTTCATAAAAGCATCAACACTTACACATCAGCTAAATGAAGCTTACATTAGTAGAACAAGTCAACAATTTACATCTTTAACACCAGTATATAAAAATGATCTTTAAAAACTCATTAGAGGAATCAAAATTAAAAATCAATTACCTATTGTTACGATTTTTCCAAAGACGCTTGAATTATTCACAGTTGAACAGTTCCAACGTTCGTTTTTGAATTGATTTTGGCATTCTTTAATTCCATACTCGGCTCCCTGGCTAACATATCTCATCATACTTCCATACTTCTTACAGAGTGCTCTTTGATTCCGGCTTAATGAATTCAACTTAGTGCAATCAGGAAGTTGACTCAAGGCGGCATTTTTAATTGGACTTGAAGCCAATGACCTACAATAAAGTTATGATAAGATTAAGTAAAATATTTGATGGAAATTTACTTTATTAGGAAATATATATTTGGAAAAAGTAATATTATTTTGAAACTGATTTTAAATTAATCTAAATTTTTAGCTAAAAAATGTTCAATATTGTTTAGGGTAGTGCGAAGCTTATGTTGCAGTAAATGTGTCCACACAAGTAACAGATCAAATCGTGGTCATGCTTACCATCGTCCTTAAAAATGTTAACCCCACTTTATTATAAATTATAGCTTCGTATTGTAAAACACAGAATAATTTTAAAAATTCACATAAAATTATTGAAATAAGATAAAACTGAGTAATAAGAGGTTATAATAAAACGGAATCATTTGTAACTGAATCTTCGAGTTAATACAAATCATTTGTATCGAATTTCTAGTTGGCTTATAAAAAAGTTCACGAGCTTATTCATGGTAAATCATCACAAAAAAGTTTTTCCCACAAAAAATATTAAACAGCTCTATTTATTGTATCTCCGCGAACGATTCTCGTTGTTATTGTTTTCTGTTGCAGATGAAGATGTATCGGTTTATAGATCGAATTCTTAAAAACTTTCGTTCTCGAAACTTTATTGAGAGATTGAATGAAGTGAAACTACATCAATTTCGTTAATATCTTCACCACAAATGATTATCTATCAATTTTAACTTTTCACTTTACTACGGTAATTTTTTCCTTGTGGTATAATGTGTCACCACCTCAAATTGGCACTGATTTGTCAGAAGAGTTGTTAAAGTTTTAATAGTTTTTTGTTCCGGAATAGTGAGTAAGAGTGAAATAAATTTTGAAATACGGTGACGAAAAAATGCAAATATTTGATCAAATACACCAACACTTACTTAAAAAGTTTTGCGAATAATTGTTAAGAATGTCAGGTTGTAATCATTATGTAATATGGTTAAAAATCAGCAGAAACAGTTTTTACTATCTGACCACCAAATCTTAAAAAATTAAAATAATCTACAAAAAGCTACTTACCACCAGTACGCTTCAGCACTTTGACCTAGTGTAGCAAGAAAACAAGTTAGAAGAGGAAGAATCAAACGTTGGAAGCTACGTTTCAAAGCCATCTTGTCGATTTGAAGTAATGAAAAGCGTTGGAAATTTTTAGCTAATTAGAAACTGTTTTTAAAGTTACGCACTCGTTAATTGCAATTTCTTACCACTTAAATTAGCTATTGATAAAAAAAACAGTTTAAAAGCTTACTCTTTTGTAGTAAAGACTCGTTTTAATTCATAAAATCACTACTGTAAAATTGCCCTTGGGGGTAGTTAAAGTTAACAGTGAGAAACATTAATGAACTGATGCAAAAAATGCAAATACAAAAAAATATTATTTTACTTAAAAATATGAAAATAATTCTTTATTTATTAGATTCTGCAAAAATTTCAGAAAATTGTGGGTATCAAAGAATGAAAAATAGTAAAAGAGACAAGATCTTTTAGCGCTTGTCAAATTGAACTGCTGTTTGTAAGTGAAAACTGGTGAAGCAGATAAACACTTTAGATCTTATTCTGTCTATACTAGTAAGCACACTCATGTTGCATCAAAAATTTTTGCATCATCGTAAAGAAGACAAAAGAACCTTAATCCTTTTTACTCAATGATCAAAATATATTGAGGCAATTTTATTATAAAATGAATAAATTTCTGGCATAATTTGAGAACATATTTTCTTAATCAAATTTTAAGTGAAGTCTCAGCTGAAATATTTAACAATTCTTAAATTTCTGTCTTTATAAGCTTTCATTGAGAATAAAGTGAAGTAAATACAGTATTTATCGCGTTGGTTATGACTGAAATTTTACCATTCTTTTTCTTCAACTCAAGGATTCTTTTTTCTGATTACTCTCTTTCATCTATCTTTTTCTCTCCTATTAACCTTAGTATGGCATTTTCATGTCAATATAACTCAGTCTATAAGTTTTTTTACCGTATAAACTATTATGATATCATTTTAGTCGTTAAGTTACCCAAATGTTCTCATATAATCTTTTCTTCTGGTGGCTAAGTTTATCGCTGTACTCAGAAATAGAAATCCTTTGCCAATAAGTTTTCCTTGGAAAAAAACTCTTGTAATTTAAACGGCTTAAAGCATTCCTTTATTGTAGTGCTGGACTTGTAAGTAATACTCAAAGTAGATAAATCACTGGGTATGCTGGTGAGAACAAAATTACTCATTTGAAATAAGCCATAGAATAATTCTCATAAAGATAAAGTAAATTTCGCATAATAAAGAATTTTTCTCAGCTAGCTACTGACAGCGATTTTACGCAAATTTTAATACTTCGTTACGCTGATTTTAAAGCCTGCGTACATCGAAATAAGTTGCTTTCACTTGTAGATGTTTCTCAAACATAAATACTTTCTGCTGTTTTTTTTAAGTATTGTTGTTTATATACTTGACTATTCTCAAACTTAATTTGGATTTACACTAACATTTTTTGTTTCATTTCTGTCTCCATCGATAGTTTTCGAAGTATGCTGATGAAGACGAACATTAGTAATGGTTGAGCAGGTGCTCCTATAAAACTAACCGTTAAGCAGTCAAGAATTGAGTCTGTTTTAACAGACAAATAATTTACAGCCATCCAATGCTTATCACCAAGTTTCTATTTATCTAATTATCAAAATCAAGTTTTAAGCTGATAGTTTAGTGAACGACAAACAGTTAAAAGTAAAGAAGTCACTGAGATAAGGATTGAAAGTTAAATAAATGCTTTTTGTAGTTTCACGTTATTTTGTTTCTAAACAATTTCAACCAGATTTAATTTAACTTATAAAACTTTTTTATTTTTCAATTTTGAGATATTCATCTTGAAACTTAGAATTTTTAACTCCTTATCATTTTTCTTGACTCTTCAAATCTGTATCAAGTCACGTTTAGAGGCTGGTATTATTCTTATGATACCAATGGAGCGTTGAAAAGAACTAAGATGGAAATACTTGTCTTCTCTATGAAGAACAACTCAGTTAAGAAGAGCCTCGTGTTGTATAATCTAAATTCAACTTTTAATTGGCACTAATCTTATTTCTTTATCTTATATAACTGTATGGATTTGATAAAAACCAAGATAAGTTTTGAAAGATGCATGAAGCAT
The DNA here is from genome assembly GCA_034620365.1 of Pegea sp. RAD2-039. Classification (NCBI taxonomy): domain Eukaryota; kingdom Metazoa; phylum Chordata; class Thaliacea; order Salpida; family Salpidae; genus Pegea; species Pegea sp. RAD2-039. The sequence goes on along the minus strand of JAQGEQ010000186.1, from coordinate 1,758,072 downwards.
CTGAAATTTTACTAAACTGAAATAAAAAAATTGAGTTTGTTATTTTCATTTTAAAATAATCAAAGTTACTCTTAATAGTCTTTGAAACAATTATCCTAAAACTTACCAAGATTTAATACTATGCTTCCAATGTATTTATTAATGTCATAACAAGACATAATTTATAAAATAACAAAAAATTTATAAGATTTTTAAGTTTATAAAAATGTTCGTCTACAGCCAAATTATTTATTAAAAACTCTATGATGTATTACTCTGTACAAAAAAAGACAAATCTTTGAACTAAAATAGAAAAGTTTTTACAATACTTTGTACAGATTAAACGGTTTGAACTATCATCTAAAATTCCCCGAATAACCAATTTACACCGACGTTTTCTCGCTTATGCATCGACAATTAGATTATCGAAGCTTTTCGGCAAATGAACTTTTTGTATAAAATATCTTTTACTAATTGCTTGGTTGGTTTATTTCTTATTTAGCTTTCTGTTAATGATGAACTTGATCTTTAACAGCAGCCTGAAGATTTAAACAAATTTCAAAAGCTGGTAATTGAAATATGTCTGACTGTTGACTCTTTTGTTATATCAATAGATTTCAAGTTGAAATTAAAGTAATGATATATTATGGCATTGATAAAACAATAAGAATTACGATCTAGACGTTACAGCAGCTGTTCAAATCGATATGAATATAAACCATTTATATTACTTTAAGTTAAACAAGCAAAAGTGAAAGATGATTTACTCACAGAGTATAAAAAGTACATTAAGAATAAAGACTACGGTTTTCTATTGCTTTTGTGGTTGTTTTAGAGTGAAATTGTTTTAATAAAGTCTGATTTATCAAATTAAAATTAAACCAAATAAAATTTAAGCAGACTTGATAGACTGTTATCTGATAACTATTACTTGGATTATAATCCAAAATAATTGAGTAATTTTTTGAATAAAAAGAAATAAATTAAGTGTACTACGAAAACTCAGTTACCTTCTATTTAAAAGTTCGACCACAGCAACAATAAGCAATTATTCTTTACAAATTCAAGAATAAAGCGTAAACCATTAAAAGATCCATTTTAAATATAGCATCAGAAAGAAACAACAGAAACTGGAAAAAATTATTTTCAACGAAAATGTTGTTTGCTTATTTTTGGCTTCTTACAATTGTGTTCTCTCATAGGAACGACTCTCAACTTTATTCTGACAATTTTTATATCACTTAAAATATTATATAAAAACGACCATCACTCCAAATAACCTTTCTCATCTAGGGTCTAAAAACATTTGTATTATCTCATATCAATTCTACATAACTTTCAGCTATTATTGTCCAAATTTTCCTCTTTTGTCAACATATGTTTTTTGCTCTAGGCTATTACAATGCATAAACTCAATGAATGGTTAAAAAACTTTGAATAATTTTATTGCTTTTATCGTAGTTGATACTCTGTACGTAAGAAACTGATAAGTCGAGAACCAACCAATCATTTTTGACACAAATACAATATTGAACATTTCTTTGTAAGATTTTAAACAATTATAAGTTACTTTAAAGCTGAAAAATAACAGACTAAAAACAATAATCCACTGTACGGTGTTTTGCTTAATTTTCAATTATTCACTGTATTCAATGTTTCAAAATTTTAACTAAGATTACTCTATGACTTTGCGAGCTTTATAAATATTGTTATGCTCAGTGGATAAAAGAAAAACTGATTTATTATTTTATTTGTATTTGATATTTAAAAGTAAAATTTGTAACAAACAAAGTTTGTTTGAAAAAGGTGGAGACTATGGAAATGAGATATTAGAAGCCCTATAGTGTTTGTTAGCTCTCTAATAATGACTTATAGTAAATGTAAAACATTTTCTTAGCTTGAATTAAATTTCTTTTTCAAATTTTAAATCTTAAAAGGCGATAGATTAAGATTGGTCGTTATTAAGCCTAATCATTACTTTATATAAAAGCTTAGTAGTCAAACAAACTAAAGTTTATTTTAAAGTTTTTTTTATATACTTCTAACACTGCTCTTGAATACAATTGGAATAATAAATCTTATATATTATTAATTATATTAAAAAAATGTAATTATGAAATATTATATTTGTATAAGAATGTAATTATAGTCTTTTATTATGTTTATATAAAGAAGTTTTATAAAATTATTTTATTTATGCATAAACTAATAATCATTTTTACAATTGCTTTTAAAGCTTAATAAAAATCATTATAAGATATTTGAGAAATTCTTTTAAAGTATTCTTTTATTTACTTATTCAAATATTTGAAACTTATTTTAATATTTTTTATGCATAACCACAAGAGGTATCAATCAAAAAGTGAAACTAAATTATTTTATTTTTATAATTTCAACTTTATCACATTTTTACAGTTACTATGAAATTAATTATTCAGTGTACCGTATGCACTGTCCAGTACTTTCTATCAAGACGTATACTTTTTCATGCAAACCTATCATTTACTAAATGACGTCAAAGCAAATTAACAAGTTGAATGACAAAGTGTTTGGACGGCATGATTAAACATGAGATTTTTTCTTTTCTTACTCAAGCTGACAAGAAAAAGTGAATGGCTTGCTAGAGTGGAATATGAACGTGCATAGTACCTTTAGTAAAAGATTTCACGCTAAACAAAGCCACAAAAGCAGAAACCGGTAAGTGCAGAGATCTCAATATATTTTCTCAGCTTTTCGGGGATCTATACAATGATTCACATTTTTGACAAGCATAATTGTTTACTTGAATTAGAGATGGCATAATGAATACACTATTTTTAGCTGTAAGCTTATAATTTACTTAATTCTATACTTTTATCATGCTTAGCTAAACGATTTCAGTAAAATATTGACGGTTTTACAAACTTAAAGGGCTGAGTTTTTGAAAATGCTGCATCCGCAAAAGAAAAATAACTAATAAAACTAAACGTTTAACTTCCAGATCGTTTTCCCATTCAATCAAAATATAAATTACAACTGACATAAATGAAAAAAAAAAACTGTAAGCTATTAATGTTATCTTGTTAGTTGTTAAAAATACAAAAAACGTTTATAGTTTACATCATATACAAATTTACGTCACTATTATTCCATTTCTAAAGATATAAAACTTTTCGACGATTTTTTCAAATTGACAAAGTTGATGATTTTGTTTTAAAATTTAGTGGAAAATATATCAATATGTCCACATAAATATTTGGATTGATAAGTAAAATTGATGACAAAACTCTTAAGATAAAATAGAATTGATTTTTTACTGTCTAATAGTTGAAAAAAGCTGTTACTTAAGTTAAATTAAATCAAATTATTCCTTAAAAGATAAAATATAACTTTTATTTTAAACTTCATCTTGTGTAATCAAGTAAGACTATTAAAGAGCATAAAGGAAAGTAATTTCTGTAACAAATGCATCACTTACTTACAGACATTGCTATTACTAATCACATTGGTGTTTTATATTTAAGATAAAAATCTTATAGATTTAAAAATTTCTATAAATTTGTTGTAAAATTGATTTCACAACATTTTCTGACATTTGATCTAAAATAGAAGTTGGTCAAAAAGTTTAAGAGCGGAAATTATTTATGTATACAACTGGTTATTTCTATTCCTGTAACTTAATACATTTGCAAGTTATAATATTCAGTTATTGTCGTGCACACCATGTAATTAGGTTTACTTTAAATTTAACGAGATAAATGAAAAAAACTGTCAATAAGGGGTTTAATAAGTGCAAGCAAACGCATATAGAAAGTATATTCATAACAATTATTAAAATAAGTCTTTACTCTTAGATTCATTAATTTTAAAACACGAAAAAGACCTCAGAATTTGTTCTAGAAGAACTGAATATTCACTTACAGATTCAAAATCTTATCTCGCAAATTTTAAATTTAAAAGCGAACTTTTGAACTAAATAAACTCAAACTGATTAATCTAATTCTGTTTACTGTTAAATTTTTTAGAATAAATACTTACTACAACTATTAAAAATCTCTTTCAGTAGTTTTCAGTCACATTTTAATACTAAAAAGACATTTTAAGCTATAAAAAAGTATTGTTTATTAAATGTAAATATTTTCAGTCATAAACACAAAAAAAAACAATTCTATTTTAAAAGTGATATATTATAAAGTTTATATATAAATAAGATTTTTGGTGATTAATGTATAATCGTTTAAAGTGTTCTTTTGAAATAGCTTTAAGATAAATAATCAGTATTTAAAACTGGTCAAAAGTCTAAATAAAAGCTTTGTGTAAGTTCATGGAATAAGCCGCTTGTGTTAATGAGTTTTTCGTTGTAAAGTTAAACGGCGAAATAGAAATTTATCGAAAGAAAAACTTTTAAAACGCTCTTATAATATTCTTTGCTTTGCCCAAGGCCATAGCAAAAAAAGAAACCTTCACAGCTTTTCCCCAAGATTTTAATGCTCAATTTTAATTTTTCACACATTAAAAGATATTTCGAAATAATAAGAAGAAATTGAAAACGAATTTAAATAAAATGTTTGTTATTAACAATTGGTTTTAGTATTTTTCAAATTTTAAATCTGAAAGTTTGTTAGAAAAATGTTGTTAAAAAAATATTAATAATAAAAACTTTTTTTCATTGATTTCCATAAAACTTATTTAAAGAATAAAAATTACAAACTGATTTTTATTACTTATAAAATTCTCATTAAAGATTTCTTAAAAAGTTATACCAGAGGAACAAAAATGTTCGATATAAAACAACAGTTTATAAAACTATTTCATTTTAACTCTAGGATTATCTTCAAATATCTAGAAGTGTGAAATCATCCAATTTTCAAAACATATGTAATCCTCCTCTTTTTTACTAAATTAAAAGTAAAGAACAAAATTTTAATTACCGAAACACTTAACAAATTTTCTGTTTAATTACTCAATCTTATAATTTAATAAGCTTTTTCTTCTTATCTCTTTTCATAATTATAATCTTTAAACTGTAATTATTTGTCAAACATACTTCAGGCAAGTTTTCCAAATCTAATTTGTAGGTCTAGCCCATATTCTATGTGAAATTACTTTCCAAAATAAATTTTTCTTCACTAGGGTCTTTGTCCGTGAAGTCCGAATTTGCTTTTCCAGGAATTACTGAGTATTTATTTTTATGATAAACAATTTTGTAATTTCTTCTTTATCAATATCTTAATAAAGCCTTCTTTAACAAATGTTTTAAAATCATTTAATGAAGTTTTATTTTTTTTTTAACTTTTATTACAATAAATGCATATGAAATATTTTTGAAGATAATTAATTTCAGTAACTCGTTAAAACTAAATTCCTGAAATTTTACAATGTACACTTGCTTTCGTATAAAAAAAACTTTGTAATATAATTAAATGCAAGTTTGAGAATACAAATTATAAAATAAACTTCCACATTGGTATCAAGCACTTACTAAAATAAATATTATTAACAATTATAGATTGACTGAAAGATGAAGCAACTTTATAAAGCCTTAAACTAACTTTAACGATTAATTGTCAATATAAAGGCGTTAGTTTTGTCAACGGTACCGTTTTTTATGAAAATCACAAAACAATATTTGTTGAGATAGTAACAGCAAATATAACAACTTTTTCATTTATTTCTTAATGAACTATACAAAAAAGAAAGTCTTAAAGCTAATTTTTTTCTATAACAATTTTTGTTAAGTTAAAGCAACTTAATTACATAAGATGAAAACAAGAAAGTTAATTTTTGTTCGTAATTTCTTCACTTGTGCTTTAAAGTATTTTTGGAATTTCTTTTTTCTTCGGATGTAATTGATTGAAGTATGCTTTAATGTCTTATTTAATTAGTTGAGTTTTTAACTCAATTAAAAGGTTTCTTATTTGATCTTTAAAATTAGTAATTTTGTTCATTGAAATTCATATTTTTGAAAAGCTAGAAATACCTAATTTAATGTGCTTTTAATAGGAAAAAAATATAATTTAAATCCATTTTAAATAGAATATATGCTGATTTTTTTTAAGATAAATTGTTAACAATTTTCAGTTGACCAAAAATATTCTAAAACATTATCAATCAAAGATATTTCCGATTAATAATACTAGCACGGACTCACCCTTGTAATCTAGAGACCGCTTGCTTCGTCAGTCAACGGTTCTACTTTCTGTATTTTTATCAAATTTCTTTAAAAGACTTGCTTCTATTAAATTTCATTTGAAGTCTTTATTCATATCATTTGTTTGCATTTACAGCATTAAAAACAGTCTCTTCTAAAAATTGATTATTACTAAGTTTTATTCTTGTAGCTCGAACAAGACTTGTTCATAAAGCAGATATTTTAGATTTGAACATCAAACAAAACAGTTTGATAACAAATAAATTGATTGATATCGGTATGCTGTATATGAAAGTTATTCCAGTAAATATTAAACTGAATGTAAAAATATATAAGAATTTCAAGATTATATATCTAGCAGACAAGTTTATTTGCTGATAACTAGATTTTTTCTGACTCTCAACACAATTACTTCATATAACTTCATTAAATTTCTTAAATTTCTATTTAATAAAATTTAATTAAACACATTGATTGCTTTTTACTGTGAACTTTCGATCACTTAGTTTATCAAAATAAAAAAACAAATCCCCATTTACAACATGAACTAGACTGTACAACAGAGTTAAATTTGATCTAGCTTCATTTGTCTCCTGTTATGTATAATAATCTCTGAAAGAAAACAAGCAAAGCTAGTTGAAACCAAAATAAACCGTGGTCTTTTGAAAACATTTCAGCGAGTACTCATGAAGAAAAGTAAATGTGTAATGGCCCAGACCATAATTTATCATAATTTCTCTTGCAACTGAACCGTTGTAAAACTCGCCGAGTGGCTTAGGCATTTTGGTTATAAACCAACCTTCCTGCCTTCTTGTTGTTTTAGACATGAGCATTTTAGCGTCGAAGTGAGGGCAAATCAGAAACTCAAAGCTCAAAGTTGTTTTTCACTATAAAGTCACTACTAATAAATAATCTTTAAATAAAGATATAAGCATAAAGTTGGCATTGATAGTGGTAAATAGAGTCGACCTACAGCAGTGAGGTACTTGAGGAATATTTGTGGCATTGTCTGTAGAGTTAAAAATGAGTGAACATTGAATTTTTCTTTATAAATATTTTTATTTGCTTTAAAGGAATTATATGAGAGTTACTTTGATTAATGTTCATCGTCAAAACCAATGTCTTACCATGTTGAAGACATTAAAATATTTCCATTTATCAGAATGAAAAATTTCAACTTAATCCTGATAATTACGTACATTAGTCAATTTCAAAATACTTTAACTTAATTATCTGAGCCTTCATTTATTAAGCAACTGACCAAAATAATTTTGATTGCATTTTATGAAAGAAAATTATTTGATTGAAATTTCTATTGAACATCATGAGATAAGTCCTTCAGCAAGTTTTAAGTTTTCTTCTCAAAAATTTGGCGACAAAGACACACTCATCATTTTGATAGCCTGTGATGACACCTCGAATCAAATTGTAACACAAAGCTTGATGGTTTCTCAAGTAAACAGTACTATAACTTATTTACTTTTTTCAATCACTTTTTTCAGTTCTGGTTAAAACGCAATACAGTTTCAAATAGAGGTCCTTGCTAGAGTTATTAAGCATTCTTGATGCGAAATGTTTATTTGCAGCTGACAAGCGAAACTAACAACTCCTGCAGTGGCCATGAGAGAAATACTTACCATTTTTCCAAATCAAGTTCTTTTTCTGATGTGTTTCAAACAATACGATATCTTTACTTTCTCTGTATGATTGAATAGCTTTGGAAGCTTTTAATCTAAGCAACAGCCTCTTGTAGTTTATGGCTATTGATTATAGATTGTTTAGATTTAAAATAATTTTTGTATTTTAAACAATTTGTAAAATAATGATAAACTTAAATTCATTATCAACCTTAAATTTCATTGAAAATACAACAGAAGTAATTACTTGGCTGATTAAGCAATACAGATGTAAATGAAATTGATTGTTATCTTTGTAAAATAGGTTTGTATTGACGTACTTCTAACAAATTTTATTTCTAAGTCTAAAAATACGAAAATTGCTCAAGTTTCAGTCGAACAGAGTTTAATCTATAGTCAGTTTGTTTCACATATGTAAAGAGTCTATATATATTTTTCTTATTTTTCTGAAGGCGTAATAAGAACTTTAATTTGTACCACTACAACTCAAACTAAGTCAAAGCCCAGATAAAGCACAACAACTTAATTAAAAGCCAGTTTAGCCTAATTAGAGTCCTTACTAATGATTTTCCTTTAACCAAATTAATCCAAAAAAATTTGCCTTGCTGACAAAATTGAAAAAAATTTGACAAAAGTTTATCTTTCAAGTAAACTAGTTTATCAATTTTGTCGATTTACAAACAAATATTTTATAAATATGAAATTTACTAAAATACAAAATTAGAAAGATATTTTGAAAGATGTGATTAAAAATAAAATAATTTTTAATCTACTTTTCATTAGATATATTGAACATTTTGACGCTAGTGGTTTGGTTATCTTCATCAAATAATTTTTCTCATGAATAAAATCTTCTTTAAAACCTAACTTTTCAACTATACATAAAATATATCTGATAGATAAAAAAAAAACTACAAACAAGTTATTTTAATGTAAATTTAATTAAAGTCAAAAAACTTTCCGATCTCTAAGCTTTTAATATGAAACTCAATTTTATTTTTGTAATTATTCAGTACAGTACTAAGTGTACTGTAAATATGTTGAAACTTTGTAAAACATTTAAGTTACTCTTGCCTGACAGATTTTAAAAAGTCGCAATGAACTTTCATTAATGTTGAAATATTTGCTCAAAATTAAATTCATCTGACTATTTATTACAATTTGATTTTCCAGTACCAAATTGTAATGTCTACAGCTGTAAGCAACAGCTTATTACAACTTTGATTTGATTCAATTAATTGACTGACATATATTATGACTTGATTGAAGAAAAAATAATCAAGTATTAAGTTATTATGAACATAATTAAAAAGCATAAAGGATAAAGATAAATAACTTTCATCCACAACTTAATAAACTTCAAACAATAAAATAATTGTTTAGAACCATTAATCAGATTATAGCTAATATATTGTTGATTTCTATGATAGTTAAAATACTGAAACAATTTTTTGGAAATTCATAAATGATAATATGAAAGTAGAAATTTTAATTTTAATTTTTGTTCGGTAATTGTTTACAAAATTTTGATTCAAATTATTTTGTTACAAATACCTTAAGTAAAGTTTGAAAACAATCTAAGAAGTAAAATAACTTTCAGTAAATATTTATCATTTTAAGGCTTTAAATTGAATTTACAATTTAATAATCTAAATGTTAATCAAGCTTTTATGACCTTTGAACCTAACAACAAACAAACAGGAAACTGAATCAGTTGAAACATAACTTTACTAAAAATAATAATAAGCATAAAAGTCTTCAACAAATTATTTTACATTTTGCAGTTATTATAACGGATTAATCTAATCAATCACTTTGATAATTATCACAGTTTACAATTTACTTTGAGTTATGTTTTACAGTCTACACTTTAAAGTTTTAAAAACAAACAACTTAATTCATAAAATAATAAAAGGATTATAAAAATCTAAATTTAACAACTCAGCAAAAATCCTGTATTTTAAATATTACAATTACTTTTATTGCATTTCTAATGCTAATTAATATCACACAGATTAAACTAAAATTAAGAATCTTTGAATATTTAGTTTTACGATTTAAATAAAAAATACTAGAGAAAATGTAACCAGAGATTATTTTAAACAACTATTTACTTCAATACGCCAAATACTTTGCAGTGCGGGCTCATTACTTAATGACAGATACGCAACGGAGTTTTAACTTTAAAGAACTCCACAAGAATTTATTATAACAATAAATAACTTAAAAAAATAAAAAGCTGGAGATTGTTGTTGCGCCAATAAAATGTCAAAGTTGTTTATTGGTTTCAAATACTTTACATTTGTTAAACTTAGATAAATTAATGCTATCAAATAGTTTTTATAAACTTTACAAATAATTTTAGTATAATCTTGTAAAATTTGCAAATACTTTTTTTGGTTTAATAAGGTGCATGGTTAGAAAAATGACATTATAGTCGAGATGTTTGAATTCTTTAACTGGTGAAGGATTTATAAGCACAAAGCTTTTTTTTTCAAATCCAATCATAAAAAAAAATGTTTATTTTAGTCCAATAAATATTTAAAGTAAACAAAATTCTTCATTTTCAAGTCAAAAGTTTTTTCAATTAAATTTATTAAACCACATAATTCAAATTATAAGAAGTTTTCTTTGAAGCAAATATATGAAGTAAAAGTTGATTATTTAATACAACCGCTTGGATTACATCTTGCCATTACTAAGAGAATTAAATAAACTAAAATATCCAGATAATTGATGGTATATTTGTGACAAGTGCGTGTCTTGTCTCTAATTTAAATAACCTTTGTCATAAATAAATAGAAAGATGTCTGCAAAAACTTGGCAATCTTATAACAACCACAAAATTAAATAATTATTTATCGTCTTCTTTCAATTGTTTGAGTATGGAATTTAATGAAATGCTTTCCGGTAAATAAACAGCTCTATCAAAGCAAATCTTTCACGATTCAAGCCTCCATCAACCTCTAAGGTCTAAGATCAAAAAGTTAGCTTTTCGAGCAAACATTAAACTATTTGATAGAGATTTAAAGGTAATCTTTGACATAACAGAGAAAAAACGAATAGAGTGTAGATGAAGAAAGAAGGCTGGGATTTTTCAACTTGCCAAAGATCATTACCTAGCCTGCTATGTGTCCCTTTAACTGTAGCGGCTATGAAGACGTATAGTTATTAAATTGACGGAACGTATTGACACATGTTCTATATTTTCCTTTTACGAGTCACAGATGCAAACACTTCAATTTCTAAGCTATGTGAATAACTTATGATATCGGATAAGAAAGTATTTGAGTTCTGGGGGTTTAATAAACAACAAACAAGAATAAAAACTGCATTGACAAACATTGCATCACGTTAAAAGTCAGTGATTAACTTTTAGTCAACTATTTACTATAAAATCAATAAACATAAAAAAGAATTTATTTTTTAAGTGTCAGTGACAAGTGATATGTTAAATTTCTTTAACATCAAACCATAATTTAATCAATTGTATTTAACATTTCTTTGTAAAAAAATTAAAAGTTTAATTAAGGTTGAAAATCGTGATTAGATGTAAGACAAGCGTTCAATACAGTTAGTGTAGACATTTGTAAAAGGGTGTGTGCTTTCAGATGTTTTGTAAAACGACTACTGCTAAGTATGCAACAATTAGAAAGTAAATATTTAATAAAAGCAAAAAAATTACTCAGATACAAAAAACAAAACAAAAGCCTTAATAGAGTTAATATAATTGTTAAATTTAAGAGGCATCAAAATTCAAATGAACAAAAGTGTTTTCGATTGTTATTGTACAAATGTTTAACATAATTTCTTTTAATATTTGTTTTTAAATGTTTAAAAGACAAATGAACTAAAGGATTTAATTACTGCTAAGGATTTATTTCAATTTAAACTTATCACTTAAATATTAAGACTGTTAGTCTGTGATAAACAACATTTGGAAATAAACAATATGATTTTGCTTATAAATATTATTTTTAAAGAAAATTTAATCAAAATAGAAAAACAATAAGCTTTACACAAAAAGTTTGTTATGTTTCAGCATTGCTCTTATCAAATATTCTAGTGTCAATTATTATCTATAACTTAGACTTCTCGTCAAACAATTTTGTAATAGAAAATGTTCTTATTTTCCGAATGTCGACTGCAAGAGAAAGTTTATTAGCGTCAAGTTATATCATTTTCATACTTTTGGTTTTCCTGTTCACATCCTGCTTTATTAAACAGGATGAGTCAGTTAGATCTTCGTAAATATTTAAGTAAGAGCTCGTCAAATTTACAAAGTACAAGCTTCAAAGTAACCTTATCAGATAGATTCACAACTAAAAAAAGTATCTCAATTAAAATTAGGGCAATCAAAATTTTATCAATATATATCATCACAATTTCTTTAAATTCATAAATAATGTCAAGCCAAGAAATTTATAATAGTGTAAATGGCAGACGTTTATATATAAAGTAAATAAATAAATAATTAATAAAATAATATTGGTTTTACTATAAACCTTTGGTATATTGTTAAAAAAGACATTTTCTCAACACTTAAAGATTAAATTTTATTGGATTAGAGCTTAAAAAGTTTTTTGCTGAAGTCTTAGTTTGGTTTTTTTTTTGCTTGAAGTTTTAAATCAAGTTTAAAAGAACCTTTAAGGCTGTTATCATTTGAAGAACAAGTCAATGTCAACTAAGCTTATCGAGCTGTATGTACGCAAGTTTTTATAAAAAATAAACTGCTTGTGTTGATATTAACGATAATAAAACAAAATTATTATCCACATCTTACTAAACCATAAGAAATAATTTAAACTATTAATGAAAGTTTTAATGTTGTTGAATGTAAGTTTTAGATGCGTAAATATTTAGTATTTACAACACAATCAGATGAGAGACTGCTTGAATTATTTCAACGTAATTATTATAAATAAACTTTCAACTAAACATTTCACTTGAAAAGTTTTGTAGCCATTCTAAAATTTTTGTAAAACTCAGTCAATACCAGATTTCAAAACTACTTCTTATACTGTTTCTGTGTCATTTAAAGCTAATTTATAACTCATATCTGCTAGAATAAGTATTTAACTGCTTTAGACTACAAAACTTGCAGACATTTTAATTTAAGGCTTTTATAATAAAGTGTGTTTACAGTATACATGTATTTAATTACAAGCAAATATTAAAATATTATTATTTGAAGAAAAGTTCTAGTGAAGTTGTTTCAAAAACATCAATTGTATTGAAAATAATTAAAATAAGTGAAGTATGAAACGTGCAAAAATTTCGCCAATTTGATTTATTATTTTTCAAAAATCTTCAATCTAAATTCATCACAAAAAATTATATCTTTTTGTAGAGTAAAGGCTGAAGTTCAGCAATCAGTATTATTAGAATATCGTTTTGATTATTGATATTTACCATTAGTTTGCTTTTATTTAACATTTTTATATATAATTTAAAAATATTCAAAGTATTTTGATACAGATAAGATTCACGTGAAAAAAATTGTATAGTTCCTTTAAAAAATTATAAAAACCAATTTTTAAATCTAAGAAATATTCTATAAATTATGAACAGAACTTTTATCATACAGTCTTTTACAATTTGTATGAAATACTTACTGCGTATTGTACTTGTAGCTGGGTTGCTTGCAATTTGTTTAACAATAGTTAGTTAGAAATACAAACATACTTTGTTTTAAAGCTAAAGCATTTTATTTGCTTAAGAAACAAAAGTAACTTAATTTACAGTTTTGAGATATCTTCAATAATCTATAAAGGTCAATGACACCTTTCTGTCCAAATATTGTTGCTGTAAAAGCTTCAAAATTATGATATTAGCTGCTACAATCAATAAAACATTTTTAATTTGTTATATTGTGAAGTGATTGACTTAAAGAATAAATAGCTTTAAGCTAACACCTTGTATAAAATAAAGAATAAGAGAAAGTTCTTGAACTTTATATTCATTCTAAATAAGAATAAAACCATGTATTGACAAGATTTGTTTTCAAATAAAGTTATGTTCTGTCACGTCTACTCGATTAAGGACGTTTATGCTATTTATTTAATTATTTACTTTCAAATACTCCGTTGAAAAGTGCAGTTTTGCCCTATTGTTTTGTTGGCTAGTTTGCAGTAACATACTACAGCGTCATAAAGTAAATAAACTTTTATACAAACTTGTTTATTTTGTCAAATGTAAATCACGTAACAAATTTCTAAGATGACAGCTCGACAATTGTGTAAAGTTTTCACCAACATCAAAGCTATCACTACAAACAAACCTTATTGAAATTTGTATGAACAAACAAAATCATTAAAAAATTAATTATAAGGCAAAACGAGAAAGCTAAAAACATTTTGAACTTTTTATTTTTATCTGTAGGAATGAAAACTTAGAAGACTTTCTAATACCACTTATTTATAAGTAAGTTAAATAGTTTTTTAAAAATCATTTCTCAGTATTCACCACAATTACAACACTTTGTATCGACTTTCGTTTTTTATTTTCATTTTGAACTTTACTTAAAAATATATTTTCAATAGACAAGCTGTACTTAATAGAAAATATTTTAATATATATAAACTACAAATTTAGTGAAAAAATGAATACATTAAAAAAGAATTCCAGTAGTAAGTCTCGAAGCTGCTATTAAATATCTTATTATCCCCAAAAATATTTTTTAGTTTATTAAGTTTCGTTATTCACTTTAAATATTTATTAACTTTAGATGATTTCTTAAACTATCTATTTATGATATCAAAGTTACTTGTTTAAATATCTTCAGTTTTTTTAGAAGCTAGTTAATTTTTATCAGTACTAACATGGGGGCTAGTTTAATATTTAATAAATAGTTAATAGCTATAAGAAGTGCTTCTCTATTAGAATGCTTCCTAATTTTCTAAGACTTCGTAAATGAGTTAAACTATCAGTAAAAACACAACAAACCCACTGACTAAAATTAATAATTTGATAACTAATGATCACAAAAACTGCTTTGTATAACTCTATAACTCTTACATTAGTTTTATTCAGACTTGATAACTAGTCTGATATTGATTCAGATAAATAGATCTTACTGAAACTAAATAAAAGGTGATGAAAAAAAAATTCATTGACTATCCTTTCAATCTTGTCATTGTTGCGAAAGGTTGATTTAATCTACAATATGTTATCAGTAACATCTCATTAATAAATAATGGTGGAATGAATCAAAGTTATTTCTGAAATCTTACACAAAACTTTTCCAATCTTGAAACTTAAAAGCTTCAACGTGTAACCAGTTTCAAGATGTCTATTGTAAGACCATATCTGGTTTAATGATAAAATAACATTGTTATTATTTGATTTATAATTATTTATTAAATTTATGTTTTAATCTTAATCTGAAAGATACATTAGTTGACATTCGCATGCCAGATGACCATACATTTCAAAAAGGTTTTCTTTCTTTATACAAGACATATGCTTTAAAATATAACTAGCGCATATCAGATAAAGAATTCACGAAAATGCATTTCATGGATGTCTAAGAACATTATAAAATTCAATGATAATTTTTACATAAAACCTTAAAATTTGTATTTTTCCTCTTATTTGTAGCTACATTCAATTTTTTATAATATTGGACAAAATCTCTCGGACGTTTTTGATATTGAATTGTTTCTGTAAAAGATTGAGGTAAACTTAGCCAAAAATTTTTTTTAAATTTGCTTTTTAAAGTAATTGTATTATATGGAAATAAGATATTATTAATTTTTAAAAGGAGATTTAAAACCTCAATGTGAGTTTTAGCATGACTAAAATGACACTAAAGGTTTTTTCAGCTAAAATATAACAGAATTGAAATATTTTACTGATATTGAAATGTGTATATCATATAAAAGTTTGATAAAAGGTTAAGTTGTAACATGACATTGCTCCTGATAAGATAACTCTAGTAAAAGATGAGTTCTTCAACACACATATTGAAATGAGAGGTTAAACTTTTCGCCTAATTAAAATCTTATATCGTTTTAGGAAAAATAATATATCAAGCAAATATTTATTCATACAATTTATTTCTCAAATGTCATCCAAAAACTAAAAATTTGATTTTAAAAATCAGCTTGAAATATTGTTAAACACCAAAAATTTATTTACAAAGTTTCAGCTATAAGTTCAACTTTTGTAATAAAAATGACTCATTATCCAGAGCTTTACTCAAATAAATAAGATATGTTAACAATACGCACTATCTACTAGCAAGCCTATGACCGAACGACATTCTTCTTATTAGTTGCATTCAACATAATTATGTCAGAGGTAAAATACTCTACTGGTTTACATTTCAAATGTATCACCTTCTCCCCGACCAAATAATTGGGCCGAATAGTGAAGATTGCACGTTGTCTCATTATTGCCATCAACGACAATTAGTCCCAATTGTAGTGCACCTTTCAATGTGGACCTCTAAACCGCCGTTTCTCCCACTTTTTGAGCTGACGTCACCACTCCTGGTATCCAAATCTTCAAAACTCGTCGTCATTTCGTCATCGGAAACCTGCACCCCAGATTCGTCCCTCTCTTCATCTTCTTCTTATCTAGTCATGATGTTGTCATCGGGATTCTCCCTTATATCGTTTGGTGAAACCCCATAAGGCACTACCCTCTTTATTACCCCGTCCTGAATGAACACCAAAATCCTGTTCATCATCATTTAGTTATCTGGACAAATCCCTCAAAGAAACGTTGGATTCCCTGTCATCCGGATAGCGGACTCGTGCGTACATCAGGTTAGCCTCAAGCAGTTCAGCCTCTTCTACGCTATCATCCTTCTTGCTCCTGCGCACAAAGTTTCGCAACAGTACCGGTCCAGACTTGCAAAGCCAATCCGGTAAGTTGCGTCCCTGAGGTGTTCTTAGCTTAAAGATAAAGAATCTTGAGTGAAGAGTTTCGTTTGTCGATGTAGATAATTCTTCAGTTGTGGAGACATTAAAGTCGCCCCCCTGATCTAAATGGATACGACTGCAAGTTCTAAACAGTGATACTATTTCTTCAAGCAGCTAATTACCGTGTTAGAATCCAGCCTAGAACACGGAAAACAAAAAGGAAATCTAGAAAACTCGTCAACAATGCACCAGAAGAATACATTCTTAGTATTGCTCGCCATATAGTCCTTAAAATCGACTTTAAATTTTCCCATCGCACCCATTGATGAGTGTAATTGCTGCATCACAGCTAACTGTGAAGGCTTCATCTAGGACCTGTAATGCTGACTTGCCAGTATCCTTCTTAAGTTCTTCCAATGCTTGAAGCAGGTGCTCTAAACTCTAAGATCTTTTAAAATTGAGAAGAAAGTTTTGGTGTTCTTCCACACAAACTGACCCAACAAATCGTCCAATTGAAATTTATAGATTTCCAAAACCAACAAAAGATGTTGCAGAAAACGTTATAAAGATTCACAAGATTCACGTGAACAATACTCGAAGCAGGTGCTTCAAATTCCAGGCTTGGAACAGTTGAAGTCTCTTCCCACTATTAATGCTAAACGTGCTGTTCGTAGCTGGATAGACTCTCAAAGGTTTAAGGTCTCAGAAACTTTTGCTTCCGCTAAAGAGACTGAGAAAGATTTTTATAAAAAGAAAGAAGTTCAATATCCGTTGAAGATCCTTCTTCTACTACTAAAGTAAACAATATATTGGATATAAAAAGAAGAGAAGACGATCAAGAAACAATAAACACAGAAGCATTTTTATATTAAAATAAAGAGGATGTGACACATAGGCTGAAACCTACTTTACTTATTTGCTGACAAGCGCAGAAATAATGAAATTAATTGGGAACACCTCTGCCACTGAATCAAGTGTTTCAGAAAATGGTGCTTCATCTGAAAATGAATCAACTTTGATAGATATAAGTGCCATAAGTAGAGAAGATCCACAAAGTTTAGCTGGAAATTCAAAGCCGCAAAACGAAGTAGATCTATCATGTGAGGATTTGTCCGAATCACTATTAAGTAAACCCGACAAAGATTGATCAGGAGCAAATACGAGAAGCTTTCTTATGATAAGGATGAAGGTTTCGGAAATTATACAAGATGTGGAAATGATAGAAGCATAGTAATGAACCCTATAAGTTTGAAAACGCCACTCAAGAGCCACATGTAAAGAAGAAATGTTTTACTGAACGCAACCACCAAAAGTGAAATCATTATTTTGCTTGAACCCGGTTTAAAACAGATTTTATTTTGAAGTGTCGAAATTTCTAAAAGTTTTATACTTTAGATATCTTATCACTCTGTTACTAGCACCTTTTGCTTAGACTAAAGTAAATTGTTTGCATTTAAAACTATTTCGATCGATTATAAAGTTGTGAAATATGCAAAAAAAAGATAACTTTTTCTAATGCATTCTTATTCCAATCTATACCAGGTATAGCCAAAAGGAAACTATGCCAACCGTGGATAACCTTTAACTGTATTAAGCTCCAAAAACACCAAAACAATTCGCCTCAGAAACAAATTTTAATAAAAATTCTATTTAAATAAATAAGGCGACTTACACTATATTAAATCTATTAACAATACGCACTATCTACCAACAAGCCTATGACCGAATAATAGTCGTCCCGCTATAGTTTCATTCACTATATTTACGTCAGCGGTAAAATACTTTACTGGTTTATATTTTTAAAATATCACAACCTTTAAGCTTACTAAATATTAAATAAAAAGGTATTAAATGAAAATAAGGTTTTAATATTTTTGCTGTGAAGTAATTCTCAGGGTTTATAACTGATTTCATGTCTTATACATATGTTTACATCACTAGGATTCCTTGGGATTAATCATTTTGCTCATAAATAACTAAGATAAATGTCGTTATGAATACCTTAGATATGATTTTAACGTTCATTATAAATATTTAAGTGGTACAAAACTGTTTTAAAGATAAAGAAGTTGTACAATATCAAGTTGAGAACATAATAATAAAAACAAACTAATAAGTGGAGAAAATGAAAATAGTAAGTATCATTTATCAACAAACCGTCAAAACATAATATTTTGGAATAGATTTAAAAGGGTTGACAGAATTTGCTTTTGTGATGGAGTCTGGAAGAAAATTCTGAGCTCATTCACCTAACTACAAGTACCAAAGTAATTATCTTTATAGTTCAGCGTATAGTATTCTTTAATGTCTATCTACATAACTTAAAAAGTCAGAACAATGCGCAGAATTAATAATTTAAAAATTTTTATAATGAATTTTTTATGATTCTATTTCTATAAGGTTATGGATTATATTTTATTAAATAGTGCTTATGAGTTGTGATACAATTATTTTTAGTAAGTGATTTATATATTACTTGCATTAAATTATTCTATCTGAATAAGAAATCGATTCGAACTATTTGGTTTGGTTACAATAAAAATCTTTCATTAAAGTAAAAACTATGGTGAATTCTGACAAACCGACTTCATCAAAACAAGCTTGTAATGGCAATTGCCAATCCTGCAATAAAATTTGCTCCGGTGAAGATCCGGCAATAGAATGTATTAAATGCCTCTACTGGTTTCATCTCACTTGTAGTGATGTGAGCAAAAAATTCATGATATATTTGATAGTAACCAGATGAAGCAAATGGGATTTAAATGGTTCTACAATATGGTTCTGCATTAATAGTTCTGCTTTTAAATGGTTCTGATATGACCATTGACATACCCTTTTTAATTATAATTTAAAACTATTATCCGACATCAGCAAATCTATATGCGCTGAATTGACCAAATTCAAATCTGAAATTGGTAACGACGTTGCAAAATAAACAAAAAATATCTACGCACGGTCTATTATTAATAAAATCTTCCAATTGAAAGCTCTTTTGCATTCACAAGATTTCCCATTTGTTTTTATCAATGAAACTTGTATCCTGATTCTTTTCTGGTTGACGGTAATTTTTTTGTGCCCTGTGTTGTGACACACTGTATTATAGAGGTGGCGGTGTTTGTGTAACTTATAAGACATTGCTTGTATCAGAATTCAGACCGATACCATTAATTGTCCTGAAGTTAAGATTATTGCTTTCGATTTTCATTACTAAAAGTCCAAACTTTCTCCTTTTATATGTACCTACCTACCACCCTCTAAAGCCAATGACGTGGTTACTGTTAAAGCCTTATTGAAGGCTTTGAAGAGTGTTGTGTGTCCTGAATTATATTATTTGAGAGATTTTAATTTTAGTAATTTTTTTGGAATGATCCCAATTTAGCATTTATGAGAAAATCGTTGGACTTGGATAGTGACAATACTAATTCAGCCATTCTAAGTGATACCTTTGTAAGCTTCCTCGATGCCATTAACCTATCTCAGATGGTTACTTTTCCGACCCAAGTTAGAGGTAATACTTTGGATCTTCTTATCACATCAAAACTTGGGAACATTATCTAAGTTGATCAAAAAACTAATCATCACTTCATACTTCATCAAACTTTTCCTATAAACTTTAAAACTTCAAGCAAAAGGAATTTTTACCGTGGAAATTATGATAATATCAATAAGTTTCTATCAGGTGTTGAATGGAGTTCTGTTTTCAACTCTACCGAAGACATCAATACTATTTACTCAAGGTTTACCATCATTAAATAGTCAATTGAAAAACTCATACCTTTTCATCGAATCGAAGCATTTAGAAAACCAGAACATTGAAAAAATTGTTTGAACAAATTAAATCAGACCCGTTCAACAAATCTATGTACAACGATCTTTGTATGGCTTACAAGAAATTTATATTTAATTTCTATTTAGAAAGAGAAGGTGCAGTGCCGGACCAGTTTCCCTGACCTCAGTTATCTGCAGAACTCAAGAGCATATCATTCACAATCATATGACCAGTCATTTGATGGAGCACCATCCAATATCTGCTGTCCAGCATGGCTTTGTGAAACGGAGATATTCTCTTACTCAACATCTCACTTTTCTAAATGAGCTTACAGCCCATTATGAAAGTAACACTCCATGTGACATCATATATCTCGATTTTGCTAAAGCGTTTGATTCTGTCTCATATAACAAACTCGTTATTATTTTACAAAAATTAAAAATCAGCAGCTTTATCTTAAAGTGGATTGAAGATTACTTATCAGGTAAAATCCATCAAACTCGTGTTGAAAGATCCTTATCAACTCCTAGTCAAGTTATATGTTCTTCAGGGTTGCATTCTGGTTCCCCTTTCCTTTTTAATTTTCATAAAAGAACTTATCAGTAGACCATCAGCAGTAAATGATGTCAGAGTGTTTGTGTATTCAGATGATATCAAACTATTATCTTGTAATCCTTCAAAACTACAAACTGCACTACACACTGTAGAAAACTGGTATATGAACTGACAGCTAAGAATCCAGCCCACAAAGTCTGAACTTATAACTTTATCCCCTGAACCAATTGGAATCAATGGATTTATTATTCAACGAATATCTTCAGTCCTAGACCTTGGCATTACTCTATCATCTGACACAATTATGTTCCCAAAATCTTTGCAAAATCAATCAACCTTGTCCAACTTATTATAAAGACCTTTAATTCTAAAGATCTGGACTTTCTTATCAACTTCTTCAAATTGTACGTACGTCCAATTCTTGAATACAATGTCAGTGCATGAACATCAAATAAATCGAAACTTATTTTTATATACGATAGCTATAAACATCATCTTAGCTCCTTAAATTTATATACTTTGGAAATTCGACGGATTAACTACGACTTAATCTTTATTTTTAAATTTATCCATAATTTAATTGACCTTAAACTCTATGATTTCTTTTCCATTAGCCTTCCCTCAAGTTATCATCTCAGACGATACACAATACATCTTAATAAGCCTATATCACCTGGTACATTAATCAAAGCAATTTTTTTTCTTTTACCGCATAATTTGTACGTTGAACCAGCTGCCAGCAGACATTGTCATGTCAGAATCACTCGTGTTTTTCGAGCAGAAGTTGAACAGTTGTAATATTGCTAACACTACCATTTCTAAATAGTCAATTTTTCCTTTTTTTTATATTATTAACATTCTATGTAATTACTCAATGTTATATGCTTTGAGGACTAATGAAATGCCACGTGTTACATCTTTTGCTTTCTATATTTCTAAATAATAGATATTGTTTGTTAGAATGTGTGTTAGCGGGATGTGCTCTCTTCAGGCACCCTCCTTCGTATTTATTGAGATAAATAGATAAATAAAAAGTCAATAAGTAAAATGGGTTATGATGTATTTGTTATAATTTTATTGGTAAGTTTTTTAAAACTATTTATTTCGGAATTATTTCGTTTTTCCCAATTTTCTAAAATCGTTATATTTAAACTTGACTTGTAAAATATTTTATTTGTGAAATTTAACTCATGTTTCATAAATGCTGCAGGCCAAAAACTCAAAATTCCTAAGCTTTGTTTTTACTGGGCGAAAGTATACAGCGGTTGAAGTTTGTGTAACGAAGGAGTGGTATATATCTAATATTTTAGTTTTTGTTAATTTTAACTGTTTATTCTTTATATAAACATTTTTATAAGCTATACTACCTTTGAGATTACTATTTATAGATTTTTATTTATAATTCATGATTAAATGTTCAAATTTTTAGAATTTTTGTTGTATACAGTGTTTTGATGACATAGAAATTTTATATAACGGAAATAATTCATGTTTACAGAAAAGTGTTTATTTACTATTGTGTTGTTTCCAAATATTTGCTTTTTACATTTTTTTGTTTTGAACTTTAGCTTGTTTTAAAATTTGAATATTGAACGGTCTTAAGTTCACGTTCAAAACACTTATTTTGAAATTGATGTTTTTATTTATTTTGATTGCTTAAGTATCATCTACTAATATTTAAAATGTTGTTCTATTTTTATGTAATTTATTATCTGTTTGTTAAAATGAATTGAAACTTATAATATTTGACTCTGATAATAAGATTAATGTATAAAAACATGTTTTGAATATAACAATAATTGCAAATATATACAACTGTATGTAAGTGTAATTGAAAATTAAAGAAATGTAGTAAGACAGATAAAGATTATTTTTTGATTTTTTCACTTTCTTATAAAATTTTCATTCTAAATATTTGTTTTTAAAGTTGTTGTTTTCTTATTAAGGTTCAAATATTTTTATAGTTGTAAGATTATTTTTTAGTTAAGTAAAAATCAAGTTTTCATAAAAACTTTTGCAAACTTTTATAGTAATATAAACTTGTCTTTAATCAATAAGAATACTATTTATTTATGTTATAGAAATTTTAAAATTTTTTTAAACCATGTGGTTTTAGGTTATGAAACTTTTTTTTACATTATTTGATAAATCTTTAACTGTAATAAACTTTCTAAATGAATAATTACATAATATTTATTAGCATATATATATTTTATTACAATTAACTTTTCATTCATAATATATATTTCACAATATCTTAAGCTTTTAATAATTTTGACACAATTTTCTCAATGATAAAATGAATTAATTATATTAATTTCTAACTTGAATTCATGGTTTCAATGTAATTTATTTACTATTTAAGTTAGAATTTTTTCTTATTCAAGTCTGTGTTATAATAGATTAAAAGATGTTAATAAAAATAAAAATTTGATAAATTAAATATTTTACAAATTTAAAACAATTTATTTTGATTAGATTGTTTTTTGTTTTATAATTAGAAAAATTGTTAGTCATTATTTCTTCTGCTTTTTTAAATATAGCATACAATATTCAAAATATAATGAAGTTAATTTGAGAAGTTCAATTTATAATGAAACTTTATTTATCTTTAGATTTATTAGTCTAATTAAAGTAGTTTATTGTAAAAATAATTAACAATTTGTTATAATAATAATTGATTGCATTTTAAGGTATTGAATAATTTTTTTTGTTTAGTTGCATTAGATGAAATATGTCTGCTCTAAGAGTTGATGACTTAGGCAGAGTGTTATGTGTAGAATATGATTATAATTATCAAGCTAATGATGGTAAGCAAGTGTCAATTAAACAAGGAGAGACTTATATATTAATCAAAAAATCAAATGCTGATTGGTGGCAAGTGATACGTTTAGGTGAGTTTGAAATGTCTTTAACAAATTATCAAAAAACTATAAGAAAAATCATCAAATTTTCTATCTTCATTTTCTATGTATTTGTTGTTTGAATTTTATATCTTTTTCTGAATTGTTTTTGAGTTAAGTAAAAGTTTAAAAATCTAGTTTGAATAAAGCTGTTGATAAATATTTTAATGACTGATGGTAAAAATGTAAGTTTTTAACTTGTTTATCTAAAACTAAAAAATAGCTGGATATAAAAATGTTTTTATGTCAATGTTTTTAGTAGAAAACTAATTGTTTTATATATTAAAAAAATTTAATAGTTTATTATCATCTATTAAATAAAAAAGCAATTTAAATTTTAAGACTTAAAACATAAGATGATTGGAAGTTAGAATTGATATTCTTATGCATATAGAAGCCATACTTTAATTTGTTCACATTTAAAATTGTTTTTTAAGGCTGTTTCATAGAGATTAGCTGTTTTATATATTATTAGTAAACATTTATAGATAGTAAGTAATCAGTTTACTGTTTTATACATGTAGAGAAAGTTTTATTGATAATTTTATTACCAATATATATCTTGTTTATTTAAATTTTGTAAATAAATTTCTCATATTTTAAAATTATTGTATAAATGTGAACTACTTTGTCCTTTTCTATTTTGTTTATTTATTTGTTCAGCTATTTATAAAAATACAAGACATTTTCAAACTACCAATTTATTTTTATTGGTGTTCTGCTACCATTACAAAGTTTAATTCTTATCAGGTTTATATTGTAAATATATTTATTTACTTTTTCAAAAGTAGATTTTATCAGAAAAATACCCAACTTGTGGTTGTATTTACAGATCAAAGAAAACCTTTTTATATTCCTGCATCTTATGTTAAGGAGCTTAAACGGAAAACTTTTCCAGAACATACATATTTCAAGTAATTTTTTGTCTCTTTTTTATTACTTTTCAAAGCATGCTATGATAGATCTTGAAATTATTCATCATAATTTGTTGAATAGATTTTACTACAGGAAGTTAAAATATTTACAGAATTTCAAAAAGTACATCTAAAAATATTTGATGCATATAGATCTTTATCTATGATTTTTCTTCTATTTTGTCATGTTTTTAGCTGTTTTTATATTAGAGGTTGATTTTGACATAAAAATATTTACTGTTAGGTTTTTAGACTGTTTTTGAGAATATAAAAATGCAGAAAAGTATTTTTTCTTATTATTGTAATGTGCCTTAGGTTTACTTATAAAAAAACTAATTTGAAATATTTATCTTAAAAACAAACTTCTGAGTCATATAAGTCACAATAAAAACTTTCATATATAACAACTTGTGTATTCACAATACTATAATTGAGTTTATACTCCTAGGAAAGCGTATACAACTCTACAAAAGACTCTTAAAGCTAAAAATGCACAAAATTCTAAAGATAGCGACGAGACTGAAAGATCAAATGAACGAACGATATATCTCACAAAATCTCGTGAAGACATCAGTGTTGTTTCATCCGAAAATTCGAAACTGTAAGTTTTGAAATTTTAGTTGCTAAACCATTCTGTTTTAAATTTTGTGGCTTCAATTTGAAGTAGAAACTCCCAAGCTTCATAACTAATTAATTTGACGTTTTTGTGGAATAAAGTTTTTGATCGAAATAGTTTATTTTGATATAAAAACTTTGTAAAGGTAATGTTGCTTTAGCTGTGAATTCAGTTGTGTTATCTTGTATTTGCTTTCACACCTTTTGTTTTGCTAGTATTTCTGTTTAACCATAACTACTGTTCAAAATACCAGGTTAATAAAAAAGAACATACTTTACGCTTTGATAACTTCTGTAAATAAAAGTTGGGTCAGATATACTTGTTGTCAGTTTTTCTATTTAGTTTTGACCGCTAGAAATAAAGTGAAAGTAAAGTTTGTACTTTCTTACTTGTGTAATTGGTCATTTTCTCTTCTCTACTGTATTGAAAAACACTTTAAACAACCACAAAATCCCTAACTTTTTTTCGGACAGTTTTGTTTTTAGCAGTTTGCAATTTTGTATCATTATCTCACATTGTTTTGTTAAAACATCTCACTTTTCTGAAATCACTCAAATTTTACTTTTTATATTTTTAATTAATTTCTTTTTATTGTCACGATTATTCCCTTTATTACTTATGGGTTTATTTTCACGACTTTATTTTCAAATTTAAACTAATTTAGTCATTTTTAAAATAATTTTGTTTAAATGGATTGAATTAAAAATGTTTAAAACTGAACAATTATTCATGAAATAATAAACTTATGATCAGTATAATGAGATCAAGTCGACACCAATCATCAGATGTTTCGAAATCTCTGTTTTTCCACAAAACACTATTTACGAAAACATCCGATTTTTTTCTTTCGATAAATGTTTTTTTGATGATTTTATCAAGCTGATATCATCTCTTCTATTTTCAAACAAATCTGAAATAAAGGCAAAGTTAGACAAAAGCTTTTAC
This sequence comes from Pegea sp. RAD2-039, assembly GCA_034620365.1. Taxonomy (NCBI): domain Eukaryota; kingdom Metazoa; phylum Chordata; class Thaliacea; order Salpida; family Salpidae; genus Pegea; species Pegea sp. RAD2-039. The sequence continues at coordinate 1,731,757 of JAQGEQ010000186.1, read as the reverse complement.
GGTTTGAAAATTATCTGAAATTCTTGAAATTCAGCAGTTTTCATGTAATTTGTTTCTTCCTTCAAACTAAACTTTTGCTACTTTCTTCTAATCAATTGTTGCTTTTCTTGTTACAGTCACATAACAAGAGCTAGTACAGATTCACTTGATCATTTGATTGAAAATGAAAATCCTTATGATGAAGTTCCATTTCAAATTAAAATAGATGAGTTTCCAGTAAGACTTTATAATTCACTTATCCTCTTATTAACTTCTTATTTTAAAGCAGAAATCTTCACATTTAACAGCATCAGAACCTGAATACGAAAACTTAGAGGTAAGTAGCTGAGTTTGTTTGAATAATTTATTTAATTGATCTCATATAGGTTGTTCAATCCTCACAAACCCCACCTCCAATCTTCTTATTATCCTCTTCATCTTCAGGTGACTTCATCTTTAATTTAAATAAATTTCTGGAAATATTTTCGCAATGGTGGTGAGAACCATCAAATAAATCGATAAGACTCATCATCATGTTGGGGTCAAACCACCTTCATTACATTTTCACCGAAACTATTTACTCTTTATTGATTTTAAATCAAAACCATCGATTTGAAAACTGAATATGAAAAGTGATGCTGGAAGAATTTGACCTTTGATTGATGCAAAATACTAACAAAAGATGTTGTAGATGATCACAGAAGTACTCACACCCGCCAATTATCAACCACTACAACCCTCAGCACTTTCAAACCAAATATTGATGAAACAGCACCTGAGGTTTTCTTCAGTTGTTGGTTTGATGCAAATTTCAACTTAAATTTGATAGATACAAGAAGATAGTTGGGAACCTCATCTTGATACTCAAACAGGAACCACTTACTACTACAATTCGACTTCCGGGGAAATGCGAGATTACCCACCTCGTCAACTTATCGTCCCTGTTAGTTTCATCTTCATCAACAACATCATCTTAATCATGTTTATCACAGAAGATCTCTACTAGGACTGTATCACCTCCCCCTGTTCCTGATATCTCCAAGAAACCCACCCGGAAAACACTGTCTCCTCCCAGGTGAGTCCCAACCTCCTCCGAGTCCTCATCCTCATCTGGATCTCATCTCAGTCTTCTTCAACGTCGCCTCACATCACCAGAAAGATTTCGAAACCGCAAAAACTGGCCCGTTGCTAAGTACCGTCGTGATGACAACAAGATCAAGTCGAGGTCACCCAGCCCGTCGCAAGGCCCAAGCCCGCACAGGGGCACTTTGCTGCGGTCCAACGTGGAACGTTTAGCCGATGACAACGTTTTTCACGATTCCACTAACGTGGCAACTCCTGGTGACCTTCAAAACGCTTCTAAATCAAACAAGTCGCCGCGTGTCTCGTTTGGAAGCATAGGAGGAAGCTCTTTTAAGTCTCCTACTTCCTCCCCAACCTCACCCGGATCGATTTGGCATCGTGATCCGAAACTAGGAGCTGATGGAGAGGTAGTTTTTATCAATAAACAAACCGGAGAACGGGTTAGTTGCTGCTTATCATCAGTAGTTGTAAGTGATTAAAGTTGGATGTTTTCAGTGGCATCAAATGCTCGATGAAACTACTCAACGATATTATTATTTCAACGAAATCACGCGAACCACTGCATGGTTACTACCACAGGTGAGATGGTTGCTATGGTGGTAGTTCACAAGCTTGACTACAACACTCACTGCATGGAAACAATTGCTTCTAATATAATTAGTTGGTTGTAGTTGGTTGATGCTGATTGGTTGATGCTGATTGGTTGATGCTGGTTGGTTGCTGGTTGGTTGATGCTGGTTGGTTGATGCTGGTTGGTTGATGCTGGTTGGTTGATGCTGTTGGTTGATGCTGGTTGGTTGATGCTGATTGGTTGATGCTGGTTGGTTGATGCTGATTGGATGCTGGTTGGTTGATGCTGGTTGGTTGATGCTGGTTGGATGCTGTTGGTTGATGCTGGTTGGTTGATGCTGGTTGGTTGATGCTGGTTGGTTGATGCTGATTGGTTGATGCTGATTGGTTGCTGGTTGGTTGCTGGTTGGTTGATGCTGGTTGGTTGATGCTGGTTGGTTGATGCTGGTTGGTTGATGCTGGTTGGTTGATGCTGGTTGGTTGATGCTGGTTGGTTGATGCTGATTGGTTGATGCTGGATGATACTGGTTGGTTGATGCTGGTTGGTTGATGCTGGTTGGTTGATGCTGATTGGTTAATGCTGGTTGGTTGATGCTGGTTGGTTGATGCTGGTTGGTTGATGCTGATTGGTTGATGCTGGTTGGTTGATGCTGGTTGGTTGATGCTGGTTGGTTGATGCTGGTTGGTTGATGCTGGTTGGTTGATGCTGGTTGGTTGATGCTGGTTGGTTGATGCTGGTTGGTTGATGCTGTTGGTTGATGCTGGTTGGTTGATGCTGGTTGGTTGATGCTGGTTGGTTGATGCTGATTGGTTGATGCTGGTTGGTTGATGCTGGTTGGTTGATACTGATTGGTTAATGTTGGTTGGTTGATGCTGGTTGGTTGATGCTGGTTGGTTGATGCTGGTTGGTTGATGCTGATTGGTTAATGCTGGTTGGTTGATGCTGGTTGGTTGATGCTGATGCTGGTTGGTTGATGCTGGTTGGTTGATGCTGGTTGGTTGATGCTGGTTGGTTGATGCTGTTGGTTGATGCTGGTTGGTTGATGCTGGTTGGTTGATTGGTTGATGCTGGTTGGTTGATGCTGGTTGGTTGATGCTGGTTGGTTGATGCTGGTTGGTTGATGCTGGTTGGTTGATGCTGGTTGGTTGATGCTGATTGGTTGATGCTGGTTGGTTGATGCTGGTTGGTTGATGCTGGTTGATGCTGATTGGATGCTGGTTGGTTGATGCTGGTTGGTTGATGCTGGTTGATGGTTGGTTGATGCTGGTTGGTTGATGCTGGTTGGTTGATGCTGGTTGGTTGATGCTGGTTGGTTGATGCTGGTTGGTTGATGCTGGTTGGTTGATGCTGTTGGTTGATGCTGATTGGTTGATGCTGGTTGGTTGATACTGATTGGTTAATGTTGGTTGGTTGATGCTGGTTGGTTGATGCTGGTTGGTTGATGCTGGTTGGTTGATGCTGATTGGTTAATGCTGGTTGGTTGATGCTGGTTGGTTGATGCTGGTTGGTTGATGCTGGTTGGTTGATGCTGATTGGTTGATGCTGGTTGGTTGATGCTGATTGGTTAATGCTGGTTGGTTGATGCTGGTTGGTTGATGCTGATTGGTTAATGCTGGTTGGTTGATGCTGGTTGGTTGATGCTGATTGGTTAATGCTGGTTGGTTGATGCTGGTTGGTTGATGCTGGTTGGTTGATGCTGATTGGTTGATGCTGGTTGGTTGATGCTGGTTGGTTGATGCTGATTGGTTGATACTGATTGGTTGATGCTGGTTGGTTGATGCTGATTGGTTGATGCTGGTTGGTTGATGCTGGTTGGTTGATGCTGATTGGTTGATACTGATTGGTTGATGCTGGTTGGTTGATGCTGGTTGGTTGATGCTTATCGCTTTTTTCTTAAAAGACCAATTCTTTTGATGATCTTCAATCTGTGGAGCAAGATTCTTCGACTCGTAAAGTTCGAACAATCGATTCTGCCGAAGTTTCCAACCATCGCACCACTGTTGATACCATCAAAAACTATGAAAAGAATTTATCTTTACCACGTGACATGACGTCACAAGATATCGGTTCCACCTCAGTGGTGACGCGTCGAGAACCTAAACTATCGAAACTGGCTGTTAAAAAGAAATCAGCAGCTGGTTTTCTAACCACTAACAAGTCGAATGTTGGTGGGCAGACCAAGTCTCTGGACCGCAGTAACCTTGCGCGGTCAATGATTATTCTCAGAGATGACCCCTGCATGCCAGAAATGGATTATGTTTCGCAGGTATCTTCATCTTACTCATTGCATGATCTTTGTTACTCTTGCATCAAATTGAACTGAAAATGTTCATCATTTGAATCATAGTTGGTGTCCTAGAAGTAACTCAACTTAAAGTGATTAAATAAACATAAAAGTTCCATCTAACTTCGTCACTAGGACTTTTTTCATTTTAGCTTTTAATTTGGTGACGGAGCTTTCCAGATATTCAAAAACTTCTCAATTAAATTACTTTTTTTTAATCTGATATTTCATGTAAAAAATCATTCCAATTTTGGTGATAATTTTGAAACGAAAAACTCATTTTTATAAAAATAATTTTCTAAATCGACATTAGACATGAATTTATTTGTAGAAAAATCCCTTCAACGTTTTATTACGTAACCTCAAAAATCTGAGTTTTTCTCAATAATTTTCAACACATTTTCATTTTAAGATAGAAATGAAATTTTCTGTTTCATGTATTTACAAGTTCCACATTTACTTTCTAAATAAACACTTTAACTCGATAAAACTTTCACAAATCAAATATATTTTTCAAATAATCTTTTATTATTTTGTTTATTAGATAAACACGTCAACACTTAAAAGTTCACGAACTGAACAAAACTTTCTAACAGAAGGGGTAAGAGATGTTTTCATCACCTGATCTTTTCATATGTCTCACTATCATCTCAGTAATTTGCTCATTTACTAGTTAATATGTTGGTTGTGTTGACTACATTTACTTTTCAAAGTAATTTCATTTAATAAACTTCAAATTTATGATGTTTGGAGAGACTACCTAAACATACCATTAAAATTCTCAATCCAATCTTTACTAACATCGATCTGATTGCTAAAAGATTTTAATTAAAACCATTTCATCAATAGAATGTGCAATTAGAAGGGAGACTTAATTGGACAAAACTATACGAAGCTGGAAAGAAACAACGAAAAAATTGGAACCAGCAATGGGTAGTTTTATTGGCTAATAATTTGCTTTTCTATAAAGATCAGAAGCAGGCAGCTTCAGTAAGTAATTAGTTCATCACTAAATCTCTCTTCCTATATTTGCATGATTAAATAATTTGTTTTTTAGACTAATTTAGACTAATAGACTTTATTTTAGTATTTTGTTCTTTGATTATAATGCTAATGTAATCAGAATATTGGTTTCTACTTTAGGCTAAAATAACTTTTTACGTAATCTTCAACTGAACAAATATTAGTTGTTCCCGTCTTGATAAAAGCATTTTTTATAATTATTAAGCATTTTAAAACTGCAATTAACATTTTTGAGAAATTTTAAGGACCTTTAGTTTTTATAATTTTAATTAGTTCTAATCGAACTCATATTTATTAAAATATTTTTCCACTTTGTAATAAACCTTAAAAATATTTTTTAGAAAAGTATTTCCAGAATTGATATTAAAATTTAGCCGACTAAACCAGTAGATGCAATTAAAACAGAAATTTATTTTTGATATTTTATACTAGTTACTCCACTAACTTATGAAGAAGTTGATGGTAGTGCTTGGTTGAGTTGAGATAACAACTTATTTGATCGCTTAATCAACTTGACTTGAAAGATCTCATTTGAATTGATAATTGAAGTTAACACATATGCTTATATCTTCCAAAACTTTTATTTTCTTGAATAGATTTAAGTTTGATGTTTTTTTAAATATTTTAATTAAAACCTCATTAATAAATCGATTCTTTTGTTTGTAAAGATAAAACTAAAAACATTTTGTTTTCGATTTTTTCTTCTAGTTTCATAAGAAGACAGTCTCTTTCAACTGAGTTCCTTCATTTTCACTTAATTTTGGCTTCTATACAACTTGCTAACATGATATTTACCAAATCTTTTAATTACATTATCAACAAGGCTAGGATTTTGTAGATTTAATATTTTGAAAAATACTTATTTTTGATAAATCATTGATTTGATATTTCAATATTTCATTTTATAAATTTCAATTTTGATTTCAGTAAATTTCTTGAGTTGTTCAATTGCAAAATGTCATCGATTACATGATTCTTAATTCGATGAGTCATTTGAGTTTTATAAACTTCTTGTTTGTTGCATTTTCTACGAATTATGTGTTAATAGCATCATTGCAACTAACTGTAGTTACTTCGGCAAAAAGAAAAGTCTATAGAAGTAAACCTAGACAACAAATCTATAATCTGTTGACCTCAAGGTCACTGTCCCAAGTCACTGGGCCGTGTCACTGCACATTAGATCTAAAAATCCCATGCACAAGTAGAAAGGAAGTTTGGATGTCAACTCTATCCATCTACTGTGCATTTGATAGATGACTTACTATAATTTTTATCTTATAAATATTTGTATAAAACTTAATCATGTGATGTTTTATGTAGTCGAAGGCGTATATGCATGGTCGTCCCGATAGCAGTTGTGATCTCAGAGGAGCTATAATCGACTGGGCACATGAAAAGAGCAGTAAGAAAAACGTGTTACATGTAAGAGATTTTTATATAAGATGTCTTGTTGTTTCGTTTTTCCGCTAGCTGCTGCTAAAGAGCTGTTTTACTGTTCTTATATTGACTAACTAAATCTAGAAGGGAAATAATCATGTGACTAGAAGTATTAAAATTATCTTTATAGGTTTTTAAAATTTCTTTATTATCAAACTGTCCTGTTTTTTATGTCATTGTTTGTCTGATTTTTAAACAAAACTCATATTTAACATCATCTACTTCTTCTGTTCACAAATTTAAAGAAGTTTCCAAAATATAATTTAGATTTTCACTTTGTAAACAAATATTCCAACTAGAAAATGACTAACTACAAATTCGAAAATCCTTTTTACTGTTTTTATCAATTTTCAGCTACAAACAATCCGAGGTCTTCAAATGTTACTTCAAAGTGATAATCTGTCCACTGTAAAGAAATGGTTAGAATCTATCCAGGCTACTATCAATAGAATTGTGAGTACTTGTTCACAATCCTTTCATTTTCTTCTTTCTTTGGTGTTTTACTTAAGAAATGTCTTTTATATAATTCTACTGAAATACTTTTAATTTTTTAGTAAATTTCCTACAATTAAAAATCTCTAAAACTCTTTGAATCAACAACAGTTAATCAAGATTTAGCTAAATGAGTCAACATATTGAACAGATAGTTGTAAAAGCAGACTTTTTGAGAAGGTATGAATCTTTCAGTGTTTCCAGTTTTCATTTCAGCATCTTTATTTTGATTTTGTTTGCTGCATGTAGAAGTTTTTTTAATTTATAAAAACTGTGATTGGAAACCCAGTCTATTTTCAATCAAATTTCTTTTATTTATAACAAATTGGCACAAACAAAGAACTTGGTTTATTTGATTTGAATTAAACCGATGTTTTTTCAAGTGTACCAGTTTAATGTTTATTTTTTTTTTAGCTTGTTTCATCTCAGACATTCATTTTAAATTTATCTGAATCTTCAACAAAACCAAATAAAAGTAAATAATTTGTTAAGATTGTATTCAAGTAATACTGATGTTGTTTACTAGCTTGTATAAGGCCGTGTTGTTGATTCTATTGTAGTTAGTCACATATCAACTAAAACCCGTGGTCAGTCTACTTGATAAATCAGTTCAGTTGGTTAATGGTAAAGGTTGAAACTGAATGGTTGTTTATAAAGATTTGGTGTTAATTGAAAGCAGCTATTTTTCAGTAAAATTATTTGATCTTGAAATTTGTTTTAGTTTTCAAGACTTAAGTATCTTTTACTAAAAGATGAAGAAGTCTGTTTATAAGGAATTAGACAAAGAATTTGATAAAAATTCATTTTTTTTTAAACTTTTTATAATTTTTTAAACTTTATCATTTGTAAATTGATTATTATTTCCAAATAGTTTGTTAAATCTGTAATTTAGATCTTTTTAAAATAATAGTGTGATATTTAGATAAATCCAAACAATCATCTTCAACAGACACTTTGTCTAAAAAGTAGCTTTTGAGAAATATTCCAAAGAAAATTTCTATGAAAAAATTCATAAACTTTGAAACTGGTAGTAAAAACATTAAATGAAATTTGAGTTGAATAATCTAATAGGTTGTAGCTAGCTACGTAATCGTTGTATCATAAGTAAATATAAATAAATGAGGTGGTTATAGTGAACTGAAGATATTCCAAATTATATTTGATGGACCACCTAATCACTAGTTGTAATAAAAGTTACTAAACTGCTTTTTTCTGATAGATAATTTCTAATTATTTTATTTAAATCTAAAAATGTTTTCAAGAAAAACTTCCAAATCTATTTCAAAGAGAAATCAAAACTTTATGTATCAAATTGTAAGTAAGTTTGCATCTTTTAACTTACTGCTTGCTGCAATTGTAGTAATCATTTTTTCGATTACATACCCTACTAACCTCAAACATATAAAATGACTAAAATATCTCTTGATGAGTCATCAAGGCTTTTTCTAATTTAACAGATGAACTTTTAGAGATATTTTAAATAATTAGAATATTTACGAATTGTTTACAAATTCTTATCTTATTTTGTGTTTTAGTTTTCAAGCACAATTGTTTAGTTCAACAACAGCAACATTGTCAATTATTTTTAGCTGTCCTAAATAATTCTTTACTTTACAGGAAACTGTTTGTTCTTAAATACTTTTATTTTGTTTCTTGTTTGATATAAATATTCTATATTAATTAATTTATGAGATGCTTATATTATTTATGTTGTTATGTATTTATTTTAATAATAATTTATTTAACATAGAAATATTTTGACGAAATATGTTGAATAAAAATAGTAACTTACTAATTTATGGCGTTTAAATATCTTAATATTTCTTATAAATCTTTTTATAGTGTCATCACCTTCAAAAGTTCGTCATTTGAGTATTCATCTCCTTAAAATACTTAAATTACTTCAATTGTCTTTGTCACTTCATTAATTTTAACTAAACGTTTTTCAAACCTTGATAATATTTCTAATATAGTTTTTAAAACTATTGATGTATATTGAATTTAAACAAATGATAGTTTTTAGTAATTTGTTTGAAGTTGTTTCTAGTAAAGCCCTCTCTTGAGTGGACTATTAGATTTTGTTTTTATTCAAACATGAATTATTCAGTTTAATCAATTTCATTAGAAATTTCAGCTTATTCAAACTTTTTATACTTTTTTAACGTTTCTTAGAACTGCATCATTTTCGAAGTATCAAATTCAGAAATGTTTAATTCTCATCCTTATAAGAATTTATTTTGTCGAAGTATTGCATTATTGCACTGTCATTAGTAATAGTCGTCGATCATATTAGTATTTGTAAGAAATATATAAAAACTGTGGTTTAAACACAATACAAATTATTCAAATTGCATTCATAGCTTTGACCTGAATTGAATTAGGGATAAATTTAAATGTACAAGTTGACGTGTTTAGATTTACTAACTAAATATTATTTCAAAAACTTCACTTTCTCATTTCTTAAATACTTTAACTAAATAATAAAAAGTTTGTTTAGTTAAGCGTTGATTACATTATACTAAAAAGAAAGTTACTGAAAACTTGATTAAATATCATTTTGAAGTTTTTATTTTTTAACCTTAGATAGTAAACTTACCATGTTTTGATTTTTATTTATTTCAAGCTTACAACTTATTGTGTTCCAACTCTTTTAATCTTAGCTACCAAGTTAACTTGATATATTTTGATGAAACTTTGACATGAAGCAATTGGTGCATTATATAAAAAGTTTTTATTAGAAAGGGAAGAAGTACAGGGTTTTGTGATAAAGTGGAACTTACAACATGTTGTAACTGATAAAAAGTCTGCTTTAAATCAAAAACATTTGTTAATAAAATATTCAAGATTAGAAAAAGAAAAACAAATCAATATCTTTCATTTGATCTGCTGCTGATGCTTAATTGTTTTGTGTTTCATGATATTTGTCATTTCTTTTACTATGATATGTATGACATAAGCAACAAAATATTCAGGTTTAGTAATTTAATAGTAATCAGTCGAAGAATTGATTTGAAAAGACCTTGTTCCGTTTAGTTTTCACTTTTTAGCTTTTTGCTGTACTGTTGATAAGTTCAGTACTTGAAGCTCTCTCACTTCAACTTTTTCCTTCTTTAAATCGTATGAGATTTCTAACTTTCCATCTAGTCAGTTTGTATTTGACAATTTGGTTTAGTTAACTTTATTTAAAATGAGTATAATGAAACGGGAAGCCATCATTACACCATGAGTGTTTTCGACTAGTTTATTGAAATTTGAGTTGTAATCCTTTTTGAGAAGTACTTAGTATTCTGACTAGACGTCTTATTTGTTAACTTCTATTTTTCCTCTTTATATATTAGCTTGTTTTTAACTATTTTTTGACATAGAAGAACTTTTTAGTTTAAGAAGTTGTGAAGATTTTTTGTAGATAGATAATTGATTATTTTTAATTACTAAATATTCTGCTGAATTTTTTAATTAAATGAAAATAATTTCTTTTTAATGTTTTTTACCCCCTAAAAGCTTTTTCAACCTTGTACATAGCCCTTGACTTGTGAATAATGTATGAGCTAGCCTTGCTTCATACCACCGTGTACACTGTATTCTCTTTTCTAAACTTCCTTTACGTTATTTAACCTTTTATGCTATTGCTTCATTCCATTAATTCCAAAACATCTGATATATCAGTTAGTAACTTTTAATTTTCTATTTTGTTGTATTAGTTATAAAATAGTTTTATTTCTGCGAAAGTACAAGCGCAGGTTTATTGAAAAGTATCTGCTTGAAAATCAGTTCAGTAAGGCAACAAGTTTGAGAAATTTGTATATATCCGTACCAAAGTATATATTTTTCAGGATTTATTTTTTCTATAAATATTAATTTTTATTTGTTAATTAATTATGCTTAATGTAGAGAAGACAGTTTCAGCAACCCAGGCTGCAAAGCAGCAAAACAAAAATACTGATTTATCGGATTCCACATCGATCGGGCGAGTTGATCATATTGTTGATAAATTCAATCATATTCAAATATCATCAACATCTCAAGCTGCTCCTACTCATAATCTCCATAGCAGAGGAAAAGTCTTGCAATCACATGCTGATTTGATATTAAAATTAGATCAAACCAATATAGCTAAACGCACTTCACCTAAACAGTTTTCCTATTTCACCAACAATGAAGCTAGACGTAAAAGTGAACCAAATAATGAAACTATTGACAGAAAAAGTCGTAAATCTTCTTCTAAACACAAACAAAACTCCATCAAGTCACCTGTTAATAAAGGAATTAAACTGCCTGACATGGTAAGCGAGCATTGTAGTGATGTACCAAGCACCTTCTTTCCTCACACTCCAGCTTACTTGCATCGCTCTTTACCCTCTCCAACTGCTGGTACTTTTGTGTTTCCTGCTTTACCCTCACCTGATTCTCTTGACTTAAATGAAGAAATAAAAGTTGCTTCTTTGGATAGACGGGCTTCTAGCTCAAAGTCTAGTCGTAGCTTCATGCACAAATTTCGAAAGTCTAGTCTTTTAGGTTCTTCCGATGGACATGCCCTTGTGGTCAGCTTTGATTTGCTACTTTTTTTGTTAATTTTTTTTGTTAATTATTCTCTGGCTGATACTTGACATTAAAAATTGAGAAAATTATTATTTTTTTTAATTTATTTACATTTAATTGAATTTCTTTCAAACCAATCTGATTATTTACAGAATCACAATGATCCGTTAGATCCAAACAGCGTGGACTTTTCCAAGTTAGTCGAAGAAGAGGATAACAACGAAAATGAAAGCAGTAAGAGTAAAAAGAAGAAGGATAAGAAGAAATCAAAAGCTCGTGAGTTGCTCGTGATATTGATTAGCATCATAGCTTTTGGAACTAGTTCTACATCCAATTCTTCCTCTGTGTTATCGATTATATAAAAGTCTTTCTAATAATTGATCTCACAATGTTTCAAGATGATGAAAGCTTATCTTCATTAGAAGTTATTTCAGCTGAAAAATTGTTTTTAAAAGATTAGAAAACTCTTAATCGAAGTCTAACTTTAACAGAACTCTTTGTAGACTAAACATTGTTAAAGCTTCTTTTCATTTACTTTTTAATAATTTATTCTTCAGTTTTGTAAACATATTTGAGCTGAAAGTCATCTTATTGATTGAACACTTTCTAACAAACAGCTTCCTGCACATTCTATTTTCTCATATTCAACTCGATCTCACTAAAACTAATCTTTATTAATTATCTCCACTTCTAAACATTCCAAACTGTCAGTTAAATTAGCTAACTTTCAATTTGGCATCTTTTAGCTTCACGCAGTAGTTCAGACGCCAAAAACTCGGATAAAGTAAGAAAGTTTGAGCTTTTAAAGAAATTCTTAGGAAGAAGACCTACTTTCGAGAGCTTACAAGAAAGAGGTATCATAAAAGGTAATATTTCTGAAATATTTCTCAAATTTTCGAAGCCATCTTTTTTACGAATATTTTTTCTAGAAACTGTTTTTGGATGTCCTTTAAAAAAGTTATGTGAAAAAGAGAAGTCTTCTGTTCCTTGTTTTATTCAGATGTGTGTGAAAGAGGTAGAAAAAAGAGGTACGATTTACTGACAAGCTTTTTTCATGAAACTAACATTATGTTTTTGAAAATTCGAATTTAATTAGTTATTGTTTGCTTTTGTTTTCCTAAATAGCTTACAGTCTGTTTGGTTGGATACTTGTGTTAGTTCGGTCGATATTACTGTGCTTTGTTCTAAATCCACTAAATGTTGTCAGCTATAAATCTCATTCATATTTTAATGTCATACAAAGCACTCTTGTTGTGGAAATATAAAAGTCATTGTTGGGTTTGTACTTGTACAAATCAGCTACAAACTATTCACGAAAAGCAAATTTTTTCAAATCTTTCTTTGAAGTGAAATAAATTTCACAATTTCTACATTCAGATTTGTAAAAATTGTAATCTGGATTTTTGAATCTTTTATAGGATTAGATGTTGATGGGATCTACAGAGTTAGCGGGAACCTTTCTCACGTCCAAAAACTCCGATATTTAATTGATAGAGGTAAGATTGATCTTTAGAAGATCTCACAACATCTGATCGAGGCTATTGTTGATTAAAACTTTAATCTCTAGAAGAAGAAGTTGATCTATCTGATCCTGAATGGGAGGACATTCACATCATCACCGGAGCATTAAAGATGTTTCTTCGGGAGCTTCCAGATCCCGTAATCCCTTTCGGATTCTTCGACAAGTTTATAGCAGCTTGTAGTTAGTTGAACTTCTAATTTGATAAAAATGAAATTTGAAAAGTTGTTTTTTTATGATTTGATACAATAAACTCAAACTTGTGTTTCAACACAAGCAACGCGCTGAAAATTGTTGGCGGTTGACTTGTGCCGGAACTGACGTCATTTATTAGTAGCACTCAACGGCTATCTACTTCTGTGATAACTTTTTGTTGTACTTTTTAATGTTTCAAACAGCAGTTTTCAGTTGTTCTTCTCAACAGAGATCTGTAACGAAGAGGAGCGTTTTATGACTATGAAGGGTCTGGTCGGAGTCTTGCCTAAAGTCAACGCTGATACTTTGGAATACTTACTTACTCATTTCAGAAGGTTGGCATGTCATGGTCATCTGATATTTACTAATTTGTGGTTTTTATAGGGTCGTGGAGCACAGTATAGAAAATCGAATGCAAGTACAAAATATTGCTATAGTATTTGGACCTACACTACTTCTAAAACCTCCAGACGCTTCAACCACTGACCCTCAAGCAGCAGCAGCGGCGGCTAGTGGACATATGGCTGTCTATATGATTTATCAAAACCAAATTATTGATATTCTGCTAACTGAATATCATAGAATTTTTGGTTTTAAGCGCTGAGATAAATGAGAAAATAAAATGAGGCAGAAAATAGAAGTAGGAAATAGATCCTTTCACACCATCAACTTCATCTAAATGTCGTCTTATAGTCTCTTTGTTTCATCTTAAAATCTTTCTTCTGATTGGATAATCAGGATCAAATCTGATGAATGAAGATTGTGTTGAGGTGCTGAAGACACTTGGAGGACTTTTTTTGTTTATTACATCTCCTAAAAGCTCTCAGCTCAACCCTTATTTTATATTCATCTTTTATTTGTGATAAATTATTTCTTTTTTGTTTTTTCATCTTACAATACTAATCACAATCATTTCGACTTTTACCTTTCTAATTACATTAATATCAAACAAACAAATAACATTTGGATGTTAAATCCATTCATAAACAACTCCATATACTAAGAGACTATTTTCATGTATTCAGATTTGTTCAACTTTTTCTTATTGCTTATCTATATTGAAGGCATCAAGTGACTTTAATTGGAAAATTATTTCGTCAGAATAAACTCTATTTTCTTTATTCATTTAATAATTTATCCAGAGTTGTGACAAGAACCTACCACTTTTTAGCATTCCTTTCTATTCTACATTCTCTCTTTCATTTTTCTCTCCATGAATTGTCAACTTATTTTTTTTTCTTTTTCGATTTGAACCAACATTTTATTATGATAAAAACTTGTATAAATATTACTGATCAATACAAGAATATTTCTAGCTAACAAAAATTTGTTTGTAAATAATCAAACTTGTTTGTTGTAAATGTATTACAAATACTCCCCAAATAACTTTTGTTTCAACTACAATATAAGATTTTTATTACTGAACTATTTATAATATTACCTTTCAGTAAATAATCAGTAAATTTAAAGATAGCTAATTGCTCAGAGCTGTTGATAACAGGAAATGCTTTTTAGTTTCCTTATAGAATTAAATGCAACTGAAAACAAGCAGCTTGTCAAATATTGTACAAAAATTTTAGTTCTGTTGAATAATTTTTTTAACTTGAACCTTAAAAACTGTGTTGTGGATTACTTAGATTGATCAATATATCATCTGATACTTTATATGATTTATAGAATATTTTACATGTAAATCTTACTGTTGCTAACTGAAAATAAGTTTTAAGCAAATATCTTTTAATGGTTTGTAATAAAAAATAGAAAATTTGTCTTTGATGAGGTAATAACCTTATTGAAATGATAACCATCCAATAGTAATTTCAATTGTTATTTGCTTCGGTCTTTATAATGACTTTGAAAAGTTCAATTTTGATCGGAACAGCTTTTTAATGATCTTGATCAGGGAATCTTAAACGAGACTCTTATCAACCCTCAGTGATTGTTTTAAAATTAAAAAAATAATTTATTATCAAAGCTTTTCTATAAATTTACATAAACTCAACTATGTTTTCTTTTTCATTATTTTTCTCCTACGAAATGACAAGATAAGTTGATTTGGGCGAAATGACGAAAACTTGATAAAAAAGCTGAAATAAAACAGGGTAGCAAATAGTTGTTGGCAGAAATGAAATTTCATTAATCAGGTAAAAAATAAATGTATTTTTGTTCTACCAACTGAAAAAAAAAACTATTAATAAATCATAATTAAATCTTTAGTCAAAGTGTGTTCATTTCTAAATGTTTCCAAAAATACATTTTTTAACAAAAGTTCAGGATACAGTTAAAAGTTTGAAATAGATGATCAATAAGTACTTAGGATTTTACTCTGTAAAGCTAGACGAGTTGACAAATTTTTTAGATTGCATTCAGTTTATATTTCAGCAAAAAACAGATATATTCGATGAATTTCGAAATGCTTCTTGGAATGTGGTACAATCAGAGACTCATTTAATAGAAGAATAAGATCTTGATTAAGTGAGAATGCATAAGTGTATTTTGCACCAAGAAAGAATACTGAGCTGCATGTGTCAGAAGTTGTAAGAACTTTAGCAAATTGGATCAAAGAAGACAAGAGGGATTATCACACATTTGAAAACTGTCTTGATGTTGTTGATGCCAACTATGGTGTCCTAGTGACGCGGGAATTGAACCCTTCTAGTTGGCAAAGAGATTTTATGATCTTCTTTAAGAAAATGAAATATTTCTTGGATAAAAAGAAACGTTCATCATCTGATAACAAAGAATAGATGGCTTGGTGTTCATGGTAGACATTATCATGTATCTTTTACTTTTGAAAACTCCTTAAAAGGAAGAAAATCTTCTGTGTCATGAGCATCTGCTTCCAAAAATATTGTATTTTGAAAACACAGCTTGTAGTGAAAGTATATTTTCTAACTAGCAAACCATCTGACAGGTATTTTAAAACATATCAAGAGCTTATTAGCCACTTAATTGACAACTTAAAAAACTTTTATAGGTGGAATAGATTATGTTTTACCTTAAATAGGATTGTTAATCTTACGTCAGTAGATACAAATGTAGTTTCTGATATTTTAATTTATGATTTCTAAAAATAGAAATAGATTGTGGATTGAAACAAGGAATTTGAGTCAAATTTTCCAGGAAAATATCCTAAATTTTTAGCAAATTCACGAAAGATTACTCCTTTATTTGGTTCAATTTTCAGATTATTTTGATAGCAATTTTTAGTGGTTAAAATCATTAAATGATTACAGCAAGAATTCAAGTTTGCAAGTGGTCAACTGACGGAACACTTTAGCAGCTTGTGCATCCGGTACAATTACTCTCTATTT
Organism: Pegea sp. RAD2-039; assembly: GCA_034620365.1. Classification (NCBI taxonomy): domain Eukaryota; kingdom Metazoa; phylum Chordata; class Thaliacea; order Salpida; family Salpidae; genus Pegea; species Pegea sp. RAD2-039. Next base: position 1,715,321 of record JAQGEQ010000186.1, on the reverse strand, counting down.
CAAAATTGTCAGCAGTTGAAAACAAAATCTAGTTTTGTATTGAAACAACTTTCAATAAACTTTCGGGGGATTATTTCTGTGAATATTTGGGTAGCGTTTTTGTACTTTTATGACTTTTTTGTGTGAAAATCTTCAATCTTTGATAACCTCCAGAACTTAAGAACCTCCAGCTTCAAAATTTTGTTGACGATCAATAAGAGATGTTGGAATATTTATTTACCTATCCAGTTTGTAATATAGATATCTTTATTAAAATATATATACTAGAAATGAACTCATCAAGAACCTACAAATTTGGTTTCATATAGATTTATTATAACCTTCTATCATCGGACAAATAATTTAAACAAATTCCAACTAATAATGGTACTAATAATGATAATGATTATTTGTAAGCCAAATAAGTTAAATTTGTATCTCGCACCTTGATTATGTATTTATTTAACTCTGCTTATTTAGAAAGTTTGTAGAAATTTAATTTGGTTACTGTATTATGAAATTCAAATATATTTTTAAAAGCTCATTACAATTTCATTATAAATTAATCAAGATTACATTTTTGTCAAGAGCGACATCTAGCGAAAATGTTGTAGCTTTAATTTTGCTACTTTAGTTAAAATTACTTTTTCGGCATATATGTCACGTAGACTGATTAAAATTTTCAAAAAATAAAGAGTCTTAAAGTAATTTTCATACCTTATTGTCGTATGTATGACTTTTAGAGAAATTATAGAACTATTTCAGATTGAGTTTTTTTCTGTATATATGAAAAAAATTTGCAAAGAATATTTTATAAAGCTTTAAAAAACGTTTGATCAATGATAGGAGATGAGACTTAGTTTCAGATCTTTCAAAGGAAATAAATATCTAGAAAAAGTAGTGACAGCAAAAAATGAAATATTACTTTGAATAAACTTTTAATTTAAAAATGTATTTACTTCATTAACTTTTTTTTAGAATATCATATTTAAAGGAAATCTAATTTAATCTTTAATTTTATTTGTAGCCTAAAGATATTTGTATCAACTACAAACTCAAGAAATTTAATAAATTGAAATAATATTTTATTTGAAGGCCTTAACCATATAAACCAAATTGTTTTGAACAGAAAATCTGTTTTTGATATGTTTAAGTAGAAAATATAAAACCAAAAAAAAATACTTTAATTGCCAAACATTACAAATAAATAGTAGCTAGTTAATATACACACTTTGTAATGAATATAAGAATTTACTTTTTTATTTAGATTTGTTTTACTTTAAAAGTATGTCTAACTTGCTGCTGTAATTATCCATAAAATTAATCATTCACAGTATAAAACAGTTAACATGTGTCTTGTTAAAACTTGCTAGAGTGATTTGGCACCTTGACTTGTAGAAACTTATCGACCAACTGTAAGTGCACAAGTAAAACTTGTTAGATTGCCCTGGCTGGTCAAATGTGCGTAAGGACTTTAAAGATAAACGCAGCAGACCATCTTTTGTAGTGGAAGACAGTATTTTTTTATAGAATATATATGCTCTTTATAAATTTCATATTTAATATTCAAAAAACTTTTCTAAACGACTAATATGTTTTTTAATAAAGTTAAAAAACAATCTGATTTGTTGTTAGGTTTGTGTAAAACCATCAACAAAAAAGTACCACAACAAATTTTACAGAAGTTAAAATTAGATTTTCAGTTTTTTAAATATTTTTTTGTTTATTGTTTCAATTAAAATGACAATTTTGACAGAATTTATTCTTGAGTTGTTTTTCTGTAACTGTCGACATTTCTATTTTAAAAGTATTGAAGTGTTAAAACTTCAACTTGCTTTTATAATATTATCTGGAACATTACAATTGAGAGATTATTTTTCTAAGAGCGTTTTAACTGTTCTGCTCCTAGACAAAACATTTATATATTTTTATAAAGTTAATTCAGTCCTATTGTAGATATTTTGTTCTTGAAAATTTGAAGATTCTCAAATCTAAAAACAATTTTGTATTATATACTGAAACTTCTAAGATAACTTCTTTAGTTTTATTAAACTTGTAATAAAATCTTTACACTTAAATAGAAAATATTTTAAGCTTTGGGTGAAGTCAATTCCACAAATTATGAAATTAAATAAATATCTTTGACTATTAATCATTGTAAATTACAAAAAAGTTGAAAATATTTTCACAACAAGTTCTTATGCTTCTTTATTTACAGTCAGATATTTTGCAAAGCTAAGTATTTTCATTGAAAATTTTATAAAACAATTAAATCAATCATTTTATAACTTCTATTAATGATTTGTTCTGAATTAGTCCACTCTTGAAAATCATTCATCTTAAAAAAAAACAAGCATAGTACTTTTCTGGTCAAACTTTATCAGTTTACAAGTAATTGTTGCAGTTCATTTAAAGGGGATATATTCGGACCTTAATTGTTCAATTTGCTATTTGTCGATTTTGGCAAGACCAGTTCGGCTCCGTCTGAAAACTTATCATCGAACACTTTTCATAAAGTTCAACTCCAATTATATAAATTTAGAAATATCTGCGAAGAGACACCAAACATTGATAGTCGGTGTCGTTGTATAATAAAATAGTTTTTTTAGGCTATAAACGTTTATGATGTCTGTTGCAATTTAATATTAAAAAGTTTAATTTGATAAATAATCATTAAAACTAAAACAATTGGAAATATCAGAAAATATTTTAATACTTTGTATCTTATTTTTAGATAAAAATTTTAATTTGATTTAGATTTGAAAAACAACTATTTTAAATTTGCAACAAATACTTTAAAAGATTGGATTATCTTTAACAATATGTAACATCAAACAAAACTGATATCTGCGTTGTGTTGCTAAATAAAGGTTTTCTTTTAAAAGTTTAGAAAAAAATAATGAATTAAAAAGTTAATGCTATTAAATACCAATCAAAAACTTTTTTTCTTATAAATAGAACCTCTAAAAACAATTAGAAATTTGTTCTATATAGCTTCGATGTTAGTACTAGGAAGTAAAACTAGTTTTATTCAAAAACTCATTTATATACAAGATAAAATCAAAAACTTGTTATACTTGAATATTCTAATAAATTACATTCATTTTTTATGTGAAATATGAATTTCATTTATAGAAGGTTTGAGTGAAAGAATTTTATCTTAAAATTTTCATCTGATGACTTTGAGAATTTAAAAAAAATTTTAATCAATAGGATTATACGATTACAGAGTTATTTAATAAAATCGACGATTTAAAACCCAAACGTTTGAGTAAAATTTTGTCATCTGTAATAATTAATTTCAAAATGTAACAACAAATAGAACATAAAAATTTCAGGTTAAGTTTAGCTTTATAACAAACATTTATGATTGAATCAAAAAACTATTTTAGAATGACAAATTCACATAAGAATAAACTAGTTCAACTAAATGTTCTCCTAAATCTGTAGTATGCTTTAAGCTGCTTGGTTCAACGAAATCTTAGAACAATCAGCTTATTGTCAAATGAAGGCTAAAGTTCAAGAACAAGCGGATATCTTAAACAGCTTATCCTAGATTCTCAAAACGAAATTTTGGTGACAATTTCGTGGATGTGTGTTCAGTATGACATTAGTTATTAAAGAGAAACCATGCGGTGAAAAATAAAAATCTTCCGATGTTTCAACTCCTACTATAAGACAATTTAGTTTATTCTGGTTTGTAAGGTTAAGAAAACCTCCAAATTACCAAATAATTCATGTGATTGATTTCTTGATGTAAAAATAGATGACATCAACTAATTTCAAAGGTCATGAACTGATGATGAAAGTCGACTCAACTGACTGAAATTACTTTAAAGATGTGGTAATTTAAGTTGATCATTTCTTGCTATCAGTAAAGCTCTTACTAAAATTTAAAAACTATTTTCTGTGATTGAAAGCTCTGAACAAAAGCTACATCAACTTTTTCACCAATAAATATGAAGAACATAGAGCTCTTGTTATTGAGTATGCCCTGAGGGAACATATCTCACAATATCTCTAGTCTTTAAAAGCACGACATTAAGCAGTCAACACATTATTTCGATTTTTGATACAACGAAGTTCTGTTAGTAAACGCAGGACATCAATTCAAATGATCATTAAGATAGAATCATCTAGATTTGGGATATGTTTCTATCTTATTTTACTCTGCATTATGTCTGCCGCTTGTCTTTCTATGGGCAAAGGTAATTTTTTCGAATTTTATGAGAACGTTAAAGTAAAAACTGTTGTGTTATTTGTTCAGAAAATGTATTGTAATTTTTACATGATTAATTAACTTAGCTATACTTTAAATAATCATTAAACGGTTTATGTAAAAAGTTTATAAAAGTTTGTAAAAAATAGTTTGATAATTTAACCTCTGTTTAAAGCAAATAAAAGTATTTAAATAAAAAACGATAAATTTTCAAGTAAAGAATTACTTTTGAGTAATTCATCCAACTTAAAGAAATATAAGTGATAGTATATATAGCAGCTTAAACCGTTTTAATAGTTCGCTTGAACTAGTTTAACTTTAAAATAATATGTTTTGCAACATTTTAATATTTGATTAAAATATAAAAAATAAGTTTGTGGTTTTACTAAGTTTCGAGGTTTCTATTTCGACAAATCAAAATTTCACAGTGTTTCATAATCAAATATTTTAATTTCAACTTATTATGAAATTTTTTTAGTCAAATGATTTCCAAAGCAAATTTTTAGTTATCTGCGATATTATCATCATATTTGAAGCTAATTAAAGAAAAAACTGATAATAATTTAAATCCTAAAAAATCTAATGGATGTGAAAATTCTCAAAAGTCGAAAACAACATTTTTCATGGAGTTTGAAAGTTAATTTACTTTTTAAAAAAAGTTTTGCTGAAACTTTATTTTTTGCCAGTTAATCATTAAATAAATCACCGAAATATTTCTCAGACTTTATTTTTTTAAATCGATTCAAATATTTTTTTGATTTATTATCAGTCTTGTAATAGCTTTTAAAAATGTTATTTTTGGATTACTTTTGACAAGCTTTTAGATTATGTCTGGGTAATATTATATTGTTGCAAAATAAACAATAGATATTAAGTATTTAAATCGTGATGTCAAAAAATTTAAGAAGGGACATCACTAGAAGGCAATTATCACAAGAATGCGATGAAATCACATCATAAAAATTTATTTCAAACTTGTTATGTTGGAAATGTTTTCATCTTTATCTTCAGATGGAGATGAAAATGATCTTATGATCCCTCCATCGCCATATGCATTCGTGGCAACTGTCTGTGAAGGTGTTGCTACAAGAATTTCTTGCCAAAACCCTAAATTAGTGATGTACATAGAAGATGCTTTTTTTGGAAGAGCAAACGATGTCACGTAATTATTTCACTTTAAATATTTACAGATTTAATTTCTAATCAAACGATATTACATTTGAAAATATTTTTGCTAGATCTAGAAAATAAGAAGTTTAATGTAAGATTAAAAATGTAATTCTAAAGTAAAAATAAAATAAAACGTTTGTAGGTTTAGAAAGTACATCTAAATAACTAGTTTGATTGATTTTATAAACTACTAGTTGTACTAAAAGGCAAAAATACCGTTTCGAAGTTTCCAGAATACAAATATTTCAATTATTGCAAATAAAAACTTTGTTGATAAAATGACTTCTGCTTTTCGATGACTGGCGGTATACTTTGATTTTTTCTTAACTTTATGGCATTTTGAAATAATTTTCTTTTTCTTTATAGCTCCTTGAACCAAAATGATTCTTGAGTCTTAATCAAGAAGTATTATTATCTTTATATTTCAAAATGAATTGAAGTTTAATCGTCTTTTAATATTTCAATTAGACAAATAGCATTATATAGGCAACAAATAATTGTGTTTTAAATTAACTCTAGTTTTTGATACATGTGAAATGATGATTATGAAGAAGCTTAAAATGTAGATTATTTAGATATTATTTTCTTAGGAGATCTCATTGGTAAAAATAAGCATCGAAAACAAGATAAGCTTAATCTTAAGTTAAAGTTTGTTATCCTTTTATGTTTAGAAAATTTATTACAGAAAATCTATTTTCATCATCTTATTTAATCCTCAGTTATCATTTGTTTTTCTGACGACATTTAATAAATCCAATCACTCTTATGATGTAATTTAATAAAACAGGTGTGCAGGTCTAGCAGCAAGAACTAGCAACACCAGATGTCAATCTGAATCAGCTTTCAAAGAGATCTGGTTGCTTTGTAACGGTGAAAACAGCTGCACCTTACAAGCCTTGACCTCAGTACTTGGTGACCCTTGTCCTGGTACAGACAAGTATATTCAAGTACAATTTAGGTGTGCAGTCCCAGGTCAGTATATGAAGTCTTTCCCAATAGAATTTGACATTTTCTTCGGTACCAGAACGAGACACGGTTGGCTACTGTCTTCCAAACACTTGGGGTGATTGGTTAGATATAGATAGCCCTCAGGGTAGTAGTGATAGTGAACTGTTTATGAGTTATAAACTCAAGGGTCTTGTTTGCGAGAACCCTACTGGTATGCAAATAAGGACCGGAAAAGATATCAGTTTTTTCACACAAAATGAAGTATTACGTCACAGCTTGACATACGGGGTTGTATGTGTCAATGGTGACCAAGACGACAGAAGATGTGAAAACTACAAAGTTCGATATTGCTGCATGAGTACAGGTCGGTTTTTAATCGAAGTAAGCTGAGTATTAACCTGATGATTCTTTCAAGATCGACCTCTGATAGCTACTTGTGGATATCCACCAGTTGAAGAAAATGTTGTTGTTTATCCTGTTGGTAAAACTAGTTGGAAAACTGGATCTATTGCTTTATTTTCATGTCGAAATCACAATGATCGTCTACAAGGACCCAGCTCTGTTACTTGCAGTGCTTCTGGCTGGCAAGATCTTCCTTCGTGTGTCCCTTCAAGTTAGTCGTATATTATACTTCTTCTTTTCAAGGTGAAAATTTCATTATTTATTTTCAAAGATTTGCAATATTTTCATCAGGTTTGTTTGAAATCTGATCAAAAAATGTCTAAAATATAAAAGTTTAACCAATTTTAAATATACTTCAAATAAGCTGGTTTGTGATTAATTTCATAGTGAATTACGATTCAAACAAAATATAATATAATCAGCTCACTGTTCAATTTGCAACTATCACTTTTATCAGCATTTCACATTTTCAAAATTTATCATAAAATAATAATAATATTAGCTTGATAACTGTAACCTTCAGAACAACTCTTAGAAACTACTGAAAAAGTCTTCTTCTTTAGCGTGTCAAGTTCTAAACAAACCAACTAACGGGGTCATTACAAACAATCCTAGTAACCTAAAAGGGGGAGTTTATGAGTTTGATTGTCTTCCTGGATTTATAATTAAAGGAGCAGAAAGACTAAGTTGCAAATTGAATGGCAAATGGAATGGCAGGAAACCTATATGTCAAGTTGATAAGTCAAGTAATCAGCTTGATTGTAATGATAAAACAAAGTTTAAATTTTGTGTTGCTACTTAGCCTGTGGAGGTACAATAATTGCTAAGAATGAAGGTGTTGTTAGATCACCTAATAGTCCTTATCTTTATCCTAACTCTAAGGACTGCTCTTGGAAAATTCTAGCTGATTCAGATAAATATATCGAAGTTACGTTTGAAAATATCGATATTCAGCCTGATAGTAGATGTAAAAAGGATTATTTAGAGGTAAGATCTAAAAACAGATCATGATGATTTTAAAATGAACTTTTATTTTCAGCTATACAACGGAACTCAGCCTAGATATGTTAGCAAGCTCTGCGGTAGTTGGAAAAAACGGGTCTATACCAGTAATCAAAATATCTTGACAGTAAACTTCCATTCTGATGAAAGCATATCTGGACGTGGATTTATTATGAGATGGAAAGAAATTGAAGGAGAAGATAGTAAATGATGAATGAGTTGTGATTGTTTAATTGCTTAATGATTTTGTATTAAAGATAGCCCAAAAACTTGTTATGGTATCGGCCAATCTCACTTTTCTACATTTGATGGGAAAATTTATGACTTTAATGGAATTTGTTCTTACATCTTGTCGAGAAGTACTTATGAATCACCTCTAGCTAATCCTTTTTCCATTGAGGTGATGACGTTATATATCAATATATCTTCAAATGTTAAATTAAAAAAAAAACTTTTAATTAAAGTCGCTTATCATCACGCAGTAACGAGTAATCTGTGATCAGTTTAAGATCTATATAGATAAAGACGTAATATATTTAGGCTGTGAAAGAAAATCGATTTGGAGATGAATTTTCTTCTTGGATTGGAAGTATTGTGATTCGATTTCGACTTTTCACAATTGTTTTAGAAAAAGGCAAAACACTTGTGGTATAATTTCTAATGTTAGTCAATAACAAACCTAAAAGCAAATTTCAGGTCAATCGTGAAATAGTCAGCTTACCTTATTTCTTCAAACCCTTGGGATTGAGTATAACTCTGTATGGAGATTTTATCAAGCTTGCAACGGATGAAGGACTCGTAGTTCAGTTTGATGGGATTTACTCATTTATAATTTCTCTTCCAGTCTCTCAAATGAATAGTGTTGAAGGTTTTTTATCATTTAATACTAAGTTGATACTTGTGTCTTTAACAAGGTTGTTCAATCAGGATTATGTGGAGACTATGACGGAAACCCCGCCAATGACTTCAGAATTGATGGTAGTGAATTGTTGGCTAAAACCTCAGACGCATTTGCTCAACAATATCAAACAACAACAATTGAAGAGTAAATAATTGAAGGATTTTTTTGTTTATGTCTAGATCTGTTATAATCTAAATTTTTCAACAATAATATTTATCTCTTCAATAAGATTGATGGTTAACAATACAATTTTCTTTTAAATAATTTAAAAAAGTTTGTTTAAGATATCGGTTTTTGAAGGTATTTATTTTTATTTATTTTTTCATACCACATATATCAAATAAAAGCCGCTTCATAAAGATTGATTTTTAGTTGTGTTTCTCTTGTGGTGGACTCATCACCGCTCGGAGATCTATGCACAAATGAAGAATTAAATGAATACAAAGATACTTGTGCTGTGGTTAAGCGCAGGAAAGGATGCTTTGAAGACTGCCATCCAAAGATCGATCCAGAACATTTTTATGAAGTAATCAAGACATGATTTGCTAGGGACTGCTTGGGTTGACCACTAACTTATTGTTGTAGAGTTGTGTTTATGATGCTTGTTATCATAAGGACATTCGAACTGCAATTTCTTCTAATATAGCTTTGTATGCAAAGATGTGTCAGGAAAAGAATATTGAAGTTTGTAGTGATTGGAGAGATCAAACTGATACAAGTAAGAAGCTGAAAGTTATTTCATAAAAAAAAAACTGTTAACATTTTAAAAAGATTTTTCTAAAAGTTGAGTTGAAGCTTTACTATTTTGTAGCTAATTTAAATGTTAATAACTCGTTAACAGAAGTTTATTTAACTACTACAACTACACAGTAGTCATCAAAAAACTTTATTTTTCTATTGTGCATTGCTTTCCACTTGAACTTACCTATTCAGTGTGGTAATCTTCTATTCAATATACTACACTGATCAACAAATTTCTCTTTTTTATCAAGCCCTTAGATGCCCCCCTAACTCATATTTCACAACTTGTGTATCATCTTGCGAGGAAGACTGCTTCAGTTATCTGAATCCTTCAAAGACTTCAAATGATGACTGTGAAGAAGATAATTGCATTGAAGGATGTGTTTGTAATGAGGGATATGTAAGATCAGGAGATCAATGTGTTCTTCCAACAGAATGTGGGTGTAGCAAAGGTGGAAAGTACTACAAAGTAACTCACTTCATTTGCATAAATCGCAGTCTCTTGATAACATATCTGTTCAGAATAAAAGTACTTTTATGATGGATTCTTGCAAATTAAAATGCTTTTGTCTTGACAAGATCTTAAGATGTAGAGCTACAGAAGGATGTGATGAGGGTGAAAAGTGTGTCAAAAGTAAAAAAGGTCGCCTTCAATGCGCCCCTACAGGTAAAAGAACCCCACTTTCAAATGATTTGTGATGAAAAGTTGTTTATTTAGGAAGAGGGAAGTGCATGGCATGGGGTGACCCTCATTATGTAACTTTAGATGGGGCGGGGACCTATGAATTTATGGGACCCTGTACTTACAAAATGGTTAATACTTACAACCTAAAACCTACAAATCCGAAATGGATTTATATTGAAAACACGAATGAACGAAGACATGGCTTCAAGGAGGTCTCATATCTCGGCTTTGTGACGATCTACATAAACAGCGGGAGTACAAAGATTGAGCTTCAAAAAAATAATACCATCAAAGTAATCATCTCTCAGTCAACTATTACTTTCAATTTCAATCTTAATCTTTCAGATTAATGACTTAAAAGTTGGAAGTTATTCTTCCAATGAATTTTCTGTTAAATCAAACGGCAACTCTTTAATCTTTCGAAATCAATTTGGTGTTCAAGTGGAATTTACTGGAAACAAATTCAAATTACTTTTACCAGATTTTTATAGAGATAAGGTGAACTGTTAGCATAATATTCTGATCAAGTCTTGAATCTGTTAAACTTTGATAGGTTGAAGGACTGTGTGGAAACTTTAACGGAGATCCGACCGATGATCTAAGTACACCTGATGGACAAGTTTTTGAAAACTATGATGACTTTGCTAATAATTACATGATTAATAACAATTGTAATGATACAAAAACTCCAAAAACTATTTGTTTGAATCGGAACCGAAAAAAATGGTATTGAGTTGACCGTTTTACCAACATAGATAGATGCCAGTTAGAAAATCAAATTATATTTTTCTTAAAATAGGAGCTCGAACAAGTACTGTGGTCAAATACGAGACCCTAATGGTGTGTTCTCTTCTTGTCATGGCAAAGTTGATCCGGATAGGTACTTCAACACATGTGTGTTTGACGCTTGCGCAACTAAAGGACACTCAGAAACATTTAATGATGTAAATTTATCACAGTATCACTATTAAGGTCTTTTATCGATCATGTAACTTTATTTTAAGGCACTAAATATCTATCGACAAGAATGCTTGTTTTCAAGTCAATATGTTAAACCACCAGGTGGTGTTAAAGAGTGTGGAGAAAATAGCTATTTTGATATTCGTGGAACTAGGTGCCCGGATACTTGCCATGATCCATATGCTTCAGAATAGTTAGTTCTAAACTTTTAAAGTTGAAGCAAGCTATAAAAATAGATTTCAAATAAAAACTTCAATCTTGTTAAGCTAATTTAAAGATCTATAAATAATAAAAAAGCTAAAATAATTAACTTCAACCTAAAAAACCAATTCATCTTTTCAGCTGTGATTTGCCTGGGATTACAGAGAGTTGTGCTTGTAATATCGGATATATTTTAGATGGAGAAAAATGTGTTAGACCATCAAACTGTGGCTGTATATCTGGGAGCTCATACTTTAGTAAAGGTATCTAATCATTTATTGTTATGTTTTATAATAATTATCATAACTATTTGTAAACGTTGAAGTTTGTTTAATAAACACTATTTATCTGTTTTACAGGTACTGAGTTTAAGAATTTGCAAAATAAATTATGTATTTGCCTCGGAAATGGTCAAAGTGTATGTACATCTTGTTATGTTGGTTACGAAGGAACGCTATGTACAGGTAAATTTTCTTGAAAATAATTTGATAAAAATATATTTGTAAAGAAATTGATGATTTTTTGTTGTTACGCGTAAACAAGCAAAAGTACTCTCTTTAAATTGAAGTTTTTATGATTTAATTTTATTCATAAATGTCCTTTTATCTAAATGAACTAAGATACTTGAAGAAATTAAAACTTTAAGACCAAAAAATTGCCAACTGATAAAGACTAACCAATATTTTATTTAACTTCAGATGTAGATGAATGTAAGATGAATCCATGCAAGAAAGAAAACTATGCCTGTGTAAATACTCCTGGTAGTTTTAAATGTGTATGTCCAGAGGGTTTTAAAGTTGATGAAGATGGTTGCAATAGTATGTTTTCAAAGATAAATGAAATTCAATTGAAAAAAATTAACCTTATAGATTGAAGCTTATTATTTCTAAGCTTCTGATAAAAGTAATAATATTTTAGTAGGTTTGAATTTACTTTCTCTCATTTATTTTTTAGTAATTACTTTATGGAGGGCAACAATTTACTAAATCAAATTAAGCAAATAATAAAGAAGATTTTAAATAACTTAGATTTAACACAGATGGTTTTAAAGCATCTTTTTATGATATTTCTAATTTCAATTATTCCTAATGGACCAAAAAAGTTTATATTTAAGTTTAAATCAAAATAGATGCTGATTACTTTTAATATAAAACCTTTTTATTGATAATTTTCACTTTTTTTAAGTCTTTGAGCGATTGTTTAAACACAATTTTTATAGAACTTGATCCCTGTGACCCAAATCCTTGTGATGAAAATGCAATATGTTCTTCCGCGGAAGATGGATTTATTTGTGAATGTAAACCAAATTTTGTTTCACTTGGTGGCTTTTGTTTCGGTTTGTTTGTTTTATATCAATATTACCCAATAAATAAGAAAACTTTACAGTTATCATAAAATTCATTCAACAAATATAACACCAACAAATAATCTAAAGTTGAAATATCAAAACCGCAATATGTTTTTTGCAGCTTTAATTTGCCAGAAGCCACCTCCGATAGAAAATGGATCTTTTAGATCTACAATAGCTGGATTATATCCAGTGCTTGATTTTATTTATTATTCATGTGATGAGGGGTATAAAATTACTCCTCCTAAAGCAGAGAAGGTACAATGCTTAAGATCCGGTAAATGGTCTATAGAAGAAATCACTTGCAACGGTAAGCTCTTTGATGATTAACAATTTTAAGTTGTAATAAGCTCGAATTACCTGTGAATTTTCTGTTTAAATTTAAATGTACATCGCCAAAAGTGCTCTCTAACAAATAAGTTTTAGAAATAGAAACAATACAAGGTTGTTCTAGCGAAAAATACAATTTATAAAATATAGAGAATCGAATAATATTTTTTTATTTGTTTGATAATTTACTAAATATTTTAGTGCTTTTATTGAATTCCAAACGCAATTTTAAGAATTTAGAATATTTAACTTTTTTGCTGATTTAAGTTTAATGAGATTTAAACTTGTAGATATTGATGAATGTAACGCAAAGCCTTGTGATGTAAATGCTAGGTGTGAAAATACTGAAGGCAGCTTTGCTTGTGTCTGTAAGAAAGGATATATGGGAGACGGCTTTGAATGTTCAGGTCATTTTGTTATACATTTTCAAGCTTATAACATAAAAAGTGATAAAAAATCTACACCAAAAAAATAGTAAAAAATATCTAACATCGAAAATATCTATCTTTTTAGGAGTGTCATGCAAACAACCAGACATAGATGATCTAATAATCTTTGATAGAGATAATAAAAAGGAGATTAATCAAAAAAACTACGAAGTCTCACAAAAAGTTAATTTTAAATGTGGAGCAGGAAAGGTGCTTAAAGGACCACTATCAGCAGTTTGCCTGGCCACTGGGTCTTGGGACTTTGGTATCTCAGCGCCTTTTTGTGATGGTAAAAACCAGTTATTCGAACTATTTAAGTTTTTTTCAGCTGTTTAAAAATATTTAAAAGTTTAGAGGTTTAATTGAATAATAGTAGCAAAACTAGTTCTAAATTTTAACCAAAATCTGTGTTTATAAAACTGATGTATCAAATTTAAAGTTTGTTCAAAATGTTTTTACAAAAATCGTTATAGTAACAGAGAGAGATTAGTTTCATCAAGGTAGAGAAATACTTATTTTTGAGTCTAGAATTGTTTACTTTGTAAAGACAATTTTAGAAGCATATGTCCTCTTCGAAATGTTTTAAAACATCTTAATCCTTAATGACCTCGGTGATCCAGCAGAAAATGAAGATCTATCAGGTCTTATAGGCTCATCAAAATCCATTTGTAGCTCAGACAGTTCTTGGAAGTATAACACAAACATCCTACCATCGTGTGAAGGTAGACCGATAAGTAGTTTTGCTTTCACGTGGCATAAAAGTAGATATATTTTGAGTAGAATGTGAGCTATCTCCTTGTAATAAAAATGCTGAATGTAAAAATAGTCAAAGTAGTTACAGTTGCTCCTGCAAGCTTGGTTTTTGCTCGAGATGGTATTGTTTGTGAAGGTAGACATATTTGCTGAAGTAAAAATAATATGAGGCAAGTTTAAGTGAAACACTTTTATTTGTTTCTTACAGAAGTTTCGTGTCGCGTGCCTATGATCAAGGGTGTTATACTTTATGATTTAAATGGAAAAAAGGTGAATCAAGAATATTTTCCATTCAAAGGAGAAATTACCTTTGGATGCTCAACTGGTTACAAATATGAAGGACCAACAAAAGCATCATGTAGCTTAAGTACTCAATGGAGTGTTAATCAGTTTGGAAATCCTACTTGTTTAGGTTTTTTGTTTACATATATCCATTCACAACTGACGAAATACAGTATTCTAGTTAAAATAACGTAGACAAGTTGATTCTTAACAAACTAATACGTTCATCTTTAACTAGATATAAATGAATGTGATGACTCGCCATGTGGATTGAACGCTGATTGTACAAATACTGAAGGAAGTTACATTTGTAAATGTTCAAAAGGCTTTGAACTTGATGCTTTTGGTGTTTGCTCAGGTGATAAATTCTTTAAAATATTTAATTTATTTTAGCTAAAATACTTTTTAAACAAAACGAATTTTTGTATCTTTTAAGTAAATCCTTTTTCTCTGTCTTACTTAAGTAAACAAAATTTTTATAATTCCTCATTTTTAGGTGGCCTGTGTTCCTATCCCATGTTTGATAATGTAATCACCATGAGTTATGAGAGTAATACTAAAAATAGAAAGAAAAAAGAAAAGTATGAGATTTCTGAGGAAGTTGACTTTGAATGTTCTGTTGGTTACGAAATCAGAGGCTCATCAAAAGCGACTTGTTTATCAAATGGAAGTTGGAAGTTTGACAAAAAGACGTCACCCGCATGTTTCGGTACTTTTTAATCACAATCTTATTTATTGCTTAAACTTCCAAATTGTTTCTTCAAAATATTTTTTACTAACATTGATTAAAAGCAACTTTGATTCTTTGTTATTAAATCTATGATCTTCTTCAAAGATATTGATGAATGTAGCTCTTCTCCATGTGATCAAAAGGCTAGATGTAAGAATACAGATGGAAGCTTTATCTGTTCCTGTAAGATTGGATTTGTCGGGGATGGTTTTAAGTGTAAAGGTTTGTAAATTTGCAACCAATAATTAATTACATCGAAGCAACAAGATAGTCCAGTGGTCTAGGCGGTTGAATAATAACCAATTGTGCTATGCACACGTTGGTTCCAATTTTACTTAATCATTGAGAGTGGATATATTGTAAAACCATTTATCGAGCGTTTATTTTCTTCGGTGGTTTCTAGTTGCTTTGGAGAAGCAAAGGCGGTTGAAGTTTATCCGAATAGGAGACCTACAATTCATTGACCTTGATATCACTGTCCTAGGTCACTGGGCCATATCATCAAACATAAAGCCTAAAAGGATGGTTCATCTACTATAGTCAAATAGACACATGTAGAAAGATAGTGTGTGTCAACTTCCTTTAATCTACTACTTTGGCGTACGAAGCTTAGCCCGAAAAAATTATAAACAAAATGTGACATTACTGCCTTTTAGTTGCTTACGAAATCTATCAATTTATAAAGTTTTATGTCCAAATTAAGAATATTAATATGAAGAAGACAAGTTATCAAATTGTCGTTATTTGATTGAGTTTTTAGCCTCAGAAAACCTTATTGGACAGAAGTTTTTTTTTCTAAAACTAATTTAGTTTTTATTTTATTTAGAACTTGCTTGTAAATCTCCTCCAGTTCAAAATTTAGTTTTAATGGATAAAGATGGAAATGAAGTTATAGAAAAATATTTCCAAATATCTGATAAGATCTTTTTCGATTGTAAAATTGGATTTGAATACAGTGGACCTTCTGAAGCAACATGCAGTTCAAAAGGCACTTGGGATACTCGCCAGATAGCTGCTTTAACTTGCAAAGGTTTAACTCATTTAAATAATAATAAAAAAGTTGATCAATGAAATAACTTATTATAAAACTATCATTATACTTTGTTGCTGTATATTTAAGAAATTTGATTATACTAAATGGTTTTGTTTCAGATATCAATGAATGTGATGACTCGCCATGCGGATTGAACGCTGATTGTACAAATACTGAAGGAAGTTACATTTGTAAATGTTCAAAAGGCTTTGAACTTGATGCTTTTGGTGTTTGTAAATGTAAGATATCTCTTATACTAATTACATGAAATATTCTTTAAACTTTGCTTCAACTAAATGATGACTTTGCAACAAAATTTTCTAGTGACATAAGTTTTTAATTACAATTGATTCGTATTTGCAGCTAAATCCTGTTCCAAACCAGACTTAGTGTCTAATGGAAGTTTTTCACCTGTATTTGAAAGTTATGAGGCCGATACTTCCATAATTTACCAATGTGTACCAGGGTACAAGTTATCAACTTCAACAGACGTGGTAGAATGCTTGCCTGGTGGAATATGGTCCATAACAGAACCTCCTCAATGTATTTGTGAGTCTAACTTCTTTGTAATATTATAACTTTCTACTAATTATTCCTATTTCCAAATTTAGCGATATCTTGTGATGACCTTGATATTGATCAAATAGTTATAATGAATGAGGATGGAAACATTTTAAACAAATCAACTTATACAGTTTTAGAAAATGTTTTATTTAGCTGTTCATACGGCTACGAGCTCTCAGGATCAACTAGTGCAGTATGTACTACTGATGGTTTTTGGAAATACAAGGATGTTGTTCCTCCAGTCTGTTCCGGTTTGTTAAAAAGACCATATTTTGATTAAATTTCAATCTACATTATTTCTACTTTTGTTGATTGAATTTTCAGACATATTCTCTAATAGTATATATATAGACATACTCATACTTAACATTGTAAGTTTACTGATGCTTACTAGGATTTTTCTTGGCATAAACATCTTTAATGTTGATTAAAACTCAAGAAATAATCTTATTATACAATTAAAATATGCAGATTTATATAAGATAAATATTCTTTATTCTACAAAACAGTTTTTTACAGCCTCTTCTATTGATTTATCAGATATCAATGAATGTTTGATTCCGAAGATATGTGATAGAAATGCTAATTGCTTTAACCTCATTGGTAGCTACTCATGTGTATGCCAAGAAGGTTTTGTTGGAAATGGGAAGAAATGTATTTCTGAAATTTTTACTTTTCCAGGTTCTAATATCAATTATGGTTTTATCTTTTTAATTTTATCTTATGCAAGCATCTTTTTTCAGGTATGGATTACAATTTTGATGTAACCTGCGAAATGCCTGCACCTATAAAGAATACTGTATACTATCCTATTGAGAAAGCTTATAATTTCAGTAGTATTTTGACATATAAATGTATTACTGGCTATCAGAGTGATTCAATAGATGAGATTGAAAGAATTTGTAATTATAATGGGCAATTTTCAATGATTGAGTTTACTGGGTGCCAAGGTTAAGAAAAATTACCAAATTTTTATTACAAGAGCTTTAAGTTATTTTAATCTAAAATTGTACAGATATCAATGAGTGTGCGAAAGATATTTGCGATGAAAATGCAGCTTGTACAAATACTCAAGGCAGTTATGAATGTAGTTGTAACGAATTATACTCTGGGGATGGAATCACTTGTACAGGTATCGAAATATGGAGGCGTCTACAAACTTTCAATTTAAACCTCTATTTGTTATATCAGCGATATTCTGTGAGGCTCCTGATCAAATTCCTAATGGTAACTACATGCCTCTGCGAGAGAGTTATCTCTCTGGAGATTCAATTTATTATGAATGTGATGAGAGATTCAAGCTAAGAGATGATAGTAAGAATCTTCAAACGTGCCAAAACGGAAGATGGTTTCCTGAAAGAGATATTTTTTGTAATGGTCAGTATGATATTATATTTCTGAAAGAAATTCATGTTTATAATTGTAATAAAGTAGAAAAAGCAACCACGATACCTAAAAATCTATTAACAAGCTTAGAATTTATTTATTTTAGCTGTGTACTGCGACAAACTACCCGTAGTCGAAAACAGTGTAGTCTTTCCGTCTGATATTCAAGGCTTTGCAAACTTAGGAACCACTTTTAGGTATGAATGTGTACAAGGGTACAAGATGAATGATGAAAAGCTCAGTACGGTTCGTTGTGGTGCCAATGGTGATTGGAGTAACTCCTTTCCAGTGTGTGAAGGTAATCGATGATTGGTTTTTATTTGTTCATTTGATTTAAATCATTTAGTTATGATAGAATTATAATCAATTAAATGATTTCTTTAAATTTTGTTGCTAAATTTAAAATGTTTTCATCTTTTATCGTCAACAAAAGCAAAATATATAGTTTTCTTACTAAATGTTTGTGTCACTGTAAAAACGATTTCAAATCAATCTCATTATAAATCAAAACTTATAAAAAATGAAGCAGACAACATATTCGATTCTAAACTATCAAAAAGCATTCTGTTCAATATTTCAGAAATTGTATGTCCAAATCCAGTGTTTGATGACGTTTTGATTATGGATGAAAATAATAAAGAAATAAAAGGAGGAAATTCATTTACTTTTAGAGAAGTCTACTTTAAGTGCCCACTCGGTTATAGCTTATCTGGTTCATCTGAAGCTTTATGCTCTGCAGAGGGTGCTTGGCAATACTCAGATGGAATAGCACCTAAATGTTATGGTAAACATTTCTCTTACTTTCTTTTCAAATGAAAATTTTTATCTTAATTAGAAATGCTGTGTGGGAACGTACCCCTGGTCATCAATTCAGAATACAAAGTTTCCGAAAATGGTATGAAAGTAACCTACTTCTGTGATGAAGGTTACAATATGGTTGGTGAGTCAACGGTTACCTGTGAAAAAAGAGAATGGTCTTCGACACCAGTTTGCGAAAGTAAAAGCTTGATCAATTACTTCATCTATAACCTGTCATCAAATCTGCTTGTAGAGATCGATTGTGGAAGTCTACCTGTAGTTTCTAATGCCAATATGACACGTATAAGCGACTACCTTCTTGATTTCTCCTGTATAGATGGTTATAAGATTTCTGGAGAGTCTTCAGTTCGATGTCAACAAGATGGGAATTGGGAAGAAGCACCGGAATGCAAACGTCAGTAAAATGAAGTGTTTTGTTGGTAGAATTGACTATTAGAGGTGATATTATCAGGTATCTTTTGTGAACCGATTCAGAATCCTTTGAACGGATATTACATCAGTTCAGATGATAGTTTTGGGTATAAGAGCACTGTAAGTTTCGGATGCAATGTCGGCTACAGTCTTCAAGGAGGTGATACATTGCGGTGTACTCGACAAGGTACATGGTCAAATCGTATCCAAGCACAATGCAAAGGTTTGCAATCACGTGGTTAGATGAAAATATGAATGGAAGTAATTTCAGATATTGATGAATGTGATTACGAGAACATCTGTACGAAAGGAAAGATCTGCAGAAATTCGATTGGAAGTTACTCATGCGATTGCTCAGGTGGATATGAAACTGAAGGGGCGGATTGTGTCTGTAAGTCTTCTTCTCAAATATTACTACTTGCTACTGATTAGTGTTGTTCAGTAATGGAGTGCGAGACACCATCTCCTCCAACAAGAGGAGTGATTGAGGATCATTCAGGAGCTTATTTAATCGGTGAAAGTCTTTTTGTAAGATGTATCGCTGGTTATTCGTTGATCGGATCTTCTGAGCTGAAGTGTCTCGAAAATGGTTCATGGTCATCCAAAATGCCATCATGCACCAGTGAGTTTTGGTAATGGCAACTTGTTTCTGTGGTAACCACACTAAATACAGGAAGGTATGGCGGGATGAAATGGTGTACACTGTCAGGAGATCCTCACTACATCAACTTTGATGGTATTAAGTTTGATTATCAGGGAAAATGTTTGTATGATTTAGTAAAGACTACTCCTGCGGCAGTGAATCTTGTTCCATTTTCAATCGAGGTCTATAGTCTTAATTGTAATTAAAAATTGCTGATTTTGATTGGTTGATTCAGACTGAGAACGAATTCCGATTTGGAGCCGTTATTGGTACATGGTTGAAAAAGACGATTATTAGGATGCCAAGTTATGTGATTGAACTTCGCAAAAAGCTGCTGACATTGGTAAAAATTAAAGACATCATCAAATTGATTCTGATAACAAGGTTATGAGAACAGGTTAATGGAGTAGCAGTCAACCTGCCATATGGAACACTTTCATCTGGATTAGAAATCCAAACTCAAGGACGTGTTGTGTCTCTCTTCACAAACTTTGGACTACAAGTTCGTTATGATGGAGATCATTTGCTGGAAGTTGGAATCTCATCACAGTACTCCGGAGCTGTTGAAGGTAGAAGATCAGCAATTGAAGCTTACATTTAATTCTCTATTATCTTTAAGGTCTTTGTGGGAATTCTAATGACAATAAAGATGATGACTTCATCATACGAGGCACAAACGTTCGGACTAATAACACGATCAGCTTCGCGAACAGCTATCAGATAAATTCCCAAAGAGAGTTAGTCACGTGACAAGCTTTTTTTATTTGATACATAATTTACAAAACTTCTAGATGTCAGCTTGCTGAAGAGTACCTACAAGATACCTGTAGCCTAACTTCACGAGCAAGTTATGGTGAAAAGTGTAACATAATAATCAAGAAACCAGGATGCTTCACAAAATGCCATAATTTTTTTGATCCTAATACCTACTTTTCGGTAAGAATTGGAAATACATATTCTATTAAAATATTATTTGTATAATTTCAAAGGATTGTGTATATGATATGTGTGCTATGAACGGCGTGGATTTAGCTTTTATACAAAATGTAGAAGCATATGCATTAAGATGCCAGCAACAAGGCATCGATATATGTGACTGGCGAAAGCAAATCGACTCACGTAAGTTGATTTCACTCTTTTGGAATCATATTTATTTGATCTATGACAGCGTGGCAGTGTCCTCGTAACTCTGAGTACAGCATGTGCGTATCAGCATGCCCAAACACTTGCGTAAACAAACAGGCTGAGTTGGACTGTCCAGATGCTTGTGTTGAAGGTATTTTAAAATAGTAGATTTCAATGATTGGTCATATTTTTGTGTCTAGTTTTAGTAGCTTTGTATTTTTAGTTTATTCTTATTTTATAATTGTTTGTTGCAAGGCTGCGCTTGTTTGCCTGGTTATATATTATCTGGCAATGAATGTGTTGATGAATCAAATCAGTGTGGATGTTATCATGATGGTCTTTACTATAAAGTAAGCTCTCATTTCATTTGTTTAGTTTTAAAATTCTTTGAAAGTTTATAGTAAAAATATTTTTAAACTTTGATATTTTGATAAAAATAGTTTTAAAAGTATTTATTACATATTTTTATATTACACAGAATGGAGAAACATACTATACACCAAAATGCAGCAAGCTGTGCAGATGTAATGATGAAAAAGTAATTTGTTCACCGACTACTTGTGAAAAGAATGAAAGATGTTTGTTTGGTGATAATGGTCGGCTTAGTTGCAAACTATCTTCTTGTAAGCTAAATTTATCAGTAACTTAATTAAACTAAAAAAATCTATACATTCAAAGGGTCATGTAACGAAGAGCCAATTGAAAATTTTATACCAATTCCTTTATCTTGTAAAAGACCCAATGGTAAACCATATTTCATCAATGTTGGAACTTGTCCCACAGTCAATTGTGACACTAATAGTACAGCTGATCTAAAATGTTGTGGACCAGTAGAATTTCTTAAGAGATCAATTTTATGTCAAGGTACATCTCAAACGCTTTTTACAGAGAGTATTTTAATTGAGTGACTTGTTACAGATGCGAGCACATTTGAAGTTAGTATAGTTACCAAGTGCGGTTGTAATCCTTGTAACAAAAAATTGTTCACTTTTGCTGGAAGGTATATTGATAGTGATAATAGTGTAAGCCAATTAAGCTTTTCTCTTTAGGGTTTCTGTTTTGGAAGCAGATGGTTCAAAAACTTATTTGGAAGGTATAAATGTGCAAAGAGGATTTCGACTTCTTGCTAAAACAGATAGCAACGGCTTCTTCAGTATCCCTATGGATGCGTATCGGGAATCGCCTTTAAGATTTTCTGATAAAAATAAAAGAATAACTCCAGCTACTAAGGTTACGTTAAATATTTATTAAGTAAAGATTATTTTCAATTTTTATGTTTGAAAACAGGTTATGCAAATGAAAAAATTTGGTGGCGCTGTTCTTTACGAGGTTATATTACAAAGATCGCCGAATAAGATTAGATATCAAGCAAGTAATAAGAAACAATTCTACCCACGAATGCCTCAATACACACCTTTGAGCAAAGTTGAAAATCCTATCAGTGTTATTGTGGAAAGTAATTCGTATTTTACTGAAACTGGAAAATCTGTTCGAGGAATGGTCAAATACTTTCTCATTTTGTTTATTTGTTTACTAACTGATAATACAGATTGAAGCCACTGTGTCCTACATTGATCCTCGCTTAATGTCTTCGAGCCTGATGGGAAATGGAGACTACTTCACATCTGATAAGCTCCCGATGAGGATTTATGGAGTGTTTAGGATCGGTGTGAAGCGTCGTGGGTCCAACAGAAATCTGATTATCAGAAATGTGAGTTACTAAAACCTTTTAATAACCCAATAACTTACAAATCTTTCATTCAGATAAGGATTAGACTTGAGACTTCTGAAATAAAAATTGCTAGCGAAAAAAAGAAAATGAAAGTTTTTCTACTTGATGATCAAACAGGATATTGGCAAGAACGAATAGAGATGTCGGTAAGACTCCCTCCTTTTCATTGATGCATCCACTAAGAACATGTTTAGGCTTCTAGTACACCATCGAAGAAAATTTCTGCAAATCTGCCTGAAATCAACAAACATCGTTATGTAGCCCTCGCCACTGTCTCAAGGAAATGGTGTTTTGCAAAAGGTAGGGAGATAGCTGTGTTCAAGAAGACTTTCTTCAATTTATTCAATCTCCAGTCCGAGCATATGAAAACCATCGAATGAAAAACGGGGGTCAGCTGTCTTATGCCCTCATACGTCAAGTGGCCTGGGAGAACAACGGAAGAAGATGGCGATATATGACTTCAAAACTGACCGAACCCTATATTGGGGCGTGTATAAGAGTACCTTGTGATCAGGATAATCTTCTATCTATGACATTTCAAGCGACGTATAACGGAGATGAACAGCTATTAGCTTCTCCTTTAAGACGAAATGGTATCGACCCAAATATTAACTGGGCACTGAATTACAGGTTTTATTGATGTTAGCTCAATTGCATAAGCGACTCACTTCTTCTTAAAGGTTTCAGTCAAGCAACATAACCATCAACACAGTATCAAAAGATAACCTTCCTTCTGATGATGGACCTATATATCGTGATGAATATAGCTGTCTTATTGCTAACTACAGTCAAAATCATATTCGATTTTATCGGTAGGTTCTACTGCTTTGTTGAATATTATCAAATCTCAAACATATTATAGGGAAGTAAACGGTATAATAGAATTCAACAATATTACCATTGATGAAAATAATATTTTCTTTACGTGGAGAAGAGATCCAATGAGCTGGTGGCCCAGTTTGAATGAGTTTAATGCTTGTTATATCCAGGTGATACACTCAAATAAGTTGCTTGGTTTTAAAGAGATTTAAATTTTATTCAGGTGGAAATAATCAGTGACAATCAAAAGGATAGTATTTACTTAACATCTAAAAGCAGCAAAAATAGTACTGGTGAAGTATTTGGTTTAAGATCGCTTGAAGTAAAACCTTTATTAGAAAGTAAGAAAAGAACAGCTTGTTTGGAATACAAATGCAGGTAAAATGAAAGATGTTTAAGATTTAATATACTATCACTTTCGTTGTTTCAGTTATATACTTGCGAATCAAGAAGTTCAAAATATTATTACAATAGAATCTGAAATGAATGATAGAAAATGTGTAAGAAGCAAGATTGGAATCACTCTTGAAAATGATTTAGAAGAGACGTCTATTTCTGAACAAGACAATGAGATTTCTTTTAAAATGTTTTCTCCTTTTCTACGTGAGTCTTTCTCCAGGGAAACGGGAATATTTTATAAAAACGATCGAGATCCCGTAGTAGCAAAAACAATTGCTTTGAACAGTTGTGAAAATAATCCGGATAATTTTGGTGTGCAGTTTACATGTAATTAAAATGAAGTTTATACAAAAGTCAGTAATAATGTTGCAATTTACTTTGCAAGACTTTTAGTTTTCTATGTTCTTATCAATATCTAAAAAAAAGTTTGTTTCTTTTGCAAATGTTGTGCTTACTTGTGTCATAAACAAAAATACTTGACAATAATTTTAATCTGTTTTCTTTGAGTCTGTCATTTTTTATTAAATACCATATAGGCAGTTTTAGCTAAACTTTGAATATGTATGTTCAAAATGAAATTAACAATTTTTACTAATACGAATATAAATGTTTTAATAAAAATTGGATTCAGTACGAGATTTGATAAAAATTAGTTATTTTAAATAGAACTTTATATTAATGGTATAAACCAATATTCAACAGAGTTTTAGTCAAATGAGTTAGCAGATAAAAGTCTAAAACCAAATCAAGTTTATTTTTTGTAAGCTTGTTCTTTTAAAAATTACTTTAAATGACTTTTTTTTGTAATTTTACCTGTCAAAAGTTACAGCTTGAATTTTATCATAATTGATGACGTATAAAGCAAAGTTTACATGAAATTGCTAATTAAGAATGAAGGTATCAATAAGAAAACAATTCTATTCAAAAATTCTGAAACACTCTGAAAAACTTTCAAACGCAAAACTTTTTCTACACTGATTTGAAAATATTTTCCCATTAATTAATTATTTAATCATTTACAATAAGAGTTTTCTTTGTGGCAAATTGAATTTAAAACATTTTTATTTGATACTATCTCCTATATAATTTTTATTCTCATATGGCCATTCTCAAAACCAGTTTTAATTTTTAGCATATTTTCCGATACTATCAGTCTCATCGTTATTTATCTGTCATTTATTCAGCATTTTCTTAACAAGTTTTTGTTTAAAACTATTTGCCCTTACACTTCTGTTACACACCGTGCTCATTAGCTCTGCTAGTTTTGAATATAGTTTTAGTGTAGAGTTTTTTAGATATAGTTAATCGTCAAATAATTACTTAATCTTCTTATTTACGTTATATCTAATAAATGAACCTAACTTATTAGATATTTAGCTATATTTCTGTATTATCCTTTACTTTTTTTTGCAATTACCTTATTTTTAGTAATTTCAACTTTCATTTTTCGATTATTTTTATTCGATTATTAACTTTTTTTAGTATATCAGACATACATGTAAATTATTCATCAAATTTTTCAGTTTAAAAAATGATTATTTTACAGATTAAAAGTGTTATTCTATTTTTGTAGATTTTCTAAAAATTTAGAAAACAACTTGATAAAAATCAAAAAATAACTAATAAGGTTTTAAGATATAGAGCTATTTAATAAATATTTAGCTATAAGATCTAAAAGCTTGGTTAAAGACTTCAACTTTTTTTCTAAATTCGTATTATTGAACTTTTCTAACAGTTATAAAAAAATCTTTTTTCCTCAGTTTCAAAAAACTAAATATTTTTTATGAAATCCCTGGAGGCGCTTAATCGTCTCATAAAGACGATCAACTTGTCGTTTTTCTTTAAGCATACAAGCCAGGTCAGAAGTTATGAAAATCTCCACGTCAACAAGGGTATACAACGGGACATACGGACTGATGGAGCTCAGACTGGATGGTGTCGCAGGAGCTGTCAGAACGACACTAGGTAACGTGACAAACTGCCTACGGGGCTCCAGCTCCGGCTTTAAATTCAAAGTTTTACGTTTTTTTAAAGTGCTGTCATTAACCAGACTTAAATGGCCCTTCTACCCGGAGTTTTCGTTGTTGGATGTGTCAACCTGGGTCGAACCCAGGACCTCCTGCCTGATTGACAAGTGTGGTGACCGCTACAATATGCAGACGGGCACTATACAGTTATTAGGCAAATTTCACTCAAAAAGTATTCTAAATTGATTGGTAGGAAGAGATAAGTTTTTTAAAATAAACATTTTACTTTAAAACAATTGATAAAAATAAAAATATCAAACATTTTTTTCATCTCTTTTTAACTTGATTTTTTTAAATACTAAAAAATATAATTTCAAGAAAACTTAGAAAAGGTTTTTTTAGAAAAGGCATATTTTATTTGTAAATTATTCATTTAAAATTTGTTTAGTGTAATCAATTTTATTTTCAGTCATCATTTTTTACTTTTAAGTTTTGGTGAATTAATAAAACTTTACAAAAGTTTTACTGAATTAATTGCATCTCTAATAGATTACGTATTATTCCACAAAACATTATAAAAATATAGTTTCCTTTTAAAACTTAAAAACCTCTGTGTTATAAAAAAATTTTCAGCAAAACTTCTCATATAATAAAACCTTACAGTTTTAAAACTAAATTTAATTGCTTCACAATCAGCAAACACTTATTTTTCGGTTTTCAAATATTAAGTTGTTGCTTTTTCTATTTATGTAGTTGACTATACAGAAGGTTTTCGCTAACTAGCTTTAAAATATCGATATTTCATAGATATTCAGCATGCTGTGGATAAGCATATTCTGTAGTCTACCAAACTGATAATACATAAAAAATCACTCCTAAAACTCAATATAGTATATTTTATTCAAGTGAAACAGAAGCTAAATATATCATATAGTTTTTTAGGATTAAATAGCAGACTAGTAAGGAATATTATCCATCTCTTTGACCATACAAACATTTTTAATTCATTATTTGAACCTAAATAATCAATAAGAATATTAAAACCAAAATTCTATCTCATGCAATTTGAAGAATAAAGGCATAACTAGAAATTAATTAAAATCTTTTATTTAAAAGTTAACAGGCTTTTCTGAGATTAGCTTATAATTAAATCTAAAGTATTAAAAGAAACATAGAAACTAAAACTTACGCTCTATTATTTTCCTTGAGTTTTTTCATCATCTCCATTATTTTCGTTTTTAATCCAGGCTTAGCTAAAGATTAATAAATTATTAGCAACTAAATAAAAGTTCGATCAAAGTTCAACGGTGAGAAACCTTTAAAGATTGTTGAATTTATTTTCTTCATTAATTTTGGGCTAATAACTGATTTAATAGCAACAGCAAGACGTTTTAATTCGACAGCAAAATCTTTGTGAAATTGTTTTTCATCAAGATTCTAAAAAAGTATCCATAATAGAGAAACATTCTTTTCATTAATAAAATTTTGGCTACTAAACCTCTATATTCTTCACCAATTTATTAAACGCCACCAGCTCATTCATAATCTCAGGGTCACTATAAACAATTTCAGTTTTATTCACAGATATCCTTAAATTGACCAAAAAATTAAACTATTATTTTCATAAATTAAGAGCTATTTTTAGAACTGGTGTAAACCACTTTAGTAATCAGTAAAAACTTAAGTACACCAACCTTTTAGACATTTCTTCAACCAACGATGAAAACATCAATACTGTAAGTAGTTTCAGAAACATTTTTATGACTTTTGAGTATTGTAAAACAAAAAACCTAAAAACGACAATTAAATAATATTTTATTTAATACAAAAGTTCTTTTTTTAATGAAACTAGAATTTGTTTATATATTGAAAGTATCAAATAGAAAACTTAAATAGAAACTTTGTACTTTTTCAAAGCTTATATATTAGATTTGAAACAAAAAAGTAAAGCCCCTACAAAGGAAACTCCCTTTAAACAGGAAAACTAAACAGCTTATAGTTTATACAAAGTTTGTTTTGAATTGATGATGTTGACTATTTCAGTAAAAAGTTTTTATTCTCAATATCCTCACTTTAGAAGTTTAAATGGTTGTGTGCTATTATACCTATTTTTTGATTAGCAATAGTTTTGTCATTTTAAAAATAATACTTGAAACTATACTAGTCAAAAGTCAAGCTGCAAAACGCATCAACTAATTTCGAATGTCTTAAAGTTGTTTTTAATATTTTGAATTTTTTAAATCTTGTATAAACTAACTTACAGTCTGTAGTTATTTAATTTCAATAAAAATACTATAAATGTAAAATGATGAAAGACTGCAAACAAATCTTCAATTTTTTTAAGTTTTATTTTTATTCTAAAAAAATGTTTAATTGCTTTTTTATTTTAAACCAACTATGTTCAAATAGCTGAAACTTTAAAAGTTTATTTTTTATTTACTCTCAATGCGTTAACTTTGTAGTAGTTTCAAGAAAAGGAGGTTTCAGACAAATATGAAAGCTTTTGTTAAACTAAACATTAAAACTAGTTTAAGATAATCAAGATACTTTAAGATTTGTTGTATGAAGTTGTAAGTAAGAAATCAGTTATTCAACAAAGATTTGAAATATCTAGCTTTAAACAAAGTTCATCAACCAAATGTTTAGACGTTTTGGCACACCTTACTAAAAAGTACACCCTACCAAAAGAAGCAAGTCGAACTAAGTCTTGATCGATAAGCAGAGATTGTTTTGTAAGATACTTTTTAAAACAAATGTTCCGTGAATCAAGGCTTTATTTTAGCATTTGAAAAGTTTTTATCAGCTGATATCACGTGACCATTTTTCATTTAAACGTTCTTTCAAAGCGATGACACTTTATTTGATATTAACGTGAAATTGTTTAACAAGAAGCTTTTTACAGATAACAGTTTCTAGATGAAGCTAGGACCGTACCAAGATGAATAATTAGTTTCTTGTGGTTTCACCTAATCTATAAATTATCTTCAAATAAGCTTTCAGGAATAAGGATTCCATATGAACAAGATTTTTGCTTTAATTTGAGTAGCAGCATTTTTAACTTGTAGAATTTTATTCAAATTTTTTCTGTTTTATTACTCTAAAAATCTTCGGTGAAAACAAAACTTTGGTCGAGGCTTTAGATCATTTGGATGAAAGTAAAGATCATGACAAACTCGAAAAAAAACGACCCGATAAGAAGATAAATAATTATTATTTTTTTTTATTTCCTATATTCCTAATGCAGATAATTTTTGAAAAAGGAAAAGAAGGAAAAATGAACCAACTCTTTCTAGAAAAAAAAAAGATTTATTTCTTTGTATCAAGCCCTCTTATTGCACTGTCACATTCATCTCTAACCAGGCTGTCAACAACGAAGATCAAATATATATTATATGATAGTAGTTCCAAGCCTTCCAAACCGACTCCCGACTGCCAACATCCCATACATAATTATTGTACATTGAAAACTAAAGTCTTGTTTCAATTTAAACTTGAACAATACATTATTTTCCAGTAGCATCTAGTCCTAACATAATAGCTCTAGCAAGGTGCTTCTAGATATTTATTTTGATCGTAACAACCTATTTCATATATCCATCGTAGTTTCCATTTCATATCAAACTTACCACCTCTCTCTCCTCTTAGAGAATTAATTAATTAATCTAAAAATTTACAAACTCTTCTTCATAAGTCATCTAGTCATCAGCTGATAGCTCTAGCAGGGTATATACTGTAACCTGTTTAAGATTATTTTTGTGTCTTCGGCGGACTTACGAACTGTGGGTGGTACGAAGCTGCTCTACCAAAAATGTGCATTCTGAATAAAAGAACAACGCAAAAAACAACAATAAAAATTATAGCAAGTTTGTTGTCTCGCTAACACTATCCTCTCTTCTGCTGCAGTTGTAACAACTCTAATCTTGGAAAAACGCTAACATCTCTCCCGTCGCCGTTTGTGATTGCTCCCGTCTTGCTCTTTTTTGCAGCAAGAAAACTTAGGCTTCCTGATTGATCTCTGATTAGATACAGTAAGTTTATCACTTGCTCTTTGGCTCGTGATGTAGTATCTCATCTTCTGCTTCTCCGTTTAGCTTTTCTACCTGATAATAATTAGAGCGTCCAGATGCTCTTTCATTAAGCTGAGTCACGCGCAAATTCTCAGCTCTGGTCTGGGCCGTCATCGCAGCTCTTCTCTTATTTCGTTTCTTATGCGACTGCTTCTTAGATGACTCAATTTGAGCATCACACGAATGTGACATCAGCGAATCCTCGCTGCCCACATCTAAAGTCCCTTCCAAGCACCACCTCTACACTGAGGCCCTCCATGACAAACAGTTTTACATTTCTATACTGTTTCTTTAACAAATGGAGGTTGATGTTGCAAAACTTATTTATTTTGCACATCTTAGATGATTAAGCCATTTCCACCTTAAATGGATTTGAGTCTTCTGAACTTTCAATCTCTGAACAACCTTTCTACTTACAAAACTTTTCGAAGATCCAGTATCAATAAAAGCCTTAAATAGAGACATCTACTATCGCGTCGTTCAATTTCTTTGAAAATCGAGTGAGCCCCAACACGTCATGCCCTTGTCCAGTCATTGCAACTCTCTCCATTCTTTTTATTCTCAACCGTTTCTCGGGAGACCTCTTCTGAAGATGATATACTCGACTATTGTGTCCCTTCTTCCCACATTTAAAACATATGCTCGAACCAGCTGGGTATCTTTTAAAATTATGAGGTTTTCTACCTCCACATTTTACACAAACTTCCTTCATGGCCACTATTGTCGATTCCGCTTGGTTTTCCTCCTCATTGAATTCCATCGAATTCACTGCTTCTTCTGCAGCTTTAACCGATCTGCCAGCTCCGAAGTATTGGCTCCGAAGACTTCTTCTTCAAAGTTTCACCCTCTAACAGCCGTTACACACTTGTTGTTCTGCTACTGTGACACTCCTAAAATTACAGTGCTTGTCCACACATACCAAACTGTAACAAAAGTCTTCTACAGATTGACTTGACTTCTGCTTCTTTGTGCGTAGCAGATGATGCAACAAAATTTCATTGGGTCTCTTTATATACAACCGTTCCAGCGTCGCATCAGCTTCTACATAAATCTGATAGATCTCAAAGTACTGGTACACTTCTAGGGCTACACAATTCACAAGCACAGCCCATTTGTCCTCATCATTCCCATTCGGCAAACACCTGTCACAAGCTCAAGGAGAGATCTCAAATGCCTCTCTCGCATGATAGCAACAACCATCGTGTGATGGAACCAGAAAATAAAGCTGAGGTGCTAAACAATCAATTTAATAACATTTTTCTAACCGATGATTGCAATTCTCCTTCTCTCTCCTACTCCGATATTCATACAAATGTCTCTGAGATGGTAGATCTTGAAATAACGGTCGATATGTTAACTAAGGCTATCACTTCTCTAAAATCATTATTTTCCAACACCTGACTCAGTTTATTGCTTTGTTATCGAGAAAGACTACTTCATCTTTATCACTGCCTTTATATGTACTCTTTAATATCACTCTGAGGCGAGGAAGAGTTCCACAAATTTGGAAGAAGGCTGTTATTACTCCAATTCATAAAAAGGGTCCCAGAAACACTGCACTTAACTACAGACCAGTTTCGTTGACTTCAGTTATCTGTAGAACTGAAGAACACATCATTCACAATCATATGACCATTCATTTGATGGAGAACTATCTAATACCTGATGTCCAGTATGGCTTCCAATACTCCTTATGACATCATGTATCGTAATTTTCCCAAGGTATTTTATTCTGTCCGACACAACAATCTCCTTATTGTTTTAGCAAAAAAAAAATCAATAGCTTTATCTTAAAATGGATTGAAGATTACTTATAAGGTAGAATCCAAAACAATCGTGCTGAAAGATCTTCATCTATTCCTAGTAAAGTCACCAGTGGGCCTCTTCAGGGTTCCACACTTGACCCCTTCTATTTTTAATTTTAATTGAAAACCTCATCAGAAGACTAGTAGCAATAGATGATGTCAGTGTGTTTGTGTATGCAGATGACTTCAAACTATTATCTTGTTATCCTCCAAAACTTCAAACAACTCTAAACGTTGTAGAAAACTGGTATATGAACTGGCAGCTCAGAATCCAGTTCACAAAGTCTAAACTTAAAACTTTCTTCCTTCAACCAGCTGCACATTTCTCGAATCAATATTTCATCAATGGATTTATTAGTCCACAAATATTTTTGGTTAGAGACCTTGGCATTACCCTGTCATCTGACTTTAATTTGCACAATTGTATTTAAAAATCTTTACAAAATCAATCAATCTTGTTTACCTTATTGTTAAGACTTTTA
Organism: Pegea sp. RAD2-039; assembly: GCA_034620365.1. Lineage (NCBI taxonomy): Eukaryota > Metazoa > Chordata > Thaliacea > Salpida > Salpidae > Pegea > Pegea sp. RAD2-039. Next base: position 1,682,990 of record JAQGEQ010000186.1, on the reverse strand, counting down.
ATTCTAAGAATGCATACTTCTTTTTCAACTTCTTTAAATTGTACGTACGTTCAAATCGTGAATATAATCTCAGTGCATAGATGCCATATGACATTAGTGATATATTAAGTAGTCAATCTGTTCAGGCAAAATTTAAAAGACTGGTATGTAGAGGAAACTTTATGATGAACATGATCTCAGCTACTTGAATTTAGATACGTTGGAGTTTCGACGGATGAAATGGAACTTCATTCTTATTTTTAAATGTTCTCTTAATTTAGTTGACTTTCAATTCAATACTTTCTATTCCATTAGTCTTTCTCATAACTCAAACGACAAATATTACCTTCATAAGCCAATATCACCTGGTACTCTAATTAGAGCAATTTGATCTCATATCGGACATTCAGTACTTGGATCCAACTGCCATCAGATATTAACATGTCAAAGTATATTACTAACATACATATTAACTATATTATTTGCATATTTTTGTAATTATTCATTTTTATATTTTCCTCTTGAAATGTCATCTGATTACATCTATTTTTTTGTATATTTTCAATTTAATAATATATAATAATAATGTTTCATAAAATAAGTGTTAACGAAAGTTGCTCTTTTCTGGCAAGCTCTTCGTTTATTGTAATAAATAAATGAATAAATCAAAATATTTTAGTTTAAAAACTTATTTCATTCATAAAATATAAAAGAAAAAATAAAGATTTTTGGAAATTTATTTGAAATCACAGGCTAAATTAGTTCGAAACAAAAAAAATTGAAATAAAACGAAATTATCACTACGAGTTTCAAGAAAAGTTAAACATGTGTCCTCATTCCTTCAATTACTTTTTCTAGGTCTTCTGCTTTGGAATCTGTTCTTGTATCTGATCTGAAAGTAGTTTTCGAAAATAGTTATAATGTAAAGAAGTTTTTTTGTTTCAAACTTCTGTAGTATCAAAGAAACTTTTTAGAAGTCGAAAAATAATCAGATTATTATAAATTTAAAATATTTTTTTTAACAGATTAAAAATGAATTTAGAAAAAATTTTAGAGAAGAAGTTTTTTTAACTCTGTTCAATTTTTCAAATTTATTTGTTGGGGAAAATATTCAAATTAAATGAACTTTTTGAATTTTAATCAAAAAATTTCTAAAAAATAGAAAAAAATTACAAACTTTGTAAAACTAATCTTAAGGAAGCTTAGAAACTTGCCAAAATCAAAACTTATGTTTACAAACTTATGCAAATACTGTTACAACATTACAACCAAAGCTAACAGGTAACGTTGTTGAAAGTTTTTAATTTTAATCTTCACTAAAAATCTCTAATCCTCACAAATTTGATCCTTTGTAAAACGCTTCTGCGTCATCCAAATTAGTTGGAAGTTGTTTTCCAGTTGTCTCAGTTAAAAATAACGCCAGTCCACCAGCTAAAAGGGCTAAAATTCCAAAAATAACCTGCCAAAAAAAAATTATTTTCAGAAAAGTAAAAAGATTATAACAAAACTTCAAATATTTGATTGCTTTGACTTCAAGTAAATGAAAGCAGCTAAAAAATATCAAGATTGTTTGATCTGTAAATCAAATATTTATCGGCATATCTCGAAATTTATTATTAAAACCGTTTAACATCGTAAATATTATTAACTACAACTTTCAAACTACAAGTGTATCAAGCCGACAATCTTTAGTGATTTTATTGGAGGTTAATTTGATTAAAAGTCTTTGATTAAATCTTTTTTACTTAAATCAAACAATGAATAAAATTACAAATGTATGCTGTCTTCAAGTTTGAGAAAATACCAGATTTAAAAGCTTTTAGAGAATCTAAAAACTAACTTTTTGTAGCTAAAATAAGAATATTTTAAAAACGTTTTCCTTAAAATAAAACAAATTAAATGTTTCTGATAGGATTAATGGTTATATTTTTGATTGATTTTTTATTTAATTTCTGCTAAATTAAAAAATAAAATAATGTTTCCAAATTTATTTTTAGTTAATTTTCCGCAAATTTTTCATCTTACACTTGTGAGCCAAGGGATTGTATCTTGCAATTGCAGTGTGAAAGGTGTTATGATACTTCCGACTCTAGCAGCCATAGAGCCCAGGCCAACAGCTGTGCTTCTAAACAGACAATTTAGCTGCAATTTTGAAAGAAACTGGAGATAATTACCTGACTATTGTTGGGTAGAGTTCAGCTGTAAAAATGTAAACAATTGCAAATGATCCTGAGACAGCCATTTTTCCGATTAAAGCAAAAACTGTTCCACAAGTTACAAGGGCTGCAAAAGATGAAAAAGTGTTGCCAAAATTGTTTTTCGATAATGAAAAGTTGCTTTTGAATTTCTTATTGCTGATTCTCTTGTTTGATTTTCCAAACGTTTTACGGACAAATGTTTTTTTAACTTTATTTATCTTTAATTTTATAAATTCAGTTTAAATTGTTGAATTAATATTTCAGTTTAAATTGTTGAATTAATATTTCAGTTTGCTTCTTTTAATATTCTGTTTTTTAAATTGTATTATAAACAAGAAAAGGGTTTACAAATTGTTTTTAAATAAAACTGAAATGTTTTAATTTGCTTGAAGTTTCACCTTGATTATCAGCAGCATAATGATTAAAAACAGTCGACGAAAGACATCCTACGCCACCCAAGATTAGGCATCCACACAAAAGTGATTTTCTCCCAAACCGATCCATCGTAATAGATATGAAAATGTAAGCTATAAATTCAACTAATCCATTTAAAGTGTTGTTCAAAAAATCGCTTCCTGAAAATTTATACATTTAAAATTTTAAATTATAAATTGAAAATGATTTGATCGCATATTTCACAATTAAATGCAAAAAATTAAGTAACCTTAATTTTATTTTTTGAAAATTTCTGAAATTAACTAAATTAAGTTAGTTAAGAGAAGCTAGTTAAATGTGTCTTCAGCACCTTCAACCACCAAGCGCAATAAGTTTTATTTTCTAGGGCAGTCAGCCGGGAGACTTTTACTATTCAAGGTGCTAATTAACTCACTGTCCTTGATTAAATCTTAAATATGTAATCTAACCAGAGTCACTGGTTCACAAATCAGACTTTTTATAACAAGCATACAACTAAATTGAATATTTTCTAACCTGCCAAAGAACCAGCGTTAAATGAAAGACCATAATAAACCAGACAACTGACAAACCAAATAAACATAATGTTTAAGGTCACTAGACGCATTTTGGGTCTTTTGAAAAGTTCCCATGGCGAATAATTTTCTTGAGTTCCAGTGTTTCGCTGGAGACAACATTTGTAATCTTATAAATTTTTCTATTTCTTTTTACTTGAATTTGTTTTCCAGATTCTTCTGCCTTCTTCCAAACCTCTGAACTTAAAGTCCTTCCATTGTATTTGGCCATTTTTTCACAGATTTTTATTGCCTTTTTATTCTGGTTTTTATCAAATAGCCACCTGTAAATTTTGTTTTCATCTTTAAACTTTTAAAATCCATTTTTAGATTTTTTAAACATTAAAATCAAATATTAAAAGTTTTCCAACAACAATAATAATAAACTTTTAACGAAAAAACCAGAATACTTATAAAATAATCGATTTCTCACCAATTTAGTTTTCAGAAAAAAACAAAACTGAATATTTAATAAGTTATAAACTTGATAAAAAAGAATTTTCATTTCAGTCAGATGATCAAAAACTAGTTTTAGAACCTCGGCGATTCAGGAATAAAAATCCAGAATAACAGAAAAGGAAGAGGAACAAACGAAATAGCAAATTGTAGATCTCTCCAATCCCTCCAATTATATGCAAATCCTGAGAGACACAAGTATCCTAAAGCAACAAAGAATTGAATAAAGATGCCGGCCGCGGTTCTCCACTTTTCTCCGACGATTTCAACAACTGAAAGATATCTATGGTTTTAAAAGTCCACAGCACCTTAAGGCACTGAGGTGCTTACAAAGGTTTTATAAAGTTTTATCAGCTTAATTTTGGGACTTGATCCTGAGACGTTGGAGCTAAAATTAGGATAACCTGAACCCCGAACTTTTTTCTGTCTAGTTTATTTTCTTGAATATGTAAGTTTTAGCAAATTTATAGATTTTGAAAATATTTTGTTCAATTTAACAGATCTAAAATGCTTCATTGAACAGTTTAAAAGTCAACGAGAATGAACAAATGATTCCCATAAACTGATTTCATTGAGAAAGACTCAAAATTGTAAAAAATTAAGTAAGATTAAGTAAAGAGAAAAATGTAATTCAGTGATCCCCAACACCAATTTCAAGAAATGAGTCTTCAGAAGTTTAGTTAGAACATCATTTAGTTTGCATATCATCACATAGTGGTAAAATATATATAAAGAATATATAATACAATAATTATTTGGTAATTATCAAAAACTTTTAAGAACAATTAATTTATAAATAATAAAAAATTCAGATATTCAAATTCAGTCTGACGACTGTCTAACGACCTCAAATTTAATCCTTAGCAACCATTGATGAATTTGAAACTAAAACTTACTATAAACAAAAGATCCGATAAATCCAGCTTGCAAGAAAAGAGCCAGACAGAACCTCAACGCTGCAAATGTAATGATATTTGGTGAATAAGCACAACCAATTCCAATTCCACTTAAAGCTATTTGAGTCACCAACATAACAGGAAGACGCCCGTAGCTGACGAATAATCGCAAAAATTTATTCCAGTAGAAACTTGTTAATCCTAGAAAATGTTTTTATTATGTCTGAACGTTGGTTTTACCGATCTATAACATTTCCACCAATCACAGAGCTGAATAAGATTCCACAAAAGTAAACAGCTGTTACGACTGTACCGATAATCGTTTGGTCACAAACGAGGTTCCACTAAAATAAATGCATATTCTATTAAATTTCATTTTATTTTTTGGAAGACAAAGAACCTGCCCGCCAATCACCAACAAGGTAACAGGTTTAAGAAAATACAAAATACTTCAAATGAAGTCACTACAAATCATTATCACGAAAATATCTTCGAACCTCTGTAGTAACTGTTGAAATATAGACTGAATCATCATACCAATAGCTCTGGTCACAGCTAATCACTGAAATATCATCGCTTGGTGGATAAGGTTCGATGCAGCTTAAGCTTGGCGGTTCGCAAGATGTTAAATTGTAATTATAACGTGTACAAGAGTCAGGTTTCTGTAAAAACAATTGGATAAATTATAATTTGAAGTTTAAATACTTTTTGTTTGCCAAAAAAAACTCAAGTTTTCTAAACAAATACATTGAACTTAAATTTCTGATCGACTAAATACCCCTGTCACTGAGTTTAGGGGTAACATTCTAGTCTTGATCTCTTCTTCTGTAAGATTATAAAAATCTTTGTTGTCTATTGGATCAATATTACATCTGAAATTATTATCATTTTAGTGTTGTAAGTTGTACAAATTAGTTTACCTGTGATCAGGTAGAGCTGCTAAAAAAAATAGATGCAACTTGATTCATTCCTTGAAAAAATTCGAATAAGTTTTGTGAAAATCAAACTAACTGTACAGATGCTTATCACTTTAAAATATCAAGTTTTAGTTTTTTTATTTTGTATTTATGTTTAAAATGTAAGGATCTCTTTTACGTTAAAGAAGTCTTTTTTAAAGTCTCATTAAAGCTTTTAACTATCTTTTGGGGTTTTGATATTTTATAATAAATTAAATAAATTAGGTTGACCAGTTACGCTGATTCAAACTAGTAATAAGCTATGTAACAACCAGTAAAAACAATCTAATAACCAGTAACAACTATTTAAGAGTTGTCTAGTAACCAAGATTAAATAATAAATGTATTCAAAGTTAGTCTTCAGACTAGCAAATCGATTATTCAAACAAATTGGCAAAGGCATTTTTCAAAAAATTTTTAATGAAAATGTTAAAATTTTAGACCAAATAAATTTTTGGACTTTTTAGCTTTGTCATGAGCACCGTGAACAATCAAATGAAAGATTTGTTTATATAGGCTGAAGAAGTTTCAAATGTCAAAAAGTCAAATTTGAAATCTGTTTGTACTTTAGACTAAAGAATTGATGATGTCAATTAATTTGAATGAAATTATTTTAATTGCTCTATAAAAGTTTTTTTACCTGCTGGTAAAGTAATCCAATAAACTAAAGCAATTAGAAATATCTGATATTTTCCAAGCTGCCCAATTTCTTTTAATAAAACATCAAAATCATCGAAAGTAGTTTTTTGAACCGCACACTGTGTTTTGGTGTTTTTATGAATTTCGTTTTTAACATTTTTTTCTTCATCAAAAGTAAAAGCATTATTCTTCCAACCTACTTCAGACATATTTCTAAAAAAAATAATTAGCTACTTTTAAAATCACTTATCATCTTAACTAGTAAATTAAAATTTTTTATCGAGCTACGAACTATATTCGCCTAAGTATAAGCTTCATAAAATAAAAAATAAAACAAAATTCGAAAAATTTAAAACAAAACCTTCGTGATCTTTTAAAGACACTTGAAACTCCTCAAATGTTTCTCAGATCAAAATTTCAGGTAAAGTTTTGAATTTCTTTTTTAACTTCTTTTAAAACAACTGATTAAGCGTCGATGTGATTTATATGTATATGCTTCTAAAGCATATATTTCTATTTGTGATTACAAAAAGATTTTTTGTTGATTATTAACTTAAATGACAAAAGTTAAGAAACTTGAAATTATCAAATAACAGATTTAGTATAAAGCTTAAGGTTTGTTTTTATTTTCAACAGAATCAATAAAACTTAAAATTTATTGAAAGTTAATTTGATGTTTATTCAAAACTAATAAATCATATTTCTAAATGTCAAAATTTATTGTTTATCTATCTCAAGGAAAAATATTTTTTTGGTTATTTCTAAATAATGCTTTTAAACAAAATTATTTTTAAACATACTGTTTACGGTTTTTCTAAAGGTAAATAGTTTAAACGTCGTCTTGTTTGTGTTTGCTTGTAAATAATTTGCAATGTAAAACCTAGATTATACTTTTTGTTGTTTAAATAAAACTTTTTTAAAAAAATTAAAAAATGATTTAAGTCGATAACTTATCAAATAAATATACATCAACTTAAAATTGATATATTTATTCTTATCTTTCGATTTCAATAAAAACATTTAATCCAAACATTAAAGAAGTATTTTTTAATTTAACAGAGGGTTATCAGATTTTAAATAATTTTTTCATTTTTAAACGGACAATACTTAAAAAAGCTTTTCAAAACTTATTTAATTTTCTTTGTACAAAATTGCTATTTTAAAATTAATTACCTTTGCTGTAAAAATTTGGAATATAATGAAACATTTTTCAAAATTTACTTTTTAAGTTGCTTGTATTTTAGAAAATGATTGTAGTTATCACAAAGCAACATCTTTGCTTAGTATTGTAGACGAAGCATTTGTTCGTGAGTTATTTGCTCGCCTGCAAAAATTGACTAAAAGAATATATCTTAAGTCACGATACGGTTTCACACCAAACCGCTTTACTATGGATACGATTTTTCTTGTGCCAACTACAGAAACAAATGCAAAGACCAACATAAGATTTTGTATAATGTGTTCATTGACCTTACCAAAGCTTTTGACTTTGCAAATAGAGAGGCTCAGTTCTCGATACTGCTGAAGGCTAGCTACCTTTGTAAACCTCTTTAATACGTTGAAAACATTTGACAAGAACATTAAGAAAATAGTTTAATATGATGGATACTGCGTTGAACTATTTACCATCAAAAACGGAGCAAGACAAGGATATGACCTTATCTCCAACGCTCTTTAGGATTTCCTTCCCAATTTTACTAAAAATAGCGTTTCATGCGTCTACTAGAGAAATCTACTTTCATTCAAGGTTTTATGGAGGTCTAATTAATGCATCAAGTCTAAGGCGAAAAATACGGTAGAAAAGATTACCATTTGTGACCCTCTAATTGCCAATCACGCAGCAATTGTTACAAATTCAGCAAAAACCTACAGATGCCGATGGACCGATTTTCATCTTGTACTTTGAGGCTGTTAATAATTTTATCTATCTTTGTTGAAAAATAGCATCATCAAAATCAATAAAAGCAATCGAAACCATCAGTCGTATCGGTAAAACGTTCGCTACATTTAAAAACTTTTTAAGAGAGGGCTTTCCTTAGTTGTACAATGCGACTACTAACAACGGTAAGCAACGACTGAATGAACAACGATAGAAGGAACTAGTATTTTGGAATAAACCATAATAGTTTGACAACATATTTACGTGAGCGGTAAAATACTCTTCAGATATACAACCCAAATATATCACAGTCTCCTCAGCCGAATAGTTGGGCCAAACAGCAAACACCACTTTTTACAGCGACCACCATGAACGCTCATTGGTCCAATCTGTGGCTTCAGAGGTACATCTTTAGAAATTTACAAACCCTCTGCCGCTGTTTATCCTGCTTTTCGGATGCAACCTTTGGTTCGTGAACCATCAAAAGTAGTCTCTACATCACTTGCATTGTATTGCGCTGCAAATAGTAAAACTTCATTAATAAACTGTGATCTTGACTGAGTGATCCTCTTCTTCAGTTTCTCCCAATTCTCATCATGTAACTCTCCGGACTTCAGCACCAATCTTACTGCTCTTGAGATTCCCTTACATTTCTCCAAATACTTTTTACATTCGCGTAAAGTCATCTTTCTGTCTGCCACAGATTTTAGATATTTTCATAATGACTTTGTAACTCACCTAATGAGTTGCCCCAAATAATAATATTATCAAGATACACCCATGTACCCTTTTATTTTTCTGTAATTATTTTCAAAACTTCGGATCTCTCTTTCCTCTCATAGAGAATTAACGGAGCTAATCCGAAAATTTACAAGTTCATCTTAATGGGTGAGCAAAAATCTCATTGCTTCCTCCAATAACTTTGGATTTGTTGAGGGCTGAAGTTTTATTTGAAGTCTCAAACGTTCTGGATCATAACACTCTATCTGTCTAACAGAGTTGTCATTAGATGACTGAGGAATCTCTACTTTAAATTTATTTCGAGTGAATCTTGAAGTTCTGAACAACCTTTCCACTTACAAAGCTTTTCGAGGATCTGATATTAATACGAGCTTTAACTATCATGCCTTTTATCGAGACGTCCACCGTTGCATGGCTTAATTTCTTCGGCGATCCAGTAAATAAATGATACAATGATAAAAACTGACTCGACTATAATGGCCTTTCATAAATAGAAAGAATAAATATGAATTCTTCTACTATTATCGTAGAAACGAAAAAATTTAAATTCCATTAATATATCAGTTGATAAAATATTGAAAAAATTTGATAAAAATCGGTGAAAACACCACCTTGGTAAGCAGAAAATTAAACTCATCGATTATTGAAGTTGATTCGAGAAATTAACTTACAAATGGTCAGGTTTCATGGAAACCAATATCGATTTAATTAAGCCACAAAGAAATCTTATTTTTCTGCTGGGAGTAAGTGACATGTTAATGGAGATAGTGATGAACTTCTTTATTATTTAAAAACTTATGAATTCAAACAAATGATTTAAATGATTGATCTGATAAAAGCAACAATCTTGTTTTTAAAATAACCTCATCAACAACTAAACAAGAAGTGTTATTTGAAGATAAGAGTACTGCAAAGATGAACAACTTTTTTGTCATAAATTTAATTGCAGCTAAGCTATTTTAATTTGTGACTTTTTTTCTATTTTTGAAATAATCTTCAGAAAAAAAGGAAAGTTATATCAATTGATGTAGAGCAAAATGTTGAGCGACATTTAATAAGAACAAATTATATAAGCAAAAAACATAACTTGAAAACAAAACTTCTTATATCTTTATTTCACAATTATTTCAAAATTCAGAAACACAAATATACAAACTCAGTAATTGTAATAAAAATGATTATATATATAAAGCTTTATTCAAATAAATAAGGCGACTAGCACAGCGATAAATATATTAACGATAAGCACTATCGTCCAACAAGCCTATTACCGAATGACTGTCATTCATACATTAGTTACATTCAACACATTTACTTTAGCGTTTAATTGCTTTACTGTTTTACATTTCGAATATATCACAGTAATGAAAATGTTTTATTTTATTTTTTTTTGAATTATTAAGAAATAATTTACAAATTATTTTATAAATTTATTTTTTTACTTTTGATTCACATTCAACTTGCCAAATTTCTGCTTTATGTTTATACTGGGATGGATATAATAGAACATATATATTCACAAGTAGAAATGTAAAGTGAATACTTCATATATTTAATCAAATATTTGTATGGTGGTTTTAAGCAATACATTACAAATTTTTAAAAAATAAAAACATGATGTGTACAAATATAAAGTAGAAATCTTAAAAAAATTAAAGTTTATTAAAATAAAATAAAAGTCTTTGAAAGTTATTTAAAAATAAAAATATCAAACGATTTTTTGACCGAAATATTTTTAGAAGGCTACTTAGTGTAAAGCTCAAAGTATAGAATACAATTTTATAAATTATCAAATTGTAATGATAATAACTCAAGAGGGCTTTACTCAGTTGTAAAATGCGACTAGCAACAACCGTACATCTACGAACTTACCACAGTCAGCTACAGAATAAACTAGGTGTATACAGTAGTAAATGATGAAAAGTTTACATAAGCAGCAAATTATTCTAAGGTTACCAAATTCAAATATACCACACCAATCCATTGATTTATTGATAAAACTAACCCAGATTAAGTTACTAAAAAGGCTTTAACAACTTATTTAGAGCTTTTAACATTTGAACTATTACATTAATAGGACGAATAGACTTAGCACATATTTGAAAGCTTAAAAGATTTTCTTTTTCTTTTATCTTAAATAATAAATAATAATAATAATCTTAATTAAGACGAATGTTAATCGTATAGTGATTGGCATATTCATTAGATACTCAAGCTTTTAACAAACTTTTTTACATATTATTATGAAAATAGTTAATCAATCTTGGATTAACTAATAAGAGGCTAAAATTAAAAGATGCTGCTGTGACTAAATTTATGCTTTGTACTGTAAGCACAGTGCTTTTAGTGAAATTAAATTAGCTTCACTTGTAAAATATAAGTCTTAAGCAATTTCTGTAGTCTACCAAACTGATAATACACAAAAAATCACTCCTAAAACTCAATATAGTATATTTTATTCAAGTGAAACAGAAGCTAAATATATCATATAGTTTTTTAGGATTAAATAGCAGACTAGTAAGGATTATTATCCATCTCTTTGACCATACAAACATTTTTAATTCATTATTTGAACCTAAATAATCAATAAGAATATTAAAACCAAAATTCTATCTCATGCAATTTGAAGAATAAAGGCATAACTAGAAATTAATTAAAATCTTTTATTTAAAAGTTAACAGGCTTTTCTGAGATTAGCTTATAATTAAATCTAAAGTATTAAAAGAAACATAGAAACTAAAACTTACGCTCTATTATTTTCCTTGAGTTTTTTCATCATCTCCATTATTTTCGTTTTTAATCCAGGCTTAGCTAAAGATTAATAAATTATTAGCAACTAAATAAAAGTTCGATCAAAGTTCAACGGTGAGAAACCTTTAAAGATTGTTGAATTTATTTTCTTCATTAATTTTGGGCTAATAACTGATTTAATAGCAACAGCAAGACGTTTTAATTCGACAGCAAAATCTTTGTGAAATTGTTTTTCATCAAGATTCTAAAAAAGTATCCATAATAGAGAAACATTCTTTTCATTAATAAAATTTTGGCTACTAAACCTCTATATTCTTCACCAATTTATTAAACGCCACCAGCTCATTCATAATCTCAGGGTCACTATAAACAATTTCAGTTTTATTCACAGATATCCTTAAATTGACCAAAAAATTAAACTATTATTTTCATAAATTAAGAGCTATTTTTAGAACTGGTGTAAACCACTTTAGTAATCAGTAAAAACTTAAGTACACCAACCTTTTAGACATTTCTTCAACCAACGATGAAAACATCAATACTGTAAGTAGTTTCAGAAACATTTTTATGACTTTTGAGTATTGTAAAACAAAAAACCTAAAAACGACAATTAAATAATATTTTATTTAATACAAAAGTTCTTTTTTTAATGAAACTAGAATTTGTTTATATATTGAAAGTATCAAATAGAAAACTTAAATAGAAACTTTGTACTTTTTCAAAGCTTATATATTAGATTTGAAACAACAAAGTAAAGCCCCTGCAAAGGAAACTCCCTTTAAACAGGAAAACTAAACAGCTTATAGTTTATACAAATTTTGTTTTGAATTGATGATGTTGACTATTTCAGTAAAAAGTTTTTATTCTCAATATCCTCACTTTAGAAGTTAAATGGTTGTGTGCTATTATACCTATTTTTTGATTAGCAATAGTTTTGTCATTTTAAAAATAATACTTGAAATGATACTAGTCAAGCTGCAAAACGCATCAACTAATTTCAAATGTCTTAAAATTGTTTTTAATATTTTGATTTTTAAAATCTTATGTGCTAAATTTGTTTGTCCTATTAATTTAGTAGTTTAAATTTTAAAAGTCCTACCTCTAATAAGTCGTAGGAAAAAAGCTCTAAATAAGTTATTAAAGTCTTTTTAGTGGCTTAATTTGTGAAAAATTATCAAAAATTCAATGGTTTGTAGCTTTTGTACCGTGGTTAGTAGTCGCATTTTACAACTAAGGAAAGCCCTTTCTTAAAAAGTTTTTAAATGTAGCGAACGTTTTACCGATACGACTAATGGTTTCGGCTTTTATTGATTTTGATGATGTTATTTTTCAACAAAGATAGATAAAATTATTAACAGCCTCAAAGTACAAGATGAAAATCGGTCCATCGGCATCTGTAGGTTTTTTGCTGAATTTGTAACAATTGCTGCGTGATTGGCAATTAGAGGGTCACAAATGGTAATCTTTTCTACCGTATTTTTCGCCTTAGACTTGATGCATTAATTAGACCTCCATAAAACCTTGAATGAAAGTAGATTTCTCTAGTAGACGCATGAAACGCTATTTTTAGTAAAATTGGGAAGGAAATCCTAAAGAACGTTGGAGATAAGGAGATATCCTTGTCTTGCTCCGTTTTTGATGGTAAATAGTTCAACGCAGTATCCATCATATTAAACTATTTTCTTAATGTTCTTGTCAAATGTTTTCACCATATTAAAGAGGCTTACAAAGGTAGCTAGCCTTCAGCAGTATCGAGAACTGAGCCTCTCTATTTGCAAAGTCAAAAGCTTTGGTAAGGTCAATGAACACATTATACAAAATCTTATGTTGGTCTTTGCATTTGTTTCTGTAGTTGGCACACAGAAAAATCGTATCCATAGTAAAGCGGTTTGGTGTGAAACCGTATCGTGACTTAAGATATATTCTTTCAGTCAATTTTTGCAGGCGAGCAAATAACACACGAACAAATGATTTATCTACAATGCTAAGCAAAGATGTTGCTTTGTGATAACTACAATCATTTTCTAAAATACAAGCAACTTAAAAAGTAAATTTTGAAAAATGTTTTATTATATTCCAAATTTTTACAGCGAAGGTAATTAATTTTAAAATAGCAATTTTGTACGAATAAATTTTATAAGTTTTGAAAAGCTTTTTTAAGTATTGTCCGTTTAAAAATGAAAACAATATTTGAAATTTGATAACCCTCTGTTAAATTAAAAAATACTTCTTTAATGTTAAGATTAAATGTTTTTATTAAAATCGAAAGATAAGAATAAATATATCAATTTTAAGTTGATGTATATTTATTTGATAAGTTATCGACTTAAATCATTTTTTAATTTTTTTAACAAAGTTTTATTTGAACAACAGAAAGTACATTGCAGATTTTACATTGCAAATTATTTACAAGCAAACACAAACAAGACGACGTTTAAACTATTTACTTTTAGAACAATCGTAAACAGTATGTTTAAAAATAACCTTGTTTAAAAGCATTATTCAGAAATAACCAAAAAAATATTTTTCCTTGAGATAGATAAACAATAAATTGTGACATTTAGAAATATGATTTATTAATTTTGAATAAACATGAAATTAACTTTCAATAAATTTTAAGTTTTATTGATTCTGTTGAAAATAAAAACAAACCTTAAACTTTATACTAAATCTGTTATTTGATAATTTCAATTTTTTATTATTATTGTCATTTAAGTTAATATTCAACTAAAAATCTTTTTGTAATCACAAATAAAAATATCTATTTTAAAAGCAGATCAATATAAATCGCATCGACGATTAAGCTGTTTTAAAAGAATATAGTTCGTAGCTCGATAAGAAATTAAGTTTAATAGTTAAGATGATAAGTGATTTTAAAAGTAGCTAATTATTTTTTTAGAAATATGTCTGAAGTAGGTTGGAAGGATGATGCTTTTACTTTTGATGAAGAAAAAAATGTTAAAAATGGAATTCATAAAAACACCAAAACACAGTGTGCGGTTCAAAAAACTACTTTCTATGATTTTGATGTTTTATTAAAAGAAATTGGGCAGCTTGGAAAATATCAGATATTTCTAATTGCTTTAGTTTATTGGATTACTTTACCAACAGGTTAAAAGTCTTTTATATAGCAATTAAAATAATTTCATTCAAATTAATTGACATCATCAATTCTATAGTCTAAAGTACAAACAGATTTCAAATTTGACTTTTTGATATTTGAAACTTCTTCAGCTATATAAACAAATCTTTCATTTGATTGTTCACGGTGCTCATGACAAAGCTTACAAAGTCCAAAAATTTATTTTAGTTTACTTGCAACCTAGTTTATTTAACTGATTTTAAAATATAAAATATCAAAACGCCAAAAGATAGTTAAAAGCTTTAATGAGACATTAAAAAAGACTTCTTTAACGTAAAAGAGATCTTTACATTTTAAACTTAAATACAAAATAAAAAAACTAAAACTCGATATTTTAAAGTGATAAGCATCTGTACAGTTAGTTTGATTTTCACAAAACTTATTCGAATTTTTTCAAGGAATGAATCAAGTTGCATCTGTTTTTTTAGCAGCTCTACCTGATCACAGGTAAACTAATTTGTACAACTTACAACACTAAAATTATAATAATTTCAGATGTAATATTGATCCAATAGACAACGAAGATTTTTATAATCTTACAGAAGAAGAGATCAAGACTAGAATGTTACCCCTAAACTCAGTGACAGGGGTATTTAGTCGATCAGAAATTTAAGTTCAATGTATTTGTTTAGAAAACTTGAGATTTTCTTAGCAAACAAAAAGTATTTAAACTTCAAATTATAATTTATCCAATTGTTTTTACAGAAACCTGACTCTTGTACACGTTATAATTACAATTTAACATCTTGCAAACCGCCAAGCTTAAGCTGCATCGAACCTTATCCACCAAGCGATGATATTTCAGTGATTAGCTGTGACCAGAGCTATTGGTATGATGATTCAGTCTATATTTCAACAGTTACTACAGAGGTTCGAAGATATTTTCGTGATAATGATTTGTAGTGACTTCATTTGAAGTATTTTGTATTTTCTTAAACCTGTTACCTTGTTGGTGATTCGCGGGCAGGTTCTTTGTCTTCCAAAAAATAAAATGAAATTTAATAGAATATGCATTTATTTTAGTGGAACCTCGTTTGTGACCAAACGATTATCGGTACAGTCGTAACAGCTGTTTACTTTTGTGGAATCTTATTCAGCTCTGTGATTGGTGGAAATGTTATAGATCGGTAAAACCAACGTTCAGACATAATAAAAACATTTTCTAGGATTAACAAGTTTCTAATGGAATAAATTTTTGCGATTATTCGTCAGCTACGGGCGTCTTCCTGTTATGTTGGTGACTCAAATAGCTTTAAGTGGAATTGGAATTGGTTGTGCTTATTCACCAAATATCGTTACATTTGCAGCGTTGAGGTTCTGTCTGGCTCTTTTCGTGCAAGCTGGATTTATCGGATCTTTTGTTTATAGTAAGTTTTAGTTTCAAATTCATCAATGGTTGCTAAGGATTAAATTTGAGGTCGTTGGACAGTCGTCAGACTGAATTTGAATATCTGAATTTTTTATTATTTATAAATTAATTGTTCTTAAAAGTTTTTGATAATTACTAAATAATTATTGTATTATATATTCTTTATAAATATTTTACCACTATGTGATGATATGCAAACTAAATGATGTTCTAACTAAACTTCTGAAGACTCATTTCTTTAAATCGGTGTTGGGTTCCACTGAATTACATTTTTGTCTTTACTTAATTTTACTTAATTTTTTACAATTTTGAGTCTTTCTCAATGAAATCAGTTTATGGGAATCATTTGTTCATTCTCGTTGACTCTTAAACTGTTCAATGAAGCATTTTAGATCTGTTAAATTGAACAAAATATTTTCAAAATCTATAAATTTGCTAAAACTTACATATTCAAAAAAAAAATAGACAGAAAATAGTTCGGGGTTCAGGTTATCATAATTTTAGCTCCAACGTCTCAGGATCAAGTCCCAAAATTAAGCTGATAAAACCCTATAAAACCTTTGTAAGCACCTCAGTGTCTTAAGGTGCTGTGGACTTTTAAAACCATAGATATCTTTCAGTTGTTGAAATCGTCGGAGAAAAGTGGAGAACCGCGGCCGGCATCTTTACTCAATTCTTTGTTGCTTTAGGATACATGTGTCTCTCAGGATTTGCATATAATTGGAGGGATTGGAGAGATCTACAATTTGCTATTTCGTTTGTTCCTCTTCCTTTTCTGTTATTCTGGATTTTTATTCCTGAATCGCCGAGGTTCTAAAGCTAGTTTTTGATCATCTGACTGAAATGAAAATTCTTTTTTATCAAGTTTATAACTTCTTAAATATTCATTTTTATTTTTATTTTCTGAAAACTAAATTGGTGAAAAATTGATTATTTTATAAATATTCTTATTTTTTCGTTAAAAGTTTATTATTATTATTATTGTTGGAAAACTTTTAATATTTGATTTTAATGTTTAAAAAATCTAAAAATGGATTTTAAAAGTTTAAAGATGAAAACAAAATTTACAGGTGGCTATTTGATACAAACCAGAATAAAAAGGCAATAAAAATCTGTGAAAAAATGGCCAAATACAATGGAAGGACTTTAAGTTCAGAGGTTTGGAAGAAGGCAGAAGAATCTGGAAAACAAATTCAAGTAAAAAGAAATTGAAAAATTTATAAGATTACAAAATGTTGTCTCCAGCAAAACAATGGAACTCAAGAAAATTATTCGCCATGGGAACTTTTCAAAAGACCCAAAATGCGTCTAGTGACCTTAAACATTATGTTTATTTGGTTTGTCAGTTGTCTGGTTTATTATGGTCTTTCATTTAACGCTGGTTCTTTGGCAGGTTAGAAAATATTCAATTTAGTTGTATGCTTGTTATAAAAAGTCTGATTTGTGAACCAGTGACTCTGGTTAGATTACATATTTAAGATTTAATCAAGGACAGTGAGTTAATTAGCACCTTGAATAGTAAAAGTCTCCCGGCTGACTGCCCTAGAAAATAAAACTTATTGCGCTTGGTGGTTGAAGTTGCTGAAGACACATTTAACTAGCTTCTCTTAACTAACTTAATTTAGTTAATTTCAGAAATTTTCAAAAAATAAAATTAAGGTTACTTAATTTTTTGCATTTAATTGTGAAATATGCGATCAAATCATTTTCAATTTATAATTTAAAATTTTAAATGTATAAATTTTCAGGAAGCGATTTTTTGAACAATACTTTAAATGGATTAGTCGAATTTGTAGCTTACATTTTCATATCTATTACGATGGATCGGTTTGGGAGAAAATCACTTTTGTGTGGATGCCTAATCTTGGGTGGCGTAGGATGTCTTTCTTCGACTGTTTTTAATCATTATGCTGCTGATAATCAAGGTGAAACTTCAAGCAAATTAAAACATTTCAGTTTTATTTAAAAACAATTTGTAAACCCTTTTCTTGTGTTTAATACAATTTAAAAAACAAAATATTAAAAGAAGCAAACTGAAATATTAATTCAACAACTTAAACTGAAATATTAATTCAACAATTTAAACTGAAATTATAAAATTAAAGATAAATAAAGGTTAGGAAACATTTGTCCGTAAAACTTTTGGAAAATCAAACAAGAGAATCAGCAATAATAAATTCAAAAGCAACTTTTCATTTTCGAAAAATATTTTTGGTAACACTTTTTCATCTTTTGCAGCCCTTGTAACTTGTGGAACAGTTTTTGCTTTAATCGGAAAAATGGCTGTCTCAGGATCATTTGCAATTGTTTACATTTTTACAGCTGAACTCTACCCAACAATAGTCAGGTAATTATCTCCAGTTTCTTTCAAAATTGCAGCTAAATTGTCTGTTTAGAAGCACAGCTGTTGGCCTGGGCTCTATGGCTGCTAGAGTCGGAAGTATCATAACACCTTTCACACTGCAATTGCAAGATACAATCCCTTGGCTCACAAGTGTAAGATGGAAAATTTGCGGAAAATTAACTAAAAATAAATTTGGAAACATTATTTTTTAATTTAGCAGAAATTAAATAAAAAATCAATCAAAAATATAACCATTAATCCTATCAGAAACATTTAATTTGTTTTATTTTAAGGAAAACGTTTTTAAAATATTCTTATTTTAGCTACAAAAAGTTAGTTTTTAGATTCTCTAAAAGCTTTTAAATCTGGTATTTTCTCAAACTTGAAGACAGCATACATTTGTAACTTTTTATTCATTGTTTGATTTAAGTAAAAAAGATTTAATCAAAGACTTTTAATCAAATTAACCTCCAATAAAATGACTAAAGATTGTCGGCTTGATACACTTGTAGTTTGAAAGTTGTAGTTAATAATATTTACGATGTTAAACGGTTTTAATAATAAATTTCGATATCTGCCGATAAATATTTGATTTACAGATCAAACAATCTTGATATTTTTTAGCTGCTTCCATTTATTTGAAGTCAAAGCAATCAAATATTTGAAGTTTTGTTATAATCTTTTTACTTTTATGAAAACAATTTTTTTTGGCAGGTTATTTTTGGAATTTTAGCCCTTTTAGCTGGTGGACTGGCGTTAATTTTACCTGAGACAACTGGAAAACAACTTCCAACTAATTTGGATGACGCAGAGGCGTTTTACAAAGGATCAAATTTGTGAGAATTAGAGATTTTTAGTGAAGATTAAAATTAAAAACTTTAAACAACGTTACCTCTTAGCTTTGGTTGTAATGTTTTAACAGTATTTGCATAAGTTTGTAAACATAAGTTTTGATTTTGGCAAGTTTCTAAGCTTCCTTAAGATTAGTTTTACAAAGTTTTTAATTTTTTTCTATTTTTTAGAAATTTTTTGATTAAAATTCAAAAAGTTCATTTAATTTAAATATTTTTCCCAACAAACAAATTTGAAAAATTGAACAGAGTTAAAAAAAATTCTTCTCTAAGATTTTTTCTAAATTCATTTTTAATCTGTTAATAAAAATAATTTAAATCTATAATAATCTGATTATTCTTCGACTTCTAAAAAGCTTTTTTGATACTACAGAAGTTTGACACAAAAAAACTTCTTTACATTATAACTATTTTCGAAAACTACTTTCAGATCAGATACAAGAACAGATTCCAAAGCAGAAGACCTAGAAAAAGTAATTGAAGGTAAATAGGACAAATGTTTAACTTTTCTTGAAACTCTTAGTGATAAATTTTAAATATGTGATTTCAAATAAATTTCCAAAAATCTATATTTTTTTCTTTTATATTTTATGGATGAAATAAGTTTTTAAACTAAAATATTTTGATTTATTCATTTATTTATTACAATAAACGAAGAGCTTGCCAGAAAAGAGCAACTTTCGTTAACACTTATTTTATGAAACATTATTATTATATATTATTAAATTGAAAATATACAAAAAAATAGATGTAATCAGATGACATTTCAAGAGGACAATATAAAAATGAATAATTACAAAAATATGCAAATAATATAGTTATTATGTATGTTAGTAATATACTTTGACATGTTAATATCTGATGGCAGTTGGCTCCAAGTACTGACTGTCCGATATGAGAACAAATTGCTCTAATTAGAGTACCAGGTGATATTGGCTTATGAAGGTAATATTTGTCGTTTGAGTTATGAGAAAGACTAATGGAATAGAAAGTATTGAATTGAAAGTCAACTAAATTGTGAAAAAATTTAAAAATAAGAATGAAGTTCCATTTAATCCGTTGAAATTACAACGTATCTAAACTCAAGTAGCTGAGATCATGTTCATCATAAAGTTTCCTCTACATACCATGTCTTTTAAATTTTGCCTGAACAGATTGACTACTTAATATATCACTAATGTCATATGGCATCTATGCACTGTATTATATTCAAGATTTAAACGTACGTACAATTTAAAGAAGTTGAAAAAGAAGTATGCATTCTTAGAATTAAAAGTCTTAACAATAAGGTAAACAAGATTGATTGATTTTGTAAAGATTTTAAAATACAATTGTGCAAATTAAAGGCAGATGACAGGGTAATGCCAAGGTCTCTAACCAAAAATATTTGTGGGCTAATAAATCCATTGATGAAATATTGATTCGAGAAATGTGCAGCTGGTTGAAGGAAGAAAGTTTTAAGTTCAGACTTTGTGAACTGGATTCTGAGCTGCCAGTTCATATACCAGTTTTCTACAACGTTTAGAGTTGTTTGAAGTTTTGGAGGATAACAAGATAATAGTTTGAAGTCATCTGCATACACAAACACACTGACATCATCTATTGCTACTAGTCTTCTGATGAGGTTTTCAATTAAAATTAAAAATAGAAGGGGTCAAGTGTGGAACCCTGAAGAGGCCCACTGGTGACTTTACTAGGAATAGATGAAGATCTTTCAGCACGATTGTTTTGGATTCTACCTTATAAGTAATCTTCAATCCATTTTAAGATAAAGCTATTGATTTTTTTTTTGCTAAAACAATAAGGAGATTGTTGTGTCGGACAGAATAAAATACCTTTGGAAAATTACGATACATGATGTCATAAGGAGTATTGGAAGCCATACTGGACATCAGGTATTAGATAGTTCTCCATCAAATGAATGGTCATATGATTGTGAATGATGTGTTCTTCAGTTCTACAGATAACTGAAGTCAACGAAACTGGTCTGTAGTTAAGTGCAGTGTTTCTGGGACCCTTTTTATGAATTGGAGTAATAACAGCCTTCTTCCAAATTTGTGGAACTCTTCCTCGCCTCAGAGTGATATTAAAGAGTACATATAAAGGCAGTGATAAAGATGAAGTAGTCTTTCTCGATAACAAAGCAATAAACTGAGTCAGGTGTTGGAAAATAATGATTTTAGAGAAGTGATAGCCTTAGTTAACATATCGACCGTTATTTCAAGATCTACCATCTCAGAGACATTTGTAAGAATATCGGAGTAGGAGAGAGAAGGAGAATTGCAATCATCGGTTAGAAAAATGTTATTAAATTGATTGTTTAGCACCTCAGCTTTATTTTCTGGTTCCATCACACGATGGTTGTTGCTATCATGCGAGAGAGGCATTTGAGATCTCTCCTTGAGCTTGTGACAGGTGTTTGCCGAATGGGAATGATGAGGACAAATGGGCTGTGCTTGTGAATTGTGTAGCCCTAGAAGTGTACCAGTACTTTGAGATCTATCAGATTTATGTAGAAGCTGATGCGACGCTGGAACGGTTGTATATAAAGAGACCCATAGAAATTTTGTTGCATCATCTGCTACGCACAAAGAAGCAGAAGTCAAGTCAATCTGTAGAAGACTTTTGTTACAGTTTGGTATGTGTGGACAAGCACTGTAATTTTAGGAGTGTCACAGTAGCAGAACAGCAAGTGTGTAACGGCTGTTAGAGGGTGAAACTTTGAAGAAGAAGTCTTCGGAGCCAATACTTCGGAGCTGGCAGATCGGTTAAAGCTGCAGAAGAAGCAGTGAATTCGATGGAATTCAATGAGGAGGAAAACCAAGCGGAATCGACAATAGTGGCCATGAAGGAAGTTTGTGTAAAATGTGGAGGTAGAAAACCTCATAATTTTAAAAGATACCCAGCTGGTTCGAGCATATGCTTTAAATGTGGGAAGAAGGGACACAATAGTCGAGTATATCATCTTCAGAAGAGGTCTCCCGAGAAACGGTTGAGAATAGAAAGAATGGAGAGAGTTGCAATGACTGGCCAAGGGCATGACGTGTTGGGGCTCACTCGATTTTCAAAGAAATTGAACGACGCGATAGTAGATGTCTCTATTTAAGGCTTTTATTGATACTGGATCTTCGAAAAGTTTTGTAAGTAGAAAGGTTGTTCAGAGATTGAAAGTTCAGAAGACTCAAATCCATTTAAGGTGGAAATGGCTTAATCATCTAAGATGTGCAAAATAAATAAGTTTTGCAACATCAACCTCCATTTGTTAAAGAAACAGTATAGAAATGTAAAACTGTTTGTCATGGAGGGCCTCAGTGTAGAGGTGGTGCTTGGAAGGGACTTTAGATGTGGGCAGCGAGGATTCGCTGATGTCACATTTGTGTGATGCTCAAATTGAGTCATCTAAGAAGCAGTCGCATAAGAAACGAAATAAGAGAAGAGCTGCGATGACGGCCCAGACGAGAGTTGAGTATTTGCGCGTGACTCAGCTTAATGAAAGAGCATCTGGACGCTCTAATTATTATGAGGTAGAAAAGCTAAAAGGAGAAGCAGAAGATGAGTTACTACATCACGAGCCAAAGAACAAGTAATGAACTTACTGTATCTAATCAGGGATCAATCAGGAGGCCTAAGTTTTCTTGCTGCGAGAAAGAGCAAGACGGGAGCAATCACAAACGGCGACGGGAAAGATGTTAGCGTTTTTCCAAGATTAATAGTGAATTCCGTAGAAGTTGTTACAACTGCAGCGGAAGAGAGGGTAGTATTAGCGAGACAACAAACTTGCTATAATTTTCATTGATGTTTTTTGCGTTGTTCTTTTATTCAGAATGCACATTTTTGGTAGAACAGCTTCGTACCACCCACAGTTCGTAAGTCGGCCGAATACACAAAAATGAATTTAAACAGGTTGCAGTATTTACCCTGCTAGAGCTATCAGCTGATGACTAGATGCTGCTGGAAAATAATGTATTGTTCAAGTTTAAAATTGAAACAAGGCTTTAGTTTTAAATGTACAATAATTATGTATGGGATGTTGGCAGTCGGGAGTCGGTTTGGAAGGCTTGGAACTACTATCATATAATACATATTTGATCTTCGTTGTTGACAGTCTGGTTAGAGATGGATGTGACAGTGCAATACGAGGGCTTGATACAAAGAAATAAATCTTTTTTTCTAAAAAGAGTTGGTTCATTTTTCCTTCTTTTCCTTTTTCAAAAATTATCTACATTAGAAATATAAGAAATTAAAAAAAAATAATTATTTATCTTCTTATCGGGTCGTTTTTTTTCGAGTTTGTCATGATCTTTACTTTCATCTAAATGATCTAAAGCCTCGACCAAAGTTTTGTTTTCACCGAGGATTTTTAGAGTAATAAAACATAAAAAAATTGAATAAAATTCTACAAGTTAAAAATGCTGCTACTCAAATTAAAGTAAAAATCTTGTTCATATGGAATCCTTATTCCTGAAAGCTTATTTGAAGATAATTTATAGATTAGATGAAACCAAAGAAACTAATTATTCATCTTGGTACGGTCCTAGCTTCATCTAGAAACTGTTATCTGTAAAAAGCTCCTTGTTAAACAATTTCACGTTAATATCAAATAAAGTGTCATCGCTTTGAAAGAACGTTTAAATGAAAAATGGTCACGTGATATCAGCTGATAAAAACTTTTCAATCGCTAAAATAAAGCTTTGATTCACGGAACATTTGTTTTAAAAAGTATCTTACAAAACAATCTCTGCTTATCGATCAAGACTTAGTTCGACTTGCTTCTTTTGGTAGGGTGTACTTTTTAGTAAGGTGTGCCAAAACGTCTAAAAATTTGGTTGATGAACTTTGTTTAAAGCTAGATATTTCAAATCTTTGTTGAATAACTGATTTCTTACTTACAACTTCATACAACAAATCTTAAAGTATCTTGATTATCTTAAACTAGTTTTAATGTTTAGTTTAACAAAAGCTTTCATATTTGTCTGAAACCTCCTTTTCTTGAAACAACTACAAAGTTAACGCATTGAGAGTAAATAAAAAATAAACTTTTAAAGTTTCAGCTATTTGAACATAGTTGGTTTAAAATAAAAGAGCAATTAAACATTTTTTTAGAATAAAAATAAAACTTAAAAAAATTGAAGATTTGTTTGCAGTCTTTCATCATTTTACATTTATAGTATTTTTATTGAAAATAAATAAGTACAGACTAAGTTAGTTTATACAAGATTTAAAAAAATCAAAATATTAAAAACAACTTTAAGACATTCGAAATTAGTTGATGCGTTTTGCAGCTTGACTTTTGACTAGTATCATTTCAAGTATTATTTTTAAAATGACAAAACTATTGCTAATCAAAAAATAGGTATAATAGCACACAACCATTTAAACTTCTAAAGTGAGGATATTGAGAATAAAAACTTTTTACTGAAATAGTCAACATCATCAATTCAAAACAAACTTTGTATAAACTATAAGCTGTTTAGTTTTCCTGTTTAAAGGGAGTTTCCTTTGTAGGGGTTTTACTTTGTTGTTTCAAATCTAATATATAAGCTTTGAAAAAGTACAAAGTTTCTATTTAAGTTTTCTATTTGATACTTTCAATATATAAACAAATTCTAGTTTCATTAAAAAAAGAACTTTTGTACTAAATAAAATATTATTTAATTGTGTTTTTAGGTTTTTTGTTTTACAATACTCAAAAATCATAAAAATGTTTCTGAAACTACTTACAGTATTGATGTTTTCATCGTTGGTTGAAGAAATGTCTAAAAGGTTGGTGTACTTAAGTTTTTACTGATTACTAAAGTGGTTTACACCAGTTCTAAAAATAGCTCTTAATTTATGAAAATAATAGTCTAATTTTTTGGTCAATTTAAGGATATCTGTGAATAAAACTGAAATTGTTTATAGTGACCCTGAGATTATGAATGAGCTGGCGGCGTTTAATAAATTGGTGAAGAATATAGAGGTTTAGTAGCCAAAATTTTATTAATGAAAAGAATGTTTCTCTATTATAGATACTTTTTTAGAATCTTGATGAAAAACAATTTCACAAAGATTTTGCTGTCGAATTAAAACGTCTTGCTGTTGCTATTAAATCAGTTATTAGCCCAAAATTAATGAAGAAAATAAATTCAACAATCTGTAAAGGTTTCTCACCGTTGAACTTTGATCAAAATTTTATTTAGTTGCTAATAATTTATTAATCTTTAGCTAAACCTGGATTAAAAACGAAAATAATGGAGATGATGAAAAAACTCAAGGAAAATAATAGAGCGTAAGTTTTAGTTTCTATGTTTCTTTTAATACTTTAGATTTAATTATAAGCTAATCTAAGAAAAGCCTGTTAACTTTTAAATAAAAGATTTTTATTAATTTCTAGTTATGCCTTTATTCTTCAAATTGCATGAGATAGAATTTTGGTTTTAATATTCTTATTGATTATTTAGGTTCAAATAATGAATTAAAAATGTTCCTATGGTCAAAGAGATGGATAATAATCCTTACTAGTCTGCTATTTAATCCTAAAAACTATATGATATATTTAGCTTCTGTTTCACTTGAATAAAATATACTATATTGAGTTTTAGGAGTGATTTTTTGTGTATTATCAGTTTGGTAGACTACAGAAATTGCTTAAGACTTATATTTTACAAGTGGAGATAATTTAATTTCACTAAAAGCACTGTGCTTACAGTACAAAGCATAAATTTAGTCACAGCAGCATCTTTTAATTTTAGCCTCTTATTAGTTAATCCAAGATTGATTAACTATTTTGATAATAATATGTAAAAAATTTTGTTAAAAGCTTGATTATCTAATGAATATGCCAATCACTATACGATTAACATTCGTCTTAATTAAGATTATTATTATTATTTATTATTTAAGATAAAAGAAAAAGAAAATCTTTTAAGCTTTCAAATATGTGCCAAGTCTATTCGTCCTATTAATGTAATAGTTCAAATTTTAAAAGCTCTAAATAAGTTGTTAAAGCCTTTTTAGTGGCTTAATCTGGGTTAGTTTTATCAATAAATCAATGGATTGGTGTGGTATATTTGAATTTGGTAACCTTAGAATAATTTGCTGCTTATGTAAACTTTTCATCATTTACTACTGTATACACCTAGTTTATTCTGTAGCTGACTGTGGTAAGTTCGTAGATGTACGGTTGTTGCTAGTCGCATTTTACACTAATTATCATTATTTTACACTAAGTAGCCTTCTAAAAATATTTCGGTCAAAAAATCGTTTGATATTTTTATTTTTAAATAACTTTCAAAGACTTTTATTTCATTTTAATAAACTTTAATTTTTTTAAGATTTCTACTTTATATTTGTACACATCATGTTTTTATTTTTTTTAAATTTGTAATGTATTGCTTAAAACCACCATTCAAATATTTGATTAAATATATGAAGTATTCACTTTACATTTCTACTTGTGAATATATATGTTCTATTATATCTATCCCAGTATAAACATAAAGCAGAAATTTGGCGAGTTGAATGTGAATCAAAAGTAAAAAAATAAATTTTATAAAATAATTTATAAATTATTTCTTAATAATTCAAAAAAAAATAAAGTAAAACATTTTCATTACTGTGATATATTCGAAATGTAAAACAGTAAAGTATTTAAACGCTAAAGTAAATGTGTTGAATGTAACTAATGTATTTATTTATTTATTACAATAAATGTGAAGGAGGTTGCCTAAGGAGAGCACCTCTCGCAAACACACATTCTCACAAATTAGATCTATTTGACGTGTGAATGACAGTCATTCGGTAATAGGCTTGTTGGACGATAGTGCGTATCGTTAATATATTTATCGCTGTGCTAGTCGCCTTATTTATTTGAATAAAGCTTTATATATATAATCATTTTTATTACAATTACTGAGTTTGTATATTTGTGTTTCTGAATTTTGAAATAATTGTGAAATAAAGATATAAGAAGTTTTGTTTTCAAGTTGTGTTTTTTGCTTATATAATTTGTTCTTATTAAATGTCGCTCAACATTTTGCTCTACATCAATTGATATAACTTTCCTTTTTTTCCGAAGATTATTTCAAAAATAGAAAAAAAGTCACAAGTTAAAATAGCTTAGCTGCAATTAAATTTATGACAAAAAAGTTGTTCATCTTTGCAGTACTCTTATCTTCAAATAAGACTTCTGGTTTAGTTGTTGATGAAGTTCTTTTAAAAGCAAGCTTGTTGCTTTTATCAACTGATTTATTAATGAAATTTATTTTTTTTCGTTTCTACGATAATAGTAGAATAATTCATATTTATTCTTTCTATTTATGAAAGGCCACTACAGTCGAGCCAGTTTTTATCATTGTATCATTTTTTTTACTGGATCGCCGAATAAATTAAACCATGCAATGGTGGACTTCTCGATAAAAGGCATGATAGGTAAAGCTCGTATTAATATCAGATCCTCGAAAAGCTTTGTAGGTGGAAAGGTTGCTCAGAACTTCAAGACTCACTCGAAATAAATTTAAACTAGAGATTCCTCAGTCATCTAATATTTACAGAACAAATAGATTTTGCAACATCAACCTCCATTTGTTAAAGAAACAGTAATGAAATGTAAAACTGTTAGTCATAGAGGGCCTCAGTGTAGAGGTGGTGCTGGGAAGGGACTTCCTTAAAACTCATAAAAAGGTTATGTTTGAGTTAGGAGGTCCAAAAAAGGATTTAGTACCACTAAATGTGTAACAAAGAAACAAACATAAAATATATATACGATATATATAGATACGATGTTACTAATCGACAAACGCTGTAGAACACTAGTTTTTTAAATTTCAAACTTTGTAACGCTTGGATTTCCAATCTATTCTTCACATTGTTTTCACGTCTTTCTTCTTTTGGTCTTCAACTTTTTTGTAGGACAACTCTGTTAGACAGATAGAGCGTTATGATCCAGAACGTTTGAGACTTCAAATAAAACTTCAGCACTCAACAAATCCAAAGTTATTGGAGGAAGCAATGAGATTTTTGCTCACCCATTAAGATGAACTTGTAAATTTTCGGATTAGCTCCGTTAATTCTCTATGAGAGGAAAGAGAGATCCGAAGTTTTGAAAATAATTACAGAAAAAATAAAAGGGTACATGGGTGTATCTTGATAATATTATTATTTTGGGCAACTCATTAGGTGAGTTACAAAGTCATTATGAAAATATCTAAAATCTGTGGCAGACAGAAAGATGACTTTACGCGAATATAAAAAGTATTTGGAGTAAAGGAATCTCAAGAGCAGTAAGATTTGTGCTGAAGTCCGGAGAGTTACATGATGAGAATTGGGAGAAACTGATGAAGAAGATCACTCAGTCAAGACCACAGTTTATTGATGAAGTTTTACTATTTGCAGCGCAATACAATGCAAGTGATGTAGAGACTACTTTTGATGGTTCACGAACCAAAGGTTGCATCCGAAAAGCAGGATAAACAGCGGCAGAGGGATTTGTAAATTTCTAAAGATGTACCTCTGAAGCCACAGATTGGACCAATGAGCGTTCATGGTGGTCGCTGTAAAAAGTGGAGTTTGCTGTTTGGCCCAACTATTCGGCTGAGGAGACTGCGATATACTTGGGTTGTATATCTGAAGAGTATTTTACCGCTCACGTAAATATGTTGTCAAATTATTATGGTGTATTCCAAAATACTAGTTCCTTCTATCGTTGTTCATTCAGTCGTTGATTACCGTTGTTAGTAGTCGCATTTTACAACTTAGGAAAGCCCTCTCTTAAAACGTTTTTAAATGTAGCGAACGTTTTACCGATACGACTGATGGTTTCGGCTTTTATTGATTTTGATGATGTTATTTTTCAACAAAGATAGATAAAATTATTAACAGCCTCAAAGTACAAGATGAAAATCGGTCCATCGGCATCTGCAGGTTTTTTGCTGAATTTGTAACAATTGCTGCGTGATTGGCAATTAGAGGGTCACAAATGGTAATCTTTTCTACCGTATTTTTCGCCTTAGACTTGATGCATTAATTAGACCTCCATAAAACCTTGAATGAAAGTAGATTTCTCTAGTAGACGCATGAAACGCTATTTTTAGTAAAATTGGGAAAGAAATCCTAAAGAACGTTGGAGATAAGGAGATATCCTTGTCTTGCTCCGTTTTTGATGGTAAATAGTTCAACGCAGTATCCATCATATTAAACTATTTTCTTAATGTTCTTGTCAAATGTTTTCACCATATTAAAGAGGCTTACAAAGGTAACTAACCTTCAGCAGTATCGAGAAGTGAGCCTCTCTATTTGCAAAGTCAAAAGCTTTGGTAAGGTCAATGAACACATTATACAAAATCTTATGTTGGTCTTTGCATTTGTTTCTGTAGTTGGCACACAGAAAAATCGTATCCATAGTAAAGCGGTTTGGTGTGAAACCGTATCGTGACTCAAGATATATTCTTTCAGTCAATTTGTGCAGGCGAGCAAATAACACACGAACAAATGCTTCGTCTACAATACTAAGCAAAGATGTTGCTTTGTGATAACTACAATCATTTTCCAAAATACACGCAACTTAAAAAGTAAATTTTGAAAAATGTTTCATTATATTCCAAATTTTTACAGCGAAGGTAATTAATTTTAAAATAGCAATTTTGTACGAATAAATTTTATAAGTTTTGAAAAGCTTTTTTAAGTATTGTCCGTTTAAAAATGAAAAAATTATTTAAAATCTGATAACCCTCTGTTAAATTAAAAAATACTTCTTTAATGTTTGGATTAAATGCTTTTACTGAAATCGAAAGATAAGAATAAATATATCAATTTTAAGTTGATGTATATTTATTTGATAAGTTATCGACTTAAATCATTTTTTAATTTTTTTAACAACGTTTTATTGAACAACAGAAAGTACATTGCAGATTTTACATTGCAAATTATTTACAAGCAAACACAAACAAGACGATGTTTAAACTATTTACTTTTAGAACAATCGTAAAAAGTTTGTTTAAAAATAACCTTGTTTAAAAGCATTATTCAGAAATAACCAAAAAAATATTTTTCCTTGAGATAGATAAACAATAAATTTTGACATTTAGAAATATGATTTATTAGTTTTGAATAAACATCAAATTAACTTTCAATAAATTTTAAGTTTTATTGATTCTGTTGAAAATAAAAACAAACCTCAAGCTTTAGTCTAAATCTGTTATTTGATAATTTCAAGTTTTTTAACTTTTGTCATTTAAGTTAATAATCAACTAAAAATCTTTTTGTAATCACAAATAGAAATATATGCTTTACAAGCACATACATATAAATCACATCGACGCTTAATCAGTTGTTTTAAAAGAAGTTAAAAAAGAAATTCAAAACTTTACCTGAAATTTTGATCTGAGAAACATTTGAGGAGTTTCAAGTGTCTTTAAAAGATCACGAAGGTTTTGTTTTAAATTTTTCGAATTTTGTTTTATTTTTTATTTTATGAAGCTTATACTTAGGCGAATATAGTTCGTAGCTCGATAAAAAATTTTAATTTACTAGTTAAGATGATAAGTGATTTTAAAAGTAGCTAATTATTTTTTTTAGAAATATGTCTGAAGTAGGTTGGAAGAATAATGCTTTTACTTTTGATGAAGACAAAAAAGTTAAAAACGAAATTCATAAAAACACCAAAACACAGTGTGCGGTTCAAAAAACTACTTTCTATGATTTTGATGTTTTATTAAAAGAAATTGGGCAGCTTGGAAAATATCAGATATTTCTAATTGCTTTAGTTTATTGGATTACTTTACCAGCAGGTAAAAAAACTTTTATACAGCAATTAAAATAATTTCATTCAAATTAATTGACATCATCAATTCTTTAGTCTAAAGTACAAACAGATTTCAAATTTGATTTTTTGACATTTGAAACTTCTTCAGCCTATATAAACAAATCTTTCATTTGATTGTTCACGGTGCTCATGACAAAGCTAAAAAGTCCAAAAATTTATTTGGTCTAAAATTTTAACATTTTCATTAAAAATTTTTTGAAAAATGCCTTTGCCAATTTGTTTGAATAATCGATTTGCTAGTCTGAAGACTAACTTTGAATACATTTATTATTTAATCTTGGTTACTAGACAACTCTTAAATAGTTGTTACTGGTTATTAGATTGTTTTTACTGGTTGTTACATAGCTTACTACTAGTTTGAATCAGCGTAACTGGTTTATTATCAGCCTAATTTATTTAATTTATTATAAAATATCAAAACCCCAAAAGATAGTTGAAAGCTTTAATGAGACTTTAAAAAAGACCTCTTCAACGTAAAAGAGATCTTTACATTTTAAACTTAAATACAAAATAAAAAAACTAAAACTTGATATTTTAAAGTGATAAGCATCTTTACAGTCAGATTGATTTTCACAAAACTTATTCAAATTTTTTCAAGGAATGAATCAAGTTGCATCTGTTTTTTTAGCAGCTCTACCTGATCACAGGTAAACTAATTTGTACAACTTACAACACTAAAATGATAATAATTTCAGATGTAATGTCGATCCAATAGACAACAAAGATTTTTATAATCTTACAGAAGAAGAGATCAAGACTAGAATGTTACCCCTAAACTCAGTGACAGGGGTATTTAGTCGATCAGAAATTTAAGTTCAATGTATTTGTTTAGAAAACTTGAGTTTTTTTTGGCAAACAAAAAGTATTTAAACTTCAAATTATAATTTATCCAATTGTTTTTACAGAAACCTGACTCTTGTACACGTTATAATTACAATTTAACATCTTGCGAACCGCCAAGCTTAAGCTGCATCGAACCTTATCCACCAAGCGATGATATTTCAGTGATTAGCTGTGACCAGAGCTATTGGTATGATGATTCAGTCTATATTTCAACAGTTACTACAGAGGTTCGAAGATATTTTCGTGATAATGATTTGTAGTGACTTCATTTGAAGTATTTTGTATTTTCTTAAACCTGTTACCTTGTTGGTGATTGGCGGGCAGGTTCTTTGTCTTCCAAAAAATAAAATGAAATTTAATAGAATATGTATTTATTTTAGTGGAACCTCGTTTGTGACCAAACGATTATCGGTACAGTCGTAACAGCTGTTTACTTTTGTGGAATCTTATTCAGCTCTGTGATTGGTGGAAATGTTATAGATCGGTAAAACCAACGTTCAGACATAATAAAAACATTTTCTAGGATTAACAAGTTTCTACTGGAATAAATTTTTGCGATTATTCGTCAGCTACGGGCGTCTTCCTGTTATGTTGGTGACTCAAATAGCTTTAAGTGGAATTGGAATTGGTTGTGCTTATTCACCAAATATCGTTACATTTGCAGCGTTGAGGTTCTGTCTGGCTCTTTTCTTGCAAGCTGGATTTATCGGATCTTTTGTTTATAGTAAGTTTTAGTTTCAAATTCATCAATGGTTGCTAAGGATTAAATTTGAGGTCGTTAGACAGTCGTCAGACTGAATTTGAATATCTGAATTTTTTATTATTTATAAATTAATTGTTCTTAAAAGTTTTTGATAATTACTAAATAATTATTGTATTATATATTCTTTATAAATATTTTACCACTATGTGATGATATGCAAACTAAATGATGTTCTAACTAAACTTCTGAAGACTCATTTCTTGAAATTGGTGTTGGGGTTCACTGAATTACATTTTTCTCTTTACTTAATTTTACTTAATTTTTTACAATTTTGAGTCTTTCTCAATGAAATCAGTTTATGGGAATCATTTGTTCATTCTCGTTGACTTTTAAACTGTTCAATGAAGCATTTTAGATCTGTTAAATTGAACAAAATATTTTCAAAATCTATAAATTTGCTAAAACTTACATATTCAAATAAAAAATAGACAGAAAATAGTTCGGGGTTCAGGTTTTCCTAATTTTAGCTCCAACGTCTCAGGATCAAATCCCAAAATTAAGCTGATAAAACTTTATAAAACCTTTGTAAGCACCTCAGTGTCTTAAGGTGCTGAGGACTTTTAAAACCATAGATATCTTTCAGTTGTTGAAATCGTCGGAGAAAAGTGGAGAACCGCGGCCGGCATCTTTGTTCAGTTCTTCTTTGCTTTAGGATACATGTGTCTCTCAGGATTTGCATATAATTGGAGGGATTGGAGAGATCTACAATTTGCTATTTCGTTTGTTCCTCTTCCTTTTCTGTTATTCTGGATTTTTATTCCTGAATCGCCGAGGTTCTAAAACTAGTTTTTGATCATCTGACTGAAATGAAAATTGTTTTTTATCAAGTTTATAACTTCTTAAATATTCATTTTTATTTTTATTTTCTGAAAACTAAATTGGTGAGAAATTGATTATTTTATAAATTCTCTTATTTTTTCGTTAAAAGTTTATTATTATTGTTGTTGGAAAACTTTTAATATTTGATTTTAATGTTTAAAAAATCTAAAATTGGATTTTAAAAGTTTAAAGATGATAACAAAATTTACAGGTGGCTATTTGATAAAAACCAGAATAAAAAGGCAATAAAAATCTGTGAAAAAATGGCCAAATACAATGGAAGGACTTTAAGTTCAGAGGTTTGGAAGAAGGCAGAAGAATCTGGAAAACAAATTCAAGTAAAAAGAAATTGAAAATTTTATAAGATTACAAATGTTGTCTCCAGCAAAACACTGGAACTCAAGAAAATTATTCGCCATGGGAACTTTTCAAAAGACCCAAAATGCGTCTAGTGACTTTAAACATTATGTTCAATTGGTTTGTCAATTCTCTGGTTTATTATGGTCTTTCATTGAACGCTGGTTCTTTGGCAGGTTAGAAAATATTCAATTTAGTTGTATGCTTGTTATAAAAAGTCTGATTTGTGAACCAGTGACTCTGGTTAGATAACATATTTAAGATTTAATCAAAGACAGTGAGTTAATTAACAGCTTTAATAGTAAAAGTCTCCCGGCTGACTGACTTAGAAAATAAAACTTATTGCGCTTGGTGGTTGAAGGTGCTGAAGACACATTTAACTAGCTTCTCTTAACTAACTTAATTTAGTTAATTTCAGAAATTTTCAAGAAATAAAATTAAGGTTACTTAATTTTTTGCATTTAATTGTGAAATATGCGATCAAATCATTTTCAATTTATAATTTAAAATTTTAAATGTATAAATTTTCAGGAAGCGATTTTTTGAACAATACTTTAAATGGATTAGTTGAATTTGTAGCTTACATTTTCATATCTATTACGATGGATCGGTTTGGGAGAAAATCACTTTTGTGTGGATGCCTAATCTTGGGTGGCGTAGGATGTCTTTCTTCGACTGTTTTTAATCATTATGCTGCTGATAATCAAGGTGAAACTTCAAGCAAATTAAAACATTTCAGTTTTATTTAAAAACAATTTGTAAACCCTTTTTCTTGTGTTTAATACAATTTAAAAAACAGAATATTAAAAGAAGCAAACTGAAATATTAATTCAACAATTTAAACTGAAATATTAATTCAACAATTTAAACTGAAATATTAATTCAACAATTTAAACTGAAATATTAATTCAACAATTTAAACTGAAATACTAATTCAACAATTTAAACTGAAATATTAATTCAACAATTTAAACTGAAATTATAAAATTAAAGATAAATAAAGTTAAAAAAACATTTGTCTGTAAAACGTTTGGAAAATCAAACAAGAGAATCAGCAATAAGAAATTCAAAAGCAACTTTTCATTTTCGATAAACAATTTTGGTAACACTTTTTCATCTTTTGCAGCCCTTGTAACTTGTGGAACAGTTTTTGCTTTAATCGGAAAAATGGCTGTCTCAGGATCATTTGCAATTGCTTACAACTTTACAGCTGAACTCTACCCAACAATAGTCAGGTAATTATCTCCAGTTGCTTTCAAAATTGCAGCTAAATTGTATGTTTAGAAGCACAGCTGTTGGCCTGGGCTCTATGGCTGCTAGAGTCGGAAGTATCATAACACCTTTCACACTGCAATTGCAAGATACAATCCCTTGGCTCACAAGTGTAAGTTGAAAAATTTGCGGAAAATTAACTAAAAATAAATTTGGAAACATTTTTTTATTTTTTAATTTAGCAGAAATTAAATAAAAAATCAATCAAAAATATAAGAATTAATTTTAGATTCTCTAAAAGCTTTTAAATCTGGTATTTTCTCAAACTTGAAGAAAGCAGATATTTGTAACTTTTTATTCATTGTTTGATTTAAGTAAAAAAGATTTAATCAAAGACTTTTAATCAAATTAACCTCCAATAAAATCACTAAAGATTGTCGGCTTGATACACTTGTAGTTTGAAAGTTGTAGTTAATAATATTTACGATGTTAAACGGTTTTAATAATAAATTTCGATATCTGCCGATAAATATTTGATTTACAGATCAAACAATCTTGCTATTTTTTAGCTGCTTCCATTTATTTGACGTCAAAGCAATCAAATATTTGAAGTTTTGTTATAATCTTTTTACTTTTCTGAAAACAATTTTTTTGGCAGGTTATTTTTGGAATTTTAGCCCTTTTAGCTGGTGGACTGGCGTTATTTTTACCTGAGACAACTGGAAAACAACTTCCAACTAATTTGGATGACGCAGAGGCGTTTTACAAAGGATCAAATTTGTGAGAATTAGAGATTTTTAGTGAAGATTAAAATTAAAAACTTTAAACAACGTTACCTCTTAGCTTTGGTTGTAATGTTTTAACAGTATTTGCATAAGTTTGTAAACATAAGTTTTGATTTTGGCAAGTTTCTAAGCTTCCTTAAGATTAGTTTTACAAAGTTTGTAATTTTTTTCTATATTTTAGAAATTTTTTGATTAAAATTCAAAAAGTTCATTTAATTTAAATATTTTTCCCAACAAACAAATTTGAAAAATTGAACAGAGTTAAAAAACTTCTTCTCTGAAAATTTTTCTAAATTCATGTTTAATCTGTTAAAAAAAATAAATTAAATTTATAATAATCTGATTATTTTTCGACTTCTAAAAAGTTTCTTTGATACTACAGAAGTTTGACACAAAAAAACTTCTTTACATTATAACTATTTTCGAAAACTACTTTCAGATCAGATACAAGACCAGATTCCAATGCAGAAGACCTAGAAGAAGTAATTGAAGAAATGAGGACACATGTTTAACTTTTCTTGAAACTCTTAGTGATAATTTCATTTTATTTCAATTTTTTTGTTTCGAACTAATTTAGCCTGTGATTTCAAATAAATTTCCAAAATTTTGATATTTTCTTTACATTTTATGAATGATCTAGGTTTTCTATTTGGATGCAAATAATTTAGATAACATGTATGTTAGTAATATACTTTGACATGTTAATATCTGATGGCAGTTGGATCCATGTACTGACTGTCCGATATGAGAACAAATTGCTCTAATTAAAGTACCAGGTGATATTGGCTTATGAAGGTAATATTTGTCGTTTGAGTTATGAGAAAGACTAATGGAATAGAAAGTATTGAATTGAAAGTCAACAAAATTGTGAAAAAATTTAAAAATAAGAATGAAGTTCCATTTAATCCGTCGAATTTCCAACGTATCTAAATTCAAGTAGCTGAGATCATGTTCATCATAAAGTTTCCTCTACATACCAGTCTCTTAAATTTTGCCTGAACAGATTGACTA
This sequence comes from Pegea sp. RAD2-039, assembly GCA_034620365.1. NCBI lineage: Eukaryota > Metazoa > Chordata > Thaliacea > Salpida > Salpidae > Pegea > Pegea sp. RAD2-039. The sequence goes on along the minus strand of JAQGEQ010000186.1, from coordinate 1,646,231 downwards.
CTTAATATATCACTAATGTCATATGGCATCTATGCACTGTATTATATTCAAGATTTAAACGTACGTACAATTTAAAGAAGTTGAAAAAGAAGTATGCATTCTTAGAATTAAAAGTCTTAACAATAAGGTAAACAAGGTTGAATGATTTTGTAAAGATTTTAAAATACAATTGTGCAAATTAAAGTCAGATGACAGGGTAATGTCAAGGTCTCTAACCAAAAATATTTGTGGACTAATAAATCCATTGATGAAATATTGATTCGAGAAATGTGCAGCTGGTTGAAGGAAGAAAGTTTTAAGTTTAGACTTTGTGAACTGGATTCTGAGCTGCCAGTTCATATACCAGTTTTCTACAACGTTTAGAGTTGTTTGAAGTTTTGGAGGATAACAAGATAATAGTTTGAAGTCATCTGCATACACAAACACACTGATATCATCTATTGCTACTAGTCTTCTGATGAGGTCTTCAATTAAAATTAAAAACAGAAGGGGCCCAGTGTGGAGCCCTGAAGAGGCCCACTGGTGACTTTACTAGGAATAGATGAAGATCTTTCAGCACGGTTGGTTTGGATTCTACCAAATAAATAATCTTAAATCCACTTTAAGATAAAGCTATTGATTTTGTAAACCAATAATGAGCTTTTTGTGTAGGACAGAATCAAACCCCTTAGGAAAATCGAGATACCTGATGTCATAAGTATTGGAAGCCATGTTGGACATCAGATATTAGATGGTGCTCCAGTAAATGACTGGTCATATGATTGTGAATGATGTGTTCTTGAGTTCTGCAGATAGCTTTCTTCCAAAGTTATGGAACTCTTCTTCGCCTAAGAAAGATTTTAAAGAGTAGAGATAAAGGTGGCGATAAAGAAGAAGTAGTCTTTCTCGATAACAAAGCGGGAAACTGATCCGGGTTGTTGGAAAATAATGATTTTAGAAGAAGTGATAGCCTTATTTATCATATCGACTGTTATGTGAAGATCTATCATCTCAGAGACACTTGTAAGAATGTCGGAGTAAGAAAAGGAAGGGGTATTGCTGTCATCAGTTATAAAAACTCTATTAAATTGATTGTTTAGCAACTCAGCTTTATTTTCTGGTTCTATCACTAGCTGGTTGTTGTTATCAAGGGAGACATTTAAAACCTCGCCTTAAGTTTGTGATTTATGAAACCAAAAAACATTTTCTTGCAGGATGAAAAAAATACTGCCTTTTCTCCTTCTAAGTAGAAATTAGAAATAGATTTTTTGTAAACTATACAAAGATCTTTGTACAAAGATTTGATGGAAGGGTCTGTTTTAGTTTGTTTGTATAGGAGGTTTTTTAAATGTTGTAAATTCTTTAAATATTTGGGCATATGTGGTTTTTTATTGACGCTATAAAAAATTATAAATTTATCAATTAGCTGTTTAACGATGTTAGTAAATCGTCAGTAAATAGTACTGGTGTCGTCAGTAGAGTTAAAGACAGAAATCCACCTGAATAAATTCATTAATATCATCATAATTTCCACGATAGAAATTACCTTTGATCGGAGTTTCAACGTTCATGGAAAAAGTTTGATGAAGTCTGAAATGATGATTAGTTTTTTGATCAACGTAGATAGTATTCTTGAGTTTTGATGTGATAAGAAGATCCAAAGTATTACCACTAACTTGAGTTGAAAAAAGTAAGCACATAAGATAGGTTTTTGGCATCAAGTAAGTTATGACTTACAATGGTTGAAGTAGGATTATCACTATCCAAGTTAAACGATTTTAGGAGTTTAACTCAGGACGCATAACAAACTTCAAAACCTTCATTATGACTTTGTAGTGACGCCATCATTAATTTGAAAGGGTAGCAGGTAGGTAAATATAAAACAAGAAAATCCGAACTTTAAGTAAGGAGCACCTAGAACCTCAATGGTGCAAATTTTGTTGCACGAGGCAAGCTTGTGTTGATAAAGAAGGTTCGTCAGAAGTGACCTTTAATTTCTGTGTACCTTGTGGCATAACAGTACAATATTTTGTCTCTGAAGTAAATGTGTTATTTGCCATTCTTGTATTTATCGTTGTTATTCGGCAACAGACTGTTGTGGGTAGCGCGTATACTTGGTATACTTACTATTGCTTTTAGTCGCTTTAATAAAGCTCTATATAACCAATCATTATCATAAAATTTATTCAAATTTGTAAAATAAATTTCTTTGTCGAATTGTTGCCAGTTGTTTCGGCGTCATTGGAACTTAATACATTGAAATCTTAGCAACGGTTAAGATAATTTCTTTGTGCTATACCTAGTATACATTTGAATAAGATTCTAATCAAATACGTATGTTTAGTATCTTTTCACTGTTACAAAGATTTTTTATAAAAAAAAATGGATCGACTCTTGAAACAAAGCAAGCTATTCATAGACCGGAATAGTCTGTCGGCAGCCATGGAGTAGAGCCACTAAAAGAAAAAATTTATCATTTTCATAGACAGGTGTGTGCCGAATGGGAATGATGAGGACAAATGGGCTGTGCCTGTGAATTGTGTAGCCCTAGAAGTGTACCAGAACTTTGAGAGCTATCAGATTTATGTAGAAGCTGATGCGACGCTGGAACGGTTGTATATAAGGAAACCCAATGAAATTTTGTTGCATCATCTGCTACGCACAGAGAAGCAGAAGTCAAGTCAATCTGTAGAAGACTTTTGTTGCAGTTTGGTATGTATGGCCAAGCACTGTAATTTTAGGAGTGTCACAGTAGCAGAACACAGGGATGTGTAACGGTTGTTAGAGGATGAAACTTTGAAGAAGTCCTTAACCAACAAGTGATACTGAAGGATGCCCGGCGGAGCAGCTAATATTTCTTATTTATTTAATCAGGGATCGATCAGGAGGCCTAAGTTTTCTTGCTGCGAGAAAGAGCAAGACGAGAGCAATCACAAACGGCGACGGGAGAGATGTTAGCATTTTTCCAAGATTAGAGTTGTTACAACTGTAGCGGAAGAGAGGATAGTGTTAGCGAGACAACAAACTTGCTATAATTTTTATTGTTGTTTTTTGCGTTGTTCTTTTATTCAGAAAGCACATTTTTGGTAAACCAGCTTCGTACCACCCACAGTTCTTTAGTCCGCCGAAGACACAAAAATGAACTTAAACGGGTTGCAGTAAATAGAGTAGAAGTGCTTTGTTTCCGAGTTTATTGTTGAAAAGATCAAATAAAGCTTGATCTGGAGAGTTTGAAACTTTTAATGGATCTTCAGCCCCTTGTAATTTCAATTCGTTGCAGAGAGCACAGGGACTTTTTTGGCTTAGAAAGATGGGTTTGTAAATTTTTAGATTAATTAATTAATTCTCTAAGAGGAGAGAGAGGTGGTAAGTTTGATATGAAATGGGAACTACGATGGATATATGAAATAGGTTGTTACGATCAAAATAGATATCTAGAAGTACCTTGCTAGAGCTATTATGTTATGACTAGATGCTGCTGGAAAATAATGTATTGTTCAAGTTTAAATTGAAACAAGACTTTAGGTTTCAATGTACAATAATTATGTATGGGATGTTGGCAGTCGGGAGTCGGTTTGGAAGGCTTGGAACTACTATCATATAACACATATTTGATCTTCGTTGTTGACAGCCTGGTTAGAGATGGATTTGAGAGTGCAATAAGAGGGCTTGATACTATCACTTAAAAATAAGAGATGTTAAAAGTTTCGGGATTTATTATAGCCAATAAACAAGATGATAATAGTAATAAAGAGGATAGTCCCCGACGGCTTTTATCAAGTAATATAAGGGAGAATCCTGATGGCAACATCATGACAAGAAGAAGAAGAAGAAGAAGAAGTTAAGGCCAACAACTTAAGTTCTTTAAAAGACAGTGAAGAACTTAATCAATATTTTCTACCACATTCTATATAGTCGCATTTTATATGTAGTTTCATGTTTTTAATCAGTACTTTGTGATATTTTTACAACTAAAAGCAAGATTTTATAAACAAGTTGATACAGTGCTTGCACAATACAACTCTAAAGCATTTTTCTAAAGCTTTAAATAAAAAGTAAGTTTAATTTCTAACTTTGATTTCTTAATCATCTGCAGCCTCAACTATATAAGTTTATTTGAAAATCGTAGAAAAAGTGAACTACTCACTTTGCCATCAAGTTATAATAAAATTAAAACAGGAACTGATAGTGTCAGGTAAAATATAAACTGAGTAATAAGACTAAGAGTTTTAATCACCTTTGCTAGCTTTTGTTTTTAGTCGTCAATTTGAAAAAAATAGTGTACGAAGATGGTTAACAATTAGGTTGGTAATAACTAGAAATCAAGTAAATAAAAAGGTATTTAAAATAAAAAAATGACAAGCATCACTACAAGCGAACCATCGGAAGAATACCAAATATACAAAATTCTAAGGAGCATTGACTTATTACAATATTTCTCAGCTTTTCAAGCTGTTGCAGCGAATAGCATTCAACAATTTTATGATGCAAACGAGGAAGATGAAATTCTATATTATATTGGAACGTCTTGTAACCATATTGTACGATTTTGTAAATGTTTTAACGAATGGAAAGAGATTTATAATAAAATAGAATAAAACTATTTGAATTCTTTTCATTTTATTAGAGTAAGTTTCAGGTTATATTCTATTTGAATAAGTGCTTATAACTTGTGATAAATTTATTTTTAGGAAGTGATTTGTATATTATACATATATTGTGGTTAGTGACATTAAAAATCTTTCATGAAAACTGGTGTACTCAAATAAAACTGGCAAGACCTTACCTTCAAATGTAAAGAAAAATCCGACACAATTTACTTCACAAACGACTTCATCAAAACAAGCTTGCAATGGCAATTGCCAATCCTGCAATAAAATCTGCTCTGGTGAAGATCCGGAAGTAGAATGCTTTAAATGACTCTCCTGGTTTCATCTCACCTGTAGTGAGTGAGCAAGAAAATTTATGATACATTTGATAACAACCAGATGAAGCAAATGGGATTTAAATGGTTCTGCATTAAATGTTTCTACATTGGACACAACAGCTCCCTTATCTAATTCTAATCAAAACCTATTACTCGACATCAGCAAATCTGTATCCGCTGAATTAGCCAAATTTAAATCGGAAATTGGCAACGATGTTGCCAAGATCAACGAAAAATTTCTAGTTTGTCTATATCAATGGACGAACTGAATGCCTCTACAAAGAAACAAGTCACATGGGCCTCGGTGGTCGGTGATCCCAGTCCCGACAAAAATGCTAACATGGTGCAGTTTCTTGCCAAGAAGGTCACCGACACGAACAAAGAACTCACTTTAGACCGTGAGGACAGAGAAAACAATGTCATCATCTTTAATGTCTCTGAGACTGATAAAGATGATGACAGTAAGTTTTTTAATCAAATATGCTTTCAAAGCCTTGATTTCGTGGACGTTCCAAAGGTATCAATGACTAGACTTTGAGCAAAAAGCTCAGATCATCAAAAACCGCTGAAAGTATCCTTTTCAGGAAAATTGGAACAAACGCAAGTTTCTTGCCAAGCTGTATAAGCTAAGGCTTGACAAAAAGTTCGAGCGCATTAAAGTAGCGCATGATATATATGAAGATCATCGCTTAGAAAATAAGCGTCTTCTAAAAGAGGCGTATAACCGAAATCAGAAGGAACAATCAACTGATTTCAAATACAAAGTTCGAGGTCCACACCATGGGCCTTGAGAATTGTCAAAAGGTTTTTTTCAAAAAACAAAAGTGGCAAATAATCAATGGACCCACATCTTCTTTTGTCAAACTCTCTCCGGACACAATTGTGAATACCCAAGATATCAATTTACAGAAGCCCATCATCAAATCTCACAAGCGTCAAAAAGACAATTCTTCTATCACATTAGGTATGTTCTTCAACGCAAGGTCGATTATTAGCAAAATTTTTCAATTGAAAGCTCTTTTGCATTCCCAAGATTTCAAATTTGTTTTTATTACTGAAACTTGGTTGAAACCGTTTTATCCTGATTCTTTTCTGGTTGACAGTGATCTTTTTTGTGTTTTGGGTTGTGACAGACTGTATGATAGAGGCGGTAGTGTTTGCGTAATTTACAAAATATCGCTTGCACCCAAGATCTCTAGAATTCAGATCGATCCCATTAATTTTCCAGGGTTTTAGATTATCGCTTTTGATTTTTATTACTCAAAGTCCAAATTGTCTCGTTTTATATGTACCTATCTACCTAAAACTAATGATGAGGTTACTGTTAAGGCCTTATTGAAGGTTCTGAAGAGTGTTGTGTGTCCTGAGTTATATATTTTGGGAGATTTTAATTTTAGTAAAATTGATTGGAATAACCCGAATTCACCATTTATAGGAAAATAGTTTAACTTGGATAGCGATAATACTAATTCAGCCTTTCTAAGTCTAAGCCTTCGTAAGCTTCCTCAATGCCAATAATCTATCTCAGATGGTTACGTTTCCGACCCAAGTCAGTGGTAATACTTTGGATCTTCTTATCACATCAAAACCTGAGAACCTTATCTACGTTGATCGAAAAGAACCTTTTGCTCTGACATGCAATCACAACATGATTGAATTCAAGCTCCATCAAACTTTTTTTATGAACATTAAAACTTCAAGCAAAAGGAATTTTTATTGTGAAAATTATAATGGTATTAACAAGTTTCTATCAGATGTTGACTGGATTTCTGTTTTCAACTCTTTTGAAGACATCAATATTATTTACTCAAGGTTTACTAACATCGTTAAAGAGTCAATGGAAAAAATTATACCTTTTTATAGAATCACAAAGAACCACATTTGCCCAGATTTTTAAGAAATTTACAACATTTAAAAACCTCCTATACAAACAAACTAAAGCAGATCCTTCCACCAAATCTCTGTACAAAGATCTTTGTATAGTTTACAAGAAATCTATTTCTAATTTCTTTTTAGGAAGAGAAAGTGCAGTTTTACCTTCACCTAGCAAGAAAACGTTTTTCGGTTTCATAAATCGCAAGCTTAAGGCGAGATCTCAAATACCTCCCTTACTTGATAACAGCAACCAGCTTGTGATGGAACCAGAAAATAAAGCTGAATTGCTAAACAATCAATTTAATAGCGTTCTTATAACCAATGATGGCAATACTCCTTCTCTCTCCTACTCCGACATTCTTACAAATGTCTCTGAGATGGTAGATCTTGACATAACGGACGATATGCTAGCTAATAATCTTCTTTGAAATCATCAGTTTCCAACACCCCTGATCAGATCCAGGATTTGTTCTTAAGAAAAAATACTTCTTTCTTATAACTGCTTCTAACGCTACTCTTTAACATCACTCTGAGGCGAGGAAGAGTTTCACAAATTTGGAAGAAAGCTATTATTACTCCAATTCATAAAAAGGGTCCCAGAAACACCGAACTGACAGCTCAGAATCCATCCCACAAAGTCTGAACTTAAAACTTTCTTCTGTAAACCAGCTGTAAGTTTCTTGAACCAATATTCTATTAGTGGATTTATTATTCAACGAGTATCTTCGGTCCCAGACCTTGGCATTACCCTATCATCTGACTTTAAATGACACAATTATGCTTCCAAAATCTTTGCAAAGTCATTCAACTTTGTCTTCCTTATTATAAAGATCTTTAATTCTACGGACCCATACTTTTTTATCAATCTTTCCAAATTGTAAGTACGTCCAATTCTTGAATACAATGTCAGCGCATGGATGCCATATCAAGTTAGTTTTATCAAAACAATCGAATCTGTTCTGGCCACATTTACGAGATTAGTATGTAGGAAACTTAATATTAAATATGATAGTTATAAACATCATCTCAGCTTCTTCAATTTAGATTCTTTGGAAATTCGACGGATTAAATACGACTTAATTCTTATTTTTAAAATTATCCACAATTTAATTGACCTTCAGTTTGATGATTTCTTTTCCATTAGTCCTTCCCTCAAGTTATATCAGCTCAGACGACACACATTACATCTTAATAAGCCCATATCACCGGGTACATTAATTAGAGCGAATTTTTTCTCATACCGCACAATTAGTACATGAAATCAGCTGCCATCAGACATTGTCATGTCAGAATCACTCGCATTGTTCAAGCAGAAGTTGAACCGTTATAACATTGCTAACATTGTCATTTCTAAACTGTGATTTTTCCTTTTTTATATTATTAACATTCTATGTAATTGTTCACTGTTATATGCTTTGAGGGTTATCGAAATACCATGAGTTACATCTTTTGCTTTCTACATTTTTGGCTGAATAGATGTTATTTGTGAGAATGAGTGTTATCGAGAGGTGTTCTCTTAAGGTACCCTCCTTCGCATTTATTGTAATAAATAAATAAATAAAAACATACAAATTTCGTTTATCTATATGAGTTTGCTACTAGTTAAAGTCTAAACATTTTAATTTTTAAATTCAATTTTTCAATCAAAGTTTTTTGAAAATCCTTAAAACTTCTATTAGTATATAACTTTTGTTTATTACTAAAATATGCAACTTTTAAGCACCTTCTAACCAAAAGTCAAGATTGCTGCTTATAAGTACAAGATTAAAAACTTCTGGCAAACAGCTTGACAACTGAAGATCCAAAATCAGCCTCCTCTGATAGCTCTTCGGATCGATACCACAACTCCTGGTATTGGGACCATTGATACTTATCTTTCCTTCCTCACCAGGAGCTGACCCACCAAACTTATCTAACTTTCCATTTCCTTCCTTTATCATCACACCACTTGATGAAGCGAGTTGAGGACTATCCTCTTTATTACTATGTACGAAATGAACGTCAAAGTTCTGTACATCTACATTTGGGCCTGTGGCTAGATTACTTCGGATAACAAATTTGATCGTACATTGGACTAGCTCCCAGTTTAAGCTAACGGTAGATGTTTCTACCTCTCAATGAATAAACATTCAAATTCTAACCCAATTTGCTTAATTTAGATAACTATAAAATAATCAAACTTCTTGTGTCAATAAAGACTTGAACATGTTCATCTCCTATAATTTAAAATGGGTCCTAGTAACTTAATTACTCAGGGTTGGTTCAGTTACTTCATACAACATTTCTAAATCTTTTTTAAACTATAGATATTCAAAATTTATAGTTTTTCCTGTTTACTAAGAAAGCTTTACTCAGATGTAACATATCCTTGTTTCATGCAAAGATCGTCTTTCAAAGTCCTTACAATATCGATCGTTTGCAATATTGTGGTTTGCTTTGAAAGAGGATATGCCAGTAAAATGAGTATTTGACTTTAGTGTGTGAAAATGTTAAATGTATATTAGTTGCTATTGTTAGAAAAAGTGAATTTCTGTTAAGAAAATTAAATCTAAATAAAAATCAAATTAATTTTAAAAACTAATGAATTAAAAAGTAAACTAAAATTATGTGCATCAAATTGAGATAGAAAAATTTGACAAAATGATTAATGAACTTTTACAAAGTTGTTTTGATATCAGTAAGATTTTATTATTCTGTTTTCGATTTAGCAACTTTTTATATTCAAAAACCTTTCATGTTATGAACTTATAAATAATATTTTTAATCTTGCATTTGGTAATGAAGGACTTCTCGCTACAAAGCTTTTTAAATCACTGAACAACCAATCACCAATTTTCTTTCAACAATTAATTCAATTTTTTGAAAACCAATTTGTATAACTTGAATATTTTGATAATATATTAGATAAAAATAAAGAAATTATCAAAAATAATCGAAAAAAAATAAATATTTCATTCAGTTTCCTTCCAAACCTAAAAAAAAATTAAAGATTTTCAACAAAATTCAAAATTGTTTAGAAACTACAACTTTTGAAATTTGATGCTTTTCAAGAATGTCTTCAGCCTCCGATTGGGTGAACTTCAACAAAACCACGAGGACCTTCGCCATCGTCTACAACAACTTAATTAGCATATTTTCGAATCAATTAATCACAAACCTTTTCTTCAGATCCAATCATGTATTTATACAAAACTTGCCTCAAATATTTTACTTTTTCTGGGTCTGAAAGATGAGATCTTTGCGATAATTGACGTCGGATCTCAGAACACGTGATCGAGACTTCACGTTCTCTTTTGTGAGATTTCGAAAGTTCTTTTGAAAGTTCATTAACTTTGTGCTAAAAAATTAATAAAAAAGTTTTCTTTTTGTCGACATTTTTCGACAAACCTCCAATTGTTGGATGCTGGTTTCGAATCCGGTGTCTTGTAACCTCTTCTCGGCTGTCAGGGCGCGATAAATCGCTTTATCAACTTTTTCGCCCATCTCTTTCTCGCGCTCTTCCAAATTTCGTTCTGATCTGAAAAATATTCCAAATTGTTTTCCGAAAACAAATAATCAAAACTCTTTTTCAAATTTTCTTTTATTTTTATGGATATTTAAAAACTACTGAAGAATTTGGTTCATAAAATAAGCTTCAAGTTAGCTTGAACCCTCCCCAGATTAAAACCATTCAATCGGGTCACTTCAGCACCTAATTTTGTAAAAACTCCTCGATTAATCAAGAAATCTTACAAATGAATGTTGAGTTTGGTGATCGAAACGAACTTTTAGAATCAATTATCACATTTATAGTGATTCAAATTAGAAATTCTGGAAACCGACGAGTTTTGAGTAAAAAATCAGTTTTAAAATCTTTAATTAGTTTTTGTGGTTTGACCCCCAAAACTTTTATGTCGAATTTGAAGCCCAAACCTTTCACGAACTTCATCTAACTTCTTTTCTGAGTTCAACAACTCTTCTTGGAGAGACACGATCTCTTGGTGATGAAGATGCCGCATCTGCTGCTCCACTTGCTGAGATCTGCCGAGGAGCGAATCAATTTGTTTCTGTAAAAGAAAAATCAAATGATCATTTGACTAATCTCAATCAAATCTTCAACTGATCCTCATCACTGATCTCTATCTAATCCTCACCTGATTTTCTTCCTCATCTTTCTGTTTTTCAGATTCATATCGTTTAATGAGAAGTTTGATCTTTTCCTCTTGTTCCGAATCCTTCTCGGAAAGTCTCCTCTTAAAATCTTCTTCTAGATCTTGTATCTTAGATTGGTTCCCATCTTCATCATCTTGGGACTGCTTCAAAGCTTCAAGTTGCTTTTTTAAACAGGAAACTTCATCTGATAAAATACAGAAGTTATCAGAAATGTGTAAACTCGGAGACAGTAAAATGCAAAATCGTTTATGAATGGATTTATTCAATTAGTGATTTTACCAACTACTAACTAGCACTGATCATATTCAGGAGTTTTAAAGCTTCTTTGAGCAAAAACAATTTAAAAAATTTATTAATTATTCTATAATACTAATTATTATGTTATTCAAATAAGACTAATTTCTATCAAATAACTAATAGTTGAAACGTTAAAACAACTGATAATAATAATTACTATTTATGATTATAATTGTAAATGAATCCTCGGACTTACTGTTCAAACTTCGAGTTTGATCTTCTTGAAATATCTTTTCTTCTTTTCTTTCATTTTTATGTCTTTCTCGATTTAATTCTAATTTTTCATTTCGTTTTTTGCTTCTTTCAAACTGAAATTTAAAAGTTAATAAAAAAAACTTTGCAAAAAAGTCCCACTTGCTCTTGGATGACTCCGAGATCTTCCTGTAATTTCTTCTTCTCATCTTCTGATATCAGTTTTATCTCTTTCTTTTCTTCTTCAGCTTTATTCATCTTTTCTTCAAAATCTGATCACAAAAATCTTCAAACAAATTCATAAAATGATCTCTACCTCTGATTATAATCTTCATCTCTTCCATCTTCATCTCCTGTTCCTTGATCTTCATCTTCTCCTTTACTATATTCTTCTCCGACATTATCTTACGTTCTCGCTCCTCCTTAAGACTCAATTCAATCTGATCTCTTTGAATCTAATACCAAATCTTAGCTCTTCATCCTTTAAACATCTGAAAATCACCTTCGAATTTGAGATCTGATCTTCAAGCTTTTTCACATTTTCTTCCAGCTGATTAATATTCTCAAGTTGATTCTTCTGGATTTGATCTTGATCTTCAGTTTGATCTTTTAACTCTGAGATTTGAGCTAATTTCTCTTCCAGCTGATCTTTGAAAGTCTTTTTCATCTGATCTAGTTTCTGCTGAGACTTTTTCTTTAAATCCTGAATCTAAAAAAGACATTTTAATCAATTAGAAATGATAATTTAAAAATAAGAAATTAGAAAATTGGTTCTTCACTTTTGCCTCATTTTCATTGGATGAATTTGATAGTAGATCTTCAAACTTTCTTTCTGAAGATTTTTGCAAAGATTTCATTTCAGCTGAAAAACAGAGAAGATGAAGATATTGATGAAAGCGAGAATTAAATGAAGATAATGATCAGGTGAGGATGAAGATCAGGTGAGGAGGGGTCAAATTAATAAGAGGTTAAATGAAAATGAAGATAAGATAGAGTATACGAGGATCAGAATAAGATCAGGTAAAGATCAGAAGGAGATGTCGTTACCTTTAACAACTTCTAACTCTTTGCTCAATTCTTCCTTTTGCTCTTTGACGATCTTACTGAGAGTTTCAGATCTTTCTTTGTCACATTTCAGTTTGTGAAGATATTCTTCTAAAGATTTGATCTTCATCTTCATCTCTTCATTTGATTTCTATACAATTTTGTCAACTTAAATCATTTTAGTTTTTCTCAAACCTCAATTTCCGACTTTTCTGTCTTCAATTTGTCTTCTACTTTTTTGATGTCTTCTAAGTTCCTCTTCATCTTTTCAATTTGATCTCTATCTTCTGCAGACTTTTTCTTCATCTTTTCAATTTGATCTCTATCTTCTGCAGACTTTTTCTTCATCTTTTCAATTTGATCTCTATCTTCTGTAGACTTTTTTTTCATCTTTTCAATCTGATCTCTATCTTCTGTAGACTTTTTCTTTATCTTTTCAATTTGATCTTCATCCTCTGTAGACTTTTTCTTCATCTTTTCAATCTGATCTCTATCTTCTGCAGACTTTTTCTCCATCTTTTCAATATGATCTTCGTCTTTTGTAGACTTTTTCTTCATCTTTTCAATTTGATCTCTATCTTCTGTAGACTTTTTCTTTATCTTTTCAATTTGATCTTCATCCTCTGCAGACTTTTTCTTCATCTTTTCAATATGATCTCTATCTTCTGCAGACTTTTTCTTCATCTTTTTAATCTGATCTTCATCTTTTGAAGACTTTTTCTTCATCTTTTCAATTTGATCTTCATCTTTTGAAGACTTCTTTTTTAAATCATCATTTGAATCTTTCAACTAAGTGATATTTTTCTAATTAATATTTTTTCAACTAAAATTTCTGTACTAAGAATTTTTATTTAAATTTTTTTTTCAAATTTTTATTTTTTAAAAAAGTAAATTGGAAATAATTTTTATTTATATTTTAATCAAAAATGATTTTTCTTATATTTTTTAGTTTTAATATTTCTGTAATTTCAGTAAAATAAATATATATTTAGATTAATTTTAAAAACTTGTAGTCTTCTAAATTTAATTTCTTAAATAGACAAATTTTAAAATGTTTGCTATAAGAATTGTTCAATTAAGAATAATTTTTTGTTTGTATCTTAATCCAATATTTTATAAGAGCTCTTATATAAAAATATATTTTTATTTTAGTTTCTATTTTATTTAAAAGATATTCAAACATTCCTCTATCCAATTCATCAATAGAGGTAACTTTTAATCTTTTATTTCGTCAACTAAAAACAATTCAACTAAAAAAGTTTTTATTAAAATCTCTAACAAAATAATTTCTAAATAATTTCATTTTGATTTTATTAAATTAGAAAATTGATTTCGATTTAGTTTTCATCTACTACCAATTTGCTTTTTAGAACTTTGCTTTTTTAAATTTGTTTTTATAAGTTTTTATCTTTTCAGATATTTGTTTTTTTTAATATTTTCTAAATCACTAATATTTCTTCTCAAACCTTCTGGATTTCTTCCTCTTTCTTCATAATCTTCTCTTCCAACGTTTTATTTTCTTCTAACTTTTTATTTTCTTCTTCTTTCAACTTTATTTGCAATTTCGAAAGTTGAATTTCAATCTAAAATAAAATCATCAAAAAAAATAAAAAATTGTAAAATTCAAACATTTGTTTCCAAATCTTCCGATTTCGTCTTCCAGACATTCACCTCTTTCCGAAGATGAGTTTCTAAACTTTTCATCTCTTCTTTAATCTTTGATTTTTCACTTTGATATCTTTCTAATTCTTCAATCTGTAAGTAACTTCATCTAACTTTCAAATAGTTTTGGATTTCAAACTTACTTTGATCTTTAAATTCTCCTCTAAGGACTTTATCTTTATTTGATTTTCATCTTTCAATTTATCGGATTCTTTTTGACATTTCTGAAAATTATCTTTTTAAATGTTTTAAATCTTCAAAGTTGAAGAACTTTTTGTTACTTTTTTTTAGAGATTTTTCTAAAAAATTTAAATTTTTTTTTTAATTCTATAACTTCTACCTCAAGCTTCTTCTGACAATCTTCCAAGGATTTTTGAGCTTTGATCTTTAGATCTTTCGACATCCTCTTCTGAATATCTGAAGACTTTTTTTCTACATTTTTCTACAAAATCTTTTGTTAGAATTTAATAAATTTCAATTTAATTTCAAATCACCAAATTTTTCTTCATTTCTTCAATTTCATAATCAAATTTGAGTTTTGAAGATCTAATCTCGCGTTTTAAATCTTCTTCAACCTCTAAAAACTTCTGAATCTGATCTTCAGACTTTTTTATCTCTTCTTTAGCAGCCTGAAGATTCTCTTCAACTAAAAAATCAAATTTTATCTCAAAAAACTTTAAAAAATCTCAAATTTTACTTTTAATTGATTTAGATTCAGATTCTTTCAAATCTTTTTGGATTTTTTTAAAATCTTCAGAAATCTTTAATATTTTCAGATCCTTCCCTTTCAGCTTCTCAGAAAGAATTTTAACATCTGCTGAAGATTTGTTGAGCTACAAATTAAAAGAATTAAAAAATTAAAAGATGAAATTTTATCTGAAATTATTTAAATTTAAAATTCTCTTTTTTTATTTAATTATTTCCAATTTTTTGATTCACAAAATTCTATAAAAATGAACTTTTAATAAGAATCTAATTTCATCTGAAAATCAGAATCGAAAATGGGAAGAAGGAAAATATTTTCGAAAAAAAAGGTGGAATGAAGTTTTGAAATGGAAAAAAGCGAAATTATTTGGAAAAATTACTTCAAATTTTCAACTTAAAAAATAAAACAAAAAAATATTTTCAATTTTTGATTAAAAACTTTCTAACCTCTGTTTCCAGATGATCTATTTTTGTAGACTGCTGTTGAAATAAATCTTTTTTTTCTTCATTTTTATCTTCAAAAGAATTTTCAACAGACTTCAGTTGCTTTGAATGAGAAATTTTCATTTTCTGAAACCAAAAATTCAATTTTTTTTTAATTTTTTATCTTTTGTTTCAAACTTTCATTTTTTCTTCAAATTTTAATTCAGTTTTTTCGACTTCTTCTAAATGAATGGCTTTCAGTCTTTCGATTTCTTTTTCTTGATCCGATGTTTTCATCAGCAGATCTTTCTCTAAATTCGACTCTAAATCTTCCATCTTTTTTTGCATCTTTATTTCCTGATCCTTTAAACATTAATTTCTTCATTTATGAAATTTAGAAATAAATTTTCAATTTATAATTTTATTTTTTTATCTCAAATTTTACTCAACGTGAATTTCATCAAATTTATTTTTCTTATTTTTTATAATAATTTTTAAATTATTTTTGGGGTTTTTGTGATAATTTATCAAATTCTATTTATTTATTCGCTTTGTAATTTTTTTATAAATGCTTTTTAGCATTTTTATTTTCATTTTTATTTGAAATAATTTTTTTTTGATCTTTGTAAAACTTTTTAAAAAGTTTAAATCACAAAAATAATTTATTTAAAATTTTCTTTTTTGGTTTTTCAATTTATTTTTGAATTTTTAAACAATTTTTAATTTAATAATTTTTTTTTGGGATTTTTTTGAAGTTACAAATTACAAGTTAATTTTAAATTATAAAATTTAAATTTTACAAATTATGTTTGAAATAATTTAAAATTTAAAGAAAAAAAAAGAAAATTAAATCATGAAATGATAAATAAAGAAATTTTCAAAAATTTGTTCCTAGATTTCACAAAAATCATTCGACCAAATTCCCACCTCCATACTCTTTATCAAATCTTCCTTCTCTTGCATCCAATCCTTTTCCTGACTCTTTATCTGATCTTCCAAATTCTTAATCTTCATCTTTGTTATCTTCAAATCTTCCTCCCGATCCTGTAAGACCTCCTGCATCCGATCTTCTTGTTTGCCGAGAGCCGCCATCTTGTTCAGTTCTCGCTCTTCTATTGCTAGCATCATCTGATCCTCATTTTCTTGAATTGTCTGAAAAATTTTTAAATAAATTTTTTTTATACAAACTTTTAGTTTTTTCAATTTGCTTTAAAACATCTTTTTTTACAATTTAGCACCTTGACTTGCAAAAACACCTCGACCAACAACCTAGTCAAGATAATTTGTTTTGCAAATAGATTTTTGATGGTTGAAGGTTCTGATGACTTTTAAGACTTTTTAAATAATTATTTTTTTTCTTTTCGTAAAATTTGTTTATTTCTTGTAAAATTCAATCAGTTTAATTATTATTTTCTTTTATTTATTATTTTAAAAGAGAGAAAAATTAGGAAGATTTTTGAAACTAAAAAATCAAGCAAAAGTTTAGTTTTAAATTTTCAGACGATTCTGTGCTTGTATGCTAACTTGTATGTTCAACTAATAAAAGTGCTTACAACTTAGCATCTTGTCAAAACTCATCAAGCTAATAATAACTCGTGCTTAAAGGTGCGTATGACTCGTTTGCTTATCTTGTAGACAAGCTGAGTTTTTTAAAAGCTTACTTTTTAGTGAACTAAAACTTTTTTAAGCAAATTCAAATCTTTGCTGTCAGTTTTTATTTACTGGTTTCAAGTAACTTTCAAATATTTAATTTTTTAACTTTAGTTTCTGATATAAAAAAATTAAATGTTTTCTTTTTGTTGTAGTCTTTTGAAGTATTTACTTTAGTATATTTTATTTTTTAAATTCATTTGTAAGTATTGTACTTTGAAGTGGTTTACTGATTGAAGTGATTCAAGGTGCTGAGGACTCGCTTGCTTTTAAAACCGTTGGTGCTTAGACACTAAAACTCACTTTTTTCAGTTTGGCTTCCATTTCTACTTCAACAGATCTTAGGTTTGCCTGATGACTTTCATCTTTGCTCCTCATTTCTTCCAGATGACTTTTTGAGATTTCAGCAAGTTCCTGAAGATTAAAAGATGATCAAAAAATCTTATAAGAGCTCTTTGATGAATACAAACTTCCTTGTGTGTCTTGAGTATGAGATTAATCTCAGCTTCATGGGCTTCGCGCGCTTTTTGAAGCGATTCTTCTTTTTCTAGAAGGACTTGATCAATTTTTTCTTGAGACTGTTCCTAAAATGAAAAATATTTTTGAAATTTCTACAAAAATTCGATTTATGCAAATGAAGTGAAGTCACGTGATTCTAAACCAACTTGTAGTAATTGAAGAACTTGAGTCTTTCCTCTAGACACTTCTGAAACTAAATTCTTCCGTTCTTCATCCAAAGATTTTTCAACTTGCTCGACTTTCCTTTGAGCTTCTTCTTGCTCTAAGGACATCTTTTGCTTTTCTTCTTCAACTTTTGTGATGTTGATTAGAGCTTCATCTAGTTGCTGTTGAAGAAGTGATTTCTGAAAAAAAGTAATTTATTTCAAGAATTTCAATCTTTTTTATTCCCAAATTTTTGGATTTTTTTTAAATTAAAACAAAAATTTTAATCATTTTTAAAAAATTAAACTTTTTGGAGTTTTTGTTTAATTTAGATTGAAATGATAAAAAATATAAAATTTTAAACTAAAAAAGATTTGTTTTATTTTTTTCATTATTGAGGGTTTCAAATGAATCATCAAATTTAGTTGCCAAAATTTTCATAGAATTGTCAGCATTTAATTTAATGACTTTCCTGTTTTATAAAAACCAATTCAAGTTGAACCAACATCAAATATTACCTGAATTTCTTCTTGTTGTTTAATTTCAGAAATTTGTGAATTCAAATCTGAAACTAAACTTCTTAAATCTACAACCTGAAAAACGCCCAATCAACAAACAAACAAATTTTGGGAAATATTCGAAATTCACTTCATTATCTTTAGCTTCAATTGTCTGGTGTGTTCGATGTTTAGTTTCAGCAATTGCCATTGCTTTGTCTTCTTCTAACTGTTCAACTTTCTTGCGAACCTCTTGAAGTTGATCTTTTAATCTTATTTTTTCATCTTCATATTTTTTCTATTTAAAAAACAAATTTGCAGAAAGTTTTACAAATTACAACAATTTTTTACTTTTAAAACTTTAATTTCGTTTTCAAATTCAGCAGATTTTGTTTTAATTTCTTCTTCTTTTTTCAAACTTTCTTTTAAAGATGCTTTTAAACTTCCAAAATCTTTCATTTCTTCTTTCACTTTTAATTCATTTTTCTTTAAAATTTGAATCTAAAAAAAATTGTGAAAATTTTTTAACTTTTTCTGATTAATTTCAGTTTTAATAATTATTATATAATAAATATTTTTTACTACGTTTTAGATGAAACTTGTTGAAACAAAAAAAAGATTTTGAAATCAGGTAGAAAGTGAAAAGAAAATTTAAAAAATCTTTCTACAAGTATCTCTGAGTTTCAAATGTTTCTAAATCATGATTAAGACATATGAAATTCTAGAAGTTTGATTTGCAGAATCATTTTTTATCAGTTTTTTTTTGTAGGATCATTTTATCAAAAAACTTGATACAGAAATAAATCTTTTTAAAATTATGAAAAAATCTAATAATGAAAGTAATAAATGAATTATTTTATTTTTTTAATAAAAAATTTGAAATTTCCAGATTATTTTTAAACGAAAGTTTTTTTCAAAAAATGTTAATCAAATTTAAACAAGAGTAGAATCATTGAGATCAAAAAAATGATCAAAATTTTGAGGATAAAATAAATCTCAGGTTTTATCAGAAGAAAATTTGATCTTCATCTTCTCAATTTTTAGATCAGGGATTAGAATCAGGAATTTTATGTGTTGAAGATTATCTTTGATATAAATTTCAATTTTGCTGATCAAAAAGATCCTTCCAGTTTCAAATTGGATTTTTTTTTAATAAAAATAATTTAAGAGGATTTTAAGATTATTTTTTCAACTTTTTTCTTATTCATTCTAGTTTTGTTATTTGATTAAATCCATCTAAAATCAAATCTTCATCTTTTACCTGAGTCTGAAGAACTTCAATATGTTCCAACTTTTCATCAATTGTAGCATTCAGTTCCTCTTCCAAATGCATCTTAGCTTGCTTCTCCAGTTCAATTGTCTGTAAATCATTAAATGAAGACACAGATGAAGATTCTAATCTTTCACTTCATTGATGTCACTGATTCTTCGATGACTTTTATCTTGTGTCTTCTGAAGATCGATTTTTAATCTTTCTTGCTCTTTAATGGAGTCTTCAAGCTTTGACATCACTTCTGAATATCTAATTCGATATTTTTGCAAAGTTTTTTCCATTCTGAAAATAAACAAGTTTTTAAATTGCTTTTCAAGGCAGAGAAGTCTTTATTTCAACCACCAAGCTCAAGATGTTTTTGGGGAAAGGTTTTTTGAGCTCAGAACCCTTAGAACTTAAAACCATAAGACTAATTATCTAAAAATAATTGAAAAATATCTTTGATTAGTAAGATCAAAAAGATAAATTTCTTGTAAGAAATTTCCAACTTAATTTCAAATTATTTAAATGTTTCAGGAATAAAAATAAATCCTAACTTTTTAGATAACAGAAGCTTTTAATAAATAGGAATTTTAACTCATATTGAATCAGAAAATATGAATTTGTTCAAATTTAAGAAGAATTAAGAAAACTGCCTCAAAAGATCTAAATATTAAAATAAAAAATATTCAAAGATGTATCAAAGATTCTTATTTGTAAAAAAGAAGTTTGAGAAAGAAGATGAAGTTGAAAATACTGATCTGAAGATACAAGTAATTGAGAAAACTTCATTGACAAAAACTCAAATTTAAATTTATTGAAAAATTAAAATCTCCAAAAGAAAATTTTTACTGAAATCAAGAATCATTTAAAAAGCAAATTTGGCATTTCAAGATATTCTAAAATAAAAGAACAGGATAAAAAAGATAAAATTTCCAAAAAACATTTTACAAGATTTCAAAATGCTAAAATAAAAGAATAAAATTTAAAAAAATCAATTTGAAACATTTGAATCTTCGTGAGATCTAAGAAGAGAAATTTATTAAAAAACCAAAAAATCTTTAAAGATCTGAAATGTAAAATTCAGGAAATTAACCTGAAGACTTTGCTGAGAAGTTGCTCTTTTGTAATATCACCAGGTGCAGGAGACTGTAAAAGACCAAAATAAGATCAAGATCCAAAGATGAAGATCAAAACTACCTTTGTGGATTTCAAATCGTCCATCAAAGAGTTGATGGACTCTCTGCTCTCATTCATCTTCATCGCCATCTAAAAAGATGTTTAAAAATTGAAGATATAATCCTGATGACGTCACCTGATCTTTCAAAGGAGTCAGAAATTCGAGACGTTTGAAAAAGCCTGAAGATTCTGATCCTGATAAATCTGCATCACTTTGAGATCCATCTATAAATGAAGAGTTTCAGATTTTTGTCAATTTTTTCATAGAACTTACTTCGATTTTGTGAAAGATTTTTTGAAGATCGAACCTAAAAATAATTTCGAAGTTTAAAAGGTTTGAAAATTTGGTGTTTATGAACCTGAGATGGTTGTTGGGATGGTTGCCGGGATGGTGTTGTGGTGATTTGCTTGGAAATTTTTTGATTTGATGATTTCTGGCTTTCTGTATTAAATATTTAAATTATTATCAAAATTTATTTGATTGAAAAGTAGTAAATTATAAGATTTAGTAGATTTTCAGATTTAATTATTTAATGTGATTAATTGAAGTTTAATTAAAAATAAAATCATTGATTAAAACCTAACAAAAAACTAAAAATAATTAAGTAGAAATTTAGTCTATTTCTTTATTTCAAAAAATGTAATATTTGTATCATTATTATCTTCTGTATTTTGACTACAATTAAAATAAATTAATAGTAAATGTTAGTTTAGTTAATAAAATAATAAATAGAAATTATAATTAAGTATTAAAATCTACTTTAAAACTACATTTAACGTAAATACAAAATGAATTAGTAAAACATTTGATAGAAATATTTAAAGATACTTTTGATATTTAGCAATGAATAAACTGTTTAAGAAATTAAATAAAGCCAGAGGTGATAAAGTCTAATTAATAAAGTTTATTAAACCTGTATATTCTATCTGAAATAAATTTTAAAAATATTTCAAAATGTCGAAAATTAATTTTTTATTATATTTTAAATATTTTCTTTATTCCAAACTGACTTTTTCCAATATTTGCTGAATCTCCGTGGCTCAAATCATCTGTCTAAAATAAAAGTAAGGAACTTGAAATTTTTGTAACAACAGTTTAAGTAAACAATAAATCTTAACAAAATTTGTATATTTAATTTACAAAAACTTTTGATTAAAAAAAAAGACGACATTTAAAAGATTTTTAAAATTAATTTCAGAAATAAAACTTTTCTAACAATTAAACAACTTTTTAAAGAATTTGATTATTCATTTTATTATTATTAAGTTTAAAATGTTTAATTGAATTTGCAACTTTTGAAACAGTTATAAAACAGAAACACATTTTAGCAAATTTGAGTTTTCTTAATTGAATGATTAAAAGAAAACTTTTATAGACTTTAAAATCTAATAAATTGTGGTTCAACAGAAACTTACTTTGGGTTTTTCAGCTTTAACTAATCCTGGAGACGATTTCTCTGTTGCAAGTTTATCTTTTAAGTTTCTAAACATTTTTTTTATCAAACCATTAAATACAAGTCTGAAACTGATTATAAGCAAGATCAAAAATTATTTTTAATTAAGGAAAATAAATTCTTTTAAATTAGAATAATAATAAAAAAACTGTAAATATATTTTCATAATAAAAAATCTGTAAACATAATTCATATTTTGGTAATTATCTATTAAGTTAATAAATAAAATTTAAATAAACAAATTTGAAAAATACAAGACAAATTGGTGGTTTTTAATCTGAAAGATTTTTTACTAAATTTTTATGAAAACTATATAATTAAAGTATGAAAAATCGCTTTAATATTTTCGGTAAAAATTTTACTTATAAACAAATATTTTTTTAATGTCAAGTTTATTTATAGAAAAATATCTCTGTTTGTAAATGCTATGTGTGATTTGGACATTATTTATTTTTGACTCTTATGGACTATTAGGGTTATGTCTTGAAAACAAACAAAAATCGTTTTATATAGTTATTAGTTTTATTAAGAAGAATAAATCTTGTAAGAAATATATAATTTAGCTGTAATTTAAAATAATAGTTATAAAACTTATAATCTTTAGGTTTTTTTTGTTTTTTAAGTCTAACAAGGTATTTAAATAATTAATTGATTTAAAAAAGTTAAAAAAAATTTTTTGACTTTAAACATTATACTCTTTATATAATAAAATAAAAAACTTTTGAGTGTGTTACTTGGTTCTACAAGAAGTTTATAAAAACGTTTTTAATTTGGATCTGATTTTGAATGTTAGTCAATAATTTTATCAGATGGCTAAAAAATATATGACATTTATTCTTATTTTTTTCTTCAATGTATGACTGCATATGAAAAAATCAACAGCTCTTAAAGCAAGCAAAAAAGAAACTTGAATTTTTTTGAAATTATTAATTCTGCGACTCAAATTATTTATGTCAAGTTCTTATTATCTCTATTACTTGATAAAGATCTCATGACTTTTTTAATTTCTTAAATCTTGTATCACTCCTAACATTTATTTATTTATTTATTTTAATAAATGCGAAGGAGGGTACCTGAAAAGAGCATTCTTACAAATAACATCTATTTAGCCAAAAATATAGAAAGTGGAAGATGTAACACATGGTGTTTCGATATCACTCAAAGCTATAACAGTAAATAATTACATGGAATGTTAATAATATAAGAAAGAAAAAAATCACAGTTTAGAAATGACAATGTTGGCAATATTATAACGGTTCAACTTCTGCTTGAACAATGCAAGTGACTTCGACATGACAATGTCTGATGGCAGCTGATTCCTTGTATTAATTGTACGGTATGAGAAAAAATTTGCTCTGACCAATGTACCAGGTGATATAGGCTTAATAAGGAGTAATGGGTGTCGTCTGAGCTGATATAACTTGAAGGAAGGACTAATAGAAAAAAAATCATCAAACTGAATGTCAATTAAATTGTGGATAATTTTAAAAATAAGAATTAAGTCGTATTTAATCTGTCGGATTTCCAAAGTATCTAAATTGTAGAAACTGAGACGATGTTTATAATTAGCATATTTAATAGTAAGTTTCCTGCATACTAATCTTGTAAATGTGGCCTGAACAGATTCGATTGTTTTGATAAAACTAACTTGATATGGCATCCATGCGCTGACATTGTATTCAAGAATTGGACGTACGTACAGTTTGAAAAGATTGATAAAAAAGCATGGGTTCTTAGAATTAAAGGTCTTTATAATAAGGAAGACCAGGTTGATTGATTTTCCAAAGATTTTGGAAACATAATTGTCATTTAAAGTCAGATGATAGAGTAATGCCAAGGTCTAGGACCGAAGATACTCGTTGAATAATAAATCTATTGATGGACTACTGGTTCAAGCAATTTACAGATGGTTTACGAGAAACAGTTAGAAGTACAGACTTTGTGGGCTTGATTCTGAGCTGCCAATTCGCAGACCAGTCTTCTACCGTTTGCAGTACAGTTTGAAGTTTTGAAGGATTACAAGATAATAGCTTGATATCATCTTCATACACAAACACTCTGATAACATTTATGCTTTATTTTTTAAAAAAGCTGGTGTATTTTATTTATTTATGCAGAATTCTTATGAATTATCTATTTAAATATTTTTAAACTCTTTTACAACTTTAATTAGCTAATAGATTTTATATATTTAAGTTATTCTTATGATAGATGCCAAAAAATAAACAACTATTAAAAAATAAATAAAATTAGTGTTTTTAATATTTACAATATATGAAGGAATATTACAATATAAACTATTTTAAAGTAATTTAATAAAATTGTCAATTTTTTTACCTAGTCATATGATTAAATGCTGAATGCTGAACTTGAAATCAAAGATTACCTCATCTTTATTTATTGTTTTGTATAAAAGTAAAATTTATAGGTTCGAAGAAAATAGTTTGTTTAAGTTGTTGTATTAGTTTGAGTTTAATTATATTCATTCAATATTGAATTTTATTTAACTTAAATTTCTTTTTAGAAACTGGTAATTTATCTTTTAAATATTATCTTTAACCTAACTGAGTTTTAGTTTCATAATGTTGGTAGAAAGTCAGATTTTGTTTTCTAAATTAATTTTATGTTCTTAATAAAAGTTTGATTGCAAAAGCTCTTAATTCTTGTGATTATTTGTATATAATTATTTTTATTGGTTAATAAACTTATTTATGATATATAAAATATGATATATTATATTTGTTTATAAAACAGTTTTTTCTTTTCTGATTTAATTAATAACTTTTTAGTCTTAAATTAAAAATTGAACTTAATTGAGAATTTTTATCAACAGTATACTATGTTTTTTGATTCATTATTTAAAAATAGTTATTTTAGTTAAATGATTTAACATGAAGCAAATGTAATGAATGAATCAGTATTGAGAAATACCAATCAAAGTTTTAATCCTTAATTGAATTTAGAAATTTTTCTAATAATCTTGCTGACTTTAACTCTCTAATTTTATCCACAACCCCAACCACACCCCTGATGCATCACACCCCAACCAAACCCCTCATTTCCATTAAATATCTTTCATCTTTTACCTTTCTTTGTTTAAAGCTCATGATATACTTTTTTCTTCTATCACTATAATCCTAATGAGCATAAGTTACTTTAATATAGTTTATTTTAATAGCTTAAGTGTTTGTGGCTGGCAAATGAACTAATTTCTGAGAAACAAATAAACTGAAATAATAAATCTTATAAAAAGTTTATCATTTTTATTTTTTATATTTATTTTACTATATGCTTGATGTTTTAGAAATTTATATTATTTTATTCTTATGGATTAAATACATTTTCTAAACTCACTTATAAAGGTTAAATTTAAATTAATAATATCACTAAACAACTAATTAAAATTTGTGAGTTAATTACTTAAAATATGAATTATAAAGTCTCATTTATAAAATTAGATTTTTAATATTAAACTTTTAATTATATTTCTAAAGTTTTTTTAACTTATATTTTGAAATAAGTTTTTACAATTAGCATTTTTTATAGTTTACTTAATACTTTTTATTTAATCATAATTTAAAGTAATATTTAAATTTTTAAGTCAAGTTTTATTTTTTATTAGATTTTGTTCTAAAAGTGTATTTGTTTATTATTTTTCTTAAAATAAATAAATATTTTATATAAAATATTTTCTATATATTTCTAAATACCTAAACAAAACTTTTCTTCCTTAAAAATTTATAAATTTCCCAGAATTAAAAAACTTGTTTTCTAACTTTTATTCGAATTTTTAAAACCTTAAAATGTTTGGAACCAAATCAAGTGAAAGAAAGCTTAAAGTGAACCTTGGACTTGTAGTCACTCGCCTCAAACTAATCGAAAAGAAGAAAACTAGCTTGGCACTTCGAGCACGTCCGGAAATAGCTGAGTACGTCCGTATTTCGAAAACCGACCGTGCACGAGTTCGTGTTGAGAGTATAATTCGTGAAGACTATCTCGTCGAAGCTATGGAGTTGGTGGAAATGTACGCAGACCTTCTACAGAGCCGACTTGGACTTCTTCAAGCAGGTAATTTGCATAGCATAAGATGGGCCAGGGTTTCGTGGTTCAGGACCTTTAGGTCAAGATTTCAAGGGTTCTAGTTTATTTTAATTAATTTCTTAACTACCAACAAACTTTTAAAATCCTTTTTTGGTGTTAATCTTATAAATTACAAATTTTAATTCGAAATTTTTTATAGAATAAATGGTTTTGTTTCATTTTAATTGTAATTTGTTTCCCAATTAAAGCTTTTCTGAAAGATTTTTAATAAATTCAAAAAGTAAAAAACATTTTCTTTCGAAACTTTATCAATGATTTGCGGTTTTTAAAGTTAGATTTACATAAAATGTGATTTCGATTATTTTATTTCAAGGTAATTTACATGAATCACTAAGAAAACCGGTTGCGACGTTGCTATGGGCAGCACCGCGACTTTCTCAATATTGCTCCGAGCTTCAAATCGTCCACAAGCTTCTGGGCGACATCTTTGGGAAGAAGTTTGTAAAAGCCTGTGAAGGCAACGAGATGGATTATGTGTGCGATCGCGTTATTGCCAAAATGGACCCCAAACCTCCAAAAGGAAGTCTTGTGGAGCGATACTTAATCGAGATTTGTCGCGCTGCTGACGTCGATTTCACCCCTGACCCTAAAGCACTTGCGGAAGAACTCTTTAACAATCCTCCACCAAATACGGATTTTCTAGAATTTAATTCAGATGTGGGGCCAGGTAAGGGGCCTGGGGGCCCTGGACCAGGTTTTGGTGGCCCAGGTACAGGAGGCCCTGGACCAGGTTTTGGTGGCCCAGGTACAGGAGGTCCTGGACCAGGTTTTGGTGGCCCAGGTACAGGAGGCCCTGGACCCGGTTTTGGTGGTCCAGGACCAGGTTTTGGAGGTCCAGGACCAGGTTTTGGTGGTCCAGGCACAGGAGGTCCTGGACCAGGCTTTGGTGGTCCAGGTGGCTCTGGTAGTGGTTCAGGGGGTTTTGGAGGTGGCTCAGGGGGAAAAACTGACCCGAAATTTAGTTACGCTGCTCCAGCCTTTCCAGCAAACCCATCTCTTCCAAAATACAAAGAGCCCGAAGCTGATGACGTCACACAAGCTCCTCCCTTACCTTCAAAGACCCCGGTGGATGAACCCCAAAAACCTCCTCCATATGAAATTCCTGTGCTGCCGGATCTACCATCTGTTCCCCCTTTTAATCCGGGAGGTAATGATCAATCTGGAGACTCTTATCAAGATGTAGATTTTGACGATTTGTCTCGGAGGTTCGAAAATTTGAGAAAAAAATCTTAAAAATTTGTAGATTTTGAAATTTATTCCTGAATATGTGATGATGTCTTTTGATGTTTTAAACTTGTATGCAAATGTGGATTGTAAATAAATTTTTCATTTTTTTCTGTAAACACATCAGAAAAACAATTTGAATTTTCCAATAAATTTCTTTTTAATTATTTTCATCAAATTTTGTAAAATTTGTTTATTCAAAAAATTTAAATAATTTGATGTCTGAAAAAATTTTGAGATAAAAGCAAATAGTTTGAAATGAATTAGATTTAAACAGAATTTTTAAACGCATATGGAATAATAATAAGATTATTTAAACTAAAAATAAACCCTTAAATATTAAAAGTTGTAAACCAGTTTGAACAAAAAATTTACAAAAAAGTTTGAATTGAAAAAAAATTGTATTTTTTTATTTAGGTTAGGACAAGTTTAAATCTTTTTTAACAATTCGCTTTTCATTATGAAAATTTTGCTTTTCAGTTTTCGCTTTTTCATTAAACTGTCAAATAAATTAAAATAAGATGATTTTTGTAACTTTCAACTAAATCTCAAAAAACTGCAGTTTGTATTCTACATAAATATTCTTTTTCTTTCAGTATTTTGTTTCATTGTCTAAAATAATCAAAAATATGAGTAACTTTTATTATGTATAATTTAATAATCAAAAAAGTTTATAATCATAAATAAATTTAAACTTTATACATGTTTCTAGTCATAGCAAAGATATAGATTTAATTTATTATTAATCAAGTTCGTAATAATTAAGATGTAAATACATTTTTCTAAAATCAAATATTTAAAATCTTCTATACTTTATCTAAATACTTCAAATTATTTTCAGCTTATTAATTATTACTAAAAAATAGGTTTGCTTTAGATATTAACAGATAATATTTAAAACAAAATGAGTGTTGATGTCGTAGTTTAGACTCAAGTAATAACATTTCAATTCATTCATAGATATTAAGTTTTTTATAATATTATTTTGTACTTGATCTCTAGTTAGTTTAAAAATATCAACAATTTGATATCAAATTATATGTTCTATCCGAAAAACCTATTCAAAAGTAATTCTGTTTCAGTGTTTTTTAGAGTTACTAATTTTTGTTAAATTAAAATCAATTTTTTAAGAATTTTGTGAAAATAAACAAGAAAAAAATTACAATTATTTGTCGGTTTGCTTCATTAAAATTGTTTTGTTTACTTTTGTTAGGTTGGTGGAAAGAATACACTTTAATAAATTTAAATAATTAAATAAATCAACTTAAAAACTCTTAAAAAACGTGAACCTAAAATTAGTTTTAACCAATCAAAACATTAGTTTATCAAACTTATTCAACTTTATCAAACAATTGTCATACAGATAAAAAAATCTTTTCTGCAAAATAATTCTTAGATGATAATTAAACAAAATATAATTTCAATTTATTTAATTTATATTATTACATCTAACTTCTTTCTCTTGGCTGTAACTTTATTATACTTTTATAAACTTGATAAACATGATACTATATTGAAAAACTTAAAAATCAACAGCTTTATCTTACAATGGATTGAAGATTACCTATCAGGTAGAACCCAACAAACTCGTGTAGAAAGATCTTTATCTACTTCTAGTCAAATCACTAGTGGTGTTCCTCAGGGTTCTGTTCTGGGTCCCCTTCTCTTTTCAATTTTCATCGAAGACCTCATCAGAAGATTAGCAGCAGTAGATGATGTCAGAGTGTTTGTGTATGCAGATGATATCAAGCTATTATCTTGTAATCCTTCAAAACTTCAAACTGCACTGCAAACGGTAGTAGACTGGTCTGCGAATTGGCAGCTTAGAATCAAGTCCACAAAGTCTGTACTTCTAACTGTTTCTCGTAAACCAGCTGTAAATTGCTTGAACCAGTACTCCATCAATAGATTAATTATTCAACAAGTATCTTCGGTCCCAGAACTTGGCATTACTCTATCATCTGACTTTAAATGATAATTATGTTTCCAAAATCTTTGGAAAATCAATCAACCTGGTTTTCCTTATTATAAAGACCTTTAATTCCAAAAACCCATGCTTTTTTATCAATCTTTTCAAATTGTACGTACGTCCAATTCTTGAATACAATGTCAGTGCATGGATGCCATATTAAGTTAGTGATATCAAAAAATCGAATCTGTTCAGGCCACATTTACAAGATTAGTATGTAGGAAACTTAATCTTAAATATGATAGTTATAAACATCGTCTTAGTCTCTTCAATTTAGATACTTTGGAAATCCGACGGACCAAATACGACCTAATTCTTATTTTTAAAATTATCCACAATTTAATTAACATTCAGTTTGATGATTTCTTTTCTATTAGTCCCTCCTTCAAGTTATATCAGCTCAGACGACACCCATTACATCTTAATAAGCCTATATCACCTAGTACATTGGTCAGAGCAAATTTTTTCTCATACCGTACAATTAATACATGGAATCAGCTGCCATCAGACATTGCCATGTCGAAGTCACTTACATTGTTCAAGCAGAAGTTGAACCGTTATAATATTGCCAACATTGTCATTTATATATGCTTTGAGTGATATCGAAATACCATGCGTTACATCCTTCACTTTCTATATTTTTGGCTAAATAGAAGTTATTTGTGAGAATGTGTGTTAGCGAGAGGTGTTCTTTTCAGGTACCCTCCTTCGCATTTATTGTAATAAAAAGATACATAAACAAAAGTTCAGACTACTTCTTACTTGTGTTGAAAAGAGAGATTTAGTTAACAACTTGGAAATTTAAGTATTGGTTAAAAGTTATTAAATACTCAGTATAAAAATGTTTATTATTATTTTAATCAATTACAGTTTATTATTAAATAACAAAACAAATATAATTTTCATATCAATTGTAACAAACAGTTTTTTTTCAAAAATTCGAAATTTTGTTGATTAAATAATTTGATAATTTGAAACAAAAGTATAAACCTTGTCGGGCTGTTTGATTAATTAAATAACATTTCTCATTAGAATATAGTTGGAAAAGTTCTTATTAATTTGAAGATAAAAAATTTTTAACGGTAAATAACTTTTATTTTTTGAAAACTAATTGTAAACATTTTTACAAATTATCAAAAAAAGTTTTCGATTGTTTATTTTTAAACATGATTATTGACAAAGAAAACAGCTAAAAGCATCGATTTGTGACATTTAGCAAAAATCTAATAAAGTTGTTTCAATTTAAGTTTGCATTTGTATTATGTCAACTTTTAATATATTGACATTTTAAAAGCTTCGACAAAAACTTTTGTAAAATTGGAGAAACTGTTTGTAGATAAACTTAAAACAAGAAAAACAGTTAAGTTATTGTTTGTGTGTTAATATATCAATAAAAAGTTTGTTTTTTTATTTAGATGATTCAAAGTATTTTACCAGTTTAAAGTATATTTTGCTTACATAATAAAATACTTTTCTTTGTGCTACCATCTAAAATAATCAACAAACATAAAATATTTAGAAAATATTGTAGCAAAATTTAGTAAATAAAGATTATTTTGTATGTTTAAAACACAAAATAAAAACAATGCCTAAATTCATATTATATCAAAATATAAAAATTTAGATAAATAAAAAAATTGACAATAAATTGAAAGTTAGTGATACAATTGAATCTTTTAATTGGTAAACTTGGAAGACATTTGTAATTATTGAAATCGATTCAATTGTTAGTGATCGATTGCTTCAAATCAATTATTTTTGGTCACTAGAGACGCTAAAGCATCTGAATATGAGTATACTTTGTATGAAAAACTGTTTAAAATGAAAAAACAAGAAAAAAAGATTTTCAAATGTTGATAAAAGAAAATGATAGAAACGTGTTAAAAGTATTTTAGGTTTGAATGAAATTAATTAGAAAAGTTTCTGAGTTTTTCGTAGAACAAAAATATCTTAAAGGCATTTTGAAATTGACATTTTCAAAAAACTTTTGATTAATGCATTTTTTTAGGTTTTGTTTATGATTTTTTTTTCAAAATGCAAGAAGATATAACAAGGAAGAAATACATTCGAAATAAACTGGGTAAGATTTTTATCTTGACTCAAACTTTGTTATCTAGTGTCAAAATATTTGATAAATTAATGTTAGAAAATGAAAAAATATTTTAAAACGTTGTTATCAAAAATTTATCAAAAAAGTATAAAACTAATAGTTTGAATGAAAAATGTGAAAATATTTTATTTCTTGTTGTTAATATCTTTTTAAAGTTCTTACAGACGCTTTTTTTGACACATTTTCCTTAAGGACCAAAGAATTTTGCTTTTAATGAAAACTTTTAAGCTTAAAATAGAAATTAAAACGCTTAAGAAATTAACTAAGGTTTTACTTGAATGATAAGTTCTTTAATTTATGATTTTTAACAGTTAAAAAGTTTACAGCTCGGTGAATATGTTTAAAGTTTGTTTTTAGATTTTAAATTACCATAAAAACGAACAAAAAAATTGTGATTTTTAAAATGTTTTTTTTCTTTTGCATAATCATTAAAACTTTCAAAACTTTATTTGTTTTAAAATCAATTAAAAATAATTTTAATTTCTTTCTAAGTTAATTCAATTAAAATGTACTTATATTCATCATAAACAAAACTAAATTCAAATCTTAAACAAATAAAAATCTCTTAAAGTTTTGATCAAATGTTAAAGATTAACAGATGACCTTTGACCCTAGGGCTAGAACGACGCAGTACTCTTAAACCTTGTGTCAATCAGTTGATACTGGCTTTTGTGACTCTGCTCTTCATCGTGTCGACTTCTACTTTCATTTTTATGGCCATTAAACTTCGATTGGGCTCGAGAAGCTTTTCACTGGTCCCAGCTCACTGCGAAGGTGAACAAGTTTTTGTTTGATGTATTTGTTGTTATGAAATGTGTTTGTAGAAAACTCTCTAAATATAAACTTATCTTCCTATAATCTTCAAAGTCTCTAGCCACCTGTCTCAGCGTCGCATTGGTCATTTTGATATCTTCTTATCTATTTTGTTAATACAAATATGACTTCATCTTTCAATTACTCTAATCTTCAAACTTTCTAAATACTTTTAAAATCTAGGCTAAGTCAAAAGTTATGGAAACATTTCAATTTAGATAACTAATAAGGTCATATTCTATTTGATGTAAATTTTATAAGTTATAAATTAAATAGCGTCCGATTTTTTCATTTAATAAGGACCCAAGAAAAATATTTCTAATTTTATTATTAAGTTATCAATTATTAATCTTTAAAAACTTTTAAAAATCAATTTAAGAGCTTTTTAACAAGCATTTTGTGTCATCAGCAAGACTCTAAATTTATAAATATTGAAAACTGTTTTTCAGATAAAATAAGTTGTTTAAATTTATAAATCAAAATTCAAATAACGAAATCTTTGTACTTATGAAATATTCAGCAGAATTTATTGTATTCGTTGACATTTTAAAAACATTTTGACAATAAAATTTTAGGTTTTTATTTCAAGTAAATTTTATCTAAAGACTTTACATTTCAATAAGATGAAGTTCTTCATTTAATTTATAAACTTTTTGAAAAGTTTTTTCAGTTTTATTGAAAATTTTATAGAAATATTAATATCTTATGATTTTGACAGATATAAAAGAAAATTTATTTTTCTTTGTACATCAAAACATAAATATTTAATTATTTTTGAAATGTCCTAGTGACAATCTGATTATTTTCTTGTAAAGAAAATCATTTTTTAGAAATTTTATTTTTGAATATTGAATTCGAAATATTTGATAAAGTCTATTTTAGATCAATTATAAAAAAATTATTCCAATTTAATTAAATATTTTTGTCAAGTTTTTTAAATAGAACTGTTTGTAATATTTGAATAAATCTCTAAGAAAATTTAGCAATTCAAACTTTAATTTGTTAAATTACAAAATATGTTTAAGTCTACTTGATCACAAAAAAGTAAATAGAATAATAAATAGAAAACTAACAATTTGTTGAAATTGTGAAAAATATGTTTATTTATTTCTAAATTATTCCGTTATTAATTAACTCTATACTAATTTAAACTTTCTATCGACTTATTATCTAACTTTATATAAAAATTGTTTTTCCAGCTTTCATTTGTTAAGTTGAAACTTTGGTTATTTGGTTTAGAAGTTTGTAGTAAACAAAAAATATTTCCATTTTAAAAATAATTATAAAAAAATTAAACAAAAATTTGTTTTTATGATTTTATAAGAAATTAATATTTCAACTTTTAATAACTAGTACTTTATTGTAATGCTTAAAATAGACTAAATTAACTAATTATTAAGATTACCAGTCGATTTTATACTAAAATTATTTGAAATGTATATAATGACATTATACAAGTAAATATATGAAAATAACAATATTAACAAACTATCAATTAGTAATTAGTAATCATAAAATAGATTCTTGAAAAAAGCTAAAACTTATTTACAAATAAACCTAATCCATGTTTTACAATTTGTTTAGCTCTACAAATTTCAATGAAGACAAACACAAGTTGTTATTACAAGTCTACAATGACCAGAGGACGTCAAAACGTTTTTCCTTGTCTTCAAATCTGTGTCAGAGTTTCATCTGATCAAAACTTTATAGGAATAAAACTACTCCTTCAAAGTGATACTAAAATATATGGTGATGATTACAGGAGAAAACCTTGTTCTTATCTACCACAACATTGTGATAATGATGCTGAAAAACTAACAAACGAAGTTTTAGAGTATGCTGATAAATGGAAGAACAGATCTAATCCATGTTATGATGTGATCAGTGATTATTTTGAAGGTATAGCAATCTCTACAAAGCAATCTGATTCACAAATTGTCTTAATCGCTTTTATTTTACCTTTTTGTGGTATTTTTTGTAGCTTATTATTCTGTTTCGAGTTTTGGAGACGAAACTATAAGCATGTGAGCCGCTTGTATGTATACAATAGTTGGTCTGCATCTTAGATAATCTCTAATTTTGCTAAAAACTATTTTATTAAGGTTTTGACAAGACTATATACCAGTTATTGATCGTGTAAAATTTGTTCTGTTGTGTCTACAGAGATTTAAAATGTTTTTATAAAACTGATAATGTCTCTCCTGAATATTTGTGTTTTGAAAACATCGAAACTATTTTTGTGGAAATTTTGTTTTTAACTTTGGTTAGCTAAATTTTTTTCAATCATTTCTTTGAAATTTAGTTTTATTTGCGATTAATAAAAATTTGAAATTGTTCAAAGTTCTTGAATTAAGTTTTTATTTGAAGTATTTTTTGACATAATTACTTGCGTGTAAACAGGTTTTGATGTTCAGTTATTTGAGAGTACACAACTGTGAATATTTTCAAGTTTTCCAATCAATCTGAAGATATTTAAATCTTCTTTAACAAGACTTAACATTTTCAAATTATTGGTAATTAGTGAATAATTTTTAAGAATTTGAATCTTGATAAAAAAAATTTATTAAACAAAAATTAATTAAAATTAATTCGAAACAGTTTTAATTAAAGGTAATTAAATATAAAAACTATTTAAACTTTCATAAAAAATAGCTAAGAGTTACCAAAATATTCAAAAATATTTTTTATTGAAATTTTCAAAAATTTTATTTGAAAAAAAAATTTGATTCACGAAAAATATTTCGATAAAATTTACCGAAGCTGAAAATATTTGGTTGCCATGACAACCGTATAACAAGATTTATTGGCCAGTTGTCTTTGCTTAGTGGTTGGTGGTGGATAATTGGTTCAGATATCAAAGCACTAAATCAACTTGACCGATATTTTAAATACATTTTTTAACACGCAGGATTTCAACCAAGTTTGTTGGTTTTATGCTCAGTTTCGTAACTTTGCTCGAAATAATTGTCATAGCAACCAGTAAATCGCGTTCAGCAACAATTAAATTGTGATTTTGAGATAACTTCAAACAAATTTCTAATTAAATAAAAGTTCAAATGTAAACACAAGACTAGTACCAAAAGTCAACATTAAAAAGGCATCATGACGTCATCATTAACTCGTCAAGTTTGTAAATAAAAATTTGTTGGTTGAAAATCAGATTCTTCTAAAAACTAATTTCTAAAAAACTACAAATTTACAGTAAATCTAAAAAGAGTAAAAAAATTAATTTTGGGTTACTACTAATGCAAGATCTAAAAATCGAATAAATTTTTGACTGACTAATCGCAGGGAGTTTGAATATTTGTCTTCAATTGAAAGATTAGATTCAAGATTATCAAGAGATGTTAGAAAATTATCTAATTTGCATTCTAATTCATCTTCATCATTTGAGATTAGAAGATCATTTGAGGATTTATGTTTAAAAGTTGATCGACTTCTGGATGGTTTTAAATGTTGTTTTGATGATCGGTTTAAATGATATTCAGAAGGTGTTCTTCTCATTTGTGTCTTTGGATGTTGAGATCTAGAGGGTCTTAATGAAGAAGATCGGATTTGGTTTTGAGATCTTTGTTTTTTAAATTTCGATTTTTGTCTTGAAGTTCTGATTTGATCAGAAGAATTAGAAGAGGTTAAAACTGGTTCTTCTGAGTGGTTAGATGGTTGCTGATGATTGTAACCAGCTCTAAGTGGTTGCTGATGATTGTAACCAGCTCTAGGTGGTTGCTGATGGTCGTAACCAGCTCCAGGTGGTTGCTGATGGTCGTAACCAGCTCCAGGTGGTTGCTGATGGTCGTAACCAGCTCCAGGTGGTTTCTGATGGTCGTAACCATCTCCAGGTGGTTGCTGATGGTCGTAACCAGCTCCAGGTGGTTGCTGATGGTCGTAACCAGCTCCAGGTGGTTGCTGATGGTCGTAACCAGCTCTAGGTGGTTGCTGATGGTCGTAACCAGCTCCAGGTGGTTGCTGATGGTCGTAACCAGCTCCAGGTGGTTGCTGATGGTCGTAACCAGTTGTAGACGGTTGATTTAGATGACCAGATGGTTGAAAATGGTTTAAACTATCTGCAGACGGCTCTTCTAATCGATTCAGACTATTACGACCAGAAACACCATCTACTGAATCAAAACAACCAACTACTGGTTCAGCATTCTTACCAGGCGACAATCTAACCAACATCGCGCTTTTTAAGTTTTCCAATTCATTCTCCAAACTTCTGTTATGTTCAGTTAAGTTATCTAACTTATGATGTAAGACTTCCAAATTAAATTCATCAGATTGCTTTGAGGCAGCTTCCAACAAACTAACTGTCTTATTCATCACCTGATTCTCACGATCTAATCGAGCTACTAGTGATTTCAATCTCATATTTTCATCATTAACAAGATCTTCGACAGCTGATTGGTTGTTTGTTGACGGATTTTTCTCGCCTTTATTTTTCTGTTTATATCTTTTAGTCACTTTATTTCTAATGGTTCTGGCAAACGAGTTTATTTCATCTTTTCTGCAAGCTGGTGAACAATACTCTTGCTGAGGATGAGAAATTCTGTGAGATGATTTTGAGGAAACTTTTTGAAGTAAGAAGCAAACTTGACAAGTATTATAGTTCAAACATTTCAGGCATTGAAATCTCATTCCTATTATTGGTCGTGTCGCACACGAAGCACATGTGACGTCATGAATCGTTGATTTTGCATGTTTTAACCGGTGCATTGTGGGTAGCCATGCAAGGCATTTTGGTGTCTCTTTTGTAATCGAGTTTATGAATTGTTGTTCTGATATTTCAATCTGTTGATCATTAAAACACTTCTGAATGGATGACATAATGTTTTCCGGGTCCTCTGAGACTGCTTGAGTTATTTTGGAAGAGTCTGAAAACATCTTATTGAGCTGTGATTTGTCAATTAATGGTGAGGATTTTGAATATAGTTTGAAGATTGTTTGAAACTTCTTTTTGACGTCATCGTCGCTTAAAAGGACGAGAAGGAGAATTGTTGATTGAAGGTCAATCGTATTGTTGGATTTGTGACCAAAAATTTCGAAAATAAAAATTGTCAAACTTTTAGAAATTTTTTCTAATTTATTTGTTTGAAATGAATTTGAATTGTTCAAAATATCTTCTAAAGAAGTTTTAAGAGCTCCAAATGAAACTGGAATATCTGAAGATTTTTCTAATATTTTGCTCATTGCATAGGAAGTGTTGATTTGATTTAAACTGAAGAACTCCTGGAGTTTTAAAACTTTTAAGGCTGTTCTATAAACACTAAATTTAACTGATGATAATTCTGAGTTAATTTTTTGAAGAAAATTATTTAAATTTTCTTTAGTTGACTCCATTTTTTGAAATATTTTTATCAATTTATAAATAAATATTTATTTTACTATAAACCCATATAACACCTTTAATTAAATAAATGTATTATTATAAAAATATTTTAATAATTAGATGATAATTAAAATAATAAAGTTAAGTGTTTTACTACAATTATAATTTAAGAAATAAAATTAACGAAGATTAAGACACAAATAATAACAGCATAAAAAATTAGATATCTTAAAATAAACAAATATGGAAGAAACTCTGTATAAACATATAAACTTTTTAACAAATAATTAAATATTATAAGACAAAACAACAGAAATAAAATTTGAAATATTAAATTATACAAAATACCACCAACTTTTTATGAAAAAGACTTACATTTATTTAAAAAAAGAATTAAAACATCACAATATAAATTAAATCTAAAAAAAGAAATAATACAAATTTATGAAAAAAAACTATAAAAATAATTTCATTTATAATGAATTTAAATTTTGTTGTTGTATTATGCTTTGATTGATTTTACAAATTCAAAATTCTAAGGTTAAAAAATTACTTAAAAATTTTAGAATCAATTTAAGAAAAAAACCGCAAACAATTTTAAACTTGTTGTCATTATATGCAAATAAAAGATTAATTTTATGACTTTGTATAAAGCTTTAAGAAATCAATAAAAGTTTTTTAAAAGCTTTTAAAAGCTCTAAAATAATGACATATTCAAAAAACAATTATATCTGTGCTAAAAGCTTTCAACAAAACAATATCTTGAAACATTTGGCATTTATTCAGAAATAAAAAAACCTTACTGTGTAAATCAGAAATTCTAAACATAAAAATAGCCTAGGTGATAAGTCACGCTTGAATAAACACAGAAAAAAACCTTTTGTTGAAACTAAACAACGAGCATTTTAGTCGTTTGTATTTTACATGTATTTTATTGTTAGTCGTTGAAGTTATTTATTTTTTGATAATAATATGAATATATCAGGTTAGTAAACATATAATGTGTTATATACTCTTAACATCTATTAAATCAGTTTTGATAAGTAACACTTTATAAAAATTAAAGTTACAAAAACTTTCAGTTTTGGGGTTTTAAGTTTAGTCTAGATTGAAACCAATCTTTTACACTATGAAAAAACTTTGACAACTGAATAAGAAAGCTTTTTTCATTACAAAAATCAAATTTCAAATCTTAAAAAGTATTTTAAGCTGCATATTAGTAACAAAAACTAAAAACTAAAAATAAAAAAGTTTTAAAAGTATAATAGAGCTATTTGTAAACAAAACTTATACAAATAGTGTTCCTAAACGTTATGAAGGTAGTTCAGGCCTGTAAGTTAGTAACATAAACTGTGAAGGCCTTAAAAGATGTTAGCATTAATGTATACTAAACGCTTAAATAAATAATACTCGAAAGTATTTGCAAAGTTGATTTATGTTAAAGATGTTATAATTAAGATGAATTAGTTATTTTGCATCATTAAAATTCTTAAATGTCACGTTTTTAAAGCTTTTAAAATTTATTTCTATCTGCATTATCACTATAAAGTTTTAGTCTTTTAGCTTCAATTTTATTTTTTCGTAATAACATTTTTACGCAAACATGACAATAGCTTGCTCTCTAATTTGCCATCTGGGTACAATTTTATATTGTAAGCAAGTAAATAGCTATATGTTTTAAGGTGTTTAGTCATTTCTGTCGAATCGTTAATACCTGTTATACTGTTTTTTTTTCTTGTTTATACTTTTCTAACTTTTTTTATTTTTTGTAATTCCTTGTAGTAACCATACTCAGAAAAACGAGTTTTGTAGTGCCACACAAAAAGAAAGTAAACTGTTTTTATCCTTACATAGACTAAAATTTAATTTTTTATATAATTTAATTCAAACTGAAAAGGAAATGGATTTTAAATGATCAATTTTATTGCTGTAAATGATTTTCCCCATTATGTAATTGTAAGAATTATTCATTTAGAATTATGTAAGATTTTTCTGGCGAAGGTTGTATTAATAAAATATAATTTTAGTTGAAATTATTATTACCATCTTGAACCTAAAATAAGCATGTTTGTTATACTGCGGTACTGCAGTAGATTATTTAAAGGCAAAATCTAGTTAGAAATCAAAACTTGATATAAAAAAAACCCATAAAATTTATTGATAAGAAGGATAGAAAAAGAAATGTGACCAAAAATGTATGCAAGATAGTTTTAGAATGAATTCTAAAAACTGCTTATTTTAACAAAGCTTATGAATGAACTTAGAATAGTGAGTCTGATAATATTTATATATTGCTCGTATGGATCGATCTCTCTAATATCTAAAAATTCTATTTCATGAAATATAAAAATTAATGAAAATATATTATTTAAAAATGCTCACCATTTTAGTAAAATTTAAAGCAAAGATAGTAAAATAACAGTTGTGATATTATTATTATCTTTTTTTTCAATGTTTTGTACTTATGAAAATTTACTAATTAATTAGGTTTTGATTTATAAAACAGCTAATGGAAGCCTTATTCTAAAAATTCATTTTTGTTTGTATGCTTTGAGCTTTCTATTAGATTAAAATATCATTTTTATAAGCCAACCTTTTAAATTATTTCTACACCAATTGTTGATTTTGTATTTAATTCCTTTTATTGTATTGCTGCCGACAATTGTAAGCTGCTAGCTACTTGATTTTATCTAAGAGGGATGCGTGAAAAGCATACCTTATTACCGCGCTTTTTACAAGAATGCAGTTGAGATTACTAGGTGAGCGTAGAATCTTACGTTCTTTAATTTCTTCTTCTAGAGCGTTTCTTAGCAGTTTCAGCTCTGGCTTGGTTCACGAAAGACGTTGACGAACTGTTGATGGATTCTCTGCTGTACTATCCACTGCAAGTTGACTACTTTGTCATATACCACCTATTTCAAGGAGGATTTTATAAGTCTTTGTGCCTCATTTTGGGGCACCTCTGTTTCTACAACTAGATAAGATTTTGCCATGCAACACAGTTGTGGGTAAACGGTTATTCTCTATTCTGAAGGCATAACCGACCCAACCAAGTCTGTAATTTGAGAGCGTGGTTTCGATGTTGAGTAACTTAGTTCAGCTAGTTACAGTAGCATTAGGAAATTTATTTGATTTTGAAGATTTTTCGAAAGCACCGTTGATAAAAACAGTCTAGAAAATACAAATGATGACTGTATTAGACCCAAAATTTAGAAATGTATGCAGAAGTGTAGTTAGTACGATAGCTAACGAGTATAGCGTTGTCTCAGTTTTGATTTGTTTGTTTTGTCCAAACTCTTTTCTGGACTCGATCAAAAGCTATATTTTTATTGCTGCTTGAAGTGATGCACTGAGACGAGTCTCTCGTTGTTAATGGTGTTATGATGACGATATTTTCAAATTGAGTGAGATGGTATCACATGGAACAGCTAAATAAAGAGCTCCCGTCTTTTTAAGGCTTACATTAACTTCAAAGAAATTTGTAGCTTCCACAAATCAAGATATTATTCTTTTAAGTGCTGATTCAGTGTGGGCTACAAAAACAGGCACCTTTAATGGCGAAATAAGTTCACAAATCATGAAAGTTTTAGACCTGGGGTATAAATGTTCATGGTTCAGTATCAGGATTATAAAGAAATATATCCTTGTTTGACACAGATGTCGATCATATGTGGTGTGATGAGGCTATTACCTATCTAACTTGTTCTTTTTAATCTTGATGGAGCTGCATGTTGATAAGTTTTGGTGGATATGTAAGGCGTTCAATAGTCTTCCACAAGGATTCTCTTCTTAGAATATCAATGAGGTCTACAAATATTTTTTTGCGATATCTTCTTAATTTTTTTTAAACAAATGATTTATAAAATGTAAAATATAACCCTTAGAAACCACTTTCAGGAAAATGTAACTGGTTTTAAAGAAGAACATCTCTTAGGCAGTTTGTCGCTATACTCAGTGTTGTTCTGGAAGCTTCTACAATGCCAGCCGGGCGCAGCTGCATTAGTCCGTTTGTTCCGCTGCATAACCTGACTGGCGCAAAGATTGAAATCTTGATGCATGGATTCCATACCTTCTGCCCTGACTTACCGCAATAATCTCCATAATTTCTGTCCTGGCTATTCTGAAGAGGTCACTGTTTAGCTTCGCTGTTTAACAACACTTCTTGAGCACAACCAGCCTAACTGTACTCGGCCAAAGCCATTATTATTATATGATACCAAGCTCTCAAATCATCGTTTTGGTATTTGAAGAAAAGTTGTGTCGTAGACTGGGCGCTGAGCGCTAAAGAGTGACGGAAAATATTCTGACCAACTTGATAAGATGAAGTTTTATTGGAGTAAGCAGTATACGGCGATGAAAACTCTGCTAAGGGTTCTCCGCCTTAAGCGATGGGTTTTATACCGCTTTTAGGGTATCATACAAGTGTCTGTGTTTGGTTTCTTTTGCAACGAATTTCCACCAGTTGTTCTGCAAGTTTTTGCTACATGTGGCGAGAAAGGCTTTTGTTTTTAGGGGAAAGTTTGGCATTGTCAGGCTAGCTTGTCAAAAAGTAAGGACAGATGATGTCATTTGCTTATTTGTAATTCAAATATATTCTAAATAGTTTGAACTTTGTATTCTGTTTAATTCTTTATTTGTTATCTTAGCTCCTGATAGCAGCAGATGAAGCAACGGGGCAACAAGAGCTGATTTAAATCTAAAATTAGCAAATAGTAATTCTAAATGGGCGAATTTGGAGTTTAAACGAATTTCCACGAAAGTCTTCAAGAAGTTTTTAGTATCATTTTACAGATGTAAAAGATATAAAAGAGACTTGAAATAAAACAATTTCAAAACTTCAAGCAACCTTCAGCAGATATCTACAAGAGAAATGTTACAAAATACTTTTTTGAAAGTATTCAAAAGTTTAATTTTTAGTTAAAATACTTCTAAGCAACTTTCAAAACAAAAACTTATTCAAAGTTTCACAAATTCAAAAAAATTAAAACTTGTTTTTTAAAACATCCATAAATAAAAAAAATTGCTAGGACCAAAATAATCATTGTTTATCATTAAAACTAGTCATAACAAAATCAATATGTGTAATATAATAAATATTTTTGTTTTCAGCATACAGTTTTTGCTATCAACTAGTAAACTTAGATTCTTTAAAATATTTATAATATTAAAAAAATTATAATTTGAAATAATTTCAATCCAAAAAATCTTAATTTTTTTTGTTGTGAGTAAAAATTATAAAATTTTACAATGAAAATTAGCTAAAAACTTAAATATTTACTATAGTTTATTTTTAAGCAAATTGCAATTATTACAATAGAAGGAAGTCACGCGTGGGCAGTTTCCTTTCGCAAAGCAAATATCAAACTTGTGAAATAAGCATCAGTAATTTTAGGGCGTGCTCATTTGAGCAGTAGTACATTTCCAAAAAAAAAGTTTTTGTTTTTCATCTTTAATTTATTTAGTTAAGATTTTGATTTCATTCAAAAAATAAAGTTTAGAAATTTACTTTTAAGATTTAGCATTTATTACCAAATTAAAGAATTAGTTATTTTTTATTCTTAAAGTGTTTTTTAGAAAAAGAACTAATAGTAAAATATGAAATATAATTCGAATTATTAAGGTTGTGAAAAATTTAATTTCCTTTTAAATCAAATTACAAAATGTATAATTATATAGTTTAGTTTTTCATTTAATAAATTTTTCAAAATAACTTAAAATAAATCTTTTTTTAAAGAAATCTTTTTGTTATTTTCCACAAATAATTTTCCAGACTTGTTATAATATCCCTCAATGGAAAAACCCCCAGTTTCAGGGCAATGGATGCCTCAACCAAGCTCAATTCCAAACTGTCCACCGGGCCTAGAATACCTGACACAGTTGGACCAACTACTGGTCCATCAGCAAGTTGAATTATTTGAAGGTTTAAATTTATATTTGTTAATTATTTATAAAATTATTTTTATTAAATCAAGAGTATTTAAAAATATTAATCCAAAAGCACACTTGCTTAAAATTAATAAATATTTCGGCATTCAATATTTAAAACAAAGTTATTATTTAATGATTATAAAAAACGTTAAAAATATTTTTGATTAAATAATTTTAAGGCGTAATTGCAAATATATGAAATTCCAAAACACGATAGAACTCTAGTTGTAGTAATTTTATTGATTTATTGTTTCGTAAACATATTTCTTTTAATTTAATTAAAATTTTCATTACTATAGATTACTATTTGTAGAAAGAAACTTTTTAATTAAATAAAAGTTTATTTTGTGTAAAATAAACTATAATCCAAAAAGGAAAACTTCCAAATTTGTAGAATCGAAGAGCTACTGACAATATTGCAATTTATATTTCAGCTCTAACAGGGATTGAAACCAAAAACAAGTTCGTGATCAAAAACAGCGTTGGTCAACAATGCTTCTATGCTTACGAAGGTACCTTTGAAATCAGCTTATCCTAATCTCACTAAGATGTTTTCAGAGTCTGACTTATGTATGAGATTATGTTGTGGACCTGCAAGAGGTTTCATGATGCATATTGTCGACAACACTGGTAAAGTAAGTCTTAACCTATTATTTAAATCAATTTACAAAAGTTTTAATAATGAGTTTACCTTGACTGTAAATTAGTTCAAATCTCAAATGGTAATCCCGCTTCAGTTTGATCGACTCAGTAACTTAAATTATTAAAACTTCAACAAAACAAGTTAATAAAACTTTTACTAAGCGGTTTTAAGTTGCTGAAAAAATGCATTTAGATAAATAAAGTTTTTAAACTTTCCAAATAACTTCAAAATTGAATTAAAACATCGTTACGGAGTTATTTATGAAAAAATCTTTAAAAATGATGTTGTATATGAACAAGTCCTGTGTTTGGTGGTTGAAGGTTCAAGAGACCTCTTAGTTTTAATAGCAATAACAATGATTGAAATGAAAAAGTTCTTGAAACTGTAAAAAGTCTTTTAGGAACTAAAAATATAAAGTTTTGAAAATAAGGATTGAAGTTAAAAAATAAAAGTTTTTGAAATATTTATGGATTCAGAAAACTTTTACTTTATTATCAATTAAATTGTACAAGCACATATGAAATTAGGTTTGATGTGTTTCTGAAATATAAAATTGGGAGTATTTTTGAGATTAAAATGAGATTTTAAAGCTTTATAAAGTTTTACGTAAATTGTTGCAAAAGGAAAAAGCTTGACACATTTTAAAGGCCCTGTTTTATTAAATATTTGAATAGTTTTTTAAATTAACTTTTATTTGATGTATTTTGCTTAAAAAAAAACTAAAAATTTTAAATTTTATTGAAGCAAAAAGAAATCTTTTTAGATTTGAATCTATGCCATAAAAATTTATTTCTTTTTACAAATTAATAATTAACTTTTGAAAAAGCTAAATAAGCTTACTTATTCATTATTTAAACTTGTGTTTATACA
Organism: Pegea sp. RAD2-039; assembly: GCA_034620365.1. Taxonomy (NCBI): domain Eukaryota; kingdom Metazoa; phylum Chordata; class Thaliacea; order Salpida; family Salpidae; genus Pegea; species Pegea sp. RAD2-039. The sequence continues at coordinate 1,601,296 of JAQGEQ010000186.1, read as the reverse complement.
TCTTTTATAAAACAAAAGTTCAAAAATAAAAGTTTTTAATTTTCTTGTACTTTAGAATATTTTTGTTCAAACTATTTTCTGATATTCTTCAAAATTTCAAATTATTTTAATTTTCAACAATTTACTTTAATCATAATGAATAGTTCAACTTTGTTTTAAAAAAGGTTTTAAAAGTTAATGAGTGAACAGATAAGTGAACCTTTTCATTCCAAACTCATTAAAAGATAATAAAAATTCGAAACACTAAAGAATGAGTTTTAACAATTTTTACAAGGTTGTTTTTTTGACCTAAATTAAAGAAATGTTCCATGCTTACAATAAATATCTAACATTTTGAAAGATTATAAATCAAGCTTATTTCAACATAATTAACAACGTTCTTACTGAAGTTTTATTGATTTTATTTAAGTAGTTGAAAATATTTTTATAATTTGATTTTTTTTTTTTATTTCCTCTCTTCAAAAAATGATTTAATTTGATAATAATCTGATTATCTTTAAAGATTAAAAACGAAATTTTTAGCTTAAAAAGTGGTAATAATGAACTATGAACATTTTAACACTTAAATTTCTTTTCTGAAAGTTGATTAATTTCTTTCAAAAGTTAAAATCTATATTAGCTAGATAATCTTGTTTTTAAGATTTTTGATATCAAATAACTAACACGAAATTCTTCTCAAGTTTAAGCAAATAGTTAAAATATTTTTATCCTTTTGTCTTCAACTCAAATATTATCTTTGTAAAAAACTAAATTAGATAAAAATATTTTAAAGTCAAATCATTTTCATTTCAATATCACTTCAGTTTTATAAAACTTTTATTTTATTCTAAACGTACTTTTCAAACATTGTAAGACTCTTAAGTCTTCATCTTAAGCTTTCTATTCGAAAATAGTCTTAGCTTGAAAAAAAAAATCTTCAGGTTTTATATCTCTTTTATAGCACTCAGAACCAGACGTTCATTAAAACATTTTAAACTTTGATCTAAAATCTCCTCTTTCAAGAGCTAGACGTCATCTGATGTTATCTGGAAACAAAGATAAAAAGCCACAATATCATATCTTCAACCTTTGACATGCTTCAGTTGTAACTGAGAGTACTCAGATGTTTAAACCTTCAAGCTTGTGTCCTGATGGGACTTTATGGGAGCTCATTTGAGGTCTACCAACTCCTTGTGCAAATCATTTTAGTAATAAATTGTAAGCTGAGAATCAATTTACCTAAAAACAAATTTAATCAAAACTACTTGAAGCCAGTTTAATGTAGATTCAAATCAAAATGCTTTCATTTAAGTTTACAATAATTTAAAAAGTTACAAAAGTGCAATAGTGCTACTGATAATCAAATATTTAAACAAATTAACTTCTTATACAAAAACTTTTTATTTAAACTGAATATTTTAGTGTGGTACTTAGAGTAGAATATAAAGTTCATGAAAAAAGTTGTCGAAAAAATGAGGAAAGTAAATTATGAACAAATAAAAGGACAAGGAAAAGAAAGAAATTATAGAAATAACAAACAAAAAAAAAAGGATAAGAAATAAACCAGTAAATATTTTATAGTAAGAAAGCTTTGTAATTAGAAAAAATATCAATAAATCAAAAATTTAAATAACAAATAAGTACAGAAACAATTTCTATTCGCAAATTAATCTGAAAAAACTTTACAGGAAGTAATGAGAGTTATCCGTCCTTTTAAGTGTTGTGCTGGATGCTGCTGGTGTGCTAATGGTGAATGTTGCTCCCTCAATATACAAATCGAGTCGCCTCCAGGCAATCTGATTGGCTCCGTTCATCAAATGTAAATTTCCTCTCCAAAATTCGATTTTTAATCCTTGTATCTACAGTGGATCTTGTTGGATTCCTTGGTATGTGATTAAAGATCGAAATGGTGAGGAGGTATTTAAAATTAAGGGTCCTTGCTGTATCTGTCCTGGTCCTTGCTGTACTTGCGATTTTCCGTTCGAAATTTTATCAGCTCAAGGACCAGCTCAAGCTGTTGGCAAAATTACGAAACAATATTCAGGATTAGGAAAAGAGATGTTTACAGATGCTACCAATTTTTCAGTGACCTGTGAGTGTAGTTTATGAAATATTTTTATTATTGTCATTCTAAAATATTCACATTATAAAATTAATTATTAGAATTAGTGACAAATAAATACTGAGTATTATATATAATATATTAATATAATATATTAAGTATTGCTTTTATCGTACTATTATTATTATGGTTAAATTTGCAAACTTTTTATTTGTTTTGTTAAAATTAGGAATATTATCAAATTAGTTTTTTTTGTATAAGCATATCTAATTTCATATAAAAATTTGTTTTATTCTGTTTTATGTACTTTCTATATATTATTATTTAACATAAAATCGTTAAAAAACTTAATTTGTTAGATTTAATTAAAATATACATATTTTATATAAATAATTAATAATTAAAAGCAAAACTGATTAAATAATATTATAGGTATTATAAAGCATTCTAAATTATTTTTAGTTATTACTTTTTATCTTTTCAAATTTTTTGTTTTTAGTTCCTATGGATTTAGATGTCAATATAAAAGGGGTTCTGCTAGGAGCAACATTTTTAATTGTAAGTTTTTTATAAAATTCTATTTCTCAACTTAAACTGTTTTTCTTTCCAGGACATTATGTTTTTCGAAAGAAAAAACAACTGATTATTTGATTTTACATTTCTCAAATTGCTTAAAGAAACTCAAGTTTATCTTTTTTTTTAAATAATTTTTCTGATTTTTCTAATTCTTTTCTTTTGTACATATCGGAAACTGTTGTAAAAAATTTGATGAAAATAATTTTACGAGTTAAATAAAACTTTTAAATCTTTGAACATATAAAACTTTTCAACAAAAGATTATTTGATTTTGTAAAAAGAAAATCAGTTTTTATATATTAAGTTAATTGATTGTTAAAAAGTATAAAATTTTATTAGTTTTGTTATTTAAGTCATTTTTAATAACCTCTACATACCCTCATTATTACCATTTAAATTAGCTAGTAAAAACTCCTCAACTAACAACAGCAAGTCAATAAAAGTTTGTCTCAAAAACAAATCTTGTGCTTGAAGGCTTACTGTGCTGAGCACTCTATTACTTATGGCATCTTCAATTCAAGTTCTGAGCTTATTTTTATATTCAATAAAACTTATAGTTTGCTTTATTTCTAATCTCATGCTTTGAGAAAAGTCAAAAAACACAATTTCAGTATTTTTTACAAAAAAAAAAGATTTTAATGTTTATCTTTTTAATTTATCCTGCAAAAATTGAGACACCTTCTACTAGTAAAACGCCCTAACGGTAAATAAAATGAGGTACTTGACATTAAAAAGATTTAAAAAAATGTTTATCTAATTCAACAGCTTCATATAAAACTATTTCAATAAAACTGCTCAAAAAAAAACTTTAATTTGCAAAATAAACTGAAGCTACTTTAAGAAATCAGCAGTTTCGCTGTAAGTTGGCGATTGAAGGTGCTGAGGCGTTTAAAACAGAAAAGTCACAGAACTTACCCCAGAAACATTTTATTCGAATCTTTCAAAGAACGTCTGAGCTAAACACCTTTGACTGGCAAAGTGACTGTATTTAGTAGACATACAGTTCTTTACCCTAATCTGCCCCAAGGAAGGGTCACAAGACTTCTGGTGGAAGATATGAATCAGATCTTTCTCCTTAGAACGGAAGACTTCAACGCCATTTGAGATTAAAGTATCAAACAACCGGATGTCCTCTTCTCCCCAACCTCTGATAGAAAGATCAAATCCACCTGATCTTACAAAATCAGATTTGAAAATACATCCCATCCCGAATCCAAAAGATCTCCAATGACCTTGATCTTCTTGGATGTTAGAGGACTCATGTTGGGATTCATTTAAGGAACAGACAAGATTAGGGTCATATTGAGAGAAGACAATCGGGAACCAGACTGTAGATGATTTGGCAACGTGGTTTCGGCATTGAAACGCGAGATTTTGGGATATCGTCATGTCAACGTCGATAAAGAACGCTATATCGTCGTCATTGAGACTTAAGACGCCGACTTCGAGGCCTTTGCCGCGCGAGAACGCTTTCATTTCGGTTTTGATGACGTCAATAGTTGAGTTGAGTTTGGATCTGTAGAATTCAATCAATTCTAAAATATTATCTCGTTGAGAAAACTGGTTTTGTGAATCATCGAAGACTACGAGAAGCAATTTCGCGTTTTCTGCATTGTTTTGCGCGTAATTGAGTTCAAAGTTTCTCAAGAAGACTCTCAACTCTTGATATCGTCCGTAGATGGGGACAATAAAGACAACTCGGCCACTAGAGGGACTTGTTTGTAAGAAGTTGTTTTGGACTTTGAGTTTTTCTTCTTTTATTTGAACGGCGCCAAAAGGATTGAAGATGAGGAAAGAACAGCGCTGAAAAAGAGGAAGATTCAGGGGTTAGGGGATCGCTCTTTAGTAGCAAAAGTGTTTATAAATACAGAGATCAGTTTCTCAACATTCAATCGAAGTTGTTTGTTGAGTTGGCTTCAACTTTTTGATTAAAAATCCTCAAAAACCAAAAGATGAAACCTTGTGTCGAGATGCAGATGCGTAAGTGATGACGTAATAAACGCCATAAATTGGGTCCACTCTCCTGTAGTAGTTCTTGAAAAAATACTTTTTTGAAAGATGAGAACAAAATTTGGAGAAAGCCGCGAAATGGGACTTTTTCAAAAGATCGCTGATAGCCAAGTGTTCGAACTTGTAGTAACCTTCGAAAATATTCAAATGAATCACAAATAAATCGAAGAGTGAAATGTTTACGTCTAGAAGGTGTTTGCGAAGAATGTTCGAAGACTTTTTTGTCTCCAGCTTGTTTCCAAGTGTCGTGGATACTCATTAAATTGAGGTTTAGTTTTAGCGGTTGCCATGGCAACCAATTAGGCCACGTGGTTGACTTTAAAGTGATGTTTTTGAAATTGGAACCAACAAATGAGACAGCTAAAGTTTTTTGCCGATTTGGGACGAAAACCTGAAAAAAATGAAATTAGAAAAATATCTTATGAAGTTTAAAAGATTTTTCCGTTTTATACGATTGATACATTTGATAACTTAAATTGAGAACGATTTTTTTCCAATAGTAATTGGAATTAGTTTTGATTTTTAAATTTTCAAATCTGCCGTTTCAATTTCTCAAATAATTTCAAAATTTTGTCAAAGTTTGATTAAATTTGAAATTTTTTCTTTTATTAATACTTTTAAGTTATTCAAATTTCATTTATATTATTCAATCAAAAAAAATTCAGACAATATATTTGAAAAATTTAGTAATTTCATTTTAAATTCAATCAAACAAATATTTTCACCAAATTTATTTGCAGATTTCATAATTTTGAAAGATTTTAATAAAAAATTCATTTTAAAAACCATTTCAACTTTTTAAAATTGATTGTTTAAGATTATTATTCAAAATCAATTATCAGAATCAATTATTGAAATTATTTTTTTCAATGATTTCAGAGTTTCGAATAACTCTCATTAAAAAAATAAATTTTCAAAAATTACTTTTTTATGATTCAGCAAAGTTAGAATGGATAAAATTTCTTGCTTTAAATAAACAGATTTGGTAGAAAGCTGTCGAATTTTTTCCAACAAATATCTTTTCCTAGTAGGCAGAATTTCAACTCGAGGAATATTTAAATCAAAAATTTTAAAAGTTGATTTCAAATTCTGTGAAAAAAAAATTGATTAAAAAAACTTGTGACAAAAAATTGTACTGACCAAATAATCTAACTGTTTTTGCAAAACTTTCCAATCAAATAAAAAAGATTTCTTTTCTAGAAAGTTATTTGTACAATATTCTATTAAACTTTTCATATCTGGTACATCAATTATTTTGCTTTGAAGATTTTTCAAAATTGATATCACAAACTGACGACTCATCACAAAATCAAAAGCAGTTATTATCACTTCAAAATCTGTAAAAAATAATCAGCCGTTTCGTGGTTGTAAGTTATATCTTCAACACCCACCAAGGTTTTGTTTAGTTGGCTTGGTGTTGTTGGTAGAGGTTTAAAAGATTCAAATGTTTTGCGAATAAGTTTAATAACAGATTAGTTAAGTGAGATGAGTTCATTCATAAAAAAAGTTGACTTTTGTCATTAAAAGTTTGTCAAGAACTGATGTTGAGAGGTTTAGTATTTAAAGTGAAATATCTTTTTGTATTCTATTTAAACGATGATTGATACAACAATTTGAACTAACTTTTTTTCTCATTTTTTTCGACACTGAACTTAACAGGCGACGATGAGACAATGATAGGAGCAGAACTATTTAATTTGTTCAAAATAGCTGGAAAATTAAACGGTTTCTTCAATAAGATTTCCTGAACATTGATAAACCATTCGCAGTTGTTCACATAAGTATAAATATCATAGAAATATATATTTGAATCAATCGCGGAAAGACTACAGACTTGGTTTCTGTTGAAACTTGAAGTTCAAACTTTTGTCTGGTTGTTGGATTTTCACCTGGAAAGTGGTTCATTTGATTTCTCTAATTGCGAATTCTCAATTTGCAAAAATGTAATTTGAGGCTTTGAGTTTTGAGAGAGATTTTTCGAATTTTGTAAATCTGTAAGAATTTGAATTTTTAAAAAGAAAAAAAAATGAAAATGAAGTAAAAATATTAATAAACAAAATGGTAACAAAAATTAAATAAATACTTTTCATTGAGATCAAAAAGCATTTATTGGGTTAATAACTTCAAAAAATACACATTATGATAGAAAAAGATTTAAAAAAAAACAAATAAAAGACTAAATGAAGAAAACTACAAAAAAAACAAAATACTAAAATTTGAGATTTTTTGTTCAAACTTCAATTTTTATGAAATTCTTGAAACAAATTTTAATCTCTGAGTTAATTTTATGAATTATTTGCTGGAATTTTTTCAAATAACTCTAGTAAATTAGAAAGCTTGAAGCTTTTAACAATTATTAACTAGAATTTAATTTATTTGAATACTTGTAGACAGTAACAAAATAAAAAGCAAAAGTTTTAAAAGTCACAATTTGAAACTTTTTAAATGAATTGATATTGAATACAGGGACAGTGAAAATAAAAAGAATTTTAATTAAAAAGTTATTAATTTATTGATTGCTATTTATAAATGTTTATTTTTATAAAATATGAATTAATTTATTGTAAACCAATCAAATAAGTTTAAAAATAAAAATATAATTATTAAAAGAATAAAAATTGTACATTAGCAATATTACATAAGAAATTTCTAACACAGGAAAAAAATGTTAACTAAACTTTTTTTACAAGTTTCAACTATTTTCTGAGATCTATAACTTTGAAAACTACTTCCAAAAAATAATCCAGCCAGTAAACTTATGAGAAATAAATACAATTTGATGAGAATCGAAAAATTGATTTTCATTATTATTAATTTGTTTGTTCCAAAATCATCTTACAATTTCTGTCTAAGGCGATTTTTATTTTCAGACCTTAAAAAACAATATAAAAATAAAGTTATCGACAATAAAGTAAACTTTATTTTAAACAATAATTTATTAAATCAAAAAAGATAAATTTGAAATTAATCAAAATCAGAAAATGTTTTGAAAACTTGTTGTCAAACATTTTGTCATTAAAACTTTTACCGCCCAACGACGCTGCTGAGTAAAAATAGTTATACACTTGACAAAGTTAAAAAAGTTATTTAAACAAACAATCAGCCAAAAGTTTATACTTGTTGTAGTTAATTAAATTTAGTGTTTTCCATCTGGAGTTTTCAGATTTAAATAATTTCACAACAATTATTTTTTCACTTTATCATTTAAGTCGTGTAATTGCCCTTGTCTCTTTTATAGTTGGTTTTAAGTTGTGTTATTGAAAATTAATAGCTTGTATGCATGATTGCATTTGCTTTGTAAATTTAAGCAAAAATTAAATAGGTTTTGTTCAACAAAAATTAAATAAATGTGTACAAAGTAATTTAAAAAAGAAATTCTAACGGAATAAAGACATAAGAAATATTAAAAAATAGAAATTTAAATAGAAATGGTTAGAATACGTAAATAACAACCTTTATAGTATGGAAAAACAGATTTTTTAAAAGTCGGAAGTTACTGAGTTAGTTGATTGATTAATTATTTATTTGCTCAACATTTTCGATTCATATAAATATCTCCTTATTTTTCAGATAGCTTGATCATTTTTGCCAAACTTTAAAATTAAAACCTTTATTTATTATGATCGAATATTCTATATTTTAATTGTAACTAATCATATTTGTTATTCATGTTCTGATTAAAACGAAATTAGGTTAATCCAAAACCGTCAGAATGTTTAGGAATCCTTCACCCAATGAACCGCTTAAGTTGGTGATTCATCTTTCAAATTACCTTAAAGATAAGTTTACTATTAGCTGTGTTGACATCAGAAATATTCATCTGAAAAGGAAATGCTTTCTCAATTTTTCTTTCACATCTTTCATTTATTGCAAGCTCTTTTAATTGAAATGCTGAAAAATTTAATCTTATCAAATAGAATTATCATTGAATTTAAAAACTACACATTTATTCAATTTTAAAATCTTAAATTATTTGTATTGAATATTCAAAATTATAAAAAAAACTCTGTTTACTGTTACTTCTTTTTTTACAAAACTGAAAATTACAAATAAGTTTTGCTCAATGTTTTTTTATTAAAAATTAATGATGAATTTTAAAATAAAAACGTTTAAAATTAAAATAAAAACTTTTTAAACACTTATCTAATAAAAAATTGCTAAAAAATAAAACTTAAGCTTTTGGCAACCTAAAAATGATTTTAAAGCATTTTAACTATGATCAAATCAAACAATCTTGAAGCTGTCTCAATTGACTTTAAATTGATTGTATCTGTTGAAGTAAACATAAAATAACTTCATAAATTTGAATTCTCATCAAAACTGAGAGGGTTAGAAATTTGTTAGTTTAATTAGTCAAATTTTTCTCTGATTTTCTCTAATTAAGCAAAATAACTTTTCACTAAAATTAGTTTATTAAATTAATTACAATCTTTTAAGGTTTGTTTATTCCTTTAAAACTAATAAATTAACACATTCTTATTTAAAGTTATCTGAGATGGTTTTAAAGATGTCGCGAGTCACATGAGTTGAGTTAAACGCTATGATGATTCAGCAACTTTCATGTTGAAGCCTAAGTATCGTTAATTCAAATTATTTGAGATAAATCATCTAATTTTGAGTCAATATATTTTATTTAGAAAATAAATTTGTTTTATTTATCCTTCAAAAATCATTTGCAAAATTAAAAACAAAAGTAAACTGTTATATAATGATCAGCAGCATATCACAAAACTGAATTTGAATATTTTATAATAAAAATTGAAAAAAATATATTTTGCTAACCTTCTAGCCAGTAAATTTTAATAGTAATTTCCAAAATTAAATTGTTTTATAAATAAAGAGAAAGTTTGTCAACAGAAAAAATTTTGTTTTATTTTACTACTTTTATAGTTTTATTGTAGCTCATAAAACTTAAGTTTGTAACAAATATTTAACTTTTACAACGTTAAAAAAAATTTTCTAACAAACTTTACTCAGACTTTAAAAAAATTCAATAATGGATTTGTCTGAAAATATTTATATTTGTCTATTAAGTCAAAAAAACATTAGTTCAAAATATTTTGAAATATATTGAAGTCAAATAAAGAACAAGAAATAATGTTGTGAAAACATTTAAATTGTTAGTAAAGTTTGAAACAAATCAGATTGTTGCTGTACTTAGTGTCGTTCTGGCAGCTTCTGCGATGGGCATCAGTTCTTTTGTTTCAATGTATAATCTTGTTGACGTAGAGAGTGGAATCCTACTGCAAGATAACTGCTGGATCTCCATAATTTCTGCCCTGGTTTACATACATGGTCGTTTTCGGCCGCAGCGGGCCAAAACAAAATGTCACATTGGATACTTAAAGAAAGTTCTAGAAACTAAAATCGAAAATTTTCATTATTTTTGTTAAATTTTCTTTAATATTTAATGATAAGACAAATATTAAAATTATTTATTGCAAAAATCAACGTTGGAAATATTTTCTATTCAGATTATTAAATATTTCAATCATTTGAAATAAATATTTCTACAAACTTCTAACCTTAATAAAATCTCCACCAATTTATAAAACTAATAATTTACTCTCTTGAATTAGTTGACAAGTTTTATTTTAATATTCTTATAGAAAATTTCAATAAGAAAACTGTTTTGCTTATGAATTTATATTTCCATTCAAGTTTTTTTTAACTTATTGAGTATTTAAAAAATCTTTAAATCTTGAATAAAATAGAAAACTCAAAACTTTAAAACAATTTTTTTAAATTGAAAAAGTAAAAAGTAATTCTTCTACATTTTTATATCTGTTTATTTAAACAGGCAATAAAACTGTTTCAATTTGTTTGATTAATTTTCTTATGTTTACTTTTTGAAATAAATAATTATTAAGTCTCAAAAACCTAATAAACTAAAAAAAAATCTTGTTTTCTGAATTCTTATTGCATTTTAAGTTTTCATTTTTTGTAAGTTTCTTTTTAACAGATTTAAACCTTAAAAATAAATTCTGTTTAATTTTGTTCTAATATATCTATTAAACTTTAAAAGTAAATCATTATTCAGTTTAAAAGTTTCTAAATACAAAAAAGTTGCAAATCTCTTAATATACTTTGTGTAGCTTTTATATTCAAATCAATTTTTAAGTCTTTTTTTATAAAACTGAAATACTAAAAATAATATTAATTCTATCTTTTGATTTGGAACAATCTTCCATTTGAGACACAAATTACTTTGCATCTATTTAAAAAAAATTAACATATAACAAATATAGAAGGATTTAAAATAGTTAATGGCAAATTTTTAAGGTCATGAAAATCTTTTAAAGACATTTTAATCGAGATGTCACATGCGCAGAACATGCGTATACCATGAGCTCACTTCATGGTGCACAACAGTTTCAACAATAATTTTTCTGTCAAAATAAAATTTTAACTCAAACTTTGATACTTTAAAGTTATATAAAATTTCTAAAATAAGTTAAACATCCAAAGTTTATAAAAAACTTAAAAAAACAAACTTAATATAACAATTTAAAGAAAAAATTGTTTTTGAAATTAAATGGAAAATTGAAGCCTCAATTAAAACCAAGATACCTTCAAAATATCGTTTACGATTGAGTTATATGGAAACAACAAATACAGAGATTTGTTTATTTAAATTATTAAAATTAATAAATTTGGTTGTTAAATTACTGATTTGTTAAATTAGATTGCTTTATTTTCATTCATAAAATGATTTGTATCGAAAAAAATGTTTAATGTGCATAAAATTTTATGAGAAAATATTTAAAACATTTTTTAAACTCTGAAACTTAAATTGAGCATAACCATTTTTATACAATTATTATATAAGATACTTTAGAAATGAATCCTTTAATACATGCATATTATTTTATATTAGTTAATAAAACTATTTTGAATCTAAAAAGTTGATAAACCATCCCTTTTATTTTGCAAATTTACTGATAGACTGGTAGAATTTTTAGCTACTTCGTAAGAGTCTGTATTTTGAGCAGCGCCTCTTGTGGTCAAAGTTTAAGAATAGTAAAAAATTACCAGTTCTCTGTACCTCAGAACTAAATGTTTAATGTTAGCATCTAAATGTTATCGCGATGATTCGAAAATTATAATTTTCATTTTATTTCCATAACCGCCTTTTACAGTTAAAGTTAACTACAAAAAAGTTTTTGTTATCTATAAGTTTTACAACTGACGCTTTTAAAGCTTTTATTTTCAAATTTGACTTTTTTTGATTAAAGTCAAATTTTTTTACTGATTATAAGTTTTTATTTCAAATCTAATTTGATTAAAAGCAATTTCCTTTAAATTTTCTAAAAAATTCAGAAATGATCTTAATTTGCTTCAATTTAATTTTAAATTCTTATTCAAGTTTTCTAGTAAATATAAGCATGGTCAAATATTAATTTAAAAAGTTGTTTTTTGTAAAAACAAAGCTTCAACAAGTCTTAACAACAATTTTTTGTTTTGAACTTTCTATATTTTGTGAAATTCAATGTTTTTGTTTCATAAAATTAAACTGATCCTGCAAATTTATACACAGATTTGTTTTATTTAAATAAAATTCAGTTTCTGTTATAAATAAATAATTTACAATCGTATAAGTTTCATCTTAAAGAAATTTAAAAGCAAGTATAATAAAAACAAAACTATTTTTTCGTTTAAGTATCAAAAAATGTTTATAAAGTTTTGATTTTAAAAATTATTCATTTAATGGCACTTTGCTGTAAGAATATACATAATAAATATAAAAACTAGTTTGTATTTATCAATATTTTCTTTGGTTTAGTAAAGCTTTTATTGATTTTTAAAGTTTGACTTTAAAATAATTAAATGTTTACCATATTTGAGATATTTTGAAAATAGATCTTTAAACATAGAAGATAGAAAATTTTTAATTCAAATTTAAACATAGATTTTTAAATAAAATATTTTGTCTTCAAAAGTGAATGAGTAATTCGAATTCATTTTAACTTTTTAGTAATGGTTTTATTGTAATTTGTAAAACTTTTTACTAATCCGTTGTACGTAATAAAAAATTTCAAAAAAGCAGAACTACATAATTTTGTAGAACCATAGAAACTCAAGTTTTAATTTTTTGTTAGAATATTCTGCTAAAAAATATTATGCTTGGCTGAACAATTTTTAACTTTGGACGTAACTAAATGAAAATAAGATCTTTAAATCAACTTTTAAATCTAAATTTATAAACGATATTAAAAAACTCAATTTAAAACAACTATTCATTTAGATTTTATAAATTATTTAAAGTTTCGAGAAGCAGTTTATAGAAAATAATTGCAAACTGAAAATAAAAGTTTCATAATTACATTTTTGAAGTAATATTTGTTTATAAGAAAAATTATTTTGATTATAATTTTTATCATAGTTAAAACAATAGAAAATTATATAAAACTTCTACTTATTTCATGTTTTTTATTTGTGGTTTTGTATTTTCAAATTCCCGCTTTTTTTATTTTCAAATTTTTTTCTATTTTAGTAAGTTGGTAGGTAAAATGAAATTTTTCAACTAAATTCTATTTTTGATTTTTAACCATAACAATCTTAAACGAGGTTTGATTTTTATCTTAAAATGTTTAAAATAAATTGTATATTTAAAAACTATTTTCATGCAAAAAATCTTGTCTCCAGTTGTTTTACAGATTTGAAGAAGTTTTCCTAAAAAAACTTAAAAAGTTTCATAATGAGGGGAAATATGATTTTTATATATTACTATTTAACTAAACCATAATCTTGCAAATAAATCCAGTAAAATTAATATTGAGGCAAGATTTCTTAGTTATTTTAATGTCTACTAAACAAAAACTTATAAGAATTGTTAATAATTAGCAAAAACTGATTATTAGCTTTATGGTTTAAAGCTTACAGATACTTAAAAAATAATAATTTATTATTTTAAATAATTTTAAACTCTTTGATTTGTTAACTTTTTAAATGTTTTTAATTCTGAACAAGGAAAACTGCCCATTAGGAGTAAAAGATATTATTATACTGATTATTATACACTTTTCTAATGATAATAAATATTCAACTTAATTAACATCAGTTGTTTTTTGCACATTTTTGAAAAATATACCAATAAGTGTTGGCTACAGATGATATTAAAAATATATTTTTAAACTGCTGCCTTTTATTAAAAATAAATTTAAGTTGTTTTTGAAATCGTCACTTTTTATTTTGATTTAATATATAAAAACTTTTTCAAAGCTTTTAACTTGTGGCTATTATATAGATTTTTAAAGAAGCAAATTAGTTAGGTTGAATCGACTCAAATACGAACTTAGTTTAAACTCGCTCCAATTTTACTGGTCGGAGCTATCTGGTAACTTACAGTGATGCATAGTCTAAATAGAATTATTTGATAAATCTTCTTGTTATTTTACAGCAGCATACTTCGAACAACAACGTAAACACAACATCAAAGTACAAATGACCATCTGGCTGTAGCTTCAAAAACTAACAGCTTTATATTTCCACTAATTGTTCATAAAAAGCAAAGCTTTTATTAACATAGAATTTTGCAAATAATTTCAACAGCAATTTATTATAAGGCTGAACATTTTTTATACTTTCTAGCTTTAATACTGAAAAACTGATACAGTATTGTATTTAATAAATAAGAGTTTAAATTAATTTTTTTAAAGTATTTCTTATAGCTGTATTATAGCTGTATAAATTTAAGTTTTTATTTATATTTTGCTATTTTAATTTAGTAGAACAATTTATGAATTTTAAATTCTTAGTTTTAAAAAAACAATAGAAATTATAACAAATGAATTCACTTAGAATTGATTATTATAAATGTTTTTATAAGCAATAAAAATTTGCTTTTATTATAAAAAAGGGCAGTAATTAAAAAAACATATTCTAATGTTAATTAGTGGCTGGTTATTTGTTTGAAACTGGGCTTACTTTTGTCTATGTTTTGAATAGATCTCTTGATTGAGTATCTAAAGCTTTTTAGGATCATTTCGAATAATTTTAAAAACACTTTTACAAATATTTCTTAAAGCTAGATTCAGTTTGGAGGACAAACTATTTTGCAAATCTCTAATAATTGATATAACTATTTAAAAATGCAGCTTGCTTTCAGTCTGAATTGTTGTGTATCAGCGGCACCCTACCATAAGCAGTTCTTTGAACAGTGTAGTATGCAAACACGTCGTCATCGGTACATAGGCTTTCAAAAACTTCAAATGTTCTGATTATCGAAAAAACTTCCGTATTAACTTCAATTTGAAGAATTTATTTGTTAGCTCAAAAATTCGTAGTTGTCTCAAACAGTTTTCATCTCAATTACCACTGACAGCACCAAGTAGCAACTACGTGGTAGATTTCCGCCAAGTACTGCCTCACATATTCTTGCTGTGCTATAAAACAGTACAAACCTGACCCAAGTAACTTTTTATATGATGCCTGCAAAAGTGTTTTAGTTTAATCAATCTTTCTTTATATTAAATCAAACTAAAGAGATTATTAAAAAATTAATCAAAAGTTTGTTTAATCAATTATTTCAAAATATTTGTTGCTGTCAAAAGAACTGCAAGAAGATATCTTTAACGCCATCATTTTTTATAAAAATCACCCACAATATATTATAAATAATCAAATAAGAGATATCCACAGTCAATTTATCTTTTAGTTTACAATTTAAACTAGTTTGTCAAAATTATGAAATTTTTTCTTACTAGTTTGATATTTTAGTTATGATAATTTATTATCATCTATAATTGTGAAAAATATTTATTATAAACTTTCAAAGACATAATTTTTACTTTATACACAATTTTATTTCAACTAATCTATCTATTATTTTAGTTGTAATATTTATAGCAAAATATTTTCTTTGCTTACAAATTTTTATTCATGGAAGTAAATTACTTTTATTTTGAAAATTTAGCAAAAAAAGTAAATCAAAATAACTTGTTAGATTTTACCTCAGTTGGGCAATCTGAATTTATAATTTGATAAAAATATTTCATGTAAACTTTTCTTTAGTTTTTGTAAGATTTAAATTTTTATATTAAATCCATAATTTATTCATTGAAACTTATAAATTTTAGTGCCAAATTTTTAAGAAACAATTTTAATAATTAAATTTTAAAACAAACTTGAATATATAAGATTTGAAGATAAAAATGTAAGTTTTTTAATAATTGATTAAATCCAACAAAAGCTTTCAATAATAAAAAACGTTTTATTTATTTGAAGACGATAAAAAAATAATGTATAAAGTTTACATAAGACAAGAACCATAGAAAGAAAAAAAATTGGTCAGCTACACTTAAAAGTTTCATTATTTAAAAAAAAATCATTTTCTAGCCCTCGATTTCCGTGTCTTCGAAACAGCCTTAGATTTAACAGGTGTTTTCTTTGCTTT
This sequence comes from Pegea sp. RAD2-039, assembly GCA_034620365.1. Classification (NCBI taxonomy): domain Eukaryota; kingdom Metazoa; phylum Chordata; class Thaliacea; order Salpida; family Salpidae; genus Pegea; species Pegea sp. RAD2-039. The sequence goes on along the minus strand of JAQGEQ010000186.1, from coordinate 1,585,274 downwards.
TACACTCCTACTTTTAACAGATTTCTTTAAAACAACTTTGGGGGCCGCCTTCTTTTTGGGCGAGCTCTTAACAGATTTTTTAGCTGGCGTCTTCTTAACAGATTTCTTCACCACCTTCTTAGCAACAGCAGGCTTTTTGGCAACTGGCTTTTTCACAACAGCTACAGCCGTCTTCTTTTTAGAAGCCATCTTGAAACTACCGCTTGCGCCATTTCCGCTAACTTGTTCTATAGCTCCCAAACTGACTAGTCTCCTCAAGGATTGCTTCACAAAATTATGACACGAATCAGATAAAGAGTATCGCGCTTTTACAAACTTTGTAATCGCTTGTCGAGACGATCCTTTTCTTTGTTTCTCGACTGTAATTGCTTCCTTGATCATCTCAGCATAAGTAGGATGTTCAGATTTTTTCTTTTGGATGGTTTTTGTAGCAGGAGCCATGACGATAGTCTGAATGCAGTTCGTTGTAAGAAAGAATAAAAACTAACACGTCACTGAAATTTCAAAAATACTTATATTTCAAATACGGACGTGAGCGAAACGCAGCAATTTGCTTGGTCTGTATTATTCTGCCTTTGTGTGTTTTTTTAATACTGCCCGCTATAGCCTTACTTAATGCTGTTTTTGAACCTTATAATGGATTTTAAAAGTTTTTTTTTTTAATTTTTTTTTAAGGTAAAGGGTTATACTTGATTATGAGGTGAAAAAAACTTTAAAAAATTTATTTTTTTGCGTATTTTTTTATGGTTTTAACTGACTAATATACTAGTTGTTTCTAGAGTTTGGCTACTTGTTGTTTCTTTATTAAAAAAACTATTTTCTCGCCCTTTAAAAAGATTTTTGCTGTTGATTAATAAAAGTAAGATAATTTCTGAATAAAATGATGTTTTATTTATAAAAATTGATAAACATTTTGTATAAGAACGGCGCATTTAAAAAATATGAAAATAGCAAAACTGCAATTTTATGAAAGGCGCTTCTACCAACTAATTTTCATTCACTTATAATTTTATAAAAAATGATTAATATTTCGATAATTAAGAATTAGATGTATAAATAAATGATAAATACAATAAATATAATCTTAGTTAGACATAATTTGATAATTAAATTGCTTTTCAAGAGTGATTAAGAGCCAAAAACTTGGAATAAGTTACAAATGTTAGCTGGTAAAATAGGCTTGGTAAATTCAAGCTAAATCAAATCTTTATATTTTTCAATTCTTCTTTTGAGGATTTTTATAGTTTTTCATCATTTTTATTTATTTTATTTTATATGTTAAGATCATGGTTTGATATTTTTATGTTATTTTTGATAATAAAAGCTCTTTAAACATCTTAAACTGTTTGGCAATACATCATTAAGTTATTAAAGAAACTATTCAACAAAATGAAAATATTTTCTTTACAGTTGATTTATAAAGCTTTTTTTTTGTTTAATTAATGAAAATAAATTAATTTAGATTGGATTTTGTTGACCTTTGGTGAGTTTTGTGTAAGTTTTAAAGATAATTTCCTGATAATCATGTATCAAATAAGAATCAAACAGAAAAGTTCAAAGTTATATAACTTCATTTTATTTGAAATTTCAATAAGATAATAAAAATGATTCTTTCAAATATTCTTTAAATATATTTTGATTTTTTCTTTGAGTCTAACACATTTTTTGTTTGTTTAATGTCCACAAAAGTAGTTTTGTAAAAAAATTAAGACCTTGTAAGATTCAAATATGTCGGTTAAAATCTGAAACCTCAAAAATATAACTAAATCCTAAAGTTGGTGGAAAATCTTATTTTTAGCTTGATGTTAAATGAAATAAAAGAATTTATTTATCAATCATTAATAGCAAAGATCTTTGATAACTTTCATTTAAATCCAAGCCAGTTCTGATGTCAGTTACTAATCATTTTATCTTCTATTAAAAATGATTTTTCTAAATCATCTTTTTAACTATTTTTTACTATTACAGATTTTTCAGTTCTTCAAGAACGATTTGGTGTTTTATTTTTTTTTAATTTGATAAAAACCTATAGATAAAAGTATAGATAAAAAATCTAAAATGAGTTTTTTGAAAACTATTTGATACTTTAATACAAAATTGAATAAAGTTATGACATTTCTTAATAAACGAAGTTTAAACTTACTTTAAATCAAAGTTATCAAAAGTTAGATGCATAAGCTTAGTTATAAAAAGTTTTTAATAATTTATCGCAACCTTGAAAAAAGTATAACAAATTTATTAAACAAATAAAACTAAAATAGTTAAAAAAATTAGTACTTTGGTAAGTTAGTTAGATTAAAACTATTATAAACATTATCTGTTGTTTAAAACTAAAAATGTTTTTATTATAATTGTTATATTAAATATTAAAATAAATTTTCTAATCAAAAATTTTTTAAAACCTTTTTTTAAACCAGTTTTTTAATAAAGTTTAGCTTTGATTAGATTTTGCTCAAAAGGTTTGCACAAATGAATTTCATATTTTGATCTTCATTAAGTTGTAACGTTTTTATAACAAAAGTTATCTTTCGAAATAAAAAAAAATCAAAACTTGATATTAATCAAGTTGCAAGTGTCTTTTTGCTAGTAATGAGAAACTGCCTCCTTATAGCAAACAGCTTGGGCAGGTGTTTATTGAGGTTTATTCTCACTACAAATGATTAAACAAATCTTGAAACATATTTTAGTTAAGTTAGACAATTGATTCAACAAATAAACATTCAGTTTATTAATAAATTTGCTTTCTTTTAAACGTTTTTTCATAAAATGATAAATTTTCAATGCAAACTATAAGTTTAATTTTTTTAGAAATTGTTTAAATAATTTTAAGTTGCTATAAATTCACTTTTAGCATAGTTTTTTATTAGCTTTTGAAAATAACTTATTTTATATCAAACAAATTTTTCTTAGAAATTTCTCTAAGAATTCAAAAAAATATTTTTTAGCAGAAATTATTAATCGAAATATTTGAAAGATTTTTAATTTCATACATAAGTTTTTAATTTGATAAATTTTTTTCTATTGTTTAAACGTCTTAAATTTCTGATCAATCTCAAATTCTGAAAAGTTTGAATTAAACATTTTTAATAGAAATTCCTCTCTCTAAAAATACATATGCAAAAGTTATAAACTGAAAATATTATCAAAACTCCTGAACACAAATTCTTGTCACTAGAGGTCACCCTACTCACTTTTTAAAGTTCAAATTTTTAGTTATTCATTTTATTAAAAGATTATTCTAAGACTTCTTTTCAAGTTGTTAAAAAGTATCTATCTAGTATTTTCTGCTTTATATAGCTTTGATCATAGTTTAAAAAGTTCATTTGTTAAGTTTATTTATGAATAAAACAAAAAAAACTTTTTAGTAAACTTCTAAAAAAATAATTGAAAAAAAATAGAAATTATTTTTGCAGAAAATTTATAAATTTTGAAAAAATAAACAAATTTTGGATCAAAAAACTTTCTGAAGCCAACCTCTAGAAAAACACCTCTTCAAATTTTTCTGAAATACTTCATCACGTGACTGGTAGATTACGAAATTCCAAAAACTATTACACAGTAAACATATTCCTCCAAAATATATAAATGGATTTAATTCTCGTATTGATTTCCCAATTTCAATAATTTCAATAACTTCAATTCCTGGGCACTTATTCAGGTTGTAACTGTGAACAGATAACATAACTTCATAAGGAGCCATAGTTAAATACAGTAACCATACTCAATAAAGTTCTTGTAGATTTAGTTTGAGATATTCCGATTTGAGTTTAATCTATTTGTTTTGTTTCTTCTTCAAAGTAATCATTGTAATGATACTTGTAATCCAAACAAGAGTTATAAAAAATAATAATATCATAGGTATAACATAACCTTCATCATTTTAAAATCCTACAATACATCCGTGAGATATAAAGTATTTTGAATCAAGTACTATGTAAAGAATAGAAGATACTGTAGTAGAAAAAATCCAGATAAATATGCAGATATATAGGGAGTTTTTAACATTAAACCAAATATGATACTTTAGTGGTCTAGTAAGTGCTATAAGTCGGTCTACACTAGCAAAATATAAAATATCGAAGCAGAAAAAAAAGTCACAAATACAAATGTGCAGGGAATCACCAGTTCTAAATCGATTGGAAATTGTGGACCTCTTAATAAAAGTTTGTTGATTGAAACGTTTGTGAAATTATTTATAAGGAAATCAGAAGCGAGCTTATAATCGTTGTTGTGAAATTGATAAGACGAGAACATGTACTGTTTAGATGTGATTATAGAGAAAATGAAGAATCTGCGAGTGCTCTGAAGATACCATAAGGTTTCCTGAGCCTAGGTGTTGTTTTAATGACTATAAACCCCACTAAGTTTACAAAAGCGATTATAAATTCACTAATTCCATGGAACGCTCGCATTATGATATGGTTTGTTTCACATCTGACATTTTGGGGAAAAGTTAAAAGAAAAATTATTTGAAATTTAATCAAGCGGAAAATGTTTAATTAAAAAAGGTTAAATAATTCGAAACATTTTGTAAGAGAATACGATTCATAAAGTTCTATATCTTTTCATTATGGTTAAGAGATTATAATTTAAAACTTTAAGCTTGTTTAATATGTATGAAAGTTTAATCTGAAAGCAATTAAAGATATTAAAAAACTTTTTAAATGTCAAAATGCATAAAAGCATAAAAGCTGTCTTACTGGTAGCAAAAAATGTATAATTAAAAGTTTTAAACTTATTTATAATTTTTTAAACTCAACAAGTTTTTTTCTCGCAAAGATTTTAACTCAAGTGTGATTATATAATATTGACTAATTTTTAAAGATTTTTAAACATTTAAAACTCGAAATTATGATTTGATAAATAAAATTAACCGTTGAATCGGCACAAAATACAATTGTAAGATAACCTCTGTGATTTCAATCAACTTCACACCAAATGAAATCGCAAAAAACTAAATCTACTTGTTTAGATTCTTCAAATTTTCCAAAACTAAATCCTTTTTCAGAAATCAATTTATCATACAAAGCATTTTATATATGCAAGAATTTTAAAGTCTATTTTTAGATAAGTTACCGAGATGTAACAGCAAAGAGCTCCAGTCAGCACTTTGATTGTATTTGACCATTTCTTTGACAGTAGGGAATTTGGAAATTAAAAGATCTCTTTGACTATTTTGATCATAAACAAGATCTGTAAACGATGTAAAATTATAAGAACGAAGCTCACATTTTTCTTCAAACATAGGACATTCTAATTTCTTTGAAACCTCTAAATAATTTGTCAAACATCCATTTCGAAAAGTAAAACTTTATTTGAATTCTGAGACAACCTTTCCATATAAATCTGAAATTTAGTTTTTGTTAAACACTTTCATGTAAGTTTTATTTATTTGCTAATCTAATTTATTAGTACAGTTACATATGCAAACGCAAGTCATTAGAATAACCACAGCTTTGTTTAACATGATTTCTTATTAGTTAACTTGTTTAAACTTTCCCTAAATAATCCAAAAGTCGATAATCCCTTGAAGTCAATCATCAAAAAATTATCTAATCATCTTGAAACAGATATTCAAACGAAAACATTCAAACAATTTTTTTACAAACTTTTAAGCAGATTTTCAGATTTTATTTCTTTTGTGAATTGAAAAAATGTTTAGATAAATTTCATAATTGAAGCTCATAATTCTTGTTTAATTTCCTTATACGAATAGTCAAATCTTTTTTACATCAAGGTTTAGTATTTTAAAAGTATAAATAGTAACGGTTGTTAATCATTTGAAACATAATTTAATAGTAAAAATAGATAATAATTTTATTAACTTTATTTGCTTTTACTAAAAGCTATAAGAAATCATTTCCAGTTATTTAAACAATTTATTAAAAAACTGTAAACTAATTTTTATCAGTTTAAATTCAGGATTAAAGTACAAAAGGTTCTAATAAAGTTACTCTAGCTAACTACAACAACCTACACTTTAAAACAATTTTTAAGTAATTCTTCGAGTTTAACATTATTTATTGTACCAAAAAGTTGGTTAAATTGCTAGAAATAACCTAATTTCAAAGAAATTATCTTATTAATAGCCGAGTTATTTATTTATTGAAAATCTTGGAGTTTATTTGCAAATAATTAAAGCTGAAGAAAAACCAAAAAAGTTACTTTTGTGTAAAGAATTTTAAATCAAATTAAAGATTTATTAAACTCTTAAAAGTTTTAGAAATAATTTTAAGTAAACTTTTTCTGCTAATTCTGCAATAGCCATAAAAAAAAACTAAATTACTTTTTTTAAAATAATATTTTTAGTTGTGAAATAAAAATATTAAATATCAAATAAAAGTTTAAAATTAGTTGCTCTACTGGAATTTGTTATAAGCACCTGATGCACCAAGCACAAGATTTGGTGATATGCGTTTAGAATTTTTACAATTTAAGATGGTAAATTTTAAAAAGTTGATTTTTAGTTTTGTTACAAACACGAGCAACCAAATTTGAACAATCTTTTATATAACTAGTAAATATCATCATGTATAAACAGTTAATATTTTCTAATAGGCGTTGGGTTCTCTTCTAAGTTATGTACTAAATTATTTATTATTTTAGATACAACTAGCTAGCCGAACCTTATCTATGAAAAACGTTTCACAAAGATATTTGTTATGTTTTTGCCAGGTAACTTGAAGTAAGCTGGAGCCTCTCGCTGTGGATGTATATGTGAATGTAATTGTATTTATCACATGGGATTTAGAGAGGGCGTAAAGATTGTAAGAAGATTAGTAGAAAGATTCCGTCTTGCTTAGGCTCACTTCAAGTTTATATCACCACAGTTTAAATCGACAAGAAAGGGTCCACACAGAAGTAGAAGGGTCTCATTAGGCGATTTAAGACTCAAATTTTCAAGGAGATACAAAACTCTGGTTTAAAGTCGGAGCTGAAGCCTTATAGGCAGTTTGTCTCCGTGTCGTTTAGCAGCTCCTGCAGGCATAGCTGTATAAGTTCTTCTGTTCCGCTGTATATCTTGTTGGCATGGAGATCGAATCCAACTGAAGTGTGATTAGTCGAGAACCTCTAACAAGTGAGATGTAAAACTTGATTTTAAAATTATTTACAAATAAAGATTTATTTTAATTCAGCAAACATTTTGAGATTTGTAACTTTTTACACAGCCGTAGTTATTCGAAAAGGTTTACGAGTCCAGGTGCTAAGTCAACCTAACCAGTTTTTAAGATCACAGTCGCTAATAGCCAGTTGAAGAAATTACAAGGGTAGTCTCAATTCAACTTCAGTTAGATAGACGACTTAATATAGATGCTTAAAAGAAACCTTCTATTAACTATTAGATATTTGTAGTAGAAACACTCAATCTTGCAAATACATCAATCATTGACTTGATGCTGTTTACGAGGAGTATCAAGAAGCTTGAAATGATATCTTTTAGTGTAATCTTTGTTTACTAATGAGGAAGCAATCCCCTGAAAAGCACACGACAGATAAAATTGTTTATAACTACATGTAATTAGAAAATGTTTATAATCCGATTCAATTCAGAATCAACAAAATCTACAAAAAATCTTAAACCATATAAACTAAAAGCCAAATTTATTTGTTAAAGTCAAAACATTGGAGACAAATTGATATCTAATCTTCTTCCTAATCTCCAATTTGACTCAAAAACTTTTCAGGCTTTTCCAGCTTGCTTCCGTAGCAAAATATAAATCTTTTCTTTAATCCAATCCTTGTTGTAGGGAGAATAAGTTTGAGAAGAAGGTTGGAAAACCATACAAGATAAGTCAGCCAGATCATCAACAAAGTCAAAGAGCTGACTGATGTCATAAGTGATTGAAGGGCTATTCGGGTTCATTCGCTTCAAATGTTCCTCATAGATTTTACAGACGCCTGCGGAATATGCAAATTAAAGAAAGCTCTGGTGATTTTGACAATCGTATCACCTTCCATGCATTCGTTGACAGTTTCATAATCTGAATAAGTTCGACCTTCTGGTTTCTTAGTGGGCTGGACTAGAAGAATTGTATGAGACATTTTTCAGTTTTTAACTTTCTGCAAATAAATTTTTTATAACAATCACAAAAAAAATATCAAAAAACAATCTTCACATAAATAAAGTAAAATTCAGTTTTGGTAAACTTAAGATATTTAAATTTTACAAATTTATTTATATTAAAAATAGTCAAACTAGTTAAATTAAAACGTGAAAAAAAAGGAAAACATTTAAGAATAAAATCAAGAAGCAATATAATAAGGTTCAGCCGAAAAAAGTCATGTGGGATTTACTCTTAGTGAAGATATTGAAAAAAACAAAACAGTGGAATAGAATAGAAAGAACTAATATAGAAGAAACAACCTTACTTATAACTAACACTCATTTTGATTAGTAAAATAAGGAGTTAGTATTTTTAGGCAACCAAGAAACAAAATATTTATTAAAAAAAAAACAAACAAATTAAAATAATTGATTAAAGAAATCTTATTAATAAATAAAATAATTAACAAAAGATAAATAAAACCACCAAAGATTTTGAAAAAAAACTTTGCCACAAAACTGAAGAGTTATAGTTTGCTTTATAATGACAATGTAAAAAAAAACCACTAAAAAAGATGTCATGATAACAAACTCATAAATATGAATAGAATTATTTATTTTATTATAATATAATTTATCAACTTATTTAAGGAATAATCAATAGTTGCATTGATACAAACCATACAGCTCTTATAACATACACAACACAAAACGACTGAAACAAACAAAAGAAAAAAGTTTCGAGTACTTGAGTTTAAAAATAGTAAAAAAATCAGAACACAACAAAGGGTAAAAACGAAGGGGTAAGTATAAAACAATTAAAACATAATCAGACAAAAGATTGAAGTGCCAAAGAGAAGTCAACAAAAAAATAATTTATAAATAAATAAAAATCTTTATGATCCCAAAATATTCACTGTTGCAAAATAGTTTGAAATTAAAGGTAACTATTGATGATTTATAATTTTAAAACTAATGAAAAAGAACTATAATTAACTCTAAGCAAAAGTTTCACTTCATGAAAAGAAGAAAATAATATTACAAAAATGAGAAGTTAACATTATTTAGTTTTTAAAGAAATGAAAACAGAACAATATTATATAATTATTAGATATCATAAAAATCATTTTTATGAAAAGATATTTAAATATAAAAAACAAAATATTTTATCATAAAAACTGTTTTTTTAATATTTAATCATTTAATAACACAAAATATAAAATGAAATAAGCTCAAAGGAAAGATAAATGAATAAATTGTGAAAGAAGAATTATTTAGAAGTAAAAGACAACTAAAAATTGGCAAAGATAATTTATGAAAGAATAAAGCAAAGGCTTTGTAATGAAAAAAATAAAAAACTAACATAATTGGTATATATTTATTTAAATAAAAACTTAAGAAATTTAACAAATATATAGAAAAGTCAAATTTAGGGCAAAATATATATTATAGTTAAAACAATTTTTATAAAAATACATTTTCTAAATGATAAAAGAGATTTATATTTATTCTAAAAGTAACAAAAAGCTAGATTAATTTATAATTGTTTAAAAACCCAACAAAAATTACCTTTTAAGTAAAAATAAAATTGTCTAAAAGACTTAGAAAAATGATTTTTTATAAAACAATTACAATAAGGTAAATGTGACAAAAAATGTTTTAAAATTCATTTATCTGTAAGTAAAAATTTGATTAAACCACTTTTCAAATTTCAAAAATAGAAACACACACTTAAGTTACAACTAACCAAATTTTAATGGAGTATAGTAGCAAGCAGCGCCAGACTATGACAACTTTGCAGCAAAAATGGCCTTAATTCAAAAAGTAAAAAGTTTAAATAATATAAAAGCAGTTATTTGACAAAAAAATATTTATCAAATAAAGAATTCAATTAAATGAGCAGTCCTAAAATTAACACATTATTAGTTTTTATCAATCTTGGAACAGAATACTCTTACAGAGATCGTTAAAAATTTCAAACAAGAATGTTCTAGATCTACGTAGATTTAATTAGATGCTTTAGGTTTTTTAACAAGTCAAGTATGGGAAGAATTTAAACATAAAATAACGATTGCTTTTGTCATTGACTAAAATCAAGTAGCCAGAAACTCTCACTAAATCGTGAGAATCTAGCTTGGAATCTAGGAGGTCATTTTGTTGGTGAAATTTTCTCGGATATTTCTGGACTATAACCTTTTCTTATGTACAATATTGATATAAAACTTGTCAAAACTATTTAATATTCTAAGAAATATGCTATACAAAATATACAACCAATTTTCAAAAATTTTCTTTTACTTACTATCAATTTAATATTGCTTAGAACTTCTTTTGTTACCAAACTTTGTTGAACTAAGCATTTATAAATTCATAAAAGAGACTGACAAGTTATAAACTTATTATTTTATCAAAAAACTTTGTTAAGTATATTTTTAAAAACTAATTAAACACTAAGGTGTTTTTTTGTTAAGAACTGAATTATTTTAAGTTTTTTAAGTTGTCTTTTATTTTAATTTAAACTAAATTTTACAGAAGTTTTTAAATACATCTTTTGTCTTTGTATTGCATCGGTTATCATTCCCGCCAGACATGCAAAAGATTTCGTGCTCGTGCTTAGGCAGACATATATTTGCGACGAGGAAAAGTCCATAAAACCCGGGTAAAAAGAATTAAACTAGGGTAAAAAGTGTATTTGGTTAATAGCAACATTTCTAGGACACAAAAAACTCCGAATTTAAGGCCGTAGTTGTACAAAAAAAAGTACTGCCTCGTAGGCAGTTTGTCATTGAACTCAGTGTCGTTCTGGCAACTTCTGCTACGACAGCCGGACGCAGCTGCATCAGTTCATCTGTCCTGCTGAATAATCTTCTTGATCTGGAAAGAGGAATCCTGCTGCATGGACAACAAGTAGATTTCCATATTTTCTGCCCTGGCTTACAGCATAGCCGTTCTCGGCCGAAGCAGATTATTTCTTCCTTTTTTACACAGTGTGATATGTTTGAATTGTATAACAGTAGAATATTTTACTGTTTACGTAAATGCGTTATCGACTTGTGTATATCACTTTTTCATTCTGTAGCTGACCGTGGTGTTGTTTGTTGTATACTGTGGTTACTTGTAATTTTTACAATTGCATATCAAAAGCTATTTTTATTACACATTGTTTAATCCTAATTTCTTCATGAATTAAATTACTACTTATTAACATATTTATATTATACAATTATTAATATTATATAACAATTATAATAAAATAGATTTTGATAGTATTTTACGGTAAATTAAAAATTTGTTGATAATCAGCTTAACATAATGAAAAAATCTGCCCTTAATAAAAAAAAACATTTTCTCTCTATTAGAAAAATATGCAATAAAATCGAAGCTTTACTAACAATATAGCAAAAAGATTTATTTTTATCAGAATAATAAACCATTATTTATCAGTAAGTTATCATATTGAATTATAATTTATCAAACAACTTTAAACATTTACGCATGGCAAACACATCAAATAATTTCAAAAGCTACTTTAGTCTAAGTATTGTTAAAGAAGACGGTAAGAAAAGCGTTTGGTAACAAAAGTTGTTTGACCACTAAACGCAAAAAATTGAAACTTTTTTCGAGTGGTTTAAGAAACAAAGCTAATCTTACTATAAGATAAATTTCTGTTGTTGATAGAGTCATTTTCAAAGTTGCAAGCCTAGAAATAAGAACGTTATTAGTTCTGTTTGTATTTAACGCAGTAATGTTGTCTTCTGCTGAATATTAAATTATTAGATAAGATTTAAAATTGTTTATTTTGTGAGAGAATTTTTATTGCTAGTTTTGTTTGTCAGTTTTTTTTCATTTTTAGCAGTTTATTTTTATGAATTTTGATACTTTTTAAAAACAAAGGTAAAAACAATCTTAGTCAAAAATTAAAACAAATAGTTTGTTTCACTATTTTTTAAAACATTTGTTCATTATTTTTAATTTAAAAAAAATGTAAAAAATAATAAATTGTATTTCTTATTAAATTTAAAAATAATTATAATTGACAAATATGTTAGAAATATATAAACAATATAATTCATTATCTTTTACTTTTTGTTTAAAATTTTGCCTTAACAGATTACACAAACTTTAAAAAAAGAAAACAAATTGGTTTTAATTTATTTACTTGTTAACAATCAAAATTATTTTTTGATACAAAACATATAAAATCACTTTCATAAAATTTTAACTTAAAATTAAAAAAAATATTAAAAATTTAACTTTCTTTCAAATAAATTTCAGTTTTTAGTCAGAAAATATTTATAACAAATTATCTTTGGTTTTAAAATTTAACTTTAAAAGTATATGTAAACTTAAGGTTCCTTAAACAATGATTTGATAGGTTTTTATTATTATTTATTTAAGCATTGTTATCAAGTGCACTTTAAATTTGTAATATTAAAAGCTTTTGAAAATTTAAATGTTTGTTTTTAACAAAGAAATTTGTAAATTTATACAACTAGTCAATTAGGTAAGCTCTTCAACAAAAGCTGTTTGAACCGTTGCTATTAGTAACTGAGGCCATAATGGCTTATTGTTTACCAAAGAATTTAAGTTTTATATTATAATGAAATAAGGTTTCAAATTTAACTTTACATTTTTTGGTAACTAAAATTAACTTTATCTAAATTATAAATATTTTATAAATTTATAGTTCTTGTTAAAGCTCACTAACGGTTATCAAAACTATTTTTTATGAAACCATAACTGATATTTTCAATTTTGTTTTTATTATCTGCTGAGAAAGATCTTTTAAAACTTTGAAAGCATTTTTAAAAAATGGATTTAGACTTAAAAAGTTTTAAGAATTTTTAAATAGCTAGAAACTTTTGTAGTCTTTAAATTATTTTTCTAATTTTTTGCTGCTAATCAGTTGTTGCTATTAAAAATGGAAATTTTAGTTGATTTTATGTTAATTTTTAAATATTCTTTTTCAGTAGATAAAAGCTTTTAGCACAAAAATCAAATTTTAAAACCTTGAATAAACTAAGTTTTCTGCTCGATAAATGTCATGGCAACTATCGGAGTAGAGGAGGTTTACGTGACAACTAGATTAGGAAACTTGCCTGGAAACGTTTCAGATAGCTTAACAAGATTTAAAGCAGTAAATTCAACTATAAACAGAGAAAATTCCGAATTTTGTAATTTCAATTCAGTTGCAAAATCAAATCAAATTTCCAACTATCTTCTTGTAGTTAGTGATGATTACTTAATGAAAGATGAAGATAGAAAGTTTAAAAGGTTGCCAAGCAACCACAGGAATGATGCCTTGTTTTTTTGCGGATGGAATGAAGAAGAAAATCAAACCACAAATAAACGAGTTTTATCAAAGCAAGCCAAACCTTTTCAGCCAACTAGCGGAAATTATAAAAAAGATGAATTTATATTTGTTTATTATGATGATATCACAGAGTATATGAAACAATATAGTCATATAAATTCATCAGTTAAGAAAAATTATAGAAAAAATGGTAAGTTAGTTTAATTTTCACAGAAATTCTTTATTCATTATTTTGTCAATTATTAGATGTCCAAACAAATTTAATGACACGTCATTATATAAAGGAGATACCTTTAAAAGTAGATTCGATAAAAATCGAAAACATAAATCAGCAAACGAATAAAATTGATTCTGAAAGACAAAATTCTTCAAAATATCGAGATGTCTTATTAGAATCATCAAAAAAATTGGACAAATATTTTGCTGAGAGTAAAAAAACAAAGGTAAAAAAAGAAATTAAAACAATTGAAAAAAAATTGAAAGTTTTGTTACTTTAAAGGAACACAAGTTAGTTACTGGTCGATTGAGTAGCCTTGTTCCTGGTGGTAAAGACATTTCCTTCTCTGGTTTGTCAATCATTCCACCTCTCAGGTAAACTCACGTAAACTTGATCAAAAATATTTAAAACAGAAAACAAAGAACAAATTAACTTTGAAATTTGTTTCTATTAATTTATTTTTCTTTAAATTAGCTGAGTCATCTTTGCTTTATTTTTGAAATTGTTGTTTAAGAAAGCTAAAAATTATTTTTTGATTGGATTATAAAGACTTCATTAAAGTTTTTTTAAAAGAATTTTCTTTCTACCTTTTTAACAAATATATCATTTTTCAAATTAAAGTTTTTTTAAATCTTTTTTTAGCTTTTCTGAAATTCTAAGACACCAGCCTTCAAATAACAATAATAATGAAATTTCAAATTTACACATTTTAAACACAAAATATTTGAGGAAAACAAAACAAGTTAGTTTAATTTTTGAACATCTAGCATTTACTACCTTTCATTACTAACAAATTGCTTCAAACTAACAAATTAATTCAGAAAACAACTACCGAGTCCAGAAAATTCCTACCCAATGATTTATTTGTTCAAGTGAAAAAACTGTAAAAGGCCTTTTCGTCACACTTCATTTGCATATCATTTGCATGTTTATTTTCACAGTTTGTAGTTTTGAAATTTCGATTTTGATAAGAATTCATTTTTAACAATTTTTTTTTAGTCTTTTTGTTTCATTAGTTGAAATCATGAAATCATTAAATGAAATCATTAAAAATTAGTTTTTTCTTTTATTTGCTGACAAAATTTTCAAAACTTTTTAATTTTTGTTTACAGTATGTTTCGCCTCAAGCCTTTGTAACTTCAGGCCTTTTTATTAAGTCCGCCAAAATGGCACCAAAATTTGCATCAAGTGAAGAAAAAAATGAAAAAGTTGAATTAAAAGTGAAAAAAATGGAAAATAAAAACAAAAATTCAATAATTACAAAAGTTATGAATAATTGGAGACAAAGTTATAAAGAAACTTTTAGAAATAATCAAAATTTAACAAAAGCAAGTTTCAGAAATTATAAACAGAAGAATAAAAGTCCAATTTCAACAGTTGAATTTTATGATAGTAAAGATTTTCGAGTTCGCCCAATCACACACGCCTGTTTTCGTGACATCATCTCAAGTGTTCATTAAAATCGCATTTTGTAAAAATAAAAACTTTTTCTGAAATTTTTTGGAATTTTTTCGTTTGATGTTTAAAAAAAAGTTTTATTTTTCAAGTTGATTTTTAGCTTATCGAAAAGCTTCTAGACTTGATTTAAATAACTAAACTTAAATAACAAAAACTTTTATGAAAACTTTTTAAATCAATTTATTTGAGATTTTTTAACATAAGAAGATCAAAAACCATTATTTTTATTGAAAGTTTACTTAAGTAAACTTTTTGAAATTTATTATGCAGAAATTGAAAATCATTCCATATTTTAATATAAATTTTTTCATTTTTATTATAAAATATAGATTTATTTTGCAAATTTGATAAATTTAGATTTATAGAATAAAATTAAAACTTACAAATCAACCTTAGATGTATTTCAGAAGCCTTGCAAAAAGTTAAAAGATTTAAAATCATTAAAATAGTAAATCATAAAAATTAAAATACTCTATTTTCGTTCATTTTTCCTAGCTTATGTTTCAAATACTTTCCAGTTTTAACTAAAGTCCATCAATTGAGTTTCCTATTCTATTCTTGGTTAATGTGATCTGAGATCAAAAAGTTTCTGTTGTTTTGATTTCAATAATTGTTGTATTTTACATTGTCTTAATTAATCAAACTGTTATTTTTGTTAAAAATGAACAACTTTCTTAAAGTATAAATAATAAAGACATAAGAAGCAATCAATCATACTTATAAAACCTAAATATCTGCTTGTTAAATTTACAATTTATGTCGTTTTATATTAATTACAAAGCTGCACCATCCAGATTTCTGATAATTTATATTCAAATCTTGAAAAAAGAAATTTGACATTTTTTTTCTTTTGATTAAAGATTCAGGGTGTTGCAACTTCAAAATTATAGTCTATTTTGTAATACTAATAATAATAATAAAATTTGTAAACTTTGTTTGAATAATGTCCAACAGTTTTTTAGGGGGCTTAAAAGCTATTCTAACTTTTATGAATTTTATTTAGTTCTATTTAAAAAATTTAATAACTTTTTTGGAGGCTAAGTTTTTATGTTTTTGAATACTTTTTCTTTTTTATTTAAATCTTTTTTTTAGTTATTTTAAAGCGGAGATATTCAATCTACATAATTTTCGGGCGAAATGTAAACTTGAACAAGTTTAGGATACATGTTTTAAGATCTGTCAAATTTGTTTTAAACATTTATATTTTATACTATTTACAATTTCTTTACTTTCATATTTTTTTATTTTTTTTATGTTTAGTTTGAATAAATATCATTTACTTTAAATTTCTACTCATCGATTTTCTTAGTTGCTAGAATAAATTTCATGAAAGAAATTATAATTTCTGATAATTTGTTTGAAATCTGAATTAAATAAAAAATTTCTGAATTTGAGGTATTTTATAATTATCAAAATTGCCTCTAATAAAATTATTTAAAAATTGTTAATCTAAATCTCTAACTTTTATTTTGTAAAACTCTTTTTTAAATATACTTTTTAAATATTATTAATGCTAATTTAACATATTTAAAAAACTATTATTTAAAAGTATTTTTGTGATTTCAATCTCACTTTTTTTCAAGTTTTATTGATCTTTTCAGCAAATATGAGACGGGGTAATATTAGAAATAGACCTGGCCAGCCAAGAGGTGGACAACACCGAATATTTGTGCCCCATTTGCCATTTGATCGATCACTTTGTGAGCAAGCATTTCCTTCTGTCAAGCCCCCAAAGAGTGATGAAAATTTAACTCAGGTACAAATTTGTTTCAAGATCAAATTATTTATGATTTGTTTCATAATTAATAACAATAATTAAATTCTATTTTTGGTTTCATTAGTTTTTTTTAGATAATTTTTTAGATAAAAGAAAAAGAAATTAGATAATTTGTAATATCAATTTTTTTATCATCTTATTTGTTTGATTTATTATTTTAATTTTATTATCTTGAATTTCTTGTAAATCAATAATTTTGTTGATAAAACATTTTGTTTCCAATGAAATAAATTGTTGTTTTTTTTGTTTAGTATTTTCAAATAAATATTTATTACATTTAAATTAGTTTTTTATTAGATCATTTTCATTATATGAATTCAAAAATTGTATTTAAACAAAAGTTTAAGGTTTCATTTTTTTAGTAAATACTTTTGTTTTTTACTTACATAAATAACTTTTATAAACTGTTTTTTCTTTAAAACATTTTTCTGTATTACTTTCTGTTTATTTTTTGTTCAACACATGGCTATAGATGTATACAAGTCAAACAGCAAGCAGAGACAATATGAGCAGAAAGATAATGGAAATCTACCACAGCGTATCAGTTTAATGTAGAAACAAAGTGTAAGCTATCAGTATGAATCAAAAACAAAATAGCAGAAAATGAAGAGACCGGCACTTGTTAAAGAAGTTACATAGATCCTATTTTTTTTAATTTAAAAAAAGTTATGGATTTTGATGTAGGGATGGAGTCAAAAAAAAAGATCCCAAACTCTTTGGAAAAAATTGTTTCTCTGCTTGGTGATTGAAGTTCTTGAGTGGGTTAATTCTGAATGACAAAACTCTGAGGACATATGAAAGATCTTTAAAAATGGATCTAGAAATTAGGATATAATATAGCACTAGAGGCATTTACAGATGGATTCAATTGAACTATAAAGAAATAACAAAATGGTTGCAGGTGGAAGAGAAGGAGATATTGACTGAGCAGAATAATAATTTGTTAAATCTTGTGGTGTTACAGAATAAAAGATCTAAAATGTGACCTTTTGAGTGAGTGGGTTCATTTATACATTGAGTCAAGTAATTTGTAGCTGTAAAAGTGGGCAGAATTGTCTGAACATAAAGGAATATTCCAATCAAATTTAGGAAGATTCAAATCTCCTAACAAGTAGAAAATGTATAAGTAAACTATGTATAGTATTACTAATAATTTTGTAGATATCAGATAAAATTGATCTATTTTTAAATGTTAAAAGAGGGATATAAATATAACAAATACTGATTTTAGATTTTTATTTGAAAAGATCAACACAGATAATTGCAAAATAAGAAAGAATCTAAACTTGTATGAATCTGTTGAACTTTTTAGCCACTTTTATAAAGTAAGCATCCTCTTTCTAGGTTCTATACAATCATCTCTAATGATGTCAAAGACACCATTAAGTTTGAAGTTTTATCAGATAGCTAGGACTCAGGTCGGTTTTGTTAGGTCTGATGTAACTCTTACTCACTTGGGCATCCTTACAGACTCTGGGATCTTAAAGATGTATATGTTGAGAGATTTAGTTATTCTTCATTGAAGAAACCTCTTCAGTTTAACTCTTCCAAGTTTGTTTTATCTTACATGCCAGCATAAAAGAGATTGGATCTATCAGTTCTTCAAATAGTTGAGTTTTTAATCTCAGTATGAACCTTAAAACTTGGCAAGACCAAACTGCTTCCATTTGTTTTATTGGTCTTTTCACAGTCTCCCCACAAGCAGCTTACAAAACCAGAGCTGACTTGTTTATTGGTGCTTCTGTTGACCTTGTATCAAAGGTTAAAGAGACCTTTAGACATCGAAATGAGGACTCTAGGCTTCACATCTCTAGCATCCAAAGCTTTTGCCAACTTTTTCATTGAAGTCTTTGGACATTTAGCATTCATTCGAAGATGTCGGTTTCATATCATAAAAATAAAACCAATCTGTAAACAAATTTCTTAAAAACGTTATTCTACTTTTTTCAAATATAATTTTTATCATTTATAATTTTTCTTTAAGGTTTATTTTTCTAATAATTTTCTAGTTTTTTAGAAACTTTATTTGCTAGTTATTTGTTTTTACATTTAAAACTTCCTTTTTTAACTTATTAAATTCATTCTAAGATCTTTTAAACTGTAAGTTAACAATCATCAATAAACACTTCTTACTACATGCATCCTTCCCATATTAGAGTTCAACTCCTCTGTATGGAGTCCTAAGCTTGTATTAGAAGATATTAAAAATCTTGAAACCGTTGAAGTATCGTTTACTAGGAAAGCTTTTATTAGATGTCACTTATCTTTTTCTATAAGTTCAATATTTCCACCCACCTTCTGCTACTATTTAAGATTATAATTGATACTTTTTAAACTTTTTTTTTATCTTTAGGCTCTTGTTCAAAGAAATCAAGAGCTATCTGCAACTACTCAAGACCAAACTTTAGTCCTAGCTCAAGTTACAAAAGTGACAAATGCTTTAGATACCCTCGTTGTTTCACCACCTCCTGATCTTCAACTACAAATTGAAGAACATAGACAGGTTGGTTTCAGAATTGTTCATAATTCAATTTACCTCTTTCATATTTTCTGATCAATTTTAATTTTTTAACTTTTCCAATTCTTCTTTTAGAACAAAATCTTTAAATCTTTTCTTACCTGAAGAAAATTCTAATTTATTTCAACTCGAAATCGAAAATCTTCTTTTCACAAACTGATCTTTTAATTACAAATTCTTTGAAACGTGTTTCGAGCTTTTCCTAATTTTCTTCGTCGAAAAACTATTCATCAAGTTGCCTTCTGACATCAGTAAAAATATCTTCTTCATCTTTTAAGAAGTCCTGATCCTCGTTTTGATCTAGAAAGTTATAAAAGTTCTTATAATCTTCTATTTTAGGTAGGGTCTTTCAAGAAAGGGACAATGATGGTTGGAAACGTGGTAGCAGATATTGCTGTTGTCCTAAAAAGCCTCCCTTCAAAAGAATTAGTTTCTAAATTAGCCGAAAAGGTAATAATCCTGAATATTTTTCTCCAAATTTCATCAGATCTTCATCAGATCCTGGAACAAATCAAACAAACTCACAAAGATTGTAATTTGAGAATTCAAATTACAAATGCTGGCTTTCAACTGGTTAATGACAGTTCAAAGGTCAATGTTTTGATTGGGACCTTAGTGAATAACATCAGGAAGCTAAATTCTGATCAACATATTGATGCTAAGTATGTGGATGCCACACTTGCAGCTATTCGTCATGTCAGATGGTTTGAAGAACATGCTTCTCATTCAAGGTTTCATATTCAACAATTTTCTATTTCTAATTTTTCTATTTCCAATTTTTCTATTTCTAATTTTTCTATTTCCAATTTTTCTATTTCTAATTTTTCTATTTTCAAATTTTTCTATTTCCAATTTTTCTATTTCTAATTTTTCTATTTTCTAATTTTTCTATTTCCAATTTTTCTATTTCTAATTTTTCTATTTTCTAATTTTTCTAACTTTTATTTTTAGTGTGAAAGTTTTAGTCCGATTATTAAAAGACATGTCGAAACGATTTGAAGGATTCAGACCTCTTACTCCTTGGATAATTGATCTTTTAGCTCACCACTGTGTCATGATAACTCCATCAAGACAACCCCTGCCTGTCAATCAAGCTTTTAGGTGTTCAATTTGTTTATTTAAAGAAATTCAGTAACAATTTAGTAGTTAGCTGATTCGATTTGTCAATTTGATTTTAATCAAATTTATGCAACGATTCGTTTGTTTTTATATTTTTGTGGAAATATTTCTCAGCTTCTGCAACTCTTCTTTTTCAGACGATGTCTTCGTCTTCTCTCAGCCGGATTTTTCCTCCCAGGATCAGCTGGAATCGTTGATCCTTGCGAGAGCGGACACGTCAGAGTTCACACCGTCATGACTTTGGAACAACAAGATAAAGTAATTATCCGATCTTCATCTTTTCTTCTCACTCTCATCACTTGGTCTTCTTAGGTTTGCTACACTGCTCAAACCCTTCTTCGTGTTTTATCTCATGGAGGCTATGAGAAAGTGATTGGAGTGGATGATGACGTCACAATCGCGACGACGATCTCAGTTTTCGGAAATGTAGTAGTCACCCCAAGTTGTCATGTTTACGAGAAGCAAGAATCTAAAGAGGGTTTGGAATGGATTGGAGAAGAAAGCAAGGAAGCAAATTAACTAGTTACTGACTGGTTGCTAACCAGTGGTTGCTAACCAGTGGTTGGCTGGTTGCTAACTAGTGGTTGGCTGCTTGCTAACTATTGGTTGGCTGCTTGCTAACTACTGGTTGGCTGGTTGCTAACTAGTGGTTGGCTGGTTGCTAACTAGTGGTTGGCTGGTTGCTAACTAGTGGTTGGCTGGTTGCTAACTAGTGGTTGGCTGGTTGCTAACTAGTAGTTGGCTGACTGGTTTCTAACTGATTATTTAAATATTTTTCATAGAAACTTTTGATCGTGAACCAACTTTATTATTTGAACTCATTTTTAAAAATTTGTAAAGTTTATTTTCATAGAATTTCAATTGAAAGAAAAATGAAGATATAAAACTGAGTATATCAAGCAAATTATCAAAATAGAAAATAATTTAGACAGAAATCTAAAGAAAAATTTTTTGTTAAAATTTAGCTTTTTGAAAATCAACAAACTTTTTGTAAAAATTTTCAAAGATTAAACTTTAATGTTTAAAAGTTAATTTCATTCAATTAAATTTTATTTAAAAAATAAATCTAAAAATCAATTAAATTTGATTTGGAGGTAATGATGAATTTAGGATAAAATAGTTTACATGAGAGACTGATTTATTTGAAGCAAAATCTTTTGATGATAAAGAGTTTAGCAAGATTTTTAAAATCTCTCATGAGATTTTAGATCTAAAATTAAATCAATTTGATCTTTTGTATAATTACAGCTAAAAATATTCCACAATATTTTGATTTTTTAAAACTGAATGAAATATCTAATAAAGAAGTGCAATATAAAATCGCTCAACATCAGTTGGGAAAATTAACAATTTTTTAATTTAAAATTAACAGTTTAAAATAGCTAGTTTGATAAAAGTTTTAATTTGTGAAACTTAAATATCAAACTTTCAATTAGCTGCTTCAATTGTAAAAACTCTTCAACTAACAAATCCAAGTCCATAGATTTTCTTACAAATTTTGTGCTTAGTGGCTAGAGGTGCTGAGGAATCCCATGATTTAGCACTTTGATTTAATAATCAAATCATATATAAAAAATCAAATACTTTCCGTTATCAACGACAGATGCCACCAACACTTTTGGATTCGTCTACCTCATAAATGAGTAACAAACCATCACTAAGTTTCAACAGACGCAACAAACTTATCTCGATTCATTTTCTTACTTTGATGCCGAAATGAATGAGAGTTTAAATCGATTGATTCCAACATTGTCATCATAACATGCAAATAAGGTAGTTTATCAAGTTCGGAAAGCATCTTTCCTAACTATTTGTGGATTGCTTCGTGAAAATCACAAGGAGTAAGACCAGACATAAAATCTGGGTAGGAAAGAAAACTCAATAACAACAAAATTTGGTTAATTATTTTTTATAAATCCTGACGAGAGGCTTATTAAGGATAAGAACCTAAAATCCAGTCCTTGATATCAGGAGGTCATGTCATCCAACAGCTTATGTATGTAATCAAAACCTATGTGTGCATAGAAGTGAAGTATGGATGTCAACTTACTTGTCTCTACTGTTTTATCCTAAAAAGTTCAACCAATAAGATTTTTTTTTCAAAAAAATAAGTCATTGTTTGCAGATAGTTCCAAATTCAAGTTTGCAGATAGTTTCAAGTTATTCTAAAATCGATTTACTTCCTTGAGTTGTGAAATCTCCACCAACAAGTACTAAGCACAATAGCAATCTTTCTTGTGGTAGATTAAAACACTTTATTCATATTTTACAAGGAGTTAACTTTCATATTTTTGGTTGATTTTATGAGTATGAAATAACTTTACACCTTATTGAAAGTAAAAAAATAAAATTATTTGCATCTTTCTTAAAATAGCTGATGATTTACCCCTGTCTGGTCGAATGCATTGAAGCGTATATCTAAAAGATTTTAATTTGTTTTTAATAGTTTAAAAATTTGAAACATTTGAAAAACAGTAAATAATTTTGATTGAAATTCCTCGATAATTCTCAAACTTTAAAAAATTGTTTTCAGACAAATGAAAAAAATAGAATATGGAAAGATATTATTTTAAAGCTTTAATTTACAAAAAAAATGCAAATGAAATCTTAGAATAAAAAGTTATTTTAAAATTGAAGTTTCATCATTTCAATTTTGGTGGTAAACAACTTTTTATGAAACAAAATTATTAAATTTCAATTGATAAATTTGCAAACTTTCCATAAACAAGCCTTTTGTAGAAAACCCACATAAAAATGTTGACAAAAATTTGATGTATTTAGTTTAACTTATTAACCTAGTTTCATTGTTAGAAGATGACTTTTGTAAAAAAACATCAAATTAAACTTCATAACAAAGAAGAAAACTTCTTTTGTATTTCAAAGATCAAATTATAATTCTTTAGATACTTAATTGATATTTTTTCTAAATCTTTTTGAACTCAAACATTTTGTAACTACTAAAGTTGTTTCTTATTCCCTTTTATTTTTCAATTGATTATTCTGTTTTCTAATTTAGCAGTAGTTGAACAGTTTAGTTCACTGATGTTATATAGTTTGTTTTTAACTTTCAAAACAAAATTTAATTGTTTGAACTATGACTGTAGCTCTGAATAACTTTATTTAAAAAATTTCTTCTGTTTAAATTTTATTACTGAATATAGAATTCTATTTATTTAATAGCTTAGATTTATAACAAGTATTCATCTTTTTGTATATATATATATATAATTATTATATATATATTAGTAAAACTATTTAAGAGTTATTTAAAAAAAATAAATCATAAAATTGTCTTTTTTAAAAAGTATCTAAAATGTTTTAAAATATTTTTGAAATTTTGATCTAATTTTTATCGACGAATTTAAAATGTAATTTTTCCTAACTTTACTTTTATGATATTATTTACTTATTAGTGTATCTAAATTTCTTATGAAGTTTATTATAATAAGTAGTAATATTTTTGTTTATATCAACAAAATTTAGAAAACTGAGTTTCATTATATGGTATTAACGTCAGTTTTTATCTCTTTAACTATGTAATTGTTAAATTCTATTTATTTAGATTTTCTTATTCAAAAGAACTTTGAATTGATATTCTATTCTTTTAGAGCTTACCTCAAAATTACGTCAAAAATTCCTTTTTATTTTTTAATCTGTTTTAAATTTATTCTTTTTTTCTATTTGTACTTGATGTAGTAAAAGAAATTTTTAGCTTAAACGGTTCTTAGTCAAAAAAACAGAAATCGTTTTTTTAAAGAAAAAAACGTTTAAAATTTATTTTAAAACAAAATATTTTGTTTTAAAAAAATTTTATTTTAAGCAATTCAAAAAATTAAAATAATTGCGAATTATTTGACAATTTAAGAAACAGCCTTTTTTACAGAATTTATTTTGAAATTCAGTGAATTTTTAGATAGCTAAAAAATTGTAGACGGAACATTTTTTAACATAATTAAAAATTAAAATAAGTTTTCAATGTAATTCGATAAACGCATAATACTTCCGCCCAAAATTTCTTAAGAGAAAGTACCTTAAATTTTTATTTACAGTTTTATTGAATAAAAATTCAACGTATAAATCGATTAAATAGAATAGTTTCAAAAAAAAACTTTAATTTAAAGCCGGTTAATTCAGCAATAAAACTGTTCATAGCTTTTTATACTTAAATAGCCTATGTAAACTTAAACTTAAATTAAATATTTCTATTTATAGCTTTAAACCAACAAAACTGCTAGTATAAGCTAATAGACTACTTGAAAATAGCACTTTAAGGCTTTTTTATACAAGCTTGTTATACAAGATTTCTTGAAAAAAACTTTATAACGCGATAAATCCCATGAAGTGATGACATCACAATATAATGGTTAAAAAAATGTGAAACCATGAAATTAACGATTTAGGGATTAAATTGGAAAGTTAGTTTCTGTTGGTAAAATTGTATTTTAATATACAAATAAACCGTCACAGGCTGATATTGGTCATTTGTAAATTGTTTCTTTATTAAATCACTAGTTAATATTAGTTTAAAGTTATTTAAAGTATTAGTTTAATTCCAATTTAAGAATTTGAACAAATCTTTTGTAGTTCTTTTAATTAGATTAATTTTCTTTAATATCAAGTGCGTCAGTAAAAAGAATTTATTTTTAAGAAATCAGTTTAGGATATAGAGAAGAAAGTTTTACAAAAATGAAGAAGAAGTTCCTTTCATTTATTCGTTCCAAAACAATAGAAAGTCAAGATGGTGTAATATCCGACTTATAAATCAAAAGAAGAATTAATTAATTTAAACAATAAAAATTTATTATATTTATTTCATTTAATTAAATTGGTTTAACATAAGTTTCAAAAATATTTATCTTTTATCTAAAAAGGGAGTAAAATGTAGAATTTTATAAAAATAAACATTTGATTAATGAACTCTGAAATTATAGACATTTTTAATTGATTTTCAGAAGTTAGAATTCAATATTTAATTTATTAACAGCTTTCACAAAAAATTTATTTAAAACAATATTTATCTTAAATGATCTTTAAACAGTTTTTTAATCCAGTTAGATTATCAGCCAAATTTTTTAATGTTTTTAGCTTAATGGGAAATTATCAAAGACATTTTAGTATGTTTTAAAACATTAAATTTAAAAACCTGTCAGTTTGAATTAAAAATAATTTATTTGTAAACACTCTAATAGCTTAAAAACCAGTTTGTTGTTGCATGATTAAAGTGTTTCAGATGAAAAATAGAACTTTTCAAAAAATATTTTTCCTAAAAAGTTTTTCAATAAATTAGATTTATGACTAAGTTTCGTGCTTTGAATATAAATTTTGAAATTATTTCAAAAAAATGTGTAAATTTTGAAAGCAACTTTTTTATAGTATTAAAAACTGACCTTTTGAAGATGTCAATATTCAGTTGTTATGTTATTTTAGTTAGTTTTTTTTTATTTCCAACCGTTTTGTAGCTTAAAATCTTTCCTATTCATAATTCATTCGCTTATTTTTACTGACAACATTTTCTTGTTGTAGTTTCATTAAATTAAATGTTGTTTTTAGAAAATTTATTGATAGATATTTGCTTGTCACACAATCACATAAAACATACCTTATTGTTATAGGTTTAAATTGAATTTTTATTAAAATTTCTATCACCATATTATCAAAATATTTCTTATTATTATTTCTTTTATCAAGATACTCTATATTTTTAGCATTTTTGTTAAATTTATTCTTTAATCATTTTCAGATCTTATTAAACAGTTTTTATATTGAAGTTGAATTTTAAAATAATTTTTAGGTATTTTGCAGCATTTTATTAAAAATAACCAATAAATTTTGATAAGTTTATTTTTGGAAAAGCTTTTAGCTATAAATTTTAAAAAATGAAACTTAAACTTTTACAAACTTGAATTTTCTTTAAAACAAATTTGAATTATTTGAAAAATTTATTTTTTTTAGCTGTTTATTGAGGCCACAGAATGACTTCATTAATTTTGCAAAATTGATTTCCAACGGAAGTAACCACAAAGGAAGTTGAACGACAAAAAAACTTTTATCTTTTTGTGTGGGAGATAAGTTGTTTTTTGTCGTGTTTTACAATTACCTTGAAGTTTTTAAAATTGTTTTTAAATTAATAAATGTTTATTATTAATTAATTGATATCTAACTATTGTTTATTGATTAAAAAAGACCTTATCTAATAACTTATCAAAATATTTTTTAACAAATAGTAAACAATTAAACAAATGAAAAGTTATCACGTGACCAACTGTATTAATAATTAACATAAGATTGCATCAAGCAAAAGTTCAAATATCGATTATTCATTTCAATTAGCGTCGTTTTTATGTTACTGATAAGTTAACTGATAGGTAGATAGATAGTCACGTGGTTATCTGGTCACGTGTTAGCTGGTCACGTGGTTTCCAAGCTCTTATTTTGGTCACCTTTCAACAATTGAATCATATAAAGTTGGTTTTTTGGTTACAACTTTGTTATTGACAAAGCTTTGAACGTTTTTATCAATTTGTATAAGTTGTTTATCTGAATCAACTGGTCAGATTTAATCAGTTGTAAAAATATTTTATGAATTTCTAAAATTAAATTCATTTGAAAAAAGTTATTGATGTGATTTTTAAACGAAAATTTGAAATCATTAAAAATGTTGTTTTCTACATCTAACTATTTGCTGAAGTTTCAAACTTCTTCAAGCTGTTAAGTTTATCAAAGTAGATGTCAATTATAAACATTTAGTAAGTTGTTGAAATGCAGTTGGCAACTTTTCTTGTAGCTTATTACAAGTAATCAAAAAGTTAGTAAAAATTTAATTTTTTATCATAACTAGAAAGTTTTTCTACTTTTTAAGATTGTTGAGTTTATTAAAAACAGTAGCTGGTTAGGAAATAACAATAAGTTTTGAAATGTAACTTAGTTGAAAAATATTTGTTGTATTTTATTAAGAGCAATTACAGATCAGTATTTGTTTAGATCAGTGTTTATTTAGTTAGTTAGATCAGTAAAATGTTTCTTTTGAAATTTCTTTTCAAAACTTATTAGTTTAATTTAATCGTTGAGTTTTCGATGAAAGAATTGGAAAAAATTTTAGAATTTTGATTAAAAATTAGTTTAAAGTTTTACAGAAAAAATTAGATTAAAAGATTAAGTCAATTTAAAAATGTTTAATTGTGATCCGTTGAGTGTTTCCTAATTGAATTTTAAAATATTCCGCTAAAATTGAAAAATGTTAAATTTCATAATAAATATAATTGAAAGTTTTTGATTAAATCAATCTATAATAATAAATTTTCTGGTTTAACCCCGATTACCAAAGGGTTTCTAATCGAGTTTTTTAATTGAAACAAATCCTTTATAATGTTTCCAAACTACTTTATGAAATCAGTGTATAATATCCAGGAATATATAATTAGTAACTCACAAAAAGGGTTTCTAAATGAAGATAGAATTATTTTTCAAAATTTGCTTTTATAAAATTTCAAAGATTTTGTTGTTTAACAGTTTTTCCAAAATCAGTTTCTTAATTTTGTTGTCGAAGTGCTTTTAGATTAGGTTTCTATTTCGAGTTTTTAATTAAAAGATCAAATCAATTTGCAACAAATACATTTATGGTTCAATTCTAATTACCAAAAAGGTTTCTAATTGGCACTTCTAAATGTAACAAATCCGTTTTAATGATTACAAACCACATTTTAAAATCATCAATTATTTTTCTAGAAATAAAATATGAAATTATTTTAAACATGAAAAGCTTCATTTGCATTCTGATCTGTATAATCTTCAACCAGCATCTGATTGGTTAGTTGGCATACAAATCTAAAAATTACTAATTCTCTAAATGACAGAAGCGACGAAAAGTGATTACGTCATCAGCACGAGCGTCTGTAAACATCTGAAGAAATATTTTTACTGTCGCCAACCGAAGAAAGCAAACGAATCTAAGTCTTCCCTGAGACATTTTGATGAAGAAGTTCTCAAATCTTCATTTGAATGTCCCTTAAATCAGTTTGAATGCGTTGATAGGTTAGTTTTGGGGATTTCCGCTTTTTACGGTGCATATAAAAAGAATATTTGCATTTTTTTCTCAGAAGACGAACACTTTGTTTAAATGAAACAAACTCATGTCAAAAAGATAAATTTATTTTTATGGTTTGTCAATCAGATGAGTTTGAATGTCGAATTTCGAAAAGATGTATACCGCGAAGATGGCTTCGCGATGGAATCGACGATTGCGGGAGTGATCGTGTGAGTCAGAAAAAAGGGTTTCCAAATTGAAATTATAAAGTTTTCTAATTGTAACAAAAAATAAACTTTTCCAAATTGAATTTTTATTAAATTCTCAAAGATTTATTAAAAAGTTTTTCCAAAATCAGTTTCTGAGTTTTTACACTTCTAGAAAAGTGTTTCCAAAATGAATTTTTCCATTTCATTTTGATAAAACCTTTTTTTAATAAACTTTTTCTACAAAAACTAATTTTCAAATTTTATTTGAAAAAGAAAATGTCTATTTTCTAAATTTAAAATGTAAACAAAGAATACAAGCTTCAAACAAACTCTTCAACTTTTTAGTTTGGAAACCCTGACAGAAGCGACGAAGACAACAAAATCCAAATCCCTTGTACCTCAGAAGAATTCCGATGCGTCGCGGGCAATCGCTGTTTAGAACGTGATGATGTCATGGATGGTCGCACACAGTGCATCGATGGTAGCGATGAAAATCGCGCCCTTCCTAGTTGCCTAGCAACTGAGTTTCGGTGTAGTAACGGACGCTGTATCGCGCGCAAATTGGTTAACGACGGAAACAGGGACTGTTTGAAGGGCGAGGACGAATCACATCCTGAAAATGTGTGTATGAAGTCAGAGTTCGATTGTGGTGAGGGTCAGTGCATCCCTGAGACGTTTGTCAATGACTCGATTAAAGATTGTAAAAATGGAAGCGACGAGAAGTCGAAAAAACATCTTAATTGTTCGGAAAATCAATTTCGTTGCCATGACAACAATTCTTGCATAGCGAAGAACTTGAAATGCGATGGACGGCGTGATTGCTTCGATTGTAGCGATGAAACCAGCTGTCAAACTATGTTTTCATGTCAGGGTTCTACAAAGTGTGTTCCCTGGTCTTACACTTGTGATTCCCGGTCAGATTGTCCCAATGGCTCAGATGAGATGACGTCACATAAGCTTGGTTACAAGTGTGGGTCGTGCCTTGTGCCCCAGTTCGCCGTCGTTAAACAATTAGATCTAGGGATTTGTAAATCGTGTGATTACTGTAGTCATGGCAAATCGAAAAGCTTCAAATGTCTTGATGGAAGCTTAATTTCGTTGAACCAAGTTTGTGATGACGTCATCGACTGCCCTGATCTCTCAGATGAGTGTATGTGCGAGCATGCGCCTCTGTGTGCCGCGTGTGTAGCGAGCTTCCCGGGTTTCCGTGTCGATAATTCGATGACGTCTTGCTGTAACGTGACGTCATCAACAACTTGTAAAACCGACAGATTCTGTAATTTGCAGAAAGATTGCTTGAACGAAATTGACGAAGCGTTCTGCCCGATGACGTCATCGTTTCTTCGACCAAAGGAAAGCATGATTTGTCGCGATTCAAAGAGCTTAAAATGGAGCTGTTCTAGTGGAAATGAAACAATTAAAGTTGAAACACGATTCGACGGTCGCGTTGATTGTGCAGATGGTTCAGATGAGTGTTCGATTCACAGCCATCAAAATCGCGGTTTCGCGTCGAATACTCAAATGATCTCAGCCGTTTATTTTCAGTGTTTTTTCTTTATTGTCGCTGTTTTTACCATATTTGGAAATCTAATCGTTTTTTATTACACAATCAAAAAGCTACGGAGTTACACAGAAACTAAAAGATCTATTTTCTTCTATAATCGCATTTTAATAGGAAATCTCGCGGTAGCAGACGCCTTAATGGGTCTTTGCTTTCTCGCACTTGCCTCAAAATCCTTCATCTATGATCGTGGTTATTGTGATGTCACATGGCGTGGATCACTTCTTTGCACCTTGATTGGAATTCTAGGTTCGATTTCGAGCCAGACTTCGATTAATATTGTTCTTTTAATGACATTTCTTCGATTACGCTCGACTGTGTCGCCTTTTCGTCCCTACGTCATCAACAACAAAGCCTTTTATTTATTAGTCGGCTTATCGTGGCTAATTGCGATTCTAAGCGCGATTTATCCTTATTTAAATATTGTTGAAGAAGTTCTAATCGAAAAACATCCATTTTTCAAATCGAAAATTTTGGATCAGAATAAAATGGATATTTATTATAGTAATATGGAAATTATCTATCCTGGGAATTTCCCTAAAAGAAAACAATGGTATCAACTTCCAGCAGAGGTCGCTAAAAATTTCCCTGGTTACCAAATCAACATACGTAGTTACTATGGTTACTACAACAGCCTAGCAATATGCTTTCCGGATTTTTTCGTTCCTTCGGAACAACAGATGTTTATGAGGATTGCAGTTTGTGTTTACAACGGATGCGTTTTGATGTTTGTGGCTTTTAGTTACATCTACATCTACAAAATATCCACACGTTCAGGAACAAGAAGCAAAGTTAGAGATAATGAAAACGAAAAGATGAAATACCGAATGACCTTGGTAGTTGTGATTGACGTCATGATGTTGATTCCAATTATTGTCATGGTAATTGTGAATATTTTAGTCCCTGATAAAGTAAACCCATCTATATGTTCGAAAATTTCAATTATTTTGCTTCCAATTTCGAGTTTTATTAATCCTTTGTTATATGGACGAATACACAGAAATATTCAAAACAGTATTTTGATAGAAATGCCCCAAACTTTATTGAAAAAAGCCAGAAAGTCTCTTACTGAAGCTGATCATCTAGATGTGACTTAAGTTTTGGAAAATGTTTTGCGGAAATTGCTTTTTAGAAAAAATTGAAATTGGAATATTTGTTTCAAGGATACCCAGGATAGGGCAAAAATGGAAAAAGTGAAGATTTAAGATTTGAAGATAATTGAAAATATTTTGAAAATTGATTGTCGTAAATAGTCACGTGGTTAAGTTATTGGTCACGTGGTTTCACTTTTGAACGTTTTTTCAAGAAACTTATGAATTCTTGAAACAAAATTTATTTTAAAAATTAACATTTCTTACTAACAGATATTCAAATATTTAAAAGTATTTAAAAAGTGGACGAAAAAATATTGAAATTAAAAACTTGAAAATTGCATCTGAAAAATTGGGTTAAATCAGCAAAAGCTGAAATTTATGATAAATTGTGTAAACAGTAAGATAAATATAAAAATAAACAAAAAAAATAAATAAAAGAACTGTTGGTGTTAATTGCAAAATCAATATTTGAATATAAAGTTTTTGTTTGTTCGCTTTGTAAATAAATTGTTTAAAATAAAAAAAATAGAATTTAGAATTGCAAATTCTTACTTCGTCAATTTTGATGACAGTTTTATTTCTTGAAAATTTTTAACCAAATTTATTGATTAAAAGTATTTGAAATTACATTTTTACTTTTCAACTAGTTTTCTAATAAAATAAGATAGATTTCAATGCTGTTAGATTATGCTAATATATAGAAGTTAATTAAATTAAAACAAAATTTAGTCTATACATTATACAGCTTGTTTTAATATGTAATTTTTAGATACTGCTTATTTCTTGTTACCAATAAAATATATAAATCTTTGTTACGTTAAATAATTTAAAATTCTATTAATTATAAATAATTCAAAGAAAATATTTAAATTTATAAAACAAAAATTTGCAAGATTACTAAGGCAGGATGGCCGAGTGGTCTAAGGCGCTGCGTTCAGGTCGCAGTCTACTCTGTAGGCGCGGGTTCGAATCCCGCTCCTGTCATTTATACTTTTTACAAATAAAAGATGATTTTATTTGGTTTTTAGGTTAGATAAATATTTTACACGATTATTTGATTACTAAAAACACATTTCACCAAGGTAAAAAATTTTTTTTTATATTTAGTTCAGTGTTGACATAAATTTTATTTAATATATCCACTTAAAAGTTTAAAAATATCATTTTTTTCGGTTTCTCCTTCATATTGTACTTTTTTGTTTAAAAACTAGTTTACTTCAAAACTAAATAGAGATAAAAGAACAGCCTAATTTTGTATTTTATTTACTTTGAAGTGAACAAACAAAATTGTTGGAACAACAAAACTAAATAAATGTTAATATTAAAAAGAAAAAGTTACACATTTTTCTCAAAAGTTGCTTGAAATTTGATGTTTATTAAATTATTAATGCTGTTTATTAAGGTTGTAAAAATATTAGCAGTGTTTTAGCAGTAGCATAAAAACAACTTCGATAACTTCGTCTATACATTAAAAATGGAATTAGCTTAAATGATTCATCAAACTTTAGACCACAAATCCGTCGTGAATGTAAAAACTTATTTCTTTACCAAACTTGAAAAGTTAAAAAATATATAAACTTTATCTACAAGTAAAGTGTTTAATTAGGGAAACCACCAATATTAGTTGACGGTTAAATTAAAAGTAATTAAATTAAAAAAAATATACTAGCAAAAGGTAAAGTTATAAACAAGAGTATTATAATATTTCAAAATCAAGTAATAGCTATTAAAAGTACAATAAACTCATAAATATAATTTTTTATTTATTGATAAAAATTTTTAGTCAAAGATAGCTTAAAACAGTTAGATTTAAGTAACTCTAAAATGAAATCTAAGTAAAAAAACAAGACATGCATATATGAAGTTAATATTTATATGTAATAAAAATTAATCAAATTTAGTGAAATCCAATAAATAATTTGTTTAAAATAGTAATTAACACAAATTTATAAGATTAATGAAAAGTTACTTTAGAACTTTAGTAGCTAGGTGGCGTAGAAGTTCGTTAGGATCTCCGTTGAAAGCGGTAACCGTTCAGATTTCAAATTTCTGTTTTCCTGGTTTTATTTTGTACTTGAATAATTTTGGTTTTATTATATCCAGCTAAACACCATGCATGCTCTATTAGTAAGTTTAAAATTATAATAATAGTTATAAGCTAATATATATAAACTTATAATGCTTAAATTTGTTTTTATCTATTTGTTAACTATTTATGTTATCTATTTACTTCAAATATTTTTATTCACTTATTTTTTATTATTTATTTATTTTTTTTTATTCTTTTTAAGATTACATTTTTATAAAAAATGAAACTAATAAATATCTTTTTAGTATTCATATTTTTAAATATTATTCAAGTTCAAGTAGATTTGTTATTATTTTTTATTTTTATTTTTTATATAATTAACTATCTGATAATGTAAGTAAAATTGCTTATAATTTATAAAACATTTTGATAATCTAAAAATAAATGGTTTAAAAAATGTTTTAATTAGATTGACAAAAACAATTTTTAACAAAAATATTTTTAAACATTATAAGAATAATATATATTAATATTTAGTTTGCTTTTATTCTGTTAGTTCTTATAAATCAGATAGTTTAAAGTAATCTATATTTTATCTTTTAAAATTATTTGTTTTCAAAACTATTCAGTCAGCAAAATATTCATAATTATAAAAACTTTTTCTTCCAGGAAGACCCAACCCTTGAAAGGCAGCTCAAAGGTCATAGAGACACAATCACATGCTGTGACTTTAACCCTAATATGGGGCAACTTGGTACTAAAAATATTTCAGATTTCATTCAAGTCATAATTTG
Source organism: Pegea sp. RAD2-039 (assembly GCA_034620365.1). Classification (NCBI taxonomy): domain Eukaryota; kingdom Metazoa; phylum Chordata; class Thaliacea; order Salpida; family Salpidae; genus Pegea; species Pegea sp. RAD2-039. Next base: position 1,551,117 of record JAQGEQ010000186.1, on the reverse strand, counting down.
ATTTTCTTTAAAGCTTCAGGAAGCATGGATTCATGTTTAATGATTTGGAATTTCCAACCAAATAAAAGAACTTATCGATTTATGGGGCATAAGGTAATTAATTACATAATGATTGTCAAACTCTTATACATTGTCTCTGAGTTACATAGCATAAACCTGATATCTTCCCATCTCTTTATTTAAAGATCCAAGCATGATTTCATCTTCCAGTTATTTTGATCATCAAACTCTCTGACAACTTATTCTACATGTTTCTGTTTTATCTTGCTCTTTCTCACTTCTATATTACTTTTAATTAATTTAATTCTGGCCTTTTTTTCAGGATGCCATATTTTCCGTTCAGTTTGCGCCTTCAGGACATCTAGTTGCTTCTGCTTCACGTGACCGAACAGTTCGTCTTTGGATACCAAATATGTACATATGATTTTATATTAAAAGCTAAATTAGTTTTCTGATTACTTCAAAGTTTTAATTTTTTCTAAAATGTTTGTAACTTTTATTGAATTTGAAAACAAAAGAATAATAAGTTGTCATTACAACCCCTTGGCAACTTCAGAAACCCATGGGCAACTCTAACAACTCCTAGCGACTCTAACAACCCATGAGCAAATTAACTCTTATTTAAAACTTCTTAGAAACGCTAAAAACTTCTTTTTTTTGCAGTGAAAGTCAATCGACAGTTTTTAAAGCTCACACAGCTACAGTTCGAAGCGTCGATTTTTCGATGGACGGTTTGAACCTTGTGACGTCATCAGATGATAAAACTGTCAAAGTTTGGTCTGTACATCGTCAAAAGTTTCAATTTTCCTTAAACCAACATAAAAATTGGGTCCGATCTGCAAAGTAATTTGCGAAAATCGAATTTTTTAGATTTTATTTTTACTTTTTGTTAGATTTTCACCGGATTGCAGATACATTGCATCTGGAGCTGATGACAAAACTGTGAAACTTTGGGACACGTAAATAGCGCCATCTAGTGACGAGTTTTTACTGACGTCTCGCTTCTAGGACTTCTAAGGAATGCATACATACGTTTTACCAACGTGGTGGATATGTAAACGACGTTCAGTTCCACCCCAGTGGTACCTGTATAGCAGCAGCTTGTTCTGATTCCACAATTAGACTTTGGGATATTCGAAACCAAAAACTTGTTCAGCATTATCAAGGTTTTACAACATTTAACTCTTTACTGACTTCTAGCGGATGAAATTTTCAGCTCACAGCGGACCTGTCAATCAAATATCGTTTCATTCATCTGGAAATTACCTGGCAACCGCTTCAAATGACTCAACTGTTAAAATTTTAGATCTTTTAGAAGGTCGACCTTTCTACACACTTCATGGCCACCAGGTAATTAACTTAGTTGTCTATCAACTATCTAAATTGGTTGATCTCCATAGCAAGCAGCCACTTGTGTTGCTTTTAATCGATGTGGCGACTTCTTTGCTTCTGGTGGTGAAGATGATAAGGTAATGACGTCATCATTTCACTACTTGTTTCTCATTGAACGATTTTTAGGTTTTGGTTTGGAAAACTAATTTCGATAAAACAACTCAAATGGTGGAGAACGTCGGTCGCCGTGGTTGTCACGACAACATTTCAAGACCTCAAAGTCGTAACAACGGAAGACAGCAACGCCATAACAACGCAGTGTCAACTAGCACTCATGGCAACGGGTTGACGACCGCGCATTTTGTAGATAACGAAAAGTCAAAATGTCTTACTAACGGGCTGCCTAGTAACCAGTTAGTAAATTCTGAGTTTCTTAGCGACCAAATACCAAACTCTCAGTACCACAGCAACGGGTCATCAAGACCTCAATGTCAGGCCCCTACTTGCTATGATAGTCCGCCAAGACCAGGACAACCCTTCTGTCGAGCTCCAAATTACTTCCATAAGCCACGAGACGTCGACGATTATGAAAATGAGGTTTGATTGAAAGTTTTGTTTTCATTTTTTAAGAGATTTTTTTTTGTAGAATTCTTTTGTTGATGAATTTCAAGCTAGTGTGGCTGAGAATAGCGCGCGTGCTCGTGCAGAGCTTGCTAGGCAACGAGATGATGTTGCTAGGCAGCAAGATGGTGTTGCTAGGCAACGAGATGGTGTTGCTAGGCAGCAAGATGATGTTGCTAGGCAACGAGATGGTGTTGCTAGGCAGCAAGATGATGTTGCTAGGCAACAAGATGATGTTGCTAGGCAGCAAGAAGATGTTGTTAGGCAACGCGAATATGTTGCTAGGCAACGGGAAGATTGTGATGTAGTTGCTAGGCAACGAGATAGTGAAGAAGGCATCGTTACTGTAGTTACTCCTCATGTATCTGCAAAAAGTACCCTTGGAATTGAAAGTGCCCCACAAGTGGAAGACGAACCCGAGATGTTCTGTGAAAGTGTTCAAGCGCCAACTAGCGACAACGAAATTTCAAATAAATTAGCGACAACACTCGACAACATGTTACAACAAATGAATTTTGTTACAAAGGTTAGTTTCAAGACTCATTGATTGAATAATTTCAACTTACTCATATTTTTATCATCTGTAAAATAATTATCAGTTTATAAAAACTGCAAGTTACTATGACAACGAATGATTTTAGCAATTTGAATTTTAGACTTTATCTATTATGGAAGAACGTATGACACAAAATGAAGACAAATTAAAATTAGTTTTACAAAAGTATCCTGATTTGAATGAAAGCCGGTAATTGCTTGGGGTCTTTCCCAAGTTTTTGTAAATTTCAATATTTTGCAATTTTTTTATTTGATTTAAAATTTTAAGATTCAAATCAATTCTTTTCTCTAATTTCTGTTTTGATGAAATTTTCAGTTTTGAGAATTTTATTTTGAATTTTTGTAGCTTTTGTGACTAATAAATATTATTTTAAAAAAGTTCATTTTTCATCACCAACAAAAATCTCAATTTTAGTTTCTTGATTTTTTTATTTTTCCGTTAAAAATTTCTTTTGTTTTTAACTAAACATAGAACTCAAAAAAAGAAATGTCTTAAATATTTTGAAATAATCTATTTAAAAACAGTTTATTTTCATTTCAACTATTTATTCAACGCCTTCTTGCGAGTTACAAATTCAAGAAAGTGAGGAAACTGGCAGTGCTACGTATCACTTGTTAAATAGACTACTTAAATCTTGTTTTTTAACAAAACTTCAAAAGATACGATAGATTTTGATGTAGTTATTAAATCGAAAAAGGAATTCCAAACTCTAGTTACCGTATTAAAAAGGCTGTTATTTCACTAGATCATATTAAAGTTGTTGAACGATTTGATTTACAATGAAGAACCTCTGAGAACGTAAAAAACTCTGAGAAGGGGAGATTGCGATCTTTAAAGTATTTTAGGAAGTTAAGATAGCAAAGACCATTAATAACTTTAAATAGTAGTACAAGGTCAGAAAAAAGTCGTTGATGTTGTAAAGATTTATTACGAAATTAGAAATTCAATGGATTTATTCAAATGTAGAATTTTACTTTTAAATTTTAGTTTAAAAACGATTTAAAAACACTAAAGTAACAATTTTTATTTAAACTTTTTGGTTTTCAAGATTTGATAACTTTTAATCTAAAAGACAACTAGACGGCAGTATTGGTTGAAAATTGTTTTTGGTTTGAAACTTAACTGTGAAAGTAAATGGTTTTGAATTGAACAATTTACCTGAAATTGTCGTTGAATAATAAAATTAATTCTCGTTGTACTGATACCACAAAAATATTAAACACATTTTAGCGACAAACATTTGAATAACATTTTATAAGCCAGTGCAAAAATGTTTAATTAATATCAGATTAGGATAATTATATGTTTATTATAACAAAATTATAACTTACATTTTAAAGAAAATATTTCAAAAATAGATAATTTTACAAAATTTTATTTAAAAAGGAAATGAAAGATTTTTATCAAGTTGTTTGAGACTTAAAATTATTGATATTGTAAAATCTCATTTTTGAAAAAAATCTTTTATAATTTTGTTAAATAGAACAAAAATATTTTGAAACCAACGCAACTTGCCGATTTAAAAACATAAATTCACATTAATTAAATGTAAATTCCAATTCACTGTTAAATCTATTTCCATGAAGTCCAAATTCGGATATTTTGAGAGAATTTTATTCTAAATTAGTTAATTAATCTTTTAAAATTATTTAAAAATAAATTCATTACCTAAAAAAATTATAAATTTTTAATCAAATATTTTTAATAAATTGATTATATTTTGAAATTATTAAAAACAGCTCTTGTTTTAAGAAAGAAATATTATTCCTTATTTTAGAATCTTTTTAAATATCTCCTAAAAACTTTTTAATAAAAAAAAATCATAAATTCTGACTTATTTCCTTAAAATTGTTTACATCAAAAACAAAACTAAAAAAGTTCAACTTTACAAAATACAACCAAAAAATTGTATAAATCAATTATCAGTGAAAGAAAAAAAGTTTCTGCAATTTTACATTTGATGACGTGATTATCATCACGATGTCAACGCATCTATTGTGTTGTCTTGACAACCAAACCTAAGATGATTTCCTTAAAAAAACAAAATAACTTTTGAATATTTAAATTTATGAAAGTCACACTTAATCATTACGTTCCTTATGACGTCATATTCTAGATGCTTCTATCTCGTCAAGCGTTTGAATTTATTAACAAAAGAATTATCGAAGATTTCAAAATTATTATTTACCTTATTGGAAAAGTTTTGATAAAAAATTGGCAATATTTTATTCAAGTTTCAAAAGTTTTAAATTTTGAAGAGCTCTTTGTATAAACTTGACTTTTGTAAAGATTTTTTTACAAATTAAAAGTTATATAATTCATTCAAAAACAAGTTTTCATATATATTTATTTATACTGTGGGTGTGTTTTATTTTCTAAAATTGTCTTCTATTTTTAACTTTTAAGACTAACTTTTTTAACTTCAAAACTTGAAAAGTTAATAATTATTTTGTGATATTAAAAGTTTGCAATCAACTTTTGTTTAAAATAAATATTATGTTGTTCATGTCTGAATCGGTGTGAAAATAAAAGTACTATTCAAAAAACATTGTGTCGCGAGAAAAACAAATAAGTTACAATTTCTCCTTAAATATATTTTAACAACAGTTTCGAACAGTAAGTTAGTAATTTTATTTTCGACTAAAAAAGAGAAAATATTTAAAGAAATTTTTTTTTAACAAAAAGATAAATTTTTTAAAAATCTAAAATAAATTAAGGAAAAAAAAGAGTAAAGAAAAACAAAATTCTGGGAAATTAAAAACAAGAAAAAGTATTTTTGAAATTGATTTTGCTTTTATTTTTTTTCAAATCTAAAAATTATTAAGATATTTGTAGCAAATCTAAAAATATTTTGATTTAAAAATTAATTAAAAATATGAATGATGTATTTTAAAAGTGAGAAAAATTAATATATAACTTACTTAATTATTTATAATATGAAAAATAACAAAAACTTATTAAAACAAAAACAAACTTGAAAAAAAAAACAGTAATTTAAACTTTTTAGCTTATACACGTCATTCAAAATCAAAACAAAATTTTTCTCGAAATTTATGAATTGAATTGTTATTTAAACCGACTTTAGCGTAGTAGTGACGTCATCATGTTGCTTATTTACACAGAATTATTCAAAACGTGGGTTTTATTTAGAAAAATAAACAAGGCAAAGTTTCATGAATAATTTAATTTCAAATAAGATAAAGTGGAAAGCGCTATTGAAGCGATCGTGACGTCATCAGTTGTTTTTGTAAAGAGCATTCATAAACTTAATGAATTGGTTCACAAAAGTCACAATTGTTTTCATTTTTATGATTCATCAATTTTTTTAAGCTAAAAAAAATACTTTTTTAGATTTTTTAAGTTCATGATCCTTGAGGAAATTCTCAACTAACATCAGAATTTTGTTCATAAAACAAATTGAAGAATTTTTTCCAAATATTTCCTTCTACAAGATTTTAATTTCTTTTTACACAAAATTTTTGCTTTTTATTTTGGCTTTTTTTAAATTTCCAAATTTAGTGATAAATATACTAAAGTTGATAAACATTTTGTTGTATTACTCAAAAACTTAAATTATTTTTAGATCTTTATTATTTACATTTGCAAATTTCATTAAAACAATTTTTCCCAAAATTAGAAAGATTTGAATGTACAAAACAAGGAAGATAAATTTTATGATTCGCTCGAAAAACTGATTATATAAATTCGCCTTAAGCATTTACAGGAGCTTACTGGTTAATAAAACTGTGTAAAGTTCTAGTTTTTTTATAATTTGATTTCAAATAAGTTTATTTTGCTTAAGTTAATGGAATTTAGAGAAAAAGAAAGAAATAAAAATCATTTTTCATTTACTTTTTAAACACTTATTAAACTAAAGTTATGATAAATTTTTGTTAAATTTAGGAAATTGAGTATTTTGAAACAAAACATGTTCTTGTTAAACAATTTCTGTAAATTTTTATGCATTTTAAAAGTTACAAAATTATTCTAAAATAAATTTGCTGATTTTTTTTTAATTTTAAAACAAAAAAGAACTGATAAATAGAAAATGTGACTAAAACCAGTTAGTTTTTGTTACAAATATTTACTTAATTTTAAATCAAATAAAAATATTTAAATACACAAAATAGTTATTCAAATATTTAACTAATTCAGGTGATATTTTCAGCTGTAATTAATATTTTAAAGTTTGAATTTTTAAAAGATTAAATTTAAAACATTTTTTTTTTTTAAACTCTTTTTTACAATTTAATATTTTGAAAAGTTCAAATTTATACAAAATGTGACTTATGTGTTAGTTATAAATAAAAATTTTTCATTAGACATTTTGAAATTCTTTTTATCATTAGATTTATTTCTATTTATTTTTTTATCTAAATTACATATTAAAAACTTTTTTTCTGATGAAATTTTATTTTTAAACGAAGAAAACCTTAAACATTTTTCTCGAAATATTCAAGTTGAAATCAGTTTAAATGAAATTAATGACATCATCAGCTTTTGTTCAACTTTCACGTGAGTATAAGAATGATCACGTCACATAAACTTTCTGACGTTCTAACTGGGAGCTTTAAGTTGGGAGAAAATATTCTAAAATATATTCTTAAAAAAAATGAAAAAAATAAATAAATATGTGGACAGGAGAAATTCTCCGGAAGCTTCAATCGCGTTTCATTGCGACTCACCGCTTCCGGTGTTCACTAGAGGTCGTTAGATGGCGAAAATAAGTTTCTATCAAAATCTGAACCTCAAATTACTAATAACCAGATGATTCTTAAATTACTTGACGATGAAATCATTGACGTCTAACAGATTTCACCCTCGATTAACTTAGCGCTGATGACGTAATAAACATCACTAAAATTTCTGGAAATCGATTAATTTAAGGGCAAAACCGTTTCAGGTGTCTTGGCCGCTTGTTGGCGTGCTAATATCCGCTCATACACGGCGCGCGCTTCTCTACTTCTTTTCGTTTCTCTCATTCCAGTTTTGTGAATAAAATAGCGTCTACACGTTTCACTTTTCAGTTTAAAGTTCAGAAAATTGTTGAAAAAGTTTTTGTTTTTTTTCTTGAAAACATTTGAGAATGTTAAAATTTGTTTCAATCGAGCAAGTGATGACGTCATTAGAATCGCGTCTTCTACTTGACTGCCGAAGTTGTGAGGAATTTGATAGATGTCACGTGGTTGCATCTCATAATATTCAGTTACCTCAACTAATGATGAGAAGATTAAAAAGCAATAAGTTATCTATTCGAACAATCGCGTCTCAATCGCGACATAACTTTGCGGCAAAAAGCGCCACCAAGCGAGTGGTCGTTTTTGATCACGAATCGGAAACGCACGATTCGAATTCATTGATGATGTTACTTTACAATCGAATGTTGAATGAGAAATATGACGTAACGATACTCCAAGGTAGGTTTTACTTTCTCGATTAGCTGTTTGTGTGTACCGCTCGTGAGCACGCATCTGTCTGCTGTTGTGCGTGTGTGTTCAACCGGAACTTATCATTTTCGCTTTTTTAGGCGGATTTTCGCGTTTTTACGTCACGTGCCCGCACTTGACAACCGGAAGTGGCGATTATGACATCGACAGTGACGATTCCAACCGCGGTAGATGTTCCCCCCTTACCCCTTCTCATATTCCTCCTGTTCTTGGTCTTGGTGCACTTCGAATTGCTGCTCAAGATGATTATGACGTCACAAACGCTCGAAGAATAGATGGATTCAACTCTGAGGGCGAATCTGATGACCCTAATAGTGCGGGAAGCGCCCTGTGGAGTCCTATTCGAAAAATGGGGCCTCAACCAGCGGAAATACTTCCTGGTTTATTTCTGGGGGGTGCAAATGACGCTACAAGTCGCGATGTTCTTCTACGTCACAACATCAGCTATATTCTGAACGTTACTCCTAATCTACCTAATGTCTTTGAAGAAGAGGAGAATTTTAAATATAAACAAATTCCAATAGTGGATCATTGGAATCAGAACTTGTCACAGTTCTTTCCCGAAGCAATCGCGTTTATTGGTGAGTTGTTGATGACTTGTAGTTGATAGAAAATCAAATTTAGAGATTAACAAAAGACATGAAATATGGTTTCTGTGACTCATAAATTCTATTAACTTAAAGGTTACAATTTTCTAAATAAAAATTAAATTTAAATTATATATTTTTTGAATTAAAAAACTCTACACATAAGTTTGTTAATTTCAGCGAAAAATAATTATAAATTTATCTAATAAATATTATCATTAAAAAGTTAATGAATGAAAAACTGACAGTTTCAAACTTGGTTCTACAAAAATAAATCAATTTTGTAGTTTTATCTTTATGAAGTGAAAACTTATTTTCTTGTCTAATGTTTATAGTTTAAAAAAACTTTTATAAATAAATATACTGACTTTTAACCAATTATTTGAAAAAGATAAAAATAAAAGACTAATTCTTAAATAAACAATATAAAAAACTTTAAATAAAAAAGATTGTTTATGTAATAACAAATAGAGTAATCTTATCTTCAAATATTCTAAATAATATTTCAAAAATCTTTTTCCACTTCATTTATAAAATAAATATAAATTATAAATTTATGTTGGAGTAGATAACTTAATTTGAAAATAATCTTTTTGTTGTTAATCTTATAAGTTTAAAAACTCCAAATTTGGAAACTAATCTTTTCTTCTTTCTTCTAGATGAGGCACGCTCCGGTGGTTTTGGTGTTCTAGTCCATTGCTTGGCAGGAATTAGTCGTTCAGCGACACTAACAGTCGCTTATTTGATGCAAACGAGACGCTGGTCGCTGAATCGCGCATATGACTTCGTCAAAAGATGCAAGAGTGACGTTTCCCCAAATTTCAATTTCATGGGTCAATTATTGGATTTCGAAAAACAATTGGGTCTTGCGGAACCCCAAACCCCTGCTGCACCTCTGACGTCATCAACTACGTGTCCGACGCTATTTTTCACAACCCCGCCGACTCCGCCAGCTAGCAACAATTCTTTTATGTTTTCTACTTCTATCGCTTAATCGAATTGTCTTCTAAAAGAATTTAATTTATTAATTTTGGGGTTTCTTCCAATTTTTATCTGTCTTTTTTTTCCACTTATTTTTCTTTGAAAATATTCAAATAAATTTCATTAAATTAAGTTTTTGTCGTTTTTATTTCCTTGGAAAGCTTTTAAAAGTAATTAATTTGCATAAAATTGCAAATTTTTAAAGCTATTATTTGATGACATCATCATCATTTACTTGAAAAGTTTAATTCTTTTTGTGGCATCTTAATGTTTAAGTCAAAAATATGATTTTTTGTTCCAAAGCTCTTCAGAAAGTTGTTTATTTTTCGATTTAAACGATTTTCTTTGTTAGTCATCGAAAAAGGGATTTCCCCAATATGAAATTGTAGTTGCTTGTTTTTTGTTAAAGTTGAAATTAAAAAAGTATCGTTAACTTTGAAGAAATTTAAATTTCTACTTTTTACTAAAATGATTTTAATTAAATTTCTAATTCAAAGAAGAAATAAAGATTTAATCTCATTAACAAACTTTTAGGAGAAGCTATTAAAAAGAATAATCAAAAATCTGAACATCTTTTTAAACATTTCTCTAACCAAAAAAAATTCACATCTTGAGTCAAACCCTGACACCATGTGACTCATAAACACTTGTAAGTAGTTAAACGATGATGTCATCACTTTCACCATAGCCATGAATTCGATGACGTCATTGTCTTCTCGAAACGAAGTAATTTTTTGCACAAAGTTTTTGTGGTTTTATCAGACTGGCACTAACTGGCACGACAGTTTGAAAGATTTCAATTTTTTAATTTGGTTGAAATTTTTTTGGTGAAATTAAAAATATATTCAAACTTTTTTTCAACAATAAAACTTTTAAAAGTTTCAAAAAAGATTTTTTTTGATGTTTTTTTCTGTTACCTTTTGTTTACTTTCAACAAATACAAAAGTTTCTTCTGAAATTCGTAGAAAAGAAGTTTTCTTTCTACAAATCTGTTTTTATTCAATTTTTTTGGTAAATGATTCATAAAAAATGATTTCAACTTTTTACAAATGTTTTAATTGTTTAGTGATTCATTTTATAGTATTTTTGTTGTTTCGAAACAACATTTTTTTAGTCTTTTTGTCTATTAACTGTTTGTTTTAACAAGTTCAAGCAAGCTTCGACAAGTTTTCAAATCTTCAAAACGAAGATTGTTATTCTAATTTCCAAAAAATAATTAAACTAAATTTAAAAAATGATTTCAAAAAATACTTTTTTAAATGAAAACTTATTTGAAAACTTAATTCAAACAATTTGTTGTTGAAAAAAATAAAATTGTTGTTTTATTTGTAATTTAGATGTAATAATTTATTAAAAAAACTTATTGCTTTAAAACTCTTAGTTTTAAACAAAAAAATGTCTAATGTGGTTTTTGCTTTTGAGAAGTTTTAAGTTAATTGATTATCTTGAAATAATTAAACTAAAAATAAAAAATTTTTAGATTAAATTTGATATGCTTCCAGCAGTATGCAGTTATGCAACTTAATAAATAATAGAACTAATTTATTTTTTCTCTTTTTATTTTATCCAAAATTTGATTAATTATTTTTTTCCTTTTACAAAATACTTTTTAAAGAACATTTTTTTAATATCTTGTTTTTATTCTTTTAAAATCTAATTTCAAATGGAATTTCATCAATGACATTCCATAAACAATTACGTTATAATCTAGATACGATAAGATGAAGATTTGATTCAAGATCAGATGATGAAAAAAATAAAAGTCAAAGATTTTCTTAAAAGAATTTATTGAAATAATTACTTTTGGATATAAATGATGTTATATTGGATAGAAATATATACTTTGACAAATATATACTCACTTTACATGTTCGACTAGCAAAGAATGTAGTTCTTATATTCATTCTTATATTATTTAAATCATTAATTTGATTTTACCAACATCAGCTAAAGTAGTTTTGATTGAATTTGTTGTCGGGGAAATTGATTCTCAGCTTACAATTTATTACTAAAATGATTTGCACAAGGAGTTGGTAGACCTCAAATGAGCCCCCATAAAGTCCCATCAGGACACAAGCTTGAAGGTTTAAACATCTAAGTACTCTCAGTTACAACTGAAGCATGTCAAGGGTTGAAGATATGATATTGTGGCTTCTTATCTTGGTTTCCAGATAACATCAGATGACGTTCTTTTGCTGAATTTTTCTCTACTTATTTATCATCTTATTGTATTCCTAATTCCATTATAACTTTCATAATTAGGCCTTTGCAGCGTTCTTATTTTTTTCTACATTACTTGTTGAAGTGTGGTATTTATGACTTTTCATTATTTCTCAATAGTCTTTTTGTTCTGTGTTCTTTTTAAGAGATTTTTAAAACATTATTTGCATCAGTTGAATAGAAAAATAAATAAATTTAGAACTAGCAGATTGACTACTAAAAAATCAAGTATAAAGTTTATAGTATCTTTCATTAAAACCTTCAAGTAATTCTCATTGTTGCTTTACAGAAGTAAAACAACTTTGAAATAATAATCTAATGATTTAATCTATAAAAAAATAAGTTAATGAATTTTTAAACAAACTTCTTTTGAAATGAGAAGTTTTAGAACTTTTCCATCATTTATTATTAATTCATTACAAAATTTAAAGTAGCTACAAGGCTTTAACTGAAAGATTGTTGCAGAGCTGAAAGATTAGACAAGACTTAAAATAAGAAGACTTCTCAAAATGATTCAAACTCCTAAATGATACCTCTATAATATTCTGTGAGACCTATAATCAAACTGATGAAACGTTTGGTAACTCTTAGACAATTTTATCCAACACCAATGTACAAGCATGGAAGAAAGAAAGGTGACTTGGCAATTAGAAAGGTTTTTTGGTTAAATCAGAGAAAAAGTTTGAAAACTTGCCAAATATGAAGTGAGGCATATTAGCACTGGTGCAAGATTGCAGCAATTAAAAGCAAGAAGCAAGATTAATTAATTTAGGAATCTTGAAATAACTTAAAATTGAAAGTATTTTTTAATTATTTATCCTTTAATTTTACTTCTTTTTAAAATATGAAAAATGATCAAAATTGTATGAGATTAAACAATCTTTTTAAAAGTAAACATTTCTGATAAAGAATGATTAATTTCTTTTTAAAATTTTATTTATTCGCCAAATCAAACAGAAGATAATTTGATAAATTTAAATTCTGTAAATTAAAACGCTTTCAAGTGTTCAACGTTTGAAAACTTATAAGAAATGTTAATTAATAATGATTAATTTCAAAGGTTTTTAAAGATAAATTCAATCTTTGAGAATCAAAAAGCAAGATTTTAAAAAAGATATTTGTTTTTAGCAAAATTTTGTTAATTTTTTTTTTTGGACAAAATTGAATAATTACATAAACTGCGGTTTGTAAAAATTAGCTTCATGAGTTTGATTGAAGGAGACAGTGACGATGTTGGAGAAACCGACTTTTTAAAATAAGAATTTCTCAAAAATTAAGAAAATAACTAATTTAATAAAATTGAAATTAAATTAAAAAAGTATTTATTACAATTCACAAGAAATATTTTTGTGATTTTGTATAAAAAATAGCACAAAAAGAGGTATTTGCAGATAACTTTTTTATTTTTGAACAATATCTTTTTAACACTTTACAGATTAAATAAAGAAATTTGTTTAAACTAAGTCACTTCCTAAATTAAAAGATTTTAAAAGAAATTCCATATTCTAAAACCAACCCAATTAGATTTTGCAAACAAATCTTGTGTTGGAGGTAGAAAGTGATGAGGACTCTTCTGCTTCCAGTAGCAAGTTTTTAAAAGGAATTAAAAGAATTATTTGAAGTAATTAGCTTTTTTACACCTAAATATGAGTTCTGAGTGGCAATTTTTCTCTTGATTCTCAAAAAATATTTTTTGTGATAAAATCAAAAGTATTTAGAATCAAAAAAAAATTTAAAAAAATTAAATTTGTCGGAGTGCTTCAAAGACGACTTCACATCTCGAATTTTATCAGTAACCTACTTATAGTCACCTTACTTGTTGTCTTTTACAGTTTCAGTCGAATAATAAAAATTAAGATCAAATTACAAACACGAGTATTTCTCCTACAGAATAAAATATTTTTACGAAAGACCAAAATTGTTTTTAAAACTGAAAAAGAACAAAATTGAATTCAGAAAAAAAATATTTTCTCCTGAAATCTAAATGAATTAGAACTTTCTAAAAAAGGTTTAGAAGATTTTTTTGCAGTTTATTTTATAATTTGAAATAACAAAATTTAACAATTTAACAATTAGATAAAAAAAATTTGTAGAAAGCTTGTTGCATAAATTTATAAAAATTGAAAAGTTTTAATTTAAACTGAATTTACTTAAAATATATAAATTAAAAAAAAGTTTCTTAATCGTCCAATCAAATCAAAGAAAATATCTCGAAGAAACTTTTGATTTTTCAATTCGACATAAAATCTTAAAAAAATCAAATTAATTTTGAGTTTGGAGAAAATGGCTTTTTGAAAATTGGATTTAGTAATTAAGTCCATCAAGCAATAAACTAGCGGTTAAAAGCTTCCTGTTGTCGCGATGGTGACGTCATTGTTACAAAAGCTGTCTGCTTAGAATCAAGTCTCGATTTGAGGAAATAATTAAAACAAGTTCTTCGCAAACTCTTCAAAATTATTTGAAATAATTTTTTCTTAATTTGAAGAAATTAAAATTATCCTTTGATGACGTCACGAAGGCGTTTTGCTACCGGAACTATTTTGGCTATTTGGCATATTGCCGATAAATGGTAAATTTGTTTCTGAGGAAAGAAAGGTCCAGAACTAAATTTGGATTTGAATCAAAAAGATTTAATTAAAAATTCTGAATTATTTAAAAGCTTTAATTTCAAGGTTTTGGACATTTTATTTTTAAATTTAAAGATTAAAGAAAATGTTTGTAAATAGAATAATTAATTTGTTTTAAAAATCAATAAAAGTTATATAAATAAAATCGAAAACAAAAAACGATTTTTTAAACTTCAGAAGCTTAAAACTTGTTTAGTTCAACTTTTTTGAGTAATTTGAGAAAAAAAAACTTTAAAATTCTACAATAAATTATATAAAGTAGAATTCGGAAATAAAAACCTTTTTATCTATTTTGATATACTTTTTGTTTAACTGATTTAAAAGTTGTAAACAAATTATGTAAAAAAATTTCATTAAATTCTTCTTCTTAAATAATTCAATTTAAATTCCTTCCAAAGGAGAAATACACTTTTGCTGCAATCTTAAGTTTTGTGTCTGTAAACATCTTCAGACATAAATGAAATCATCAAAGTGGTCTAAGCTTATGATGAATTTTTGTAAATTAATAAATTAGAATTTGAATAATGAAATCATAAACTTAATTTAGATGGATTAATTATGCTAAAAAAATTCACAACGAGAATTTTTAAGTATCAGAATTAAATATTTTTTTTTTAAGACTGAAATGAAAAGAAAAATTGGTTTTGATAAATTCTGTCAGATTTGTTTCAACGATTAATCAAAAACTTTAATAAAAAATATTTATAAAGTAGAAGATTTGATAACTTCATCTTAAAACCTCCGCAATCATACGATCTATTTTTAAGGCAAGTCAATATTGACTTGGCCTTGTTGCCGTGGAGTTTTTACAAGTCAAGGTGCTAGAAACAGGGGAGTATTTGGAAGTTCAACCACCAACCATGAAATTTGTTTGAAAGATAACTCATTATTGATTTAGTGCCGAGGAGTTTTTACAAGTCATGGTGCTAAAAACAAACGAGTCCTCAGCGCCTTCAAACATCAAACAAAAGAATTTGTTGGACAAGTTTTTATTGACTTTGTGTTTTGAGTGAAATAGTTTTTACTTGTTGCCATAAGCTCATACAATATAATAAAAATAACATTTAAAAAAATATTTTAAGAAAGATTTTGAAAAGAGCTCGCTTTTCTGTTCTGACGTCTCAGCTCCCTCCAGTGGCTAAAAATTAGAAAGTTTAATTTAGCTAGAATTTTAGTTATTGAAGAAAAACTGCAAAAAGCCATTTTTGCATCAAAATTAAGCATACATAAAATATAATTAGACTTTTAAAAATTAATATAAATTAACAGCTTATATAATTTTTGTGTATAGATCAATTTAGCTCAAAATTAAAAACAACTAAAATAACTAAGTATTTTCTATGTTTGAAATTTTTATGATATATATAAGAATCATAACTAATAATTATTATCCATTTTATTTTTTATAGTAATAAAAAATTATCATAAGTTTTATTGCAACAAATTATTAAGTTCCTTTAAAAAATTTTGTTTTAGAAACTACAAAAATAAATGTAATAAATAAATAGAAAGTCTTTATTTTAAATCTTTATTGTAATTTTTGTGATAATATAATATAAACGAATATTTATATGATTAAATTTTCTATTTTTTATATAAATTGCAAAAAAATATTATTTAAAGCTTTATAACATTAATGTTTGACATTTAATTCAATATATTTATGTTTATAGATTTGTTTGAAATAAGATATGAAAAGCTTTTATTCATTTATATAATTTTTATTTTATCCAAATTTATAGGTTCAAAAGCTTTCTAATAATATTTTAGAATGAGTTCAAGATATTCTATCAACTTAAGACCTGTCTCATTTCATCTCTTATGGGCAGTAACCAGCCAGAAGTTTGGATTATATCTTGCACCATGTAAGCTACAATAATTGAAAAATTTTTGTTATTCTTTAAAATTGTTATTAGGTATCTACAAGATATTTTTAAAAGGAAAAAAAATTGATTTTAATAAATCTAAATGTGTTATATGTGAAGAAGTCAGTTTGCTGATTAAAGTAAGTTTATAAAACATTTTTATTAGAAGGATGTAGAAAATTTAGAAATAAAACTATATAAATCATTTCAATTTACATTTTAGAGTTATGTCTTGTAGAATTTCAATTAGTTCAAAAGTTTTCTGGAAAATTGTATTAAAAGTGGAAATTAAATAAATCTTTTTTACCATCATTGTTCTTAGATAGAATTTTAATTTAATTCTTTTATTTATGTAAATTAACTTTTTCCAAAGCAACTTTATTTTCTTTAGTTTAATATTCTTAAAACAAAATTTAATTATTAATAAAACCTAATTAAATTCTTTTTTAGTTCTTAACTCTTTATATCTAAACTAATTTAAATTTATTGTTCTATTTTCCCATCTTTAGTTGCTTATAAGAAAAGAATCAAAAGATTGGGAAATGCCAAGTAAGAATTTGGTTTTATTAAAATATGTACAAAATGTTGCTTTTAATGATTTAATGAAATATATGTGATAAAAAAATAAATTGTTAATATTTATTTTAACTATTTACAAATTTAATTTAATCAATATTTTTAAATTTTTGTTTTGGAAATGCAATTTAACTTATTTTTGATTTCAAAACAAAACTGATCTGAAATCTTTTTGAACTAAAAGAAAAAATATTTTAAAAATTTTCAGTTCAAACCAAAATCTATAAAAAGTTTTTTTAACTTTCATTTATAAATTTTTACCTAACTATATTTGGACTTTAAAAATAATCTCAAAAAATTAAATAGATAAAAATATTTTGCAAGAAGGTCAGCATTTATTAAAATAAAAATAAATTAAAAGTTAAAAGAAATTATGAAAGAAATAAATTTTCAGATATTATATAATTTATAAATAAACTTTATTCATATTTGATATTGTGAATTTTGATTTTGTAAACCAGAGATCTTGGTTCTGTTGTCAAAACAAAGCTTGGGCGATTTAACTTTAAAACCATTTATTCAAATTATATTTTTTCTTCAATTCAATTTATAATAAAAAAGTTTATTCAGCATCTTGACTTGTAAGGACTTCGAACAGTAACAAGCTAAAATCAATAAAACTTATTTTACGTCTGTTACCTACCTATAAATTTACTGTTTTCAAATATCAATAGTTTTTGTTAATATTGTATAAATAGTTTGCCCTAAATTCAAATTTAATGTTTGGAAGCTAAAGATGATGAGGACTACTTGTTTCTACCACAAACTTCGAAACGAGTGTGCGCGACGTTAAAATAAATTTTCTGTTGAAGCTCTTCAACTACTTTTTCGATAATCTATCTTTTTAAAATTTATATCAAAATTATCTCAACAAATTTTATTTCTAAAAAAGATAAATTTATAATTATCTATTTATAATCTTTAAAAGAACAATTTTTAAATTATATGGATAGATATACAGTTTAGAAATTTAATTAATTTGCTTTCCAACTTTTTATTTAAAAGATTGAAGTTATTTTCATTTGAAAAAAGAAATTTGTTATTTTCTTAGTAATTATTTTTAGAAATAATTTTTAAAATACGTTTAGTGTCTGTAATAAGTTAAATTTTATTTATTTTGACATTTATAAAATTAGTATTTAGTTATATTTACAATTGAATTAATTTTAAGGCTTACATAAGATATTATTTATATTTCTAACTATATTTGAATTGAAACTTATTCAAATAAATTTCTTGTTATTACAAAACACCAAATATCAAAATAAATTTTTTATGATATCAATTTCCTTTTTTAAATAAAAATTTTCTAAAATTTAAATTTCTGAAACTTAATTTCTAATATTTTGCAAAATGTAAAATCTTCAGATTATTTCAAAAGTTCGACTCTTTTAGCAGAGGACATTTCTGATGAAATTATTTTGAATATTTTTCTAGCTGCGTGTACAAGTATGTTAATTTCTTTCTGTTATTAATTTCTTATCAATTAAATTTTTTCTAAAATCATATTTTGTTTTTTAGAGAAACGAAAACTTTCTCCTTTTTTGAATATCATCAATTTATCAAAGGATTCAGATTGGATAAAATTTGTTGAAAATATAAATGTCATTTTCCTACTTTTAATTTCTATTTTAAATTAATTTTTTATATTTTTTTAGATTTTGTTGAATTGTAATTTAACAGAAGTTTCTGTGAGAAAATTTGTAAGTTTAAAGTTGATATTTGATAAAAAAATTAAATAGAATATTTTCAGCAGTTGAATGAAAAGATTTCTTGTTCGAAATGTTCTAAAGTTTTTCCAAATTATCTCAAAATAATTGAAGTTTGTCACCAGGATTACAACGAGCAACAACTCCGAATAAATAGAGCTTTGAAATATTCAAAAGGTGAAATATTTGTCACAAATCAAAATGTAAAATAACATTCGTTTCAACAGATGACTGAAAATGAAAATTTGTTTTTTTTGCCATATGTCTTTTGATTTTGATCAGCATTATCAGACCTTGTAGTATTTTAAAAATTTGAACGAAAAAGCCTAAAATGGTGTAAAACTAAAATAATGAATAAATAAACTATAAAGTTGTGTTTGAATAGTTATTAAATTGCACAAATCAAAATGAATATTTAGTAAACAGATCTTTTAATGAAATTAACATTTAATGTTCATGTAAGCACAAACATATTTTGAAATACTTTCTTCACTAGCTTCTACGTTTTTTCTGTTTGCTAAAAAAGTTAGAAATTCTTTCAAAAATTTTTAAATATTCATTTTGTATCCTCTTTCAAGATTTTATATTTTATCTCTAAAATAAGTTGAAAGGTTAACAGTAAAATAAAAAGCAAATAGGAGAAATAGGTTTGAATGAATGGAAATTTAACTAAGATGAAAATCACATTTCTTATTAATTGTTTTTGAAAGGCTAGATTATGATTCACTGTAACCCATCACTAAAACTGATGAATTTTTTTCTTACTCAACAAAGAGGTTACCAAGCACCAGAGTTTCTTCATTAGTGTGATATGTAGTAAAATAATCTTTTAATGATTATAAGATTTTAATTGATGAGTGAAATAATTTCTTAAAAACAATTTGGTAACATGAATATTCAGTTTCTTCAGCATTTTTTCATTCACAAACAATTTTGAGGCTTATTGTGGTTAGCAAGGATAAAGATTCTATAAAAAATGGGAGAAAACGGATAAACATGTGGCGATAGATAGACCTTAAAAAGATTGCCCAAATGTTAAAAAACTGGTGAAAGTTGACTTAATATTTATTTTCATTTATTTATTTATTACAATAAATGTGAAGGAGGGTGCCTAAAGAGAGCACCTCTCGCTAACACACATTCTCACAAATTAGATCTATTTGACGTGTAAACGAAAAAGCATATGACAGTGAAGAATTGCACAGAATCATAGTATTGTAAAAGAGAAAAATTCACAGTTTAGAAATGGCAATGTTGGCGATATTATAACAATTCAGCTTTTTTTTAACAACACAAGTGATTTTGACATGTCAATCTCTGATGGCAGATTGTTCCATGTACTGATTGTGCGGTACGAGAAAAAACTTAATCTGGTTAACGTAGCTGGTGGAGTGGGCTTATTAAGATGTAGTTTATGTCTTCTAAGTTGATATAACTTGAGGGAGGGACTAATGGAGAAAATGTCATTAAACTGGAGATCAATTAGGTTGTGAATAATTTTAAAAATCAGAATAAGGTCGTATTTAATTCTTCGGATTTCCAAAGTATCTAGATTGAAGAAGCTGAGACGATGTTTATAACTCTCGTATTTGATATTAAGTTTCCTGCAAACCAATCTTGTAAATGTTGCCTGAACAGATTCGATTTTTCTGATATCGCCAACTTGATATGGCATCCATGCACTGACATTGTATTCAAGAATAGGGCGTATGTACAGTTTGAAAAGGTTGACGAAAAACCATGGATCTTTAGAATTAAAAGTCTTTATGATGAGGTGCACAAGCTTGATAGATTTTCCAAAGATTCTGGAAACATAACTGTGCCATTTGAAGTCAGAAGTCAGAGTAATGCCGAGGTCTATGACTGAGGATACTCGTTCAAGAATAGATCCATTGATGTAGTATTGGTTGCTGAAGTTGGCAGCTGGCTTACGGGAGAATGTTATAACTTCAGACTTTGTTGGCTGGATTTTAAGTTGCCAATTCACAGACCAGTTTTCTACAATGTTTAGTGCAGTTTGGAGTTTTGAGTGAGAACCAGATAATAGCTTGATGTCATCTGCATACACAAACACACTGACATTGTCTACTGTTATTAGTCTTCTGATGAGGTCTTCAATGAAAATCAAAAAGAGAAGTGGACCCAGAACGGAACCCTGAGGAACGCCGCTGGTGACTTTACTAGGAGTAGATAAAGATCTTTCTACACGGGTTCGTTGGGTTCTACCTGATAAGAAATCTTCAATCCATTTTAAGATAGAGTTGCTGATTTTTATGTTTTTCAATACAGTAATGAGAGTGTGGAACAGAATCAAACGCTTTAGCAAAATCAAGGTATATGATGTCACATGGAGTATTACTTTCGTAATGAGCTGTAAGCTCATTGAAAAAAGTGAGATGTTGAGTCAAAGAAGATCTTTGCTTAACAAAGCCATGCTGGGCATCAGATATTAGATGATGCTCCGTCAAATGGCTAGTTACATGGTTGTGAATGATATGTTCTTGAGTTCTGCAGATAACCGAAGTCAGCGAAACTGGTCTGTAGTTAAGTGCAGTGTTTCTGGGACCCTTCTTATAAATTGGAGTAATAATAGCATTCTTCCAAATTTGTGGAAGTCTTCCCCGCTTAAGAGTCATGTTAAAGAGTAGCGATAAGGGTAGCGCTAAAGAAGAAGTACTTTTTCTTAAAAACAAAGCTGGGATTTGATCTGAGGTGTTGGAAACTGTTGATTTTAGAGAAGAAATAGCCTTAGATACTATACCAACTGTTATGTCTAGATCTACCATCTCAGAGATATTTGAAAGGATATTGGAGTAGGAAATAGTAAGAGTATTGCCATCATCGGTTATAAAAACCTTTTCAAATTGTTTGTTTAGCAATTCAGCTTTATTCTTTGGTTCCATCACCAGCTGATTAGCGTTATCAAGCAAGGGAGGTAGATGAGATCTCACCTTAAGCTTATGATTAATGAAGCCAAAAAACGTTTTCTTGCTAGGTGAAGATAAGATTGCACTTTCTTTTCCTAAATAGAAGCTATAAACTGATTTCTTGTAGACTAGACAAAGATCTTTGTATAGAGGTTTGATGGAAGGATCTGCTTTAGTTTGTTTGTATAAGAGGTTTTTCAAATGCTGTAAATTCCTTAAATATCTTGGCAAGTGTGGTTTTTTGTTGACTCTATATAAAGGTATGAACTTTTTAATTGACTCATTAACAATGTTAGTAAACCTCGAGTAGATATCATTGATGTCTTCGGTAGAGTTGAAAACAGAAATCCAGTCAACACTTGATAAAAACTTGTTTATACTGTTATAATTTCCACGATAAAAGTTCCGTATGCTTGGAGTTTTAACGTTCGTAGAAAAAGTTTGTTGGAGCTTGAATTCAATCATGTTGTGATCGCATGTCAGAGCAAAAGGTTCATTTTGATCAACGTAGATAACGTTCTCAGGTTTTGATGTGATGAGAAGATCCAAAGTATTACCACTAGCTTGGGTTGGAAAAGTAACCATCTGAGATAGATTATTGGCATCGAGGAAGTTTACAAAGACATGACTCAGATTGGCTAAATTAGTTTTGTCTCCATTCAAATTAAACATTTTTCCATTGAATGCTAAATTTGGGTTATTCCAATCAATTCTACTAAAATTAAAATCCCCGAGAATATAAATCTCAGGACAAACAAGGCTTTTCAGAACCTTCAATAAGGCCTTAATAGTAACCTCATCGTTAACTTTAGACGGTGGTAGGTAGGTACATATAAAGCGGAAAAACTTAGGCTTTGAGTAATGAAAATTGAAAGCAATAATCTCAAATCCTGGGCAATCAATGGTATTTATCTTAATTCTTGAAATCATGGGTGCCAGTGATGTTTTATAGATTACATAAACACCGTCGCCTCTATCAAACAGTCTATCACAGCGCAAAGCACGAAAAAGATCACTGTCATCCAGAAAGGAGTCAGGATAAAAGGGTTTCAACCAAGTTTCGGTAATGAAAACAAATGTAAAATCTTGAGAAAGCAAAAGAGCTTTCAATTCGAAAATTTTGTTGACAATTGACCGTGCGTTGAAAAACATACCTAATATAAAAGAAAAATTGTCTTTTTGACACTTGTAAGATTTGGTGGTAGGCTTCTGTGTACTGTTATCTTGGGCTGGAAGCATAGTATTAATAATTTTGTGCGAAGAGAGGTTGAATAAGGGTGATGTGGGTCCAGTGGTTATTTTGCACTTCCGTTTTTTGAAAAGACCTTCACAATCTGTAAAGCCCATGGTGGACCTCGAACTTTGTATTTGAAATCAGTTGGTTGCTCTTTCTGATTTCGGCTGTACGCCTCTTTTAGAAGACGCTTATTTTCTACGCGATCATCTTCACATATATCATGTGCTACTCTGATGCCCTGGAATTTTTCGTCCTGCTTAAGTTTATACAGCTTAGCAAGAAACTTACGTTTGTCCCATCTTTCCTGAAAGGACACTTTTAACGGTCTTTTATGATTTGATCGTTTTGCCCCGAGTCTGGTCATTAAAACTTTTGGAGCGTCCACAGCACCAAGGCTTTGAGTGCACATTTGATTAAAAGTCTTGATGTCATCGTCTTTATCAGTCTCAGAGACACCAAAGATAATGACATTGTTTTCTCTATCCTCCCGGTCCAGAGTAAGTTTTTTTGTGCGTGTCAGTAACCTTCTTGGCAAGAAGTTGCACCACGCTAGTATTTTTTTCGGATCCAGAATTACCAACAACTGAGGCCTATGTGAGAGGCTTCTTTATGGAGGCATCCAGTTCATCCATAGATTTGGATAAGATAGAAATCTTTTCATTGATTTTGGCAACATCGTTGCCAATTTCAGATTTTAATTTGGCCAATTCAGTGGATATGGTGTTGCTGATGTCAGACAATAGGTTTTTGTTAGTGTTGGACGAGGTAGTTGTTTTGTCCATAGATCTACATTTAATGCAGCACCAACAAAATCCCACTTGCTGCATTTTATTATTTTCAAATATATCATAATATTTTTTACTCACATCACTACAAGTGAGGTGAAACCTAGAGAGGCATTTGATGCAATCTATTGCTAGATCTTTACAAGAGCAAGTTTTGTTACAAGCTTGGCAATTGCCATTGCAAGCTTGTTTTGAAGAACTTGGTTTGCTTGGGTTTTTTGGAGCTTTTGACCGCAAGGTCCTGTCATTTGTATCTACCATAGTTTCCATGATAGATTTTTAGTAACTCCCACCAAAGTATACCAAGTTAATAAAGTATACCAAATATACCAAGTTAATAATATATAATAAATAATAATAAGTAAAAATATAAATAAATACACCACAAAAGTTAATCACAGCTTATTAGCAGTTATGCAAAAATGTGTATCCACCAAAGATTTATAAAAGATTTTTACTGTCACCAACCACAAAATATAATATATATATAATAAACAATTCACTTCCTAGAAATAACTTTATCACAGCTTAAGCACTTATTCAAATAGAAACCTATAACCTGAAACTTATTCAAATAGAATATGAAAAAACTAACATCAATAAAACCACAAAGACCATCTAATTTTGATTACTAAAATAATTTTTCACTTGTGTAATTGGTTGATATGACTTAGATACTATCTAATAGTACAAAAATTTTGTTTTTAAAACAATTTCAATTAACCTTTCTGTTCAACATTTAAGAAATTACAAAATGTTGAAGTTTGAAAATTTTGAACATAATTTACTGAGTTTTTAAAAAATATTTTGTTTTTTACAATCAAACTATGGTACAAGTTTTATTACATAGTATCAAATCAATTTTGTTTTACAGTTATTCTGTTGTTTGTTATGCAGTCTGTTAGTTTGTTATCTATTTGCTGTATTTTTCTTATTATTAGATTTAACATTTATATGTTAATTATTGTTGTTTCTATAAATTATGATAATTACCTAAAAGTTTAAAATAATGTTTTAAATCTGAGATATTTTTTCAACTCAAATCTTTATTCTTAGCAAAACGTTAAAAATGTGCAAATCTTAACAAAATGAAAGATATTTTCAATCTTAAGAAGATAAGACAGAGCTACAATGAGGCAAAGTAAAAAGACAAGCAACAAAAACACAATTTTTCATTTTCAGTCATCTGTTGAAACAAATGTTATTCTACATTTTGATTTGTGACAAATATTTCACCTTTTGAATATTTCAAAGCTCTATTTATTCGGAGTTGTTGCTCGTTGTAATCCTGGTGACAAACTTCAATTATTTTGAGATAATTTGGAAAAACTTTAGAGCATTTCGAACAAGAAATCTTTTTATTCAATTGCTGAAAATATTCTATTTAATTTTTTTATCAAATATCAACTTTAAACTTACAGATTTTCTTACAGAAACTTCTGTTAAATTACAATTCAACCAAATCTAAAAAAATATAAAAAATTAATTTAAAATAGAAATTAAAAGTAGGAAAATGACATTTATATTTTCAACAAATTTTATCCAATCTGAATCCTTTGATAAATTGATGATATTCAAAAAAGGAGAAAGTTTTCGTTTCTCTAAAAAACAAAATATGATTTTAGAAAAAATTTAATTGATAAGAAATTAATAACAGAAAGAAATTAACATACTTGTACACGCAGCTAGAAAAATATTCAAAATAATTTCATCAGAAATGTCCTCTGCTAAAAGAGTCGAACTTTTGAAATAATCTGAAGATTTTACATTTTGCAAAATATTAGAAATTAAGTTTCAGAAATTTAAATTCAAGTTTTAGAAAATTTTTATTTAAAAAAGGAAATTGATATCATAAAAAATTTATTTTGATATTTGGTGTTTTGTAATAACAAGAAATTTATTTGAATAAGTTTCAATTCAAATATAGTTAGAAATATAAATAATATCTTATGTAAGCCTTAAAATTAATTCAATTGTAAATATAACTAAATACTAATTTTATAAATGTCAAAATAAATAAAATTTAACTTATTACAGACACTAAACGTATTTTAAAAATTATTTCTAAAAATAATTACTAAGAAAATAACAAGTTTCTTGTTTCAAATGAAAATAATTTCAATCTTTTAAATAAAAAGTTGGAAAGCAAATTAATTAAATTTCTAAACTGTATATCTATCCATATAATTTAAAAATTGTTCTTTTAAAGATTATAAATAGATAATTATAAATTTATCTTTTTTAGAAATAGAATTTGTTGAGATAATTTTGATATAAATTTTAAAAAACTAGATTATCGAAAAAGTAGTTGAAGAGCTTCAACAGAAAATTTATTTTAACGTCGCGCACACTCGTTTCGAAGTTTGTGGTAGAAACAAGTAGTCCTCAACATCTTTAGCTACCAAACATTAAATTTGAATTTAGGGCAAACTATTTATACAATATTAACAAAAACAATTGATATTTGAAAACAGTAAATTTATAGGTAGGTAACAGACGTAAAATAAGTTTTATTGATTTTAGCTTGTTACTGTTCGAAGTCCTTACAAGTCAAGATGCTGAATAAACTTTTTTATTATAAATTGAATTGAAGAAAAAATATAATTTGAATAAATGGTTTTAAAGTTAAATCGCCCAAGCTTTGTTTTGACAACAGAACCAAGATCTCTGGTTTACAAAATCAAAATTCACAATATCAAATATGAATAAAGTTTATTTATAAATTATATAAAATCTGAAAATTTATTTCTTTTATAATTTCTTTTAACTTTTAATTTATTTTTATTTTAATAAATGCTGACCTTCTTGCAAAATATTTTTATCTATTTAATTTTTTGAGATTATTTTTAAAGTCCAAATATAGTTAGGTAAAAATTTATAAATGAAAGTTAAAAAAACTTTTTATAGATTTTGGTTTGAACTGAAGATTTTTAAAATATTTTTTCTTTTAGTTTAAAAAGATTTCAGATCAGTTTTGTTTTGAAATCAAAAATAAGTTAAATTGCATTTCCATAAAAAAAATTTAAAAATATTGATTAAATTAAATAATTTGTAAATAGTTAACATAAATATTAACAATTTATTTTTTATCACATATATTTCATTAAATCATTAAAAGCAACATTTTGTACATATTTTAATAAAACTAAATTCTTACTTGGCATTTCCCAATCTTTTGATACGTTTCTTATAAGCAACTAAAGATGGGAAAATAGAACAATAAATTTAAATTAGTTTAGATATAAAGAGTTAAAAACTAAAAAAGAATTCAATAAGGTTTTATTAATAAATAAATTTTGTTTTAAGAATATTAAACTAAAGAAAATAAAGTTGTTTTGGAAAAAGTTAATTTACATAAATAAAAGAATTAAATTAAAATTCTATCTAAGAACAATGATGGTAAAAAAGATTTATTTAATTTCCACTTTTAATACAATTTTCCAGAAAACTTTTGAACTAATTGAAATTCTACAAGACATAACTTTAAAATGTAAATTGAAATGATTTATATAGTTTTATTTCTAAATTTTCTACATCCTAATAAAAATGTTTTATAAACTTACTTTAATCAGCAAACTGACTTCTTCACAAATAACACATTTAGATTTATCAAAATTAATTTTTTTTCCTTTGAAAAATATCTTGTATATACCTAATAACAATTTTAAAGAATAACAAAATTTGTTCAATTATTGTAGCTTACATGGTGCAAGATATAATCCAAACTTCTGGCTGGTTACTGCCCATAAGAGATGAAATGAGACAGGTCTTAAGTTGATAGAATATCTTGAACTCATTCTAAAATATTATTAAAAAGGTTTTCAACCTATAAATTTGGATAAAATAGAAATTGAATAAAATTAAAATTGAATAAAAGCTTTTCATATCTCATTTCAAACAAATCTATAAACATAAATAAACTGAACTTAGTTAAAAATATTATATTTTAATTCACATGTAAGTTATATATTTCTAAAGAAAGATTACTTAATTCAAATTCTAAATAAGATAAAAAAAATTTTTAAAGATTATAATAAATTTCTTATAATTCAATTTTATGTTTCAAACAAAACAGTTTTAACAAAATATAAATAATTATTATATAAGTAAAAACTGATTTAAGGTAAAAACCATTTGCCAATTTATTTTCTTGAAATGAATTTAGAAATAGCTTCATTAAAAAGTTTTTTACGGAATATCGAAATTCATTATGAAATAAAACTTTTACTTTCACGTTTTTTGTAAAACTATTTAGGTAAAAGATAGCTTTTAAACTAAATTATTAGCAGACAAAAATCCAAGTTTCGTTTGTAGTGTTTCTATCTACTTTAAATAACTCTTGCTTTACGATTTTATCATTTAAATATGTCTTATGATTGACAGCTAGATATAAAATACGCTTGTTTTCATTTTTTCATTATATTATATATAGTAAACAGCTTCTCTAATCTCTGAAAAGTAGATTAAGTAACCGTAAAAATAATCATAAAATTCCATTATTTTGTAGTTCTTTGTTTTATTTAATGTTAATACTACAGATATATTTGTAGATTGTTTAGTATCTATACTTTGTAGTATATACCTCTTTTTTGTGTCCAAATTGTATATGTTTAGTGTAAGCATGGTGACAAGGTGATGTTTATAGTGTATATATGTAGCTTGTGCATTGTAACTTCTTTAATATTTCATCAATGCTCTTTACCTGGAAATGCTCTTTACTAACGACGCCAAACTTTTTAGTACTAAATCAAAAACTCTTCACTATTGTTTAGAGTCTATAACTTCAATCCAAACTAGTAGCTTCTGCAAAATCTTCAAATTGATTATTTTACAAAAAGCTCTGACCCATCTTCTTCGGAAAAATTTTACTTATTCCTCAACAGTTAAACTAACTACCAATATTATCTATACATACATCCACAAAACTTTTCACTCATCTATCCATCCCATTTTAGTAAAAAGTCAAGCCGGACCCGACGCTGCAGACAAAAAACTGAAGGAAGAATAGGGTTCCAAAGTCACCTGGCATTCTAAGCCACATTTCTGTAAAAAATGCTTAATTAGTCTCTAACGTATCAATTTAAGAGTTATAACAGTGAATAATTACATATAATCTTAATAATATAAAAAAGAGAAAAAGAATCCCAGTTTAGAAATGACAATTGTGGCAATATTATAACGGTTCAACTTCTGCTTTCCATGTTCTGAATTTTCTATTCTTTATTAAGTTCTTGTCTAAGAAGTATTTTAAAATGAAGATTGAAGTAACATCTTGACTTAACTTCCTAGTCAACTAACAACAATAAGTCAATAATAAACTTTTAGCGTTTTGTTTAATTTTGGAATGAAATATTGCAATCTACAATAACTTTCAATTTTAATATTTTGATTTTTATGTTTCAATTTTTAATTAGAGCAACTAAATTATTCGAAAAATATTTTGTTGAAAAGTTTCAAACTTGTTTTTCCAAAAAAATTTATAAGAAACAAATATAATCTTGTTATATTATTTTTTATTATCATTATTTTTATTGTTATAGTATGTTACAATATTGTTTAAATAATATAAAAAATTAATTACTTCAAAAATTATTTTCAAGTAATAAATATACATGAAATAAACTTACAAATGATATTAAATTTTCCAATTAAACTATTCTTAAAAGTTTCATTACGTGATTATCAGCGACTAATAGGGCGGGAAAACTGATGAAAAGTAGATCCTGTCTGACCTGAAAAGCTAAAAAAGTTAAAAGACAGAAACAACCAAAATAGGCTCTGAATGCTGCCGATCAACATTTTTTAACGGTTTTAGTTTAAAAAGTCTAAATAAAAACTTACAATTAACTTTTGAATTCAGCTTTATTTTAGTTTCAATAAATATCCAGTATAACCTAAAATTTTGAAATTTTACTCTACTAGAAAAAACTTTAAAATTTGTAAACAATATAACTTGAACAATTATTATAAAAATTTATTATAAATTTTAATTTCGTAAAAGTGAATATTCTTATTCTTATCAAAATCTTCAAAAAGCGTAATTTTTCAAACGTTTTTAAGAAATGAAAATTTTCAACAAATTTTGTCAAGTTTAAGATAATAATTTGAACAGTTCTATCTTAAATTTTAAAGCCTTCATGAAACAGGTAATTTGAAAATTAATTTAAATTCCACGTTAAATGATTGTTGGCTACAAATATAAATATTAAAATTTTTTATAATTGTTTGATAAGTAGGTTTTTTCTGTTTAAAAATAATTTTATTATCATTTTTGACTTGTATTACAAATAATGAAAGTGTTATTAACTAAATCAAAGAAATCAATATATGAAAAAATAATTTTATTATGTAAAAAACTATCATACAAAATTTATCTAAAAAAAAAACAAAAAGCTTTTAAAGGAGGATAATTTTCTGACAGTAATTTGAATTAGAACTTTAATTTATTGTATATAAATTAAAAAAAAATTGTTCCTTAAAAAATTTATTCCAAAAAAATAAAAATGTGAAAAGAAAAACTGTCAAGGCAATTGTTCTATAATTTTTGGTAATTTTTTTTTCTTCTCATCAAATATTCCAGAAAATTTAGACTTTAATCAAGCTGATTCAAGATTGAGAGCTTTTTAAAAAATTCTGAAACTCTAAAATGAATTCATAACATCAGATCTTGATCCTGTTCCAAATTAATGCAGGGACCCTGAACAATAAAAGCAGATCAATTATCTTGAGGCCCTGTAACCAGTTACACCAAAGTAAACTTGAAACTCCAAATCAAAGCCATCTGTATTTATTTTCAACCAGACAAGTAAATACACTAAGTAGAAAACATAAAGTTTTTCAGGCAAGTAAAAGTGATGATGGGTTGTCAATGTCATACTTCAGCTTTCAGTGTCTACCTTCAGATTCTCTGGGATTGATACCAACATTTCTATTACCTATATCATCAACCACCATAGTAGGTTAATTAATTATTGTGACATCAGATATATGGCAAAGACTGACCTTCGGGTCCATCATCTTGACTTCAATCAAACAGGCCAGTTGTTTGTAATTGAGTCATCACTACCTGCTCGGTTATATTCCTCTTGGCTGAGATATCATAAAACATTTGACACAGGAATAGATGGTGTTTGCTTAAAAGTTTAATTTGTTTATATAAATATAGTATTCTTCTCGGTTTCTAGAAATAATTTTGAGGTTATTTGTCACAATCTATATATCTATTGAGATAAACGCAAAGTAGAAAACAGTATCTGTTGCTATCACAAAAATAGTAAGATATTATTTGCATATTACTTGTGATAAATTATTCAATCTGGATAAGAAATCGATTCAAACTATTTGGTTCGGTAACACTAAATAGCTTTCATGAAAGTAAAAACTATGGTGGATCCAAATAAAAGTGAAAAGACCTTACGTCCAAAGGTATCAATGACCATACTTGGAGTGAAAAAGTCAGATAATCAAAGACCGTTGAAAATGTCCTTTACGAAAGTTGGCACAAACGCAAGTTACTTGCCAAGCTGTATAAGCTAAATCTTGACAAAAAATTTGAGCACAATAGTAGCATGTGATATGTGTGAAGATGATCGCTTAGAAAATAAGTGTCTTCTAAAAGATGCGTATAACCGAAATCAGAAGGAACAACTGACTGATTTAAAATAGAAAGTTTGAGGTCCATCATGGGCCTTGAAAATTGTCCAGGTTTTTTTCGAAAAACGGAATTGGCAAATAACCACATCTTCTTTTTTTCACATTCGCTATACACACAATTGTCAATACCATTCTTCCAGCCAAAGATATCAATTCACAGAAGCTTATCATCAAATCTCACAAGTATCAAAAAAACAATTCTTCTATCACATTAGGTATGTTTTTCAACGCATGGTCAATTATTAACAAAATTTTTCAATTGAAAGCTCTTTTGCATTCCCAAGATTTCACATTTGTTTTTATTACTGAAACTTGGTTGAAACCATTGTATCCTGATTCTTTTCTGGTTGACGGTAATCTTTTCTGTGTTTTTTGTTGTGATAGTCTGAATGATAGAGGCGGCGGTATTTGCATAATTTACATGGGGGATTTTGATTTAATTAAAATTGATTGGAATAATCCAAATTCAGCATTTATGGTAAAATCGTTTAACTTGGAAGCGATAATACTAATTCAGCCATTTTAAGTCATGACTTAGTAAGCTGCCTCGATGCCAATAACTTACCTCAGATGGTACTTTTCCAACCCAAGTTAGTGGTGACACTGTAGATCTTCTTATCACATCAAAACCTGAGAATGTTATCAAAAAGAACCTTTTGCTCCGACATGCGATCACAATATGATTGAATTCAGGCTCCATCAAAATTTTTCCATGAACGTTAAAATTTCAAGCAAACGGAAATTTTATCGTGGAAATTGTAAAGGTATCTACCAGTTTCTATCAGGTGTTGACTGGATTTCTGTTTTCAACTCTACCGAAGACATCAATACTATTTACTCAAGGTTTACTAACATCGTTAAAGAGTCAATCGAAAAATTCGTACCTTTTTATAGAATCAATAAAAAATCACATTTGCCCAGATATTTAAGGAATTTGCAACATTCAAATAACCTCCTATACAAAGAAAGGCCGACCCTTCCATCAAATCTCTGTACAGAGATGTTTGTATAGTTTACAAAAAACAAATTTTTAGTTTCTATGTAGGAAGAGAAAGCACAGTCTTATCTTCCCGTTTATTATGGCTTATTTGGTAGCCTAATTTATCTTTCTAGTAAACAAACTAGTATCTCATAAGCTTGGTTGAATGTTAGGATATATATTAAAGTCGATCATAGTTTTAGGTAAAAGTTTTCTTACAAAACTTTAAAAATAAGATATATAAGATAACATTGTTATTTGAAACATGTCGACAAGTTTGAGAAGAAATAAATTTATTTTTGATATTTAATTTCTTCAGTAAAAGAAGTTTTGTTTTAAAGAAAGTCGAAAAATTCTCTCCACAAAAATTTTCTGAAACCTTTTAGCCTACAGTAGCTTACCACAGCGACAATCTGTTCATAGAATGGCGACGTTACTAAGGAAAATATGTTTTTTTACTCGTGAGGAACATTCAACATATTTCTAGATACTTACGCTTCTAGTTAATTTAGTTAAGCAGTATTGTCTTGCAGGAGAATCAAATTCTACCGACTTTTGAGTTGAACTGTGAGCTTGGCATTCTTGATGCACATGAGCTTCATTTTCAGATATTATTTTCAAAATTAATGATTCTGAGAGCATCTTGGACTCTTCAGTTTTTGAAATCTAACAAAAAGCGTTGGAATCGAAAAACTTACTTTTTTGCAAAAGAGCTCAGTCCAAATAAAACAAGAAAAAATCAGCAAATATCAACTATCTAAAATATTTCAAAAAATAAATTCAATTTAATTGAAAGCTCATTAAACCCATAATTTCAAACAAATATTGCAAATCTAAGGCAGTTGGATATTTTAACTGGCTTTCCAAAAAACTGTAAATATGAGGATAGTTACAAAAAGCATTTATCAGAAAGTAGCTTAATCGCTAAATAACTTCATTACATTGATGTTTTTTGAGCGTAAAATCTGCAATCATGAGTTTCTCGGCATTTTTTTTATTAATCTCTATTTTTAAAATGTAGATAAATTCGAAAAATATCAAAAATATCTTTGAGTTGATATTATTTATAGTAACTATTCTTTGTGCCTTGCTAATGAACATAGCTTCAAAATAAGGAGAGTCAACCGTTAATATCACTTTGTGAGCAGCAAAAAATTTTCCATTTCAATGTTGACATCACATAATTTTGAGCTTTTACGAAATTGATTTAGTTTGAGTCGAAACTGATCGTTAATAAAATAATTTTCCCTAAAAAGTATTTTGTATAAAAAACATTAGGAAATAGAACATTTGACTAATATTGAAATCAATTTAAAACATACTAAAACCATAAAAGTTCATGTTAAATGATTTAAATTAAATATCTTAAAAGAAAATAATAAATAAAGTAATATATTTTTCTCATTTTGCAGTAAATAAGCTTTGATTTCATCTTAAAATAAAATTTAAATCAAAAATTATTTTCCTTCAAAAAACAACAACTCTACTAACTTTTTAAATCTGTAGGTAGACTAAACTTGGAGTCTTACTGTTTGGTCTATTTACCATTTTAATCGAATTAAAAAGTTTAATGAATTTTGTTCATAAATGAATTATATAATTTTTCTAAAATTTAATATTTAACTTTTAAAAATATCACTAATTTTTAAATGCCAGTTAAAATAAACTTGAATTAAGATTTAAATTTAAATGGTCATTAAAGAAAAAGTATAATACTAAATTATTATTTTTTTTAAATTCAATAATATGACTCTAACTTAATAATATCTAGTTGAAAGTGATGACAACTTTTTAACGAATTGAAACAGTAAAAGCATAGCAACTTTGAATACAAGTTATAATAACAGCTCTATGGTTCTACTTATAAAAATATTTTAATAAAAAGTTTAACATAATAATAATTTTGACAATTGGTTGATTTGTTATAAGAAATTAGATAATTATTATTACAATTAAATAAATATCAGATAAAATTATATAATAATACTAGCATAAATTACATAATATACTTAAATGGTTTACAAATAAGTATTCTTATTTATAATTAATAATCACATTATTATCTATAGTTAATTATTCAAGTTTAATTTACATAACATGAACATTCTATTCTAACATAGAAAGTTATAAATTAGAAAATAAAAAGTTTCCAATTATATATAAATATTTACAACCACAATAACTCCTTGATATGAAAGATCAAAACAATATGAAATTTTATCATCAAAGTTCAAACCTATAAGACTTACAGAAAAAGTTAAAACAAAAAGAAGAAAAAGTACATAGAGGAAGATGTAAGTTCTCTAACATCATCATAAGCTACAACTGTAGGATTTGTAAAAAAACCTTTTTGAATATGAAGCAAACTTCTAAAGTATTTTATTTGTAAATCGTTTGTAAAATTATTGATCTAAATTGTATCCAAAGAGTAATAAGTTTTTTAAATCTCTGTTTGTTCAAAGGCTTTATCTAAAAAGCTTTATCTAATATCTTCATTTTTTATGATTAAAAATGGGCTCACCACATAAACTGTTTCTGCAGAGTTGGTCCATTTGCTTTATACAAAATTCTCAAATCATTTAAAATCAGAAATATTTGGAAAAAATAAAAACGTTTCACCACATATATCCGTCCCAAATTAGAGTTCAACTCTTCCGTATATAGTTATCATTTTGAAAAGGTTATCTAACAACGTGAATCTATTCAAAGATTGTTTACTAGGGAAGCTTTCTTTATATGTTACATATAAATATTTTCTTCATACAAAGACCCTCTCTACAACCTTAATATTAACACTTCAACCATTTGACCGACTGATGGCTATCGACTACTTTCATGAAGGACACTTTCAACGTTCTTTGATTATCTGAGTTTTTCACTCCAAGTCTGGTCATTGATACCTTTGGAACGTCCACAAAATCAAGGCATTGAGAGCACATTTGATTAAAAAAATTAATGTCATCATCTTTAATAGTCTCACAGACATTGAAGATGATGACATTACTTTCTCTGTCTTCACGGTCCAAAGTAGGTTTTTTGTGCGTGTCGGTGACCTTGTTAACAAGAAGCTGTACCATACTAGCATTTTTGTCGGAATCGTAATCACCGACCATCGAGGTCTATGTGACAAGTTTCTTTGTAGAGGTCCATTGATTTAGACAAACTAGAAACTTTTCGTTGATTTTGGCAACATCGTTACCAATTTCAGATTTAAATTTGGCCAATTCAACGGATATAGATTTACTGATGTCGGATAATAGGTTTGAATTAGAGGAAGTAGTTTTTATGTCAATGATTTTACATTTAATGCAGAACCATTTAAACCCAATTTGCTTCAGCTGGTTGTTTTCAAATACTACAGGTGATATGAAACCAGAAGAGGCATTTGCTACATTCTATTGCTTGATCTTCACCGGAGCAAATTTTATTGCAGGATTGGCAATTGCCAATGCAAGCTTGTTTTGATGAAGTTGGTTTGTTAGAATTTTTCTGTAAACTGGAAGGTAAGGCCTTGCCAATTTTATTTGGATTAACCATTAGCTTTTAAATTCATGAACGATTTTTAGTGTAACCAACCAAAATACTTTGAATATTAATCCTATTATTATTACTCCTTAATTAATCGATTTCTTATTCAGATAGAACAATTGATCACAAGTAATATACAAATCACTTACTAAAAATAATTTTATCGCAGCTTATAAGCAATATTCAAATAAAATATAACCTTCAACCTGAAAACCTTATTCAAATAGAACTAATAATGTACAAAAGACTCTTTAATAATATGTTCTTGCATAGGTCTTCCACAAATGACATCTACGTATGCAGTAGGATAATTTTCTGTTCTACTATACACATTTTGTATACCATTTTTCCCTTCCTTATAATTTCATTACAATTACACAAAAGAACATCAACTAATCCTAGTGCTTTGGAGGCACATTTTCGATGATCTGGTGGACCTCAGTATTGTTGTTCTTCTTGTTCTCTGGATCAAAGTCAAAACTTTTGGTTTCAAAGCTTATGGTTTTATTATTATCAGGATCAGACCTACCAGATAAAATAGGTTTGGGATTATCTTCTTTATCAAAAGGAAGGTTAACGTTTTGCTCGATGGCATTTGGGTATCTTGTACCCTTCAACAAAACTGATGATTTTGTTTCATTTGGATAACGAACGCGTGCGTACATTTGATTAGTTTCCAGCAGTTCAACTCTCTTTAAACTACCATCACTGTAGCTTTTACAAACAAGATTTTGTAAGAACACTGGTGCAAAGCCACTCCGTCAGGCGTATATGAAGTCGTGCTAAACTGAAGCTAAGTAAGGAGTTTTATTCGTTGATATTATAATAAATACCGAAAAGAACTGGATGCCTCTAGTAGCAACTTCTTCAAATCTTCAGTTTTTAGCTTTCTTGACTTTAATACACATTTTATTGCCTTCCAGAACACACAGTTATAACGACCTTGTTGATCATTGGTTTGCGGATGGTAGAAAGTTTTCTTACTAAATAAATGTACACCAAAAAAGTCTGGAGTTTGAAAAGCGTTTGTCCTCGGCCTTCCCAGCAACACCTCAACACAAAACCCTCCACTACAAGCAGCTTCAGACTCTTATACTGTTTCTTCACCAATTTAAGTTAATCTGTAAGGTTTTCTAAGCTGCAAACACTGAACAATTGATCAATTTTCACGTTAAATTCAATACAAGCTCTGAATCTCCTAATTTTGAGCAACTCTTCTGCTTTTTGATGATTTGTAATCAATAAATACTTTTTTTTGAAAGTTGAGCAGAGTTGAGCACTTCAGGGGTTTGGCTAGCCACTACATTTGTATAATTTCTCTGGTTACTGATTGATTCCTAAGAGACCCTTTCTAAAGATGATTTCTGATAATTATGCCGCTTTTCTTACATTTCAAACAAATATTTGATCCAGTTCGACATTTCATAAAATCATGAGATTCTCAACTTTAAGCAACCCCTTCATTTCCACTACTTCTAGTTTCATTTACAACTTCGACTAATCTACCACCACCACCAACAGATTGGTTCTGAAGTCTTGTTGAGAGACTGCTTTCAATCTCAAAGCGTTATTCTCTAACCTTTATGCCGTACATCTGGCAAGTATATTAATCATCTACAAACATTACATCTCTGTGTTCAACCGCCATGACATTCTTAGAATGATATTCCTTGGCAAGATCTACTAATTTTCATCGAGAATATTTAAGAGATTGACTTTTTTCAGACTACACAATAACCTCCTTTAAATGAAGCATAAAGAAGATAATCTTCTGTTATATCTTACAAACCTATTATAACAATCGAGTCAAAATTTGTGACTCTACCCAGACTAACAGATTCGTATTCTATTAAAATATTGATTCTGACAACTGAGAAAAACTAATTTTTTTGAAAGATCTTCAGTTAAGACTTTCATGAAAATATTTTTCGGTTTTGAAACTAATCAAATAATTGTTTAAACAAATTGAATTTTAGATCTATAACTATGAGTCTTAAAAATCAATTTCTAAATATTTTTAATGTTAACAATTTGTTAAAACTTATTTCATTTGGTCTAAAATTGAAATTATTTTAAAAAAAGTTAAAAAAACAACTTTGAAAATGAGATTTGTCACGTGACAAGATTCACTTCAAGATTCCTGTGATTAGCAGTTATATGAAAATCATTTGAATTTATTCCATGCTAGAAGAACACAAAAACGTAGCTTAGATGAAAAACTTTACAAAGCCGAAAATAAAAGATTAAAATATTCGCCCAGATATGTTGTCAGATAGTGTTTAGTATCACCTGACATAGAAAGATAAAAGAACAAAAAAATTTGAGAAAAGCTTCGAAAATTACGATGTGGTAGGAAAAGGATTTGAATAGAACCAACATTTTGTTAGTCTGCCAGATTAGAAAACAAAAACTGATAAATTCGTGAATAAGTTTTATCTGAGACACAAAAATGACGAACTCCTGGATTACAACGATTGTTGGTAGATGATATACATTTAAAAGCAGTTGAACCGCCGGAGAGTGTTTGAGGTTGGAACTTATTTTAAGGTTGGATAGATGAAGCAGCATTAGTTGATGCAGATGAGATTTTGCGGCGATTGAAGCTCCTGAAACTTGAGGTTGTTGACATCAGAGCAGGGTTATTGGGCTTGAGTATCATCAGCTGTTTCAGCAGCTGAGTTGAAAATCAGGTTATTAATTGAGGGTCCTGAAGATTCAGAACTAAGTAGAGTTGTAGAAGAAGGTTTAAAAATGCACCAAAATAGGTCTTTAGGGGTTATAAATGTAATTAAATATAAAAGTGAAAAGAAAGATTAAGTCAGGTTTGATTCTTGAATCAAGAAGAGATGGGAAGACATGACAATGAACTGATGTAAGAATAATTTATCTACTGACCTGTAGAAGCTGTTCCTTGTCGACGAAGATATTGAGGAATAAGAATATTGTAGAGATGAGACTTTGGAGACAGTTCTGTGCAAAAATGTTGAAGTTAGAAGATGAAAATCGAGATAAGAACATTACCAGATGAAGAGAAGTTGAAAAGAGGAGGTAAAGAACGACCTCCAGGAAGTTTTGTTCCAGGTAAACGTAACTCATCAAAGAAACTATGAGCGCAAGATTCTAGAGGTGTGATTCTGCTGTCTGGTGAGTATTCCAGCAACCTGCTACATAAAGAGATGGCATCTGGCTGCGTACGTGCGCGAAAAACCTGGAAAGAAAACAATCAAATCTAAGATTCTTGTAAAGACAAATCAGAGATTTTAAACTTTGATTATCAGCTTCAATGAAATCTTGGATCCTTAAGATGATCAGAGATCTTAAACTTTGACTACCAGCTTCAATGAAATCTTGGATCCTTAAGATGATCAGAGATCTTAAACTTTGACTACCAACTTCAATCAAATCTTGGATCCTTGTTAAGATGATCAGAGATCTTACACTTTAAATACCAGCTTCAATCAAATCTTAGATCCTTAAGAAGATGATCAGAGATCTTACACTTTGACTACCAACTTCAATCAAATCTTGGATCCTTATGAAGATGATCAGAGATCTTAAATTTTGATTATCAACTTCAATCAAATCTTGGATCCTTATGAAGATGATCAGAGATCTTACACTTTGACTACCAACTTCAATCAAATCTTGGATCCTTATGAAGAGGATCAAAGAAATTAAATTTTGACTACCAACTTCAATCAAATCTTAGATCCTTATGAAGATGATCAGAGATCTTAAATTTTGATAACCAGCTTCAATTAAATCTTGGATCTTTATGAAGATGATCAGGGATATTAAACTTTGACTACCAGCTTCAATCAAATCTTGGATCCTTATGAAGATGATCAGAGATCTTACACTTTGACTACCAACTTCAATCAAATCTTGGATCCTTATGAAGAGGATCAAAGAAATTAAATTTTGACTACCAACTTCAATCAAATCTTAGATCCTTATGAAGATGATCAGAGATCTTAAATTTTGATAACCAGCTTCAATTAAATCTTGGATCCTTATGAAGATGATCAGGGATATTAAACTTTGACTACCAGCTTCAATCAAATCTTGGATCCTTATGAAGATGATCAGAGATCTTACACTTTGACTACCAACTTCAATCAAATCTTGGATCCTTATGAAGAGGATCAAAGAAATTAAATTTTGACTACCAACTTCAATCAAATCTTAGATCCTTATGAAGATGATCAGAGATCTTAAATTTTGATAACTAGCTTCAATTAAATCTTGGATCCTTATGAAGATGATCAGGGATATTAAACTTTGACTACCAGCTTCAATCAAATCTTGGATCCTTATGAAGAGGATCAAAGAAATTAAATTCTGACTACCAACTTCAATCAAATATTAGACCCTTAAGAAGATGATCAGAGATCTTAAATTTTGACTACCAACTTCAATCAAATCTTGGATCCTTAAGAAGATGATCAGAGATCTTAAATTTTGACTACCAACTTCAATCAAATCTTAGATCCTTATGAAGATGATCAGAGATCTTAAATTTTGACTACCAGCTTCAATCAAATCTTGGATCCTTATGAAGATGATCAGGGATATTAAATTTTGACTACCAGCTTCAATCAAATCTTGGATCTTTATGAAGATGATCAGAGATCTTAAACTTTGACTACCAACTTCAATCAAATCTTGGATCCTTATGAAGAGGATCGGAGATCTTAAATTTTGACTACCAGCTTCAATTAAATCTTGGATCCTTAAGAAGTTGATCAGAGATCTTAAACTTTGACTATCAGCTTCAATCAAATCTTGGATCCTTATGAAGATGATCAGGGATATTAAATTTTGACTACCAACTTCAATCAAATCTTAGATCTCTATGAAGATGATCAGAGATCTTAAACTTTGACTACCAACTTCAATCAAATCTTGGATCCTTATGAAGATGATCAGGGATATTAAATTTTGACTACCAGCTTCAATCAAATATTAGATCCTTAAGAAGATGATCAGAGATCTTAAATTTTGACTACCAGCTTCAATCAAATCTTGGATCCTTAATCAGTTTTTTTAAGCTGTGAATGCTGTTTATAAAATTTTATAAAATTTAAAAAGTTTGATCAGTCTACCGAAATATTCGCTGCAAGATATTTCAACAGAACAGAGAGATTGTAAGTCAATGAAAATACTCTAGAATTACTTAATCAAGCGAAAAAGCTGAAAAACAACTTTAGCTAACGACTTAATTGTTTTGTTTGTTTCTTAAATAATTGATTTACCTTCGACCACGGATGAGACTTAATCTGTGGGAATCGAAATTCAGTGTAATTGGGGTTCATCTCACGTATCTGGTCTCTTGTTGGAGTTCCTAGAACCTGAAATTAAATAAAAAATCGATTTTTTAAAAGTATTAATAGATTGACAGATTTTAGTGGTTGCGTAAGATAAGAATTAAAATTATCAATTGTGTTACATAATGAATTACTTTGATAATTTCAACAAGTTGGTCGACGCCGCTATCACCAGGGAAAATTGGATGCCCTAGCAACAGTTCCGCAAGAACGCAACCAGCTGACCAGATATCTAAAAATTGAAGTTGTAAAAAGTTGAATTACAGTTTTATAGTGATTACCGATACTGGAAGTGTAATCAGTGGCTCCAAATATGAGTTCAGGAGCTCTGTAGTATCTGGAACAGATGTATGAGACGTTTGGTTCTCCCCTGACTAGCTGTTTCGCGCTGAAAAATAGATTTTAGGGGTTTTTGGGGGCTTAGAAGTGAAAATACCTTCCAAAGTCACACAACTTCAAAACTGCAGTGTCTGGGTCTAATAGAAGATTTTGTGGTTTGATATCTCGATGGCAAGTTCCTTCAGTATGGATGTAAGCGAGACTCCGGAATAGTTGATACATGTACAGCTAAAATGGGGTTAGAAATATGCAAATGAAGGGCTTTTAAGCGTTACTTTAACGTAGAGTATGGGGATGTTCTGTTTCTGCTTACTGTAGTGTCTTGCAACTCGATAGACTGTCTCTGGGACAAAGTCTAAAACTAAATTTAAAAATATTTCGTCTTTCTGTAATTAGAAGTGGAATTTAAAGATGATTTGCCTATGATGACGTCAACAACCGACTTTTTCGCCGCTCGAGTAGAAAAAATATCTCAGTTTGACAATATTGCAATGATCAAGTTTTCTCATGATTTGAAGTTCGCGATTCTACAAGTAAATATTTCAATCAACAAAATTGTTGCCATTTTCTATACAAACCTTGAATCGTTTGTCTTGTAGAACCTTTTTGATTGCTACAATTTCGTTTTCATGTACAAGCCTGGCTTGGTACACCACTCCAAAAGACCCATTGCCTGAAAATAGATCAAATATGATGTATAATAATTAAAATAATTTTTCAAATTAACTGCAGTCTGATAACTTCATGTTTCAAATCTTTTCAATCTGTATTTTTTAATTAAACTTCAATTATTTATAAAAAATGACTCAAACATTCTTCCTATAAAATCAAAGGAAATACTAATAACACGAATAACAAACAAAATTCTTCTTAAGAAATTTTCAAATTTATTAGTATTTGTTGTAAAAAGGTACTTAGAGTAAAGGTATCTTCGCGTGAAACTTATTTGTATTTTAAAAGTTATATAATTAAAATACAAAAAGCACAAAAATTAATTTATTACTTCTTAAAATTGTTCAGCAAATATCAAATAAAAATAAATCAATAGATGAGCTATGATTTAAAGCTAAGATCTGAATTTAAAGAAATTATAAAATATAGATGTGAGACTTCACAATTTTTTCTATGATTTGTTAAAAACAGAAATCAAACCTTGGAATGATAATTTAGGATCTTACATCTTCATTAACAAGTCTAAACCAAATCTGGGACCCTTAAGAAAATATTAGAGATCTAAACCATAGATTTTACAAGGTCCAGAATTATAAAATTTGGAACCCTTGGGTCAATAATTAGATAAATTAAGTCACAACTAAATTGTTCAAATTAAATCCGGGCCCTTGGACTGATAATCATAGATCTTAACTCCTAACTAAAAAGTTCAAATCAAATCTAAAATCCTGGAAACAATAATGAGATATCTTAAACTCTTGGTACTGAGCTTAAAATCTTATAATTAGTGAAAAAGGTTTTACTAAATACTAAATAATTTCTAATTACTTTTGCCTAATTAGCTTTAAACAGACTTTATTCAAAGTCATTTAAAGTTAAAACTAATTATAATCAATGATATAAAAATGTCATCAACAAAAGTTAACATTATTTTGATGGTTTTAGAATAATTTCTTACCAATCACTTTTGTGTCAGTGTAAGTAATTTCTAAGGGTAGATCAGGACCATGTCCAGGGGTCGCCACTACTGTGGTCACTTTGTTATCTTTTCCTCCTGTCCAAGAAAAGTATTTAAAATGTAAAATAATAGTTTTGAAACTTACTATGTAGTTTCATGCTTCTCTTAGAGTCATTAATAACATCTTTTAATTGTAATTTACTCTTAAAAATATCAGCTCTGGATTTCTCAGACTTCCTATTCACTTTATTTTTTATTGTAAGCTCAAATGGAACATTACTCATAATAAAACCTAAAAATTAAATCATATCATTAATCATATGATATCGAATGACTTTTATATTTATGAAATTAATCATAAAATACCACAATCTGTTTTTTATTTTTCAAAAAAAACTTATTTACATTAAAAAGTAATTATCCATTTTTAATATAATGAATAATGATCATTTTTTATAAGTTTGAACTCAAAAGTTATTGTAGAAATTTATCAAATTTAAAATCTATAGCCTAAGGCAAGACTACAAACCATAAAAATTAAATATTTATAATCATAATTTATACTTCTTATATATTATAACAATAGATGACTAAACTTAAAAAAAACTTTTATATTGTATATCTAAGCTGATATTAATCATAAGATTTTAATCTTTACTAATACATAAGAAAAGATTTATAAATATTATTATAATTTGGTACTTAAGAAAAAAACTTTAAACCTTTTCTATTCAAAAAGTTTATATTTCAAAAATTTTAACATAAAGTTTTTAAGAGTAACTAGACATATAAATAAAACTATTAAACTTAAAAAGTTTAAACATCTACAAAATTATATCAAAAAACTTTTTCATAAAATTTGATGTTAAAATTCTAGAAATTTTTTAATAATATTTTAATATCAAATAAAACTTAAAATCTTATAAGAAATAAATTGATAATAATAATTTAAATCATAATAAAATAATAAAACCTGACTATAATTGGAAAACAATTTCAATTCATAAATTAGTAACTGATTTGTTAATTCAAGTTTAAAAAGTTAAGCAAGTTTTATCAATAAAATTAAAACATTTGAAAGACAATTTACACAAAAAAAATGAACAATTTATACTTCAAATTGTTTATGCTTGAAAAATTTATTCTAATAAAATTGAAGATTAAATTTATAAATTCAAACTTTATCAATTCCATAATAAAAAAGTTACAAAAATAAT
Organism: Pegea sp. RAD2-039; assembly: GCA_034620365.1. Taxonomy (NCBI): domain Eukaryota; kingdom Metazoa; phylum Chordata; class Thaliacea; order Salpida; family Salpidae; genus Pegea; species Pegea sp. RAD2-039. Next base: position 1,506,974 of record JAQGEQ010000186.1, on the reverse strand, counting down.
AATCAGCAGAAATTCTTTTTAATTAGTAAATAAAATAACTTTTAATATGGCTTATATGGTTAAAAACTATTTAAACAAATAATTAAAAGAGCAAAATTTTAAGTTTTAATTAATTGCATTTTAATAAAATTCAAAAACAAAACTAAAAATCAATCAAACTATTGTAAAGCAACTTAAACATTAATTAAACAAGTTTAAATTGTTTCAAAATGGCTACAAACCGCAAAACTATTTCTGAATTTTGCCAATTTTTATAAAATAAGCGCTTAAGATAAGTAAAACGAATATTAAAAGGGGAAAATTGTAAAAAGATAAATTAAAAACATATACAAAAGGAAATGAAAAGAAAACGTTTACAAGTCTCACAGAAGACGTCAAGCAATAATCTTCAGCTATAACGGACCAACCGAAATTGTAGTTAAGAACCATTGTAGGCTTAAATTGTGTTCAGTCAAGCATGAAAAATAAAAAAGACAAACGTAGATGCCATTCTGTAAATCCTTTCAATAATTTATATTTTAAAAACTCTCTAAAAAATTAATTATAAGAAGGTGCCCAATTTATTTTTTATGTAATTTTTATTAAAATGATAAAAATCAAATATTACGTTATTATTGTTAGTTAAATAGACATATTTTACCTTGTTTGTAATGTACCCAAGCGTTAAAACTCTGTACTCAAATGTTCTAGAAAATAAAAAAAATTACATTATAAAACTAAACAACAAAAACTAAGTTTTAAGATAAATAATAAATCTTAAATATTTCTTTTAATTATACTTTTAATTTTTATTGTGTTTGATTAAGTAAAGACAAACAAAATTTGTAAAAATGAATCATTTATTGTTGAAGCCATTTGAAGCTACTTGAAATCAATTGTTACATGTAGTTAATTAAATTTGATTTGTGTTGAATGGAACAAAAGTCATAAAACCTAATTCTCGACCACAAAGTTCAAACCAAATCAGTGACTCTAAAAAGCAGTTATCTACTTTTAATTTAAACGAAAAATTGTTGGCTTTTTATCTAACTGTACAGCATTTTTGGCTTTTAGCTTTAAATTTTGTTATGATTGAATTTAAGACCTAAAAATTTTATTAGCAAACTATTTGATCATAAACTCAAATACAAGTAGTTACTATAAACTTTAAAAGTTGATTGCATGAATAAAATTAGATTTATTTGTAGCTCATTGTAGAAAACACTATCATATGACACAGGTGTACTTCTCACTCAGTGACTCACCCAATGTGCTGTGGATTTATTTGAGTCACAGAATTTTGAAATATAAAATCTTTAAGTCTAACCCTTCAATAAGCACTTTGCTGCAAAGCATCTAAATTAAAAATATGTTTACTTATAAAGTTAAAGAAAATATTTTGATGGATACAATTCTATTAAGAAGTTGTAAAGTTTTAAACTTGATTTTTTACTCGTTAAAAAATTTTTTCAGATTAAAGAGCCAGAACAAAGTTTGTTTGTGAGATGAGTTTCTATGCGTTGATCCTGATGGCTAAGAAGTTTTTATGGATCCAACAACTGATGTGATCTTTATAGTCGATTTCTCGTCTTTTTTGATATTTTTGTTCAAAGCAGGAAACTGATAATTTGAAATTTTTTGTGTCTTTCCAGAAGGCGACATAGAAAGTAAAAGAATAAAAGCTTACAAAAAAAGAGGAAAATTACTTCTACTACGGCAACATTATTATAAATTACTTCTATATTTCTACTACTTCTATATTATCTAAATGCAAATAATTGTTATTTGTTTATTTCACTATTTAAGATAATCAATAATTATATCATCAAATCTTTACCTGATTTTTTTTAAGTTTTAGTGAACTTTTTAATAACAAGTGGTTTAAAATAAATTATTAATTTTGATTCTTAAATGTTTCAAAGATTGAAGTAAAAGTTGCTAATGATGTTTTAATAAAAAAATAACTTTGACAATTTAAAAGCTTTATTTAGACTTATTTTTTACATTTTAGTTTCAACGTATTAACTTTTTCTAGCAGATGTAATCTCAAACTAAATAAAAGATTTAACACAAAAACTTTGCCTTTAAAGTAAACTTTGAAAATAAAGAAAAGAGCTTTCTTTTGTAAAAGATTTATTTAATTTCATCACATAAAACTTTTAGTTTTCTTCTTTTTAATTTGATGAATAAATTTATCACGAAAACGTTTTCCAACTATTTGAACAAATGAATAAAATTTTGATGAAATTATTTCAAAAATTCTTTTTAAAAAAATATAAAAATGTTGCATTAAATCATAAAAATGTTTTTATGATTTTTAAGAAGTCAATTCTCAAAATTTCTTTGATTTCTTTAAACCCGAACAAGGATTTCTTAGTTTCAGCGTTTCCAAAGCAAAAAAGTTACAAATTTTCAACGATATTGTCATGCTAATTTTGCAGGAAATTTAAGTTTCAGCAATCAAAAAGTGTTTCTTTATGGGGACTCCTCATTGTTCAATATCTCATCTTCATCCCCACAGTATCTTCCGTAGGACTTTTTTCTGGTGTTCATTTCAATAAAACTTCCATTTTTTTCAGAATTTTTTGTCAATTTTGTGGAGATTTTGGAGTTTATGAAAGAAGCAGTAGTCTGAAAGAAGCTGATTCGATGTTGATTCTGAAAACTTGATCTTGTGCTTGACTTTGGAGTGTAATTGACAGAAAGAGATGCCCTGCTGGTTTGTTGGTATCCTGAAAATTACAATCTTAAAATAACTTGCCTGAAATGTTTCTTGTTAGTATATATGAGTTAATCAGATTCAAAAATGTTATGATTCTTTTTTTTTAACTTCTTATTACGTCATTATGTTGCTACATTGTTTCTAATTTAAACATTATATTTGACAAATTTGTTTTTCTTCAGAAATTTTTCTATAAACAAAAAGATTTCATATTTACAAAAAGTTCTTTTAAGAAGACAAAAAGAAATATTTGAAACTTTACAAATTTGATGTTGACTCAATTACATGAGCTACAATTTCTGGTAATTAATTCATAAAATATATTTGAAAATATTTTTGAATATTTTGATGAAAGATTGAAAGATTAATTTTAAAATTCAGTTTAAGAAAAGTTTTGTTCTTTAAACTTACAAATGTAAAAATACTTTAAACCCATTTCTACCCTCTTTTATTAAACACTTTTTCCTTTATTATATTTTAAAAACAAATTTAATAAAATCGAATAATTATTTACCTTCTCTACAAATACCACATTTGAAAATTCGTTTAAAAGCTTGAAGAAATTCTTTACTGTGACAATATATTAAAGGATTGAAGAAACTGTTGATGTAACCCAACCAATTGAGAACAGAAAACCAAGTCATAGGTATACAGCGGTCACATAAAACCTGTCCAAGTGAACACCCAAGTTTGTCACGTTGGTAAATAAGAAATAATGTTGTGGTTTGCTTTGTAAAGTATAAAGTGCTTGAAATCTTTTAAATATCAACTTTAAACTTAATAAAACTGTTCTTAGATTGTTTTCTAAGATATTAATTTAAAACCAATCGGAAACCATCTACAAACCTGTACGATATTACTAATAAAAAATGGCAACCAGCAAATAACAAATGTTCCCATGATAATTCCCATGGTAAAAACAGCTCTATATTCACGTTTACTCCAAAGTAAGGTTCTAGACCCTGGCATTGAGGCTCTTCTGAAAATTCCTTCACTATTTTGTATTTTGCTTCGTTGTTTGATTGCAGCTGACAAATTTTCAATAAATTATTTGTAAATTTCTAAATAGCAACAAAATAGATTGATTTAAACAAAAAATATTTGTTGGTTTGAATTTTCTACAAAATCTTTTGTTTTCCTTCAATGAAATTTTGAAAAAGAATCTTAAAGAAACACAGATTAGTTTTAGGTGAAATAAATTATATCTAAAATAATAAAAATAAAAGAAAATAATTGAATCTAAATAATTTAATTTAAAATAACAACTTTGAAAATTTTTTTTATAAAATTTATTAGAAACTAAATCAAAATAATAGAAATTAATTAGAAACACTAATATAAGAAATCTAAAAAACTGAAAAATAATCTTGGAAACATTAAATTTCAATAAAAAACAAAATAATAAAGATTTTATTAACTTGAAATTTATCAAAAATTAAAGAAAAAATAATTCAAAAATCAGAAAAATTATTTTAGAAAAGATAAAAAAATTTAAAAAAAAAATTTAGAAACGCTTTTTTTCTTACTTACTTTTAAAGACGATTGAATAGGAGAAGATCATAATAAAAAGCGGAAAGTAGAAGGAGATAAGAGAAGATAGGATCGTGTATCCAGTGTTCGCTCTAAATTCGCAGCATTTTGGATTCTCAAAGCAAATCTGATCTTCTGGAAGATCTGTCTTCCAAAGACCCTGATACATTGGGAAGAATGCCGTCACAATTGCAATGATCCAAATTGCTGCAATGACGTAACGAGCTCGGGAACGCGTCATATTCCGCGAGTACTTAAAAGGCATTGTAATCGCGTAATAGCGGTCTACTGCGATTACACATAAAGTGCAGATACTAGCGGTGACACTTAGGACATCAACACAGGTCCACATGGTACATGCAGCTTGTCCTAGTTTCCATTCACCTGCTACAAGGAGATGGGAGCCTAGAGGAACCACTAGAAGACCCATAAGGAAGTCCGCGGTCGCGAGACTCATCACAAACATGTTGGGGATCGTGTGGAGTTTGCGGAAGATTATGACGGAAATGATGACGAGAATATTACCAGTCAAAGTGATGAGACTTAAAAGAGTGAGTGAAATGGAAAGAAGAGTCTTGGCGACGATGGAGAGATTAGTTGTAGTATTTGAAATAGGATTTGGACCATTTAGGGCGTTTGTTGTGAGGTTTTGAGACATTATTGGAAGACTGAAAGTAATTAAGGGGTCATTCAGGGCGTTTGTAAGATGTGGAGTCATTGTTGGAAGACTAAATGTTGAATGAAATAAAATAAGAAGTAAAACTTGAAATTTACTCCAAAAATTCATTTTTTTAATATTTGCTGAAAGTTCTTCTTATTTTTTAATGATTTTAAATATTTCAGATTTGATAATTTAAAAGACTGAAAAAAACATTTAATTCTACAACAAAATTTCAGGATTAAAAACTCTGATTTTCAAAATTTTTGATCTTTTCCACTGAAAAATTCAAATTTTTATTTAAAGGAAAAATTTCAATTTAAAAAGACCTTTTTAAATTCAAAAAAATTGATTAGATTAAGTTGAATAGTTTTGTAGAAAAACAATAAAATTTCTTTTTTCATTTATTTTGTTTCAAATGATAAAAAAACTTCTTTAATTTAAAAACTTTCCAAATAAATTTCAAAATAATATTTCTTGAAACAGTAAAAAACTTCTAAAAGTTGTAATAAAAAAAACTTTTATAAGAATATTCTCTGTCCTAAAACAACAATCTAAATCCTATTTATCAAAAAAAAAGGTTAAATGATGATTCTTATTTAAATAATTAAACAAAATTCCAAATCTTTTGAAGTTACAACTGACTTGAAAAAAAAATGAAGAAAATTATCTAAAAACGATTTGCAAAAAGTACTTAAAATGTTTTTACATATTTTATAAATGATATAAAGTAGTTTTGATAAACGTCTTAAATCTACAAAAGACTCAAAAAACAAGTTTGTTTTGTTCAGACAGCTCAAAACTGAACTTGTTGAAGTAAGGAAACTCTTCAAAAAGTTATAAAAGTAATTAGTTTATAAATTTGCATAAATCTGTAAATTCGAAATTTAATTTCGTCCTTTAAGTAACTTCAAAATCGATAATGCAATTAAACATTTATAAAAACTTTCTTTAAGTTTCACTCAGAATTTATATTAATGAAAATTCCTTGTACAAATTCTTGCAACTGAAGGTTTAATATGAAAAAAAAATTTGAGAATATAAGTTGAGAAAAAAAGCAAAAAGCAAATAAATGAATTGTAGAAAATATTCAAATTCTTTTATTGATATAAATTCGATATTAATTTTCGAATGTAAAGATTTCTGAAATTAAATCAGTTCTCTGAAAGGCTCACGTTTAGATTTCTATTTATTTAGTTTCAAAAAGCTCTAAAAAAAAGGTTTTCTGAACTAGTTCAAAATTAAGTTTAAAATGTTTCTGCCTTGTTAGACTTGAATAAAAAAGTTTAATAATAATAATGGTCTGCTTCGACAGAGTTGTGCTTAAAAGATGTTGTTAGAAACAAATCAGAACACAGTGAAATCCAAAAGAACTAACAAAGCTTTTTAGAGAATAAAAAAGTTTATGCTTCAAATAATTCAATCAAATTTGATGAAATTGAAATTTAAATATTTCAAATATTTTGAACAAACTTTTTTACATCAATTTTTAAAATTAATTCTTTTAAATAAAAAAAATTACTGATTCAAATTCAAAGAAACTATTTTGGCTTCAAAAATGAGGTTTTTGCCAAATTTAATGAAACAAAAACATTTGAACAAAAACAAAACATTTTGCACAAAAAATCGATTAAATAAAAGTATTAAGTTTCTTCTTTTTTAAATTTGATATATGAGGTTAGATAATCGACAATTTACAAATCAAACTAAATAAACAAATGAGAATAACAACTTTGAAATGAAGTGAGTTGTTTTAAAAGTTTAATTTTCAGCAAAACAAATATGTCAAATGCCTAAAAATTTCTTTTGTATTTTTGACATTAAAATTTGAAAATGATTGATGTAATTTTCAATATTTTAATAGTTTCAAGGATACTTCAGAAATATCGAATATTATATTCAAGTTTTGAAAACCATTGAAATTTGAATCAATCATTTAAAAAGACGATTTGTCAGATAAAAAGATTTACATATTTTTTGTTTTTGTTTTGAGTTATATCAATTTGTAAAAGCTGATTTTACAAAATTTGAAAACAGTTTTATGTTTTTACTTTCTTTTTTAATTTTTACTTTTTAAACTTTTAGTGAAAACTTTCAAAAATTTTCAAATTGAAATTTTCCAAAATTAATTTTAAAGAAAATTTCCCAAAAAATGACTCAAAAAACAGAAAAAAATATCAAAAATGCTTTAAAATCGATTTAACAACTTTTTTATTTATTTATTATCGATTATTTTTTTTATAAACCAGAAATTCTGATAGACAACAAAAACAACCCTTTAACCACGTGACTACATAGAAAACTTAGAATCAATTAAATTCCAACTAAAAAATAAAAACATTAGTTTCGACAAACTGATAATTTAAAAATTTAATATTTTTCTGAACAAACTTTGAATAAACAAAAGTTTTCTTTCACTTAAAACTTTATGTTGACTTTATGCAAAGTGTCAATGATGACGTCACCACTAAGTACGTAGATATCCAGGAAAACAATTTATTTAACTTTAGAAGTTAGTGAAGAAAAATGAAATTAAGCTATAACTTTTAAAAGGAAGTTTTTGTATGACGTCAACATTTGTAGGCTACACAACCTCAAACAGTTTAGAGAGATTAATACATTTGAATTGAAAACATTATAGGTTATTCACTCTTGAATAAAAAGAAATTTATTTGAAAGCTTTTAATATTTTGCTGATTTATGGAAAAGTGACATCTTTAAATAAGGACTCTGAAATTCTTCTTTGTAAACTTTTCTTGTCAAACAGAATTTATTTGTTTAATGATTTATATTTGAATTACATATTATATGAGGTCTAAAAACAAATAAAACTTTTGTAATTTATTCTTTTTTAAAAGCTTTTAACTAAAATTAATTTTGTAAACCATAGATTTGAAAATCACTTAAAAACTTTTTAAGAAACTTATTTTTTCCCAAAAGGCCTTTTACTGACCTCACCAGCAGCTTATCAATTTTTATTCTAATAAATTAATCCTAAAATTTAGGTTGAAATAATCTTGAAATGTATTCAAAAATGTTGCTATAGTGTCTAACAGTTTTTTATAAATTGTTTATAGATATTCGAAGAGGTAGACGTTAAGAATGCAGAAAAAATATATTTTTCAAATTTTACATCTTTAAGCATAAAACTAAACTCCAAATAAATCTAGTTAAAATCAATTTTTAAAGAATTAGTGAAAATTAAAATTTTTAAAATAAATTGTTTTCAAATATTTAATCTTCAAACGAATTTCATCTTATACTAAGTTTGAAAAAAAACTGAACATTTTTATCTTAATATTTATTAACTTGAGTATTATTATGTGAGTAAGAAAACTTTAAAAGATCATTACTTGTTAATGACACTCTTTTATAAAGTAAAAACTGAAATTAGATATTAAGTCAATGATTTTGGAAAAAAAACACTTTTCAAGTTTTTGATTCTAACATACAAATTGAAAAAAATCAAACACAACTCAAGAATTTATACCATTTAAACCACCTTCGATTCTTCCCCACACAACAAGCTAATTATTGTTTTACAAAAACTAAAAATCAACAGCTATATCTTAAAGTGGATTGAAGACTACTTATCAGATAGAACCCAACAAACTCCTGTTGAAAGATCTTTATCTACTCCTAGTCGAGTCACTAATGGAGTTCGTCAGGGTTGCGTTTTGGGTCTCCTTCTCTTTTTAATTTTGATAGAAGACCTCATCAGAAGACTAATAACATCTTTTCTCATACTGCACAATTAGTATTTGGAACTAGCTGCCATCAGAAAATATTCTTGTCAGAATCACTCGTATTGTTTAACAAGAAGTTATAATATTGCCAACATTGCCATTTCTAAACTGTGATTTTTACTTTTCTATATTATTAACATTCCATGTAATTATTCACTGTTATATGCTTTGAAGACTAATGAAATGTCATGTGTTACATCTTTTGTTTTGTATGTTTTTAATTTAATAGATATTATTTGTGAGAATGTGTGTTAGCGAGAGGTGGTCTCTTTAGGCACCCTCCTTCTCATTTATTGTAATAAATAAATGTGAAAAATGATCCTATATCTTCTAAATATCGCCATCAACAGCGAAAAACTGAAATAATTCAAGTATCTGGGCAACATAATATCATTTTTTGCTAGCATTGGTAAGGAAGTACACGAAATACAGACTTGGTTGGGTCGGTCATGACTTCAGAATAGAGAATAACCGTTTACCCACAACTGTGTTGCATGGCAAAATCTTATCTAGTTGTAGAAACAGAGGTGCCCCAAAATGAGGCACAAAGACTTATAAAATCCTCGTTGAAATAGGTGGTATATGACAAAGTAGTCAACTTGCAGTGGATAGTACAGCAAAGAATCCATCAACAGTTCGTCAGCGTCTTTCATGAACTAAGCCAGAGCTGACACTGCAGATAAAAGAAGAAATTCTAAAGAATAAAATGAGGTAATCTCATTTATCATACCTGTACAAAATGTAACCGGCAATTTCTTTTATCTAAATTTATTTGTATCTTTCGAAAGTTTGATAATAAATTGTATCAACAAGCTGAATCATTATTCGTGTCAAATAATTTAACAAACTTGGAAAAAAAACAACAAAAATTAATATCTATTTTATATTCAGATGGTACAAATCAAATGAATGGAACTTTTTCAGATTCCTGTTTAATTTTTGAAACAAATTTGTTTGAAACCTCTGATTTTGTAGTCACCTGACTTCAGTTTTATTAGAATTTATTTGATAAAATTTTGAAACTTGTTTCAAAAAACTCAGAGACATTATTAGGCACTCCTCACTATTCTGATCTTTCTTCTGATGATCTTTAATTTCAAAAGACTTTTGATTTCCCTAATTTTATTATTTTGATCCTCATATGATCTTCATTTTATCTCACCCAGTTTTCATTCTGATCTGTTCCTCATCTTCATCCTATCCTCATCTAATCTTCCCCTGATTCTTAACCTTACCTATTTCTCATCTTCACCTGCTGATGTCACGGAAGCTTGGAACTGATTGATACTCGTCACATGCTTTTAATTTTATTCTAATTATTAAAATAAATTATGAAAATAAATAAAAAAAATTTCAAATCACAAAAATATTAGATTAGAATTAAAGTTTCAGGGGATTAGGATCAAGTAGTACAAATTGAGCGAATATCAGGTAATAAAGATCACAAGATAAAGATTAAGGATGAAGATCTCAAATTAGAAGTTATTTAGAATCTGAAAAATTTGATCCAATTTGATCAAGAAAAGAATTTAAAGAAATTTCAGGATTTGAAGTTTCAAAAAATGACGAATTATTGCTGGTTGTTTGATGGTTGTTGCTAGTTGCTATTGGATCTAGATGGTCGTATTTAGCTGGCAAAGGGTTTGAGTTGGTTTTATTGGTTGCTAAATAGTCTAAATGGTTATTGTCGCCTATTGAAGTCACGTGGTTTGAAGCCTCTTGGCTAAAAGTCAGATGGTTCGAGGCCACTTGGTTTGAGGCCACCTGGTTTGAGGCCACCTGGTTCGAGGCCACCTGGTTCGAGGCCACGTGGTTTGAGGTCACATGGTTTGAGGTCCCATGGTTTGATGTCACGTGGTTCGAGGCCACGTGATTAGAGGCCACGTGGTTCGAAGTTCCGTGGTTTGTATCCTCATGATTGTGAAGTATTTTTCTAAGATCACTAAAAGATCCATAATCATCTTTTATTTGAAGTAAATTCTGAAATAAAATCTTTTATATTTTTATTATTCGATTAATTTTCACCTCACATTTTCAGCAGATGACTTCACTTTTAAGATTGGTGAAAGCGTATAGTTTTGACTGCAAGAAAGAATAAAAAGTGAGATTCATAAAAATTATTTTAAAAACATTTGATAAATTTTGAAAAGGATCAAAAATAAATTTAAATCTTCCTATTTACTTTGTATCAGCAAGATTTGAGTCTGGAAGAGTTGTGTCTAAAGGATTTGTGTTTTGAATATTTGAATTGAATCTAGATTCGGATCCCGAAGTCCAAATTGAAGTCCTAAAAGAAAAAAAGTTTAAAAAAATCTTCAATTTAATCGGAATTACAGAAAAGAAATTTTCTAAAAAACCATATTCAATCAAAAAAGTTAAAAAATATCTCGAGTTAGATCTTTTCATACATACATTTGATCAACTGAATCAGCTGGATTCAAATCTGCAGAAATTGAAGTTAAATCCTCAAAATTTTTGATATTTGATCCAGATTTCATCTCGAAAATTATTTCACTCAAGTTGCGGGAGTTTAAAAAATCCGAAAGATCTGATTTCTGATCTTCATCTTCACTGGATGTGTCTGATGAAGATGAAGACACATTTGAGTTTAATTGAATCATCGTATCAATCGAATCAGAGGATGAAGATGAGGATCTGTTTTTAATCTTTCTTTTATCTAGTTTTGTATTGGACGAATTTCCTATCAGATCGTTTGCAAACACTGTAGTCGGTTGCTTAACTTCTAAGCAGCTTAGATCAGTTAGTTGAAGAATTCCTGAAAGATTTTGAGGATCTTTGAAAGTTTTGTTTCCTGATTCTGAAAATAATTGAATCATCATTAAAATATGTTTCGCAGAAAATTGATGTTTCAACTTTTAAAATATTAATAAAAAGATCAGGAAGTGATGAAGAAGATCAAGAAGTGATGGAAAGGATCAAAAAGTGATGAAGAGGATCAGGAAGTGATAATGAAGATCAAGGAGTGATGAAGAAGATCATGGAGTGATGAAGAAGATCAAGAAGTGAGAAAGGAAGATCAAGAAGTGATGAAGAAGATCAAAAAGCGATGAAGAAGATTAAGAAGTGATGAGGAAGATCAAAAAGTGATGAAGAAGTGATGAAGAAGATCAAGAAGTGATGAAGAAGATCAAGAAGTGATGGAAAGGATCAAAAAGTGATGAAGAGGATCAGGAAGTGATAATGAAGATCAAGGAGTGATGAAGAAGATCATGGAGTGATGAAGAAGATCAGGAAGTGATGAAGAAGATCAAGAAGTGAGAAAAGAAGATCAAGAAGTGATGAAGAAGATCAAAAAGCGATGAAGAAGATTAAGAAGTGATGAAGAAGATTAAGAAGTGATGAGGAAGATCAAAAAGTGATGAAGAAGTGATGAAGAAGATCAAGAAGTGATGGAAAGGATCAAAAAGTGATGAAGAGGATCAGGAAGTGATAATGAAGATCATGGAGTGATGAAGAAGATCATGGAGTGATGAAGAAGATCAGGAAGTGATGAAGAAGATCAAGAAGCGATAAAGAAGATCAAGAAGTGATGAAGAAGATCAAGAAGTGATGAAAAAGATCATGGAGTGATGAAGAAGATCAGGAAGTGATGAAGAAGATCAAGAAGCGATGAAGAAGATCAAGAAGCGATGAAAAAGATCAAGAAGTGATGAAGAAGATCAAGAAGTGATGAAGAAGATCAAGAAGTGATGAAGAAGATCAAAAAGTGATGAAGAAGATCAAGAAGTGATGAAGAAGATGAAGAAGTGATGAGGAAGATCAAGGAGTGATGAAGAAGATCATGGAGTGATGAAGAAGATCAGGAAGTGATGAAGAAGATCAAGAAGCGATGAAGAAGATCAAGAAGTGATGAAGAAGATCAGGAAGTGATGAAGAAGATCAAGAAGTGATGAAGAAGATCAAGAAGTGATGAAGAAGATCAAGAAGTGATGAAGAAGATCAAGAAGTGATGAAGAAGATGAAGAAGTGATGAAGAAGATCAAGAAGTGATGAAGAAGATGAAGAAGTGATGAGGAAGATCAAGAAGTGATGAAAAAGATCAAGTGATGAAGAAGATCAGCAAGTGATGGAGAAGATCAAGAAGTGATGAAGAAGATCAGCAAGTGATGAAGAATATATAACTGCACCTTTATCTTGATTTGTTCCCATTTCAAGCTTCTTGATGTACAGAATCAGTTTACTCAATTGAGAAATCAATTCACGATTTTGTGAAGTCAAACGATGAACACGATTCTGCAAAAAACCAAATTAGAATCCTCCAAATCCAAAATAGAAATTAACCTGAAGAAATATCCGCGATTCAATCTCATTTTTTAGTTGCTGCTTCATTTGTTTCATTTGGTGGACAGCTGTCTGGGCTTGATGGTCGGCTAGATGGGCTTGTTGCTGTAGTAACCGAAGATGGTGTCGAACAGAAAAGCTTTTATTGTTGCTGTTGTTCAAACTTCTTTCTGATCGCGATTTCGATGGCTTCGATTCAAGAAAATTCTGATTTCAAAAGTGATTTTCAAAGAAAGAATTTTTTATTATTTTTTTACTTTTTTCATCGCTGTATCTAGATTAGTTGCAGACGACTCGGGAAAACTTTTTATCGTGACGTCATCAGCATCTACGTCATCAATGTCTGTTTCTATTGCTGTTGGTTTGACTTGGTTTTTGGCTAAAGCTTGTTGAGTTATTCGATGGCAAACTTCAAAAGCTTGTCCAATTGTTCGAACCACTTTCATCGCCTTTCGCTGAAAAAGTTGTTTGCTATCAAGATGAGGATCAGATGAAGATGAGGATCAGATGAAGATGAGCATCAGATGAAGATGAGCATCAGATGAAGATGAGCATCAGATGAAGATGGGGATCAGATGAAGATAAGGATCAGATGAAGATAAGCATCAGATGAAGATGAGCATCAGATGAAGATCAAATAAAGATAAGGATCAGATAAAGATGAACATCAGATGAAGATGAGGATCAAATAAAGATAAAGATCAGATGAAGATGAGGACCAAATAAAGATAAGAATCAGATCAAGATGAGGATCAGATGAAGATGAGGAGCAAATAAAAATAAGAATCAGATTAAGGTGAGAATCAGATGAAGATGAGGACCAAATAAAGATGAAGATCAGACGAAGATTAGATAAAGATGAGAATCAATAAAAGATGAGGATAGGATGAAGGTGAAAATCAGATGAAGATGAGGAAAACAATTAAAGAAGATTAAGAAAACTTAGGCAACCAAGTTAGTTGCTAAGTGATAAAGCGACTTATTAGGTAACAAATTGATGTTATCGGTCGTGGAGGTTTTGCTTCTTAAAGCTACAAAATCGACCCAAAATCATAAACTTTTTTTCTCCTGGTTTACTTTTTGCAAGATTGAAATAATATTTTAAACAAGAATTGAATAACTTGCCGCATAAGCAAATTAGGTAGACTACAAAATTACAGAATATTTATTCAGCAAGAAAGTGAAATGAAAGAGTAGCAAAGTTAGTAGAAAAGTGCTGACATAAAATATAAAGAAATAAAAGTAAAAGTTTCAACAAAATGAATTTGTGGTTTGCTTTCAGAAGACATTTAGCAATTTATCAAATGATAAAAAAAAGTTTAATAAAAAATTGAACAAAAAAATTCAAATAGAATTAATTGACAACTATTCGATCGACAAATTTGCATATTTTATCTATAACTTTGAAACTAACTTTTCTAGAACATTTGAAAACGTTACATCTGAAAGTATTGCTAGAAACATCTCTTGCAATATAACTCCAGATATTCAGATCATGTGAATCATGCGAAACGTAAAAGATCCTAAAAAAATATCGGTCGAATCATGATGAAGACGTCACAAGCAACGCACCTTGCTACAGGGTCATTCAACATCACAATTTCTTCATCTGAAGAGTAAAAATTCTTCTTTTTCTGAAAGTACAAACTTTTGATCAAAAAATTGAAATTTGATGACAAAAATGACTTTTTACTTTTTTGGAAATTCTTTTAATGCTCTTCACTCCGTCAACTGATATTGTGGTCAAGCATTTCACTTTTGGACTTTGTCTGATACTCGATGAATACTGAAAATAAAAACTTCGGTATATTTTTTGAAAACGCCAAATTCGTCTACTTACTCGAACTTGCCTCATTGCTACAACAATTTCCATTCTTCTGGTTGGCCGAGGAACCACCATTGAACCAATAAACTGAAAATTGAATATTTTGAAAACTGAGTTGAGAACTTTTTAGAACAAACTTTTGCTTTGAATTGAATTCCTCTTCTGAAAGATTCTTCACAATGAAGTGAGATGATTCGATCTCCATTCTGTTCTTCATCAAAATCAAATTGTCTCTTCCAACCAAATTGAGATGTGGGCATTTTTCTTGAAGTTATAACTAAACAATTTTCAAAGTATAAATTTTGAAGTTTAATTTTAGGAAAATTTGTGAAAGTAATCCTGCAAATAAAGACTAACTCTATTAAAATATAAAAATATAAGTTATTTATAAAAATTTATAAACCTTCACTTGATTTTTATATTGAAAAATTAAATTAAAAAGTTTTATTTCAGTTTAATTAGCCACTTCCTTTCAAACTCACTAATTTGTTTTTCAATTAAAACTAAATATTTTGATCAATTAAATTTCTTACTTAAAATTTGGAAACCTACCTATTCATAAAACTAGTCTAATAAAAATTATCAATAAAACTTATAAAAGTTTGTTTAAATTCAGTAATTTAAATAAATAATTTTTTTAAGAAAGTACAAATTTATATTTTTATCAACTTTAAAAATAACAACTTTTATTTCAAAAGGTAGAAAAATATTTTCAAAGATCTTAAAATAACAAAAAAAGTGCTCCAAAAACAAAAAATTAAACTTAGATATAAAAAAAAAATGATAAAATACTAAAAAAATTGTCGAAAGCGAATACACAAATGTAAAAAAAGTTTTGAAAAGGTTCCGGTTTTTAAGATGAAGGAATTTTCTTCTCTGGTTTGATTATAATGTTTATGTGTGTCGTTCAGCTTGAACAACCACAAGTGTAGAATAGAAAAATTGAAGAGAATTCTTCTATTGTATTTTGAATATATATTAATTATGGGTTCTGTGAATTTAATTCATAAATTTCGAAAATTTTAAAGATGTATAAAAACTATAAAATTAACTTTTTTGAATAAAACACTAATTTATTAGTTTTATTTTTTTGATTCATTAAAGTTTTTGTGTTAACAATTATTGAATAATCTTTTATTAAAAATTATTTCGTATTCTTGATATAAAAGTTAAAAAAATATTTTAAATTTTCTTAATAGTTACAGAAGCAAATTATTTTATTTAAAATTAAACCAACAAACAATTTTCTTTTGGAAATATATTTCAAGCAGGTTTTATAAAAACGCTAAAATATATTAAGTCTAGTAAGTTTTAATTTTAATTAAAATCATTAACGTTCCAAGGTTCTCACATTTTATTTAGACTTTTACTTATTCATAATTTTATTTCAGCGAAATCTCTGATTATCGATTGAAAGGTTCCAGATTTGATATTAAACTTGGTAGCCTTAGGTAGGGTTTCGATTTCTGATTTTCATTTCAAGGTTCTCAGATTGAATTTGGATCTAGATTCAGGTCTCTCATCATAATCCAACGAGTCCAAAAACTTATCATTTGCTTAAAAAGATAACTTTATCCGATTTAAATCTTTAGGTAGGCATTAAAATTGAGTTATTAGCAAGTTGAACCATCAAGCAAAATCCTGTCCATAAGGCAAGTTTTCTTGGTGGTTGTTTTTACAAGTCAAGATGTTAAATCAAATAGCTGTTTAATAGTTTAGTTTAACAAGACGGGGTAAAAAAAGGATTGATGCAAATCAAAGTTTTAATCAGAACATGATCTGGTTAACAAATAAATCATGACTTAAAAGTTATTCACTAAGTCTTGAGAAGTAGTTTAAATTAAAAATCAAAATGACAAAACTGTTTAAAACAGTATTGAAAACTTAAAAAGAAACTATTGGAGTTAATTTTCAAATAAATTTATTAATTTAATTTAGAAAATGACTTCCCTATAAAGTTAGAAAATATTTAAAACATTTTCATTAATCTAAAGATTTGATATTTTATCAAAAAATTATTTATGACCAATTACAAAAATTAGTCCAACAAAAAATAGATAATTCAAATAAATATGAAAAGTTATTTACTAACTTCTGAATATTGTTAAACTTTGATAAAAATTAAACAGAAATAAAATTTTCTATTAAATTGATATTCACAAAATAACAATAACATTTTTGAGATGAAAAATTGATCTTCACCGGAAGTGAACCTTCTTTAGAAGTTGATTTTTAGCTGAGCGTGCTCTTTACCGGAAGTTGATATGAGGCGAAAGTTTCTTCTGTTCCTAAACTCTACTTTTAAACATTTTTTACAATAATAATAAATAAACTTCATTCTTAAAAGCTAAATGTTGATTACTATAAAGTTTAAATTCTAAAGTCAACTAAGATATAAAAATACTTATAAACAAGTTCAAAACATTATAGTTTAAAAAACTGAAAGAAAATAAATGTCAGAAATAAACATTACTTAAAAAATTTTGTATTTTTCTTAGATGATTTAAGTGAACTAAGTTTAAAAGGAATTGAAAACCTACGAGATAGCTTGGATGGAACAACTAGAAGTTTGATTATTTCTTGATTTCATCTTATAAGGTCAGATTTTTGTGATTTTATTTTTTTTCGAGGAATTTTTCTGCTTTTTCGATGATTTTTTCAAATTCAAAATCATTATTTGGAATTTAAAACAAGGTCAATTTATCTAAAACAACAAAAAATAAAAACATTAAAAACTAAAATAAAAACTTGTTAAATTTTTTTAAATATTTATTAAACAAACCAGAAAAAGTTAAAAAGAAACAAGTTCATTTTTTTGCTTCTTATTTTGGGTGATTATTTCCCAAATCTATAAAATTCATTGTCTGACCGATGGGACTATAAGAGTTAGAATAATATTGATTAAAATCTACTCTAGAAGACGGAATATTTGAATAAACTCCATTTAAAGTCGGATTTAACCCAAAAGGCTGATAAGATGTAGTCTGAAACCCATTTAATACTGGAAAATGAGCTGCTTGTCTCATATCAAAACCAGAAGCTGGATGAAAGTCATACAAGCCAGGAAAGTCTTGTTTGGGTAATAATGGAGAAGAATAATTCCTTTCTGAAAAAGATAGTTTCGCTGAATTCAGTTTTGCCATCGAATAATCTAAAGGTTTCACAGCTTCATTTCTTACACCTAAGACTTCTTGTTCAGATCTTAAAACTTCATTTTCTAATTTCATCTCTCTGTTTGTATTTGAGAAGACTTTCACAGATTTCACCTTTTTTCTTTTTCCATTTTCATTATTAAAATTATTAGAAGCAACCTTTTGCTTTTTCATAGCAATTTTTCTGATTTTAGTCGGGGAAGTTACTTGCTTCATCATTTTTGGACGTTTATGATTCCAACTCTCATTTCCAAGTGAGATATTAGTTTGAGTATTTTGTTGTACCAGCAGAGGTTTTGGGATTTCATAATCTTTCAAGATTTCTGTTTGAGTAGATTTATCTTCAGCTACTAAATCAGTCGTAGTGGAAACATCTTGAAAGTTTTTAGTAACTTCTTTTGATGGGTCTTTTTCTATTAAATTTAATTGCTGACAGATTTTCAAAAAAGCGTCGCTAGTGACAGTAAAAAGACGTGATGACAAAACTGATTCTTTTGGTTGAGAATTTTCTGGTGTTATTAAAACATAATTTTTATCTTTAAATAAATTTGCAATGGATAAAATATTTTCATTTGAAGAATTCTTTCTATCCATTTTTTAATCTAAAAATTTATGCTAAATGTTAAAAAAAAAATTCATTTTAAACTTTTATTTAAATGGATTTGTTGATCACTAGTAATATATCAATCATCAAAATTAAACTGAAAAATTTCAAAATTAAGAAAAAAATATTTTAAGAATAAAACTAAAATAATAGCGACAAAATAAATAATCTGAATGGGTAAAAAGATTAAAAGTAATTTAAAACTATTTCTTTCGAATTATTTCTTATTAATAACTTTAAAGTAACTTTCTTAAATCTAATTTAATTACCTAATAATAAAAGTAAATAAGGATAAATTTAGATGAAAACGATCATTTACATTAAATTATAATGAAGTAAACTTCGAATGAAATAGAATGATTGATTTTAATAAATTTTTGTGAAATATTTACAATGTTTTTTCGATTTTAGTATACTGAAATAAATTCAGAGCAATTTTTTCTCTCTTACAAACAATAATTCTATATTAGTGTCCAAACAACAAATAGTAAATTACAAAATAAATTTATTTACTTCTTTATTCAATCGTGATAAATCATAAATTACATAATCAATTAATATTAAGTAAAGTAGATATTATAAACAGATAAGGCAAATTAAATATTCAATTATTAACTACTTGAATAACGATGACGACAAAATCGTAAAAGTCAGACAAAAATGCTTTTTTACAATCTTAACAGAATTATATTTTTATTTTTACAAAATATTTTTTTAAACATTAGTTTGCAAACAATTTTGAAATATGAATTTAAGAAAAGTAAAAAAATTAATAAGAATCTTCTTTAGGAAAACTATTGAAGTTTGTTAGTTGTTAAAAGTTAGTAGTCTTCTTAATAAATTATTGATTACATCACATCTAGAAATTTCAAACCTGGAGTCTAAGTCGGAAATAGTAATTAAGACTTTACAAATAACAAAAACAATCAAACTATAAATATAAATGAAATTATAATTTACAACTAATATTTACATCTGATATTGATTTTTTGTAAAATTTTGATATATTTTGATTTTTCAAACAAAGTTGTAAAAGTTTATCTTCTGATTCTTTTATGTAAATGGGTAAACTTTTATGGACTTTTTGTCACAAAGAAATGTTTGAAGATAAATTATGCAAATTTATCCATAATATTAATTCTAATAATTAGGCAATTAATCACAAATTTGTTGGTTAAATTAAGAATCCCCCAAAACAACCCGAAATTTTGGGTTTTTTGAAGGTCGAAGATTCGACTTATAAGAAACTTCTCGTGGAACGAATCAGAACTTTAATCAGTCATTTAGTGAAGAAATCAGTAAAATTCCTTAATAATCTAATTTTAATCTTCTGATCTTTATGTTCTGATATAATTATTATGATCATTATTTTTTAATCTTAGTTTTCTAATCCTCATCTTCTGATCTTCATCTTCTGATCTTCATTTCTTAAATGTAACTTTTTGATGTTTACTTTTTGATCTTTATCATGTAATTCTTATCTATATATTTTCTTCTTATGATTTTCTTATACTCTGATTTTTTTATCTGATCTTCATCTTCAGTCCTTTCATATTTAAAAACTGTAGTTTCAATAGTTGAAAATGTTTTGTTTAACATTTAATAATATTGTTAATAGCGCTTTCTCGTTTCAATCAATGATTAATCAGTAATCTTAGCAACGCATAAGTTTGAACATTTTATATATATATCTTCAATAGATCGATTAGTTTTAATGAATCCTCAACAACTCTTTAAACTATTTCCTATTGTTTTAATTTTATGAATGGGAATAGAATTTTAATAAGCTTTAATAGATTTGAATTAATTTTTAGAGTATTATGACAATTCTGCTAAAAATTTAGATTAAATTTTAGAAACTTAAATATTCTTTTAATCTATAATGCTTAACTTTGCTAAATTTTTATTAGTCGATAACTTAATTTATTTTAGTCATATTTCTCAAAGTAAATTAGAAATAACTTTTAAAAAGGGATCTAAACTTTAGTTCTGAGCAAAACAATTATTTATAAAATGATTTCGCCTCCATCTTTTACTTTGAAATGTTTTATTGTTCATCATTTATTTGAAATCATCAAATTTTTCTAATAATATCTTTTTTTATTCAATTTAGATTCAAAATATTTTATTCTTTTACAAAGATGTCTTATAAACATGTTAGTTGTTAAAACTAAATTACCTTGATTTAGTTTCAAAGTTTTAAATGTTTTTTTTTTAGGTTTTGAAATCGGGTAAGTTTTCTGTTTATATAAGAATAATAAATCACTGACGTCATCATACTTTTCGAAGAAAAAATAGCTGGAAGCTTCAATTTCCATTAACATTTTTGGAATTTCTTTCCACGAAAATCGCTTCATCTCATCGCGTTTAAAACCAGATAAAGATAAAAAAGAATGTTAAAGAAAAGAGTAAGAATTTTGTTACTAAACTTCTTACTAATGACGCTGAGAAACATCAGCAATTACAAAATCATCTAAAATCAAAGATTTGATTTCTTTAGAAAATACTATTTTAAACTGGTTTAATATTTTTGTATATTTCTATTGTTAAGAAAAAGAAGTGTTGTTGACAGAGTTTAAAGAATTCATGTAACAAACAACCTTTTTCCTACAACTTATTAACTTCAATTTCATCTTCGCACTTAAAATCATACTTTGTTTTGTGCGAATTCTCAACTTTATATTTTTTGCTGAAGATTCATTCAGTAAAAGTTTAATATGAGGTGGAGTTTTGATACGACCAAAATGGGAGACAGATTTGACAGATCTATGATTAGACTTGTTGTAGATATCGTTAAACGCAGTATTTAAAAGTGAGATAAGCTCATCATCATTGAGGACATTTGCAGAAGAATCTAACTAAACTACAAAAGAAATAGCAAAATGGTTGCAAGTGAAAGAGAAAGGAAGACTAATTAAACTGGATAATACTTTGTTGAGTCCTTGGACGTTACAAAACATATGACCCAAAATGTGACCTTTTTAGTGAGTGAGTTTCATAGAAACAATAAGTAAAATAAAATAGATAAAAAATTGAAAGAAGTGTTATGAGCAAAATCTTACTTAAACATAACAAAAGTCGTCGAATTTCAGGAAAGCTGAAATTTTCAAGTAAGTTAAAAGAGACATAAAAAAAACTTATAAATGAAATTGTAGATGGCAGATAACACAACATTTAGCTTCTTTGTCACATACCTGATTTTAAAGTATTTAATTGGCGAATTATGTAAGGTATGTGAGTTGATATTGGAAATCCTACAGAAGCTGAGATATAAAAGGTCTGAAACTTGACCACCAAGTCTAATAATAGCAAATTTATGACCATTGTCACTTGGGTAACATTTCGATTTTCACTTAGTTGTTTTACAAGTTCTTTATGTCATTTATCCTCTAATTTTGATCAGTACCAGCTGTATAGAATTTCGGATGATTTGATAAGAGAAAGTTTTGGTTGGGTAATTTATAATAATTAATCTAAATCTAAAAGATCTTAAACCAGCTTGATATAAGGTCCTGACATCACCTCTACCAGTACTTTACCCTTCACCAATTTTAGAAAAATTTACTTTGCATTTGATGTTGGATCATTAGTTTCATACTTGGAAATGTTGAAGTTACGCAAGCTGTGTGGTTTACTTGCAAAAGTTTCAGCTTGGGTTTTGATAGTTGGAGACGTTTCGGAACTTCAGCAGTTTATTTCAGTTTAATTAATTAGAAAGCTTTATTTAATTGATCTGTTATTATCATTCTTAGGTATTTTTAAGGCACGCTAGTCGAGTCTTAAAATCTTTGATTATCGTTCTAAGAGTTCCAAATGCTTTTAACCAACGTTCTCAAACTTGAATCAGTTTGAACAAGATATAAAATTTTGTTGAATTATTCCTGAATATTTGATTCGAATTTGAGTGAATCGAGAAAAATCACGAAAATTATAGAACAATTGCTGCTTCATACAATAAAAACACAAAAAAGCTTTTTTTGATCCCATTTGAGTCACAAGTCGAGCGCTTTGATAAATTTACTATCAATCTTAGAGCTTGGTATAACACAGCTAGACTTGATTTAACTAATTGATTACAGTTTTTACATAAATAGATAAAGCGACCCAAGAAAATCAAAAGTGACTTTTAAGCATTATTTACATATTATATCATCAAAAGACCAAAAACTCCTTTAACCACTGAAAAATTAGTATGACTTCTGCACACTTTAAGTTTTTTTATCATTGATGCCATGTAAGCATACTAGTTGATAGCCAGTGTGAATCCATATCATAGAAAAAAAATCAATATATATACAAAAATCGATACCTAAACGCCTGAATGCCTTATTCAAATAGAATCTTATTTATGAAGACTCATTTAAATAGTCCAGTATCGCCTGGCAACCGACGATACATGGCAACCTGCGTTGCTAGGAACAAACTTTGCGAACTAAAAGTTTTTTTAAGAACAAATATTTGTGCCGGAGACCAACTAACTATTTTGCAACTCAGACTAATGAGGACATTAAACATTTATTTGTGATTCTTTTTATAAAAAATAAACTACAAACTTAAAAAGTAGATTCAGAAGAACTTTTTTTTTGGTACATCAAAATAAACAACAAGTTGACAATTTTATTCAAAAAAAATTTTGTTTAAAAATTTCACCAAAAAAAGAAAGAAAAAAAGTTTTCTTTAAACTCAAAGTTTAGATAAAAAACCGAAAAATATTTTGAAAGTAGATTTAATAAATAAGATCTTTATGTGATGGGATCTTAGAATCTTTAGATTTACATTTTAAGTCTTCTTGTTCTTATAATCTCTTTTTTGAGGTCTTTTAGATATCGTTGTTGAGATAGATCCCATCTTCGATTTCTCCATAAACTCCTAGAGGAGGACTGTCGTCAATTCCACAATAAAAAGTTTCTACATCTTTCGGAAGACTTGGATTAGAATCAGGATGGAGATCATCATGAGGATTGGAAGAAGTTTTCAAATTATTCAGAGATTTGACTTTATTTTTCAACTTCTCGGCTTTCGCTGCGATCGAAGTTTTGAAAGTTTTCGTTTTTTTCGTCGTTTTGATGAAAATATTTCTATAAAAATCAAAATCAAAAAAATTCAAAAAAAGTAGTAAAAAAGATTAACTGAGAAAATCCAGGCTGCTGATTGGACGATATCTTCAAATCGTGTTCGTTGAGAGGTGGTATTGATTGATAAATATCTAAAATATGCAAATTTTGATCGTTCAATGAGAAAGCAATAAGTTATTTACCTTCTTCAGTTCTAGTTTCGACATGAAATTGACGGAGCAAATTTGGTCGAGTCTAAAAAAATGTTGTGAAAAATCAACTTAGTCAAAAAAGAAAGTCTCACGTGATTGAAGGATTGGTGTTTACGTAGTTGGTGCTTGAGATCACGACGGTTGATCGGGGAAGAGTTCTCCCTGTAAAAGATCAGAAGAAGATCAGAAGAAGATCAGAAGAAGATCAGAAGAAGATCAGAAGAAGATCAGAAGAAGATCAGAAGAAGATCAGAAGAAGATCAGAAGAAGATCAGAAGAAGATCAGAAGAAGATCAGAAGAAGATCAGAAGAAGATCAGAAGAAGATCAGAAGAAGATCAGAAGAAGATCAGAAGAAGATCAGAAGAAGATCAGAAGAAGATCAGAAGAAGATCAGAAGAAGATCAGAAGAAGATCAGAAGAAGACTTTCTGAAAATTTTACTTCTTTTTTCTTGCTTCTTTTAGTATTTGAGCTTTTTTGATGCTGGATTCTGAAGGAGGTGGAGGTCTTGCGGGAGGAGACTTCATTTCTGAAAGTGTTTTTGTTTCAGGGATCCACGTTTCAGGAGTCCTTGTTTTAGGGGATACTTTTGATTCTAAAACTAAACGAGAAAGAAAGATCTAAATTTTCATTCTAATTTTCTATCAAATTTGTTACTTAGAATGTCAGCAACAATTTAATGATATTCCAATCATCTTGTAATTCAAGTTTTTTGAATCAAATTTTTATATTTACATCAAACAAAAAATCGTTGAGATTATAAAACTTCATTTTTAAATTCAATTTTTTCACCTCTTGATATTTGAGGAGCTTTCTTGGGATCCTCTTTCGGAGGAGGAGGTTTGAAATTAGGTTTCTTTGGGGACTTTCCAACCCTCATCTTTATCCGAGGTTTCATAGCAGCTGGGAAAGATTGATTTCGCGACAATATGAACGAATTGGCGATAGCAGAAGGTTTCTGGGGTATTTGGGGCTTTTGAGGGTCCGAAGATGAGCTTTTGTTACTCCCAGATCGACTAGGACTTTCCCGAGATGGAGAATGATTTAAAAGTCCGGGAAGCGTTCGACGTTCTGCTGATACACTCGATGCAATTTGGACTTCGGGAAGCAAATAGATCGATTCTTCGATGGATTCGTCGCTGCTGATGACGTCAGGAGGACCTTTTGGAACAGGAGGAGGTGCCCAGAGTGGGAGGGAAAGCTTCCAGTTAGATTCGAGATATTCAACATCCGGAGTTGGAGGAAGAGGTCTTGATGCTAAAAATATAAAAGTTTATAAATATTATCTGAAGAGAAATATTTTTAAATTTAAATAATTTGATCATTTTGTAAGTCAGACTAAATTTGCGTTCCTTCTAGAAGACAAGGAACCTACTTGCCAGTCACCAACAAGGCTTCTCAGGCTGACAGTTCTATAAAAATCAAGAAAGATAAAAGAAGGAAAATGTTTCAAGATAGTAGGGCTGGGTGGGACCAATGGTCGTGGATAACATTAGAAGTAAGCAAGATTAATAGAAGTTCAGTTAAGAATTAAAACTTTTGTGGTATGCGCGCTGCTCCCAATAACACTATCTCTGAATTCTTATCTCCTTGAATTGCAATAAAATTTTCAAATTTCTTTGATGTTATTCCCAGTCACAACTAGAAAAAACTATCAAGTCTTTAATTTCAAAACTCTTTCAAGCTTTATTTCTAAGTTCTTATATTTGGAATTCTTTTCAAATTCCTTGATGTTGCGTCTCTTGGTACTGCAACGTCTATTAGTAAACAGTTTTTATTGCTTTTGCTCTTTGCAACAGTATCTGGTCTGTTGGCTTTGTAGTGATACCGAAGTTCACAGAGTACTATGAAGTTTATATTTTTGATTACTGGTCCGGAAATGTTTTCGTACCAATGTATACCTGTCGCTTTGCAATGGTGCTAGTGTATAGGTACTTGGCTAATTTGTTATGGTGTCAAAGATTAACTGTTGCTGCTATTATCGAACACCTTCTTATGATATGGTCGATGGTTCCTGGTTTGGTTTTACGCATTCTGCGTTTGTCATCTTGAGTAGTTTTTGAAATTGTTGCTTCGAAGACTTGGTAGGTAGCGATTGATCTTTTGCCAATAAAAGTAGTCCTTCTGTTTCTGTCTTTAGCCGTACACTGCTAAGTTATCTATATGTGATCTATAAAAACTTTGACCTCCTTCATTCTTTTGATGAGTTAACTACCATGAAATGGCTTTACTTTGCGTTCGCTCAAAACTTGATGAAGGCGCTTTCTGTAATATCGTTTTCATGTTTACAAAGTTCTACTGATATTTTGCTGCCTTTTCAGTGGCTTTAGGTAGCTGTAATTTCTTTTTCTAAACTCTTCACTTTGTTTTGTACTAGAGTACTTCTTCTTACTTGCCTCGTGCTTAAGAACCAAACTTATAATTCAGTTAGAAAACATATGCTTTTGGTTCGTACAATTGTTTTATTGTTATTACCTTCATCAGCTTTGTGACCACCTTTTTAATTCCATTTAATCTCAGATTAAAGATGTCAAAGCCGTACATCAATGTCGAAACTGCTAATCTGTTAAATTTTGAATTTAATTGTTGGAGTTGAATTCTTTTGAAAACATATTTCTTGCTCTATGATAAAGCTCTTTGAGAGCATTTTCTTCTCATTTTGTTTTTGATATCTCACCTACTTCTTCAATTTCTAAATATTTTTGGTTTACTTCTTGATTTCAAATCTTTGATTGATACATTTTCGCTGAGAAGAATGTTTTTCGTTGATGTTTTTCTTTAAGTAGCTTTTGCAAATTTTTAAATCCAGCATCCTTGCTGAATTTGAGATCATTCAGTCTTGTAACGATTGATAGTTTGTCGCATTAATTTTCAAATAGTTCATATAGAATAAATAAGTTACCGTTTTTTAGTAAGCTTATATCCGACTGGAATTCTGTCTTGCAGCTTAAACAATAGAATCAAGAGAATGCTGAAAACAAGTGGCAAACTTTTAGAAAAAACTTTGATCTTGTTTCAACTTTTCAGATCAAGTGATGTAGTTTTACATTGAATTTTTCTTGAACTTTATGGTTGTACTCCGTAAAGTTCCACTGATTTAATGATTCATAAACATAAGACGCTATTGTAGGCTTTACGATAATTTATCCATACCATACTTAAAGTTTCTATTTTGATTGTAATGTATTCATTACTTTTAGAGTTGGTCTTTACATCCGTATGATCCTTTAAAAAATTCCTTCTGCTTTCTTCGGAATGCTTGTACGTTTTCTTCGTAAGAATCGAAGGAAATACTTTATATAAAGTATTTAAGCAAGTGATTAGTCGGCTGTTATTTCAATTCTCCGTTTCATCTGACTTTGGGATTAGGTGTGTAACTCCTTCTATGAGCCAGAATTCTATTTCTACTTCTTTTTAGCGTCTGGTAAACTTTCTCAACTAGTATTGGATTCCATAGCTGCTTGGTTATTCCTTTTGTCATTGGTTTTTAATACTTTGTTTGAATATAGCGTCAAATGTCTCAGAATGTTAGTTTTCTTACTTATGAGGTATTTTTCAACTTAAAAATTTAATTTTGTCTATTTTATTTGAAGGAATATTATTATAGATATTAAAGATAATAATTAATTCAAATACTTGTCAGTATTTTTTTGGTGAAATTTTAGCATAGTTTACAACTTAAGGTAAATATTTTTATAAAAATCTTAAAATATTTGTGACAAACTTGAAGCAGTATCTTCCTGAGATTGAAACGATTGTGGTGGAGGTTGTGGCGGAGGTTCTCGAGGCATTGTTGGTGAAGGAAGAGCAGAAGATGAATCCGAAGATGTAGAATCATTTTTTAGTTTTAGATTTGGAGGTTTTGGATGAAGAACTCGAATATCTCCTTTTCCTATCTGAAAGAATGATGATATCAGATAGCAAGAAGATTGAAAGGATTATGTTCACGAGATCAAAGAATGCTTAGGGGTTGAACATATGTCCTAGGTGTTGAGATCATACTTATGGAGCTCATATTTAAAGGGCTTAGAATATGCTCAGAAGACTTACAACATATTTATAGAGATTAAAGACTGTTTTGGGGGCTCTGAATAGATTAAAGAAGCTCAGAACATGTTCAGGAGTTTTGGAAAATGCTAAGAAGCTTTTATATAAAAAATATTTTCAAACTGAAGATAAAAACGAAAATTTATAGAAGTATTTAAAAAATAATAAAATAAATCAGTTTAGTTGCTTTTAAAACAAATCATAAACAAAAAAGTAAACAAAATAACAAGCAAACTGAAAATTTGAATCAACAAACTAAAAAACTGAATCAACAAACTGAAAATTTGAATCAACAAACTGAAAAACTGAATCAACAAACTGAAAATCTGAATCAACAAACGGAAAATCTGAATCAACAAACTGAAACTGACTTTTGGGGAGTCTTTCCAGACTTTTGAGATTGAATTTCCCATTTTTGTTGCTTTCAATTCATTCTTCTCAAACTTCAAGCCCTCTGAAACTAAAAACGATCGAATTGACGTACAGGAAAGCGTTGATGATGTCATCAGACGAAACCGAGCGGTTTATGCTTCACTAACTTTTATATTTGTCATTAGCAGATGGCAATTGAGGTGTTTTCTTCTTTGTCAAATTCTACAAACGAAAAATTTGTGTCTTTTATTGTCTCCAAATTTAATCTCGTGAACATCAAAATAAAAGTTATTTTATAAATTTTAATTTAAAATAAAAGAAATCTATTTTTGATATTTTGAAACTTTAGAAACAAATTTGTGAACTTTGAAACTCACAAAGATTTGTTTGTGAGCCAAATCTTCATAATCCTTGAATCTGTTGATAAGATTAAAATTTACAAAAGAAGTAAGAATTGATGTACTTTATAAGATATGAAAAGTTTCTTTCAAGATTTCATAATTTTCGATTTTTTGAATAATTTAATTTCTAATCGATTTACAATTTTACGTTTCCACCGCTTGGAGGAGATAGATAATAAATTTGAAAAATTAAATTTGAAAAATTTCGAGTTATGAAACAGTTTTCTGAATAATTCAATTCAAGTTAAGTTTTCAGATTTATCAAAATCTTTTCATCAAATTTCTGTTTTAAAATCAGAAGAAAAACTTTTTAAACAAAAGAAAATCCAATTAAAAATCCAATTTATAAATCCGTTGAAGAAAAAATTCCGCTTTTTCTGTTTATTTTCAAAGGATGCAAAAAACAAAAAAACTTTTTTTTGAAATTTGAACTTTCAACTTTCGCTTTTAATCTTGTTAATTTTTAATTTTCTAATTTTCTGATGACGCAATCACGTGGTTATGTGCGTACGAAAACTCCCAGCTACGAAACTTTGTTTGTTATTACAAATCAAATCAACAAACAAAACCTGTTGTTTGTTTTCATCTTAATAAAAAAAAATTGAAATTTTTTGACCTCAAAGTTTGATCTTCTTCAATCTCTTCATAAATCGAGTCTCTTTGACATCCGGAAGTTGAATCCTCGATATCCACGTATTGACCTTCCTTAATTTGCATATTTTCGTGATTTTCAAATCTTGATGAACTTTCAGAAGTCGAAGCCAAGTTTGCCTGAAAACTAATGACGTCAGCAAATTGGTTTGTAACGTCATCGATTAGAAGCGTGACGTCATCAACTTTAATGATGACGTCATAATCTTGTTGTAAAAGATTCTGATTTAAAATTAAAGTTTTGGCGATTTTTGTTAAAATAAAAACAAGAAAAAAACTCTTTTCGATAAACAATAAAAAATATAAGAATAAATTATTACAAGTATAATTTATTTACACAAAATAAATTGTTATTTTTATAAATGCCTTTTGATCTTTTTTTGAATAAGTTTAAAAAAAATAAAAAAAAGTTTCTTTAATCCTCTACCGAAGTCTTTTCAAACTATAAGAACTTACTAAAACATAAATTTTATCTTCATTTAGTTCCGAAGGAAAAGAAACATAAATATTATCAACTCGTGTTGCTGGTTGATGAAGAAGAGATGAAAATTTCTTCTTTTGTTTAGTTTTTGAAAAACTCATATTCAAGTTTTTAAAAATAAGATTTCAAAGCGAGCTAAAATCTCATAAAGGAAGCTGAATCATCAAAAATCAGTTTTGACGTTTTAAAGATGTCATCAACTTGTTTGTTTATTTTTTATTTTTTATTTATTTAAGATTCAAAGTTTAAAGTTGGAAGATTCAACTCATTAAATCGAGTCTTTATTACAATTTTTTATTTTTACTTAAATATTTTTGGTTATTATTTTAATTTTAAAGTTTATATTTCTTACATTTTGGAGATTAAGTTATTAAATAACTTTAAAAAATAGAAAGATATTAAATTTAGATCATTACGAAGTTTATTTACAATCTGGAAAACCCCATTTGAACAATTAGACACAAAATTTAAATGTAGTTACATTCAAAATCATAAAAATGAGCAAATTAGGATTTAAAGATAATTTTTAACATTTCTGAAAATGAATTATGAAACTTTAACAGTTTCAATAAACAAATTTTCAAATCATACATCAATCTTCATTTAATACTTGATGAGAATAAATTGAAAATGAAATTCTAGAAACCACAAATTTTACTTCATATCAATCTTTATAACTTTGAAGTTTAAATTTTTAAATTTTTAACAAAAATGTTTGAAAACAAAATGTTCAGGTTTTTGCAGAAAAGGTTTCAGTTTAATCAACAAACAAATTTTGTGAAATTATATTTTGATTTTTGTATCTGAATTTGTTAAAGCCATTTACCGACAAATAAAAGTTAATTCATTCGTTGAAAGTTCAGCATTTGTTTATTTGAATTCTTCATTCGACAAATTCAGTTGAAAGGATTAAATTTGTTACAAATCAAATTTTGAAAGTTTTTTTTTCTTTCAAAGTCGAATTGATTTGATTTAGAAGAGTTTTTTTTTCAAATTTTGGATTTGTTAGTTTTATTTTTTATTGAAAATTTTAAGCAAGAAAAAAACAAAAACAAAATTATGAAATTTCAAAAGTATGAATTTTTCTGTATATTTTTAAGTTTTTTATTTATTTGTAGTTTTAGGCTTGAGTTGCTATGCAAATTTTTTCGTAAATCAAAGTTAGTTTCAAGATTTAGAAATTAAAACATAAATCAAACTTACCCCAACCCCCAAAATTAAAATCCAATTTTTTTGATGATTTTGCAAATTATTTGATTTTATTTCAAAATAATAAAGTTTCATTTAATGTTTTGAATTTTATTTTTAAATTTTTCAATTTCTTAAATAAAAATTATCTTGAAACTTTGAAAAATAAACTATTTTCTTAAATTTCTTTGAATCTTTAAATTTGGGAGGATTTATCAAGAAATTGAAGATTATCAACTCTTAAGATTAACAACAATTTGTTTTTTAAAACAACAAAAATATTCAGTTTCCAATAAAATTTCTACTTTTTTAAGCTTTCAATAAAATCAGATGTTTTTTTAAAGTAATAGTTTAAAGTTTAAAAATAGAAGACAAAAATTTCAGAGATCATTAATTAATGACAAAAAAGAAATTTTGTTGAATAGAGTTAAAGTTAACTTTCAATTAGTTTTCGACAAACTATAAAAATAAAAAAACAGTAAAAAAATTAATCAGAAAAATAATAAAATTGAAAATACTTACTGCAGCGCTTGAAACAGATGACGTGATCGTGTACACAGACCACTATTTCATCCATATTTAGAAATTGCGCAAGTTCAACGAAGTGTTTTGAATATTCAGTTGAAACTGAAGTTGAAATATTTAAAATTGATTTTGGAATTTGATGATTTTAGAGTTTTGGTTTTAATTTGTTGATTTAAAAACAAATCAACAAATTTGTGACCACTAGAGGTCGCTAAAAAAAGTTCTTTGCATTTCTCTCAATTCTTAGATGAAATAAAAAGAAGCTGAAAATTAAAGTCATACAAAGATCAAGAGGTGATGAAGATTAAGAAGTGATGAAAATCAGGAAGTCACGAAGATCACAAAATTATGAAGAGTAGCGAAGCGATGAAGATCAAAAGGTGATAAAGATCATAAAGTGAATATCATAAAAGGAAATATAGATCATAAGATAATAAGGATCAGGAAATGATGAGGACCAGAAAGTTAGAAAGATCCAGAGTTGGTACAGATCAGTAAGTGATAAGGATCGGGAAGTAATATCATCAGATCAAAAAATCAGGATCAAGAAATGATGAAGATCAGGAAGTAATAAAATTTAATCATTTTCTTACAGAAAATTTAAGAGCAAATTTTTTTAAAATGAAATTTTTTTTAATTGATAAAAAAAACTTTAACTTTTTAATTTGTATCTTCATCTTAACAACGAAGTCTTTTGGATGCTCTGCTCCAATAATTAAAAGCTCTTATCAAGATCAGCCAAACACCGTTAGCTGTCACTCTCAACTTTCACAATGCTTACGTCACTGCTTATTACGTCATAATGAGGTGATAACGCTAGAAGTGTTGGAAATTGAAAGTTGTTTTGAAAAATGCGAAAGTCAGGTTAGTCTGATGATAACTTATTGTTGTAAATAAAATACAAGCTTGTGATTGGTTAGATTAAAGATGAAAATCAGCAGAGTGTGAAAAAATCATGGTCTTCTCATTCAATCAGTCAGCAAGCTTCAAACAAACATCTACCTCATATAGGTCAGTAGGTGATGACGTCATTTACTATTTTAATCAATTAAACTTTTTCAATTTTTTCTTAACAATTCTGTTTTATCTTCAATTATAAAACTTAAATTTTGATCGATTATTCATATTTTTCAGATGAAAAACCCGAAGGGTTTCCACCCAAAATTGACCCATTCATAAATAGTCAACTCAGCCCTCTACAACGTTGCCAGTTGGAAGGTTTCGGTAATTCACCCGCATGTGTTATGGAATATGAAACTCCTGAAGTTGCTGATCGGGTAAATGATGATGCAAACGATGAAGTAGTTGATGATGTATTTGAAGACATAGTTGATGATGTAGTTGATGATAAAGTTGGTGATGTAGTTGATGACGTAGTTGATGACGTATTTGATGATGTAGTTGATGACGTATGTGATGACGTATTTGATGACCTAGTTGATGATGTGGTTAATGACGTATTTGATGACGTAGTTTATGATGTGTTTGATGACGTGGTTGATGAAATGCTTGATAATGGAGTTGTCAAAAATTGAGTTGTCAAAAATTGAGTTGCTATTTTGTTGATTTTTTAGGTTTATCGAATTCTTTTGCCAGAACTTGTAACAAAATTTGAAAGAAAAATGAGATTAAGAACAAACTCCAGGGACTTAAGTAAATTGTTCACATTTAATTTTGGAATATTTTTTATCCTAACATATTATGTTACAACTTAACAAGCATAAGTTTTTTTTTAATCAGTAGAATTGAATAATCCATCTCAACCTAAAGAAAATGTTTCAAAAGTTGAAGAAAAACGAAGGACTCGTTCTGTAAAGTAAGTTGAGGTTGCCACAGCAATTGTCAATTAATTTCAATCTATTTTTTCACAAAATGTTTGATAAAAACCTAAAAAACTTTCTTAACAAACTCTTAACACTTCTTTAAGTGTTTACAAAGAAAGTTAAATTGTAAGGTGAAAGTTAAGACCTTAGATTTCATTTTCAAAGATCTTATTTGAACTGGAGCTTCAAAGTATTCTCAGATTAGGGTACCAGGGGTTTCAAATTCATCTTGAACTTTATTTAAACATGATACTGTGACTCATCAACAAACTTTCATTTTGCAATTAAAAAATACATTTGATAAATGATTTTTTTTTTCAGTTTGATTGAAAATGTTGAATCAACTGTTGAAGTTTGCCCTTCTGTCACTGAAGTTGTCAATCCAACAGAAGCTGAGCATGCAAAAAGCTCCTCAAAAGTTGATCTGTACTTCAGCCGGCGGAATGATTATTATCAATACTTTCATATCGGATATTGTAAATATAATGAACCTCAATTAGAAGTGATTGTAGATGAAGATCATCAAACTAAATGCTCAACTATTGACGGGAATTTTATGGCTGACTATTTGATGAAAAATGAAGATTTGAAAAAGAGCCCTTCTGATGAGCATTTATGTTCAAAAGCAAACGAGAAATTATCAATCTGTAGAGGTTGGATTCGTCTACATTCAAATTGTAAACACTTCACGAGAAGTAAAACGTGACGTCATTTATGTGATGACGTCAATGTTATTTTGATTGTTATTAGGGTTTCTGTTTTTTGTTTGTTTCTTGCATTTATCGATTGACTTGAAATTTAGATAACATTTTGTTTGAGCATTTTTTTATTTCACTTTTTTTAAATTTTAAATTTAGATAATACGAAATAAAAAGAAGTTAACTTTGAATCTATCATATGTTATTGATATGTTAGCTAACAAAAATATTTTGAAATATTTTTAATTACTTTGAAATTTTGGTTTAACTTGAATTTTGAACGAATTTTTTATTTGAAAGTTTTTTGATATTTTTGTTTGAGATTTGAATTAAAATCACTTTTATTTTTTCAATATTGTGTTTTATTCTATCTAAATATTTGTTTATTTTTCAAAAATTAAAAAAAAGAGTTTCTTTTATAGAACGTTCATAACTAAGATACTAAACTATTTGAACTAAAGTAATAAATCATTTTTTAATCGAAATACTTTTGTTTACAAAAATTAAATTTCTTTTAAAGATTAGAATTAGTTTTTTTAAACTTAAATATCAAATAGTTAATTGCTACAAAAGCCAAACACACAAAAACTAGTTTTCTCGATTATTTGTTGTCATTACAAGATTAGTTTGTCATCAAGCAAACAAAAATACTTTGAAAACTAAATGTACATAATAAGCTAGTCACTTAAATTCTTTTAACTATATTGGTATGAGTTTAAATAAACTAATTCAATCTTAAGATATTTTTTTCTGTTGCCATATTTACATTTCTTTTTTTATTTTCCTTTTTTTCATTGTGTTTTATCTAAACCATCATCTCGAACTCAAAAGTTTCAAATTTAAATCGTTAATAGAAATGCAATTTAAAGATTAGAGTTTTTAAAGAAGTTTAACGTTTTTAAAAATAAAACTTTTTGTAAACGAATTTGTTTGTTTTGTTTTTAGTTCTAATCTTAGAAACTTTTTTAAGATTTAAATTTTTTAGTTTTAAAATCTTCAATACGATTTGACAAAGTTTAAAAAGGAAGAAAAACCTTCAATCAAACTCTAAATTGTAATTGTCAAATTTTGTATTAAAAAATAAATTTTACAGCACAATAATCCATTAAAAACTTTTTTTCTTTCATATCTCGAAATCTATAAGAGCAAAAATGTTTTATAATGTAAAGGAATTTTTTAATTATCAATCAAAATAAAACCATCATTTAACTATTTTCCAAACTCTGAAACAATAAAAAGCAAAATCATTTACTTTTATAAGAAAAGCATACTTAACCCGACCTTTTTCGTCAAGTGACCTTTAACTATTAGGCGTGAGACATTTTTTGTAAATAAAGTTTTTATTTAGTTGATTGTTTAGTCTAGGAGTTTTTAATCCACTAAAAATTAAATTTTTATTTATCTTTTTGCAAACGTGTAGATTTGAATCAATGGCTATTTATAAATAAAATATTTTAATAATTTGAATTGACAAAGAATTGCATAGCTGCGATACCGCAATCATTTGATCATATAAAGGTTTTACTGAAATACACAACTTGCCAAATATAATGTTAAGAAATTGACAATTAAGAAAAGCGGCAACAAAAGCATAGACAGTTTAACTGTTTAACAACATATCCTTTTGCCATTTAATAAACTAATTTTTCACTCATTTGTATTTTTACATACACAAATTCTGAATATTGTTTTAAATATCCCAAATTTTACATCACTATTTCAGAGAAATAACAAAAGAAAAACTCTTAATACTTCTAGTCTGATAACAATTTTTAGAAATTAAGTGTATATGAGTAGAATTCTTACAAAAGTTTCTATTTAGTTTCTAAATATTTATCTCTAAAAAGTCAGTTTTATCCAAAATGTCTACAATTCCGAAAAACTATTTAGAAATTTAATTAATTAGTTTAACAAATTGGTTTCCTTAATAAGTCTTAAATAAAGTTTTGAATCAAAAATAAAATTTTTGATAATATTACAATTAAAGTAATTAAACTTTTAATTAATTTCTGAAATTTGTGGTTATCTTGAGTCATGAGCTTTAGAATTGTTCTCTATAAGTAGCTGTAAAATTTGTCAGTTCTTATAGAAAGTCGAACTGATTCAAGATAATTTTAACATTGTTTTAATTATTATAAATCATTTAGAGTGTTATTTTTTGTTACAATATATTATTATACAAAAATCACTAACGAAAATTGTTTTATTATTCTACCTTAAACCTATTGTTTCATAATTATCAAAATTCTTGCTGGTTAAAACAGTTTTAGTTTACTAAAGTTATCTAAAAAAGACATGTAGTACTACAAAAAATACTACTAGTAAGATTTATGAGTTTGTTATTAGTTTATACACTGTAAAACGTTCTTATTAATATCTAGTAAAAAGCTTAAACTTTGAAATGATTTTGTGTAATCTTATGCATTACATGTACACTTACAAGTACATTTACAGTTATGATTAAAGTTGCACTTCTAATACAGTTACTTTTACGTTTACACTTATAACTAAACAAATAAGAAAACTTATAAACAAACACTTTTCGATTTTTTTTGCCTAATACAACAAATTATATCATAACTTATTAAGATCTAATTATATTTTAACTAAATATATTCACTATTTGTAAAATATAGATAGATATGAGACTTAGAGATTGAGAAGAAGTAAAATATTTAAAAAAATAATTAAAAATTTGTTATCAATTAATATAGGTATTTCACTAAAGGGCGAAATCGTTTTTCTGTGTTTTCGCCTAAAGTTTATAATTACCAAAAAAGTTTTATTTATTTTTATATTTTCAAATTTATAATTTTGTTTAATTTTTTTTTTTGGTTTCTCTTTTTTTATTTCATTATTTTACTTGAAACTATTTTCTTAAATATCATTCTATAAAGTTTATAAACTTTTATATTCTATTTGATTAATATTAATTAAAAAAAATAATATTATTTATTTCTATACTCTGTTTAGATAATTTCAGTTTAGATTCTAAAAATTTTATTATTATTCTGCAATTGAATATTTACCAATTAAATAAATAACCTTTTTGGTTTAGTTAAAAATAAGAAGTTAATGTATATGACTTTATTATTTTATTAATTTATTATTAGAATTATCATAATTATTAATTTATCTTATAAAATATAGTTTTGATCTTATTTACATTTATCAACTATATAATTTATTAAATTTAAAAAAAATGTTGACTATTTTCAATTCTTTTAATATATTTATAAGATCTATAACTGATTTAAAAAAAAAGAGATTTAAAAAAGAAAAAAATGTTAATGTTTAATCTTAAACATATTTTGAAAATGAATTTTGAATTTTTTTATTTAAGAAATTTTTCAACTAGAGTTTTTTGAGTTTATAATAAAAAAATAGAAAATGGTATCAAATTCTTATCTTTTTGATCAGTTTAATTTTATCTTTAATTATAATAAAGATTAATTATTAAGATTGACTTTTTTAATTAAAGTTTATCATTAATTTTAATGATATTTTGAAAACAATAATTATTTATTTGATTATTTATAATTTTTTTAAATTAGTTAAGTTATAACATAGCAGAAAGAAATTTTGTTCAAATTCTTAAATATATTTTTTAAATTAATTTCAAACTAAGAAATAATTTTTCCAGATGTTAGTAAACTGACAAAAATGGATTCAATTGATGTATTTGATTTTGAAAATGTTAATTTAAATGGGAAAGAATTTGTAGTTTTCCATATAACTTTAACATTTGATGGAATAACTCATAAAATCAAAAGAAGATATAGTGAACTATTAGAGATTCACAAAAAACTAAAAGCTCAAACCTCAATTTCACTTCCAAACTTTCCACCTAAACAAGTTCGAAATTTAAAAGTAAAAGTTTTAGAAGTAAGAAGAAAGAAGCTAGATGAATATTTAAAATCAGTTTTTGCAGATTTTCAGTTATATTCAGTTCTTCTTGATTTGTTGAAAATACCAAGATTATTTTCTGATGATAATATTAGTCTAGAGTATAGTGAAATTAATGTAAACACTTTGAGCCATTGCTCTATTATTCAACCTAATATTCAAATATTTCATCAAACTGAAATAAATAGTAAAAATTCAGTTATAAAAGGAGTTCTAACAGCTTTATATCAACCTCATCAATTTTGAACTTGCTTAAAACCAAAGTTTAAATTTTGTTATATTTTTTTATGTTTAAAATGATTTGTTGCTAAATTTCTTCAAAAAGCTGTTTTGTTTTCATTCTGTGATTTTTGCTGGTACTATTTCTTTAAATTAGTTGGTACTTTTTGCCTTATGTTACTTTTTAGTTGAGGCCAATTTATATTTGAAAAATTTTGTGATTGTTTTAACTGCCTTTTTATAAATCAAGTTCTGTAAAATATTTATTGCAATTTTTCAAAACATTTTAAACTAAATGATAATCTATTTACATAATTTGTTGAATTTTTAAATCAAGTTTTTCATAAGAGTTCTGTTTTTGTATTGTATATTTTAACAAGTTTAATGATTTGTAATAAAGATTTTGTCTAAAATATTTTGTAAATTTTTCTGTAAACAATTTTGCAATCAAATATTAAGTGCCACTTTTATCTTGAAAACATTTTAGATCTAATCTAAAGTTAGAATGATTGCTGGTTTGTTTATTTTCAATCATAAGGGAGAAGTTTTGATCTCTCGCATCTATAGAGATGATATTGGGTAAGTTATAATTTTTTTGTGTATTTCTTATCTAGCAATGAGATAAAACCTTTCATCTATAAACAAACAATCCTGGTTTGAACCCAACACTGAACACTAGTTTGTTCAATCTAGCACCTTGATTTGTAAAAACTCTTCAACAACACCAAGTTAAAATTCCTTTGCTAAATATGGTCCTGGGAAACCATGTCTTCTACAATCACTGTCCTCTCCTTGGGTACCAGGCCAACAGCCTAAGTTGACTTTCAGCATATTTTGTTGGCTGCTATAAATTTTTCATCAGCTTCTGAAGTTTCTAATTTGATATTTATGTGAACAGTCGAAACGCTTGCGACGCTTTTCGCGTCAACGTCATCCACGCTCGACAGAATGTGCGCTCACCTGTAACCAACATCGCACGCACGAGTTTCTTTCATACAAAGCGAGGAAACATCTGGTTGTGTGCTGTAAGATCATCTCTATCACCTCAATGAAATCCTCAAAGTCTACTTGTAGGTCACCAAACAAAACGTGAATGCTGTGATGGTTTTTGAGTTCCTCACCAAGATGATTGAAGTGATGCAGAGTTACTTTGGAAAGATTAATGAAGAGAACATCAAGAACAACTTTGTGTTGATCTATGAGTTGTTAGATGGTTAGTTGAAGATTGAATATCAAACGTTGAATAATTTCATGAAATCTCAGAGGTTCTTGATTTCGGTTATCCTCAGAAGACAGACACAGGAATTTTAAAGACTTTTATAACTCAGCAAGGAATCAAAACTCAGGTCTTCACCATTTTCATCTTTTTTTCATCTTTTAAATCGTTTTATTTGCAACAGACGAAAGAAGAGACTACTCAGATCACATCACAGGTCACTGGACAGATTGGTTGGCGAAGAGAGGGGATCAAATATCGAAGAAATGAATTGTTTCTGGATATTTTGGAAAGTGTCAATTTGTTGATGTCTCCTCAAGGTCTCTCATCTTTTGATCTTCATCTACTCTAAATTGTCATCTTCTGATCTTAATCTTCGTTTCCTCACTCTATTCATTCTCATTTAATCTTTTGTTGTTATCTGATCTTTATCTAATCATGATCTTCCCTTTAACATCATCTCAACACCAAATCTTCATCACCTGATCTTCATCAACAGGACAAGTCTTAAGTGCGCATGTAGCTGGTCGTGTTGTGATGAAAAGTTATCTCAGTGGAATGCCCGAATGTAAATTCGGAATGAATGACAAACTAGTACTTGAAAAGAACACTAAGGGCTCTGATGACGCCACTAAGAGGTATTGATGACGTTATCACGACGCTGTCATCTCGATTCGCTTACTTACAGCGCGGGTAAACCTTCAATTGCCATTGATGATTGTACTTTTCATCAGTGTGTGAAGCTGAGTAAGTTTGAATCGGAACGAAGCATCAGTTTTATTCCTGCTGATGGAGAATTTGAACTGATGAGGTTTGAATCTTCTTTCTAATCTTCTTGTTGATATCTTCTTGTAATTTTTTGACTTTTATTTTCTGATAATAAATCTTTTTTTCATATTTTTCTCAACTTAATCTTGATGGTTCATTTTTCTTATCATTTATCTTCTTCTAATCTTGATTCTCTAATCTTGATTTTCTTTTTCCTGACTCTGATCCTTGTTATGATCTTAGCTTCTATCAAAATAAAATTGATATTTCACCTCATCTTCCTCATCTTCTTCTTTTTCGACTTTTTTCTTTTATCTCCTTTTGTTCTAAATTTATCTTAATCTAATCCTCATCTTTATCTACTTTTAATCTTCTTCTTTGTGACATCCGCAGATATAGAACCACAAAGGACATCTCTTTACCTTTTCGTGTTATTCCTTTAGTTCGAGATATCGCTCGCACTAAGATGGAAGTGAAAGTAATCAATGACGTCACATCCGCTATTGACAACCAACAATTCGATTAATTGCAGGTTGTTCTAAAGTCCAATTTCAAGCCGACTCTATTGGCTCAGAAGATTGAGGTCCGGATTCCGACTCCTCTTAATACTTCTGGAGTTCAAGTGATTTGTATGAAAGGAAAAGCGAAATATAAGTCGAGCGAAAATGCGATTGTTTGGAAGTGAGTCATCATTTCCTGATCTTCATCTTTTGTTCCTCATTCTCTGATCTTCATCTTTTGTTCCTCATTCTCTGATCTTCATCTTTTGTTCTTTATTTTCTCATCTTCATCTTTTGTTCCTCATTCTCTGATCTTCATC
Source organism: Pegea sp. RAD2-039 (assembly GCA_034620365.1). Lineage (NCBI taxonomy): Eukaryota > Metazoa > Chordata > Thaliacea > Salpida > Salpidae > Pegea > Pegea sp. RAD2-039. The sequence goes on along the minus strand of JAQGEQ010000186.1, from coordinate 1,466,074 downwards.
TCTTGTTTCTCATTCTCTGATCTTCATCTCTTGTTCCTCATTCTCTGATCTTCATCCTTTGTTCTCTGTCTAATCTTAGGATGAAGAGGATGGCAGGAATGAAGGAATCCCAAATAAGCGCTGAAATTGAGCTTCTTCCTACAGCAGATAAGAAGAAATGGTCAAGACCTCCAATTTCAATGAATTTCGAGGTAGAAAAGATGAAATTCGAAATTTAATTTTAAACCAAACCGATTTTTTCAGGTTCCATTCGCACCTTCAGGTCTAAAAGTTCGCTATTTAAAAGTTTTCGAACCAAAACTCAACTATAATGATCATGACGTCGTAAAGTGGGTTAGATATATTGGTAAAAGTGGCTTGTACGAAACTAGATGTTGAGGGACTTCCCCTGTTCTGATAATCGCTTGGTCTTCTTCTCATCTTCATTTTACATATCAACATGTTATAGTACCAACATTTCCATTTCTTTCTATAATTTCATTTGTAAATAAAATTTAATCGAAACTTTTTCGAATCGTCGTACGTTGAAATTTTTCAGAAAAAAGATTTAATTTCTCTAAATTTGAAAATATAAATAAAAATTGTGAAATAGGTGGGAGTTAATAAAGTAAGTTGATGCAATCGACAAATCGTAGATATAAGTTTATAAAAATGAAAAATTTGAAAATTTCTCAAATTACAAAATGATTATTTCAATCGCCAATAAAATTAAAACTGAAAAAGAATTCCAAATTTCGGTTTATTAGAAAAAATTAAGTAAAAATATTCGAACCAACTGTTTGTGGTCCTCTTGAAGTGGAGTGGCACGTGAAGTACTAGTATCGAAGTAAAACCAGGCCAGTCCTCTGCACCTTCGACCACCAAAGGCTGACTTGTAAACAAGGTGTTGTTTGCTCGGGGAGTTTTCACAGATGAAGGTACTTAATCGTCGCCTGACTCGGATTCGTTCCAAGGTGGACACACATTTGCGACAAGGAAAAGTTCATAAGAAGCCCGGGTAGAGGGGCCTTGTGAGTGTGGCTAACGACAACGTTTCTAGAAGACACAAAACTCCGAATTTAAAGCAATAGTTGGAGCTTTATAGGTAGTTTGTCACTGAACTCAGTGTCATTCTGGCAGCTCGTACGACGTCAGCCGGGCGTGGCTGCATCAGTCCTTCTATTCCACTGCATAACCTTGTTGGCGCAGAGAGTGAAACCATTCTGCATGGGCAGCAACTGGGTCGTCACAATTTCTGCCCTGGCTCACATGCATGGCCGTTCTCGGCCGAAGCAGGCAACTTTTTCTTCCTTTTCATGCCTTAAATTAGATCGAACCGGGTTTGCTTGCTTCATTTCAAAAACTCTAAACGCGAAGTCTTTTGAATCTTGTATACAATCAGATGATAGCTGACTAATCACATGGCAATTTTATATTGAGAAAGTTAAATAATCCAAATTGTTGACAAATTGAATAATTTCAATCTTTAACAGGAAGTTATTCTAGAAGTTAGTAATAAATGGAAATACAGATTCTATTTCAATGAAAATTCAAATTCTGTGAAATTTTTTAAAATTTTTAACTTGATTAATAATTTATACGAAAATATTGAGAGAACTTTATAAGTTACATCATTTAAAATTGTACATCTCTGAACGTATTAATTTTGGAAACAAATTCTTTCTTTAAACTTTTTTCTTTAATCGGGTTTCTTTCAAAATTTATGTGAAAGCGAAAAATATTCTTTTAAATTTATTGAACTGAGTGTTATCTCAAAGTTGTTTTGAAGCATCAAAAGAGCTTTGAGATCAGGCGTATGAGCCGGTTGACCTAACTTCTAAGTGTACAGTTTTAATAACAACTTTTGTTTTAAAAAAATAGTTAGTTTTATCTTTTTTATTTATGATATAATTTTTCAGATAAAAGTTTTGAGTTTACTGAGTTAAAATTGATTTTTGATAATCTATTCTAGTAAAATTGTTTAAACGAGTTGTTTAACTTCACTTAATTAAAAGTATTTAATCTACCGTGAAACACGTTAGCTCAAAATTTAACCTAAAATTAATAGTCATTGGCATTTGACAGAAAAAGTTCAACAAGATGCAAATTGAGTTTTAACCAAATATGAACAATCTGAAACATAAGATTTATGACATTATCAGATCAACTTAAAATTTCCTTTTATAAGATAAAAAAATTTCTAGCTGCAGAACAGTTTAAAAAAATGAAAAATTTATTTTTATTTTTTCGATGATTTTGTCCGAATAGCCATAATGAACAAGCTGTCTATGAAACTCTAAAAATTCACTTCAAGCTTTGTTTCAAGACTAAAATGTTTCTTTAAAAAATTCAAATATTAAAATATATAAAAGATTTGATTTTGAAAGCTTTTGATGTATTTACAAATTTTTCTATTTATAAGTAATTAAAGATTCTGATTTCAAGTAATATGTAGTGATAATATAATAATGTGTTGTTGAATAATAGCTTACTTTTAAAAATTCTTAATAATGTCAGTTTTCAAATAAAAAAAGAAAATATTTACACAAAGATAAAATTTTGGTTTCATTTGTTCATAAACAAGTTTAATTGGTTCTTATTTAGATAAAAAGATATTTCATTCATAAAAAAAAGTTTGATTAAAAGCAGCTTCTTTTTCAACTTGTAATCAAAGAACTTATTGCATTGCTGCACAAGGTCAAGTAACTCACCCGTAATTATGTAAAATTGTGAAATGTAGTGTACGTTTGACGTATTTCTACATTACTTCTGAAAAAAACTTGTTTGATCTAACTAAATGAAAAATCAATTATCCTAGCGTCTATTTTTTTGTATTTTTTCAAATAAAAGGCTTTTCTGAAATTGTTTTATATGAATAATTCACATTTTAATTCTATAACTATTTATTTTCTATAAAAGAAAATTAGTTTGTTCAAACTAAGCTTTTAGAGAAATTTGTTTAGATTTTTTATTCAGCTTAAATATTTCAGTTTACTTTCAGAAAATATTGATTTTTTATCATTTCAACCACTAAGATATAACAAAAAACTTTAAAAATCGTTTATAACTATAATCTATTCCTTACTCTTAAAATGACTCTTTTTAAACTTACCTTTTAAACAAATTTAACAAAACTATTTAAAACATTTTTAAAATTTGTTTTTAATTTTAGGTATTTTGTTATATTTAAACAATTACTTAATTTTTGCTTTAAAAAATAACTTGAACATTTTTGTTTTCTTTGATAATAAAACAACTATACAATTAAACAGTAATATTCCTGAATAACGAACTTTAAATATTTTGTAAATTAGTTTTTATTTTAATTAAAGTTTTAAGCTTTAGGTATAAACATGTGAAAATTTTTAGACTTAAACTTTACCTTGAGCTTAATTGTTCAAGATTATGTTTATTTATAAATAAAACAAACAGAGTAATTGTTATTGTTTATTTCTTTTTACAGTGTTTAGTTTTAAGAGAGATTTTTTAAATTAGCAAATCTTTTATTTTTTGAATTTTTTTATAACTATTTGTTTTTAAGTATATTTTTTGAAAACTTTTTAAACTATTATTTTCACAATGTTTTCAAAAGCTTTTATTTATTCCCTTTTTATTTACCAAACATTAAATTAGTGTTTTCTTCAAAACTAATCTTTTGAAATGTTTTAAAATAATTATTTTGTTTTTTTTTCAAGTTCAAAGTTATTCCAAAGTTTATTATTGTTAAAAATCCTTTATTTTCATTTTAAAGAAAGAATTTTTAACTTTTATTCAAATATATGAATTATATAAAAATAAATATAAAATATTTTGTTTTTAAAAACATTTTTTTAAAGTTAATATTTATTTATTAAACTTAAATATCTGAAATTCAATTCTTCCAAATAATTTTTCAACAATTCTTTTTCAGCTTATTTTTAAAATTTTATTTTTTAAATTCAAATTCCTGGATGTGAAATTTATCTCTGAGTCTTTTCATCTTCATCTTGAAGGTTAAAAATCATTTAAACCCGAAATTGGTCATTTATATTTTCACCTTTAGCTGAAATGGGTAACAATAATTGTAGAATATGTGTCCAAGCTAGTTCCCCAATACAATGTAAATCCGGAAAAGACCGAAACACGTACAGTCATGTTCCAGAAATTAGTTCAAGACCTGAGACGTCACAGTACACACCCTCAACAGCAATCTTGACGCCTTCTAATCTCCAGCATATAAGCGATAGAGAACGAATCGAAAGTTAAAACAAATTTTTTATCTTTTGTTCCAAAACCTGAATTTTTTTTTCTAGATGAAACTTTAACTCCTTCTGATCATGCCAAAGTACAAAGTATCTTTATTCAGAAATGTCACACTGAAGGTTAAGGATTTTATGCAAATTACTTCTATTAATTATAAGTATTTTTCAGATTTAGAAAGGAGAAAGTCGGGTGCTTTGAATGTTAGTTTCTGAATTTTGTTTCTCCATTAAATATTTGTTATTTAAATAATCTGATCTTCATCTCCTAACTCTCATCTTTTGATCTTCATCTTCTGATCTTCATCTTCTGATCTTCATCTTTTGATCCATCTTATTTTGATCTTTATCTTACAATCTTTATCTTTTGTTTTTAATGATTTAATCTTCTGATCTAACCAACTACATTTTAAACTTGTGATCTTCCTGATCTGATCTTCATCACCTGATCTTTCTCTTTCAGGTATCTCCATCTTCAGTGTCTCGCAAACGCAGGAGTTCTTGTTCCACAGTTTACATTGACGATAGCACAGTTAGTCAGCCTAATATCAAAGCTTCTATTAAATGGTTGAAAATTTAAACTTTTTAGTTTTCACTTTTTAAACTTTTTGCTTTTTAGTGTCGCTTTTGCAGTTTATTATCATATCAGGCATCCAAACGAAAAAGAGAAGTTAACTCCTGAGATATTTGATGAAAAGTCTCACCCGCTAACAGTTAGTTGAAATTTTCAAATAGTTCAGCTGTGCAGGAAATTGAATAATCTCACTACTTAGCAACCAATCAACTGTCAATTAACATTCCATTTTCTACAGAAGGAGAAGGTGCCAGCTGACTACGACTGTTTGGTACCAGACCACCGGCAGATTTATCGTTTTATCAGAACTCTCTTTAATGCAGCTCAACTAACAGCTGAATGTTCGATTGTAACTTTGGTTTGTTCAACTTTTCAATATTTTGATGAAATTTTGATTTTTTTTTCATTTTAGATTTATGTTGAAAGACTTTTGAGTTATGCTGAAATTTTGATTTGTTCTGCGAATTGGAAAAGAATTCTTCTGGGTACTTCACCTCATCCGCATCTAATCCTCATCTTCTGATCTTCATCTTCTGTTTCTCATTCCTATTCTTTATTCCTTAATATTCATCAATTGATCCTCATCTTATAATCTTCATCTTATGATCTTTATCCTTTGAACCTTACCTTTTGATCTTCATATTTTGATCTTTATCTTTTATTCTTTATCATCTGATCCTCATCCGCTGATCCTCATCTCCTGATCTTCATCTTTTGATCCTACTATCTTTTAGGAGCAATCTTGTTAGCTTCAAAGGTTTGGGACGACCAAGCAGTGTGGAATGTTGACTATTGCCAAATTCTTCAAGATGTTAGCGTGGAAAGCATGTATGTGTGTGTCTTTGCGAAAACATCTCAATTAAATCAATCATTTAACTCCAGGAATGAGATGGAAAGGAAGTTTTTGGAGTACATCAACTTCAACATCAATGTACCTAGCAGTGTTTACGCTAAATACTATTTCGACTTAAGAACTTTAGCTGAAAATCAAAACTTACTTTTTCCAAATGAACTTCTCGACAAAGAGAGAGCTCTAAAACTCGAGGTTGAGATTTATTTCATTTATTTTTTTATTTTTTGACTTTTAATATATTTAGGCGACGTCATCTGTCTGTGAAATGAAGTTTAAAGATTCTGGAAGTAGCCTTATTCCTAGATCTATGAGTACAGACCATTTGATTGGCCACCTCAGCACTACAAGCATAGTATTATCTTAGCGCTTCAACTTTTTTATCGCAGCACTTTATTTTAGACAAATTAAAATCATTAAATATTCGTTTTTTGCTTAAATGTAGAATTTCTTTTAAAAGTTTTTTGAAATCTTTCAACTTTTTTTACAAATTGCATTTTGTGCAATTTACATTTTTCAATTCCTGATAAGCTTACTCGTTGCTTCAAACATTTTTTTTGTTTATTTATAAAATAAATTATCCATTTTAAAACTCTAATCAATAAATTTAAAAAAAGTGTTTATTTGAAGTTGAAGTTGTTTTTTTTTATCAGAAATTTAGTTAAAAACCATTTTAAAAGCTAAAATCAAAAACAATCAATTATTAAACACTCTAAAACTTTTGTTTCAATTTCTTTTTTAGATTATTGATAAAATGAAAGAAGACAAAAAAATTTGCTGAAATTTTTGAACTTTGTATTTTTTAGTCAGCATAAAGCTCTTAAATGTGTTTTGTAAACAAGAAGATAAATTGAAGAAACTTAGTTATTTGTTGACCTTTAGAAACAGACAGAAAAAAGAATTTCAAATATAAAAAAAGTCATTCGAAACAAAATGATTAAAAATGTTTTTTTGTTTTTAGCAAAAAATCGATTTGTAAAAAAAATCCAAAAAATTTTCAGCCAATAAGAAAAGAGAGATTTGTACAAACAAAGAAATTTACATAATTTCTTCTACATTCGATATTCGGAATAGATCACTAACAGTGAGGTAACCATGAGATTTAATACTTCTCGCGTCGCTACTTCCATTTCTCGAATTCTCATTAGCTGCGGAAACATGTAAAATTATTCACAAATTCCTTATTTCAACATTGAAACCAACAATTTGATGAAATTTCAGCATTTTTTGACAGATTTTTGTCGTTATCACTTGTCAAGGAGTCTTGGGCATGCTCTCGAAGGACTGTGAGCTTTTTAGGGTTCCTTCTTCTTTCTTGAAGAGCTTTTCGGACTTTAAGATGTCTTTGAGCCAACACCTTGCTGTCCATTTGTAAAATGTTTTTATAAAAATGCTGGTTGTGTTTCTGCTTCATTATACGTTGGTGCTGAAAATAGAATCAGAAGTTTAAATGTCAGAGATGAAATTGATTTGAAATTAAAAGTTCATCAGAAATTAATTAGAAAAGTTGTTAAGATGTAAGTTGCCACAAAAACTTTCAAGATTTCTTAAAACTTTTCAACAAAATATCAACTTTGATAGAAAAGTTGACCAACCTGTAAGTTTGTTAACTTCAAAGGTTTTTCTGTTTGGTTGAAATGATTCAAATGACTTGTTTGTTGGTCACCATGATGAGAAACCTGTACAGAAGTCATTAATAGAAATCAAATGAACAAACTGAAACTAACTTGAATTGATGAACAAGTTGATTTGCAACAAGAAGACAAGTTTTGAGATTTTGTTAAATTTGTTTTTTGTTTTTGTTGGTTTTTGTCACTTGTAGTAAATTCGTCAATATTTGAGTTTGTAGAAATTACAGTTTGTGAATTGCTTGTTAGTTTGTTGCTCGTTTGTTTATTGTGAGGTTTGTTGTCAGATTCCAAATTTGTTTCTTCATTTTGAGAATTCTCAGAATCTGAAAATAGAAATTGATCTTAGTTTGATCTTCATCTTATCTTTCTCCCTTTAAATTTGAACTTAATCTTCAGATGATCTTCTTTCAGTTGCATCTCACCTTGCTCAGAAGCATCTTTTTTGGAGAAAAATATCTTCCAAGTGTCCCTGAATTTATTCTTCACTTCATTTTGGAGGTAGATGAATCGGAAGATGAAGATGAATGAAGTTGAAAGACACGAGAGTCCAAAAAAGACCTCAAATATGCTCCTGCTTCGATTTGACGCAATCTTCCAACAAAAAGGAGTCTGTAAAAGATTAGTTAGAGATGAGGATCAAGATCAGATGTTAAGAACCTGATTAGGGGTCGAAGAGTCTCCTGGATACGATGACGTCACAGAGAGAGCAGCGAAGAGCCATAAAATGATCAGAGATAAAAATGGAAGAGGAATTGAACAAAGGCGATCTCTGTGTACTCGAAGTCCCTGAAGATATGAACAGATTCAGAAGATGAAGATCAACTGATGAAGATCAGAAGATCTACTTACAAATTTTGGAGGATCATTTCGTCTTTGATGAATACAAGATGAATTTTCATCAATTTGATTAAAACCAAATCTCAAAGGAACATCTTCACTACTTCATATAAAAAATCATCAAAACCAAATCTTTATCAAATCATCCGGGAAACTTACGCAACGGAGTTGTTTATATTTTTGTTTGTGTTAACCTCCAGACTTTTCTTGTAAGATTTTGAAATTAAATTCAAAGTTCTGATATATTTAAAAAAGGAATACACAACAATGAACATGATTGGCAGATAAAAGGCGTAGAGGCTTGTATTCCAGTTCAACCAGCAACTACAAAACACAATTGATAGATTTGTTTCAAGTTTTTTGTTTATCTAAACATCGAATTTCAGATTATTTTCAATTTCTAAATTGTTTGAAGATATAAACAAAATCTTGAAATCTTAAACAATTTTTGTTAAATTTAAGTTTTCTGTTTATTTCGTGGAATTCGTAATCAGTTTATCATCTAATTAAAAAAATGATATTTGTTTTTAAAACTATAATTAACAAATAAACAAATATTACTTCGATAAAATAAAAACAATAAATTTTTAAATGAAGAAATTTTTTAAATGTTCAATTTTTAGTATTCTACAGATTAAAATAGATCTTTTGTGAGCTCACTATCTATTCCGATGTCCCAGATAATTATCAATATTAGTAGAAGCAGTAATGCTACAAATAATTGCAGGAAGTCCACAAGCCAAAAGATAAAAACTCAAAATTGGTTTCGATTTTCGAGCTTCTAAAGATTTTTCAAAAGCGTTGACATCTGTACAGATGAGACGAACTGAAATCGCGATCCACATAAAGACGGAAAGCACCGAATAGTGGATCGCGATACCGGTTACGTAACAGAGGGTCTGAAATAAAGATGTTAGACGAAGAAGTTGAGGATTTGAAGCTTACAATTTGATTGGTTCTCCAAATACCAAAACTGAAAGCTACAACTGGAACCAGCATGTGAAGCAAGGTGCTGATTTGAATATGTTGTCTTTCTCGTGAATGTGGGACTCTTAGAAGGATCTTTGTAAGAAATATGATCTTTAGAAGAAGAGACTTACTTGATGAAGAGGATTTCTGTACTGATTATAATGAGAAGAGAGACAGCAAAAAGACAAGAAGAGACCCATACAAAGATATTGGGAACAATTTGATGTTTGTTGCCACCTGTTGCTATGTCCTGTTGAAGAGATGGCATTTAGCGAAAGAAAATCAGAAGAAGAAGATCAGAAGACATAAACTAGGATATAAAGATGGTGAGATGAATGTCAGATGATGAAGAACAGAAGATGAAGAACGGAAGATGAAGACTATATAAAGATGAGGATTAGAGAAACTAACCATGACTACTGCAAATGTTCCAGGTTTTGTACAAGTGAAAGATCTCAACAAATCTGATCTTAACCGGAGTTTGTCGAAATAACAAACATCAGATGAAGTTGGATTCCAAATAGAATCATTCCAAACCCAAATCTCAAATTTATGATCACAAGAAGCCACTAAAATATAAAAATTAAGATCAGGGTGAAGACCAAGATGAATAAAAGATTAAAAAAAGGATTAAAAAAGATGAGAAGATAAAAATAAGGATCAAGACCTTGTTTGGAAGTTGGAAAAACTGCAGCAAATGAAAGATTGATATTCTCAGATTTGTTGATCAAATTAATCGAATAAATTGAAGAGATAAGAAGAAGTTTCTGAGGACTCCAACTTGAAGTTTGAAGATTTGAACTTTGAAGAGAATTGTTGAAACTTTTTATAGTTTTAAATTCGATTTTCGAATTTGTAAAAAGATTTGGATTTCTGTAAAAAAAGTTTTCGAAAAACTACTTTTAATGCCAGCTAGCGCTTACTTGAAAATTGCAATTGAAACTGCGATTTTATGCAAATTAGTTGATTTCACTGGAAATAAAACTACTGAGGAATGCTGAATATAAAAATAGTTAAATTAACCAGCTAATTTGCATAAACTGATTCAAACCAACATTTAAAAAAGCCATTTTGGAAACTTGGCGGCAAATTTCAATCTTTTCGAAAAAATCACAAACCGAAATTTCATTTTCCGAATTGGAAACACTAATCAACGAAATATTCAAATTTTCCGATTTCTGTAAACAATTCATTTTTTTTTTTTCGAAAAAAAACGGAACTTTTGAACAAACTTGAAGAATTTTGAAATAGTTTGTATCCGGAAGTAAATTCGAAGTTTGAAAAATTATATTTTCGATTAAATCGAACGAATCTTCGGTGAGATTCGATAAAAGTTTCGAGTCATTTCTATTTAAAGGAAAAATTTGAAGAATTTGAGAAAAAAATGATAAAAACTCTGATAAAAAATTTCTCCACGATTCGTTCTGAAAAAAGGACATATGACGTCATTGTCAATTTAAAAAATGACGTCATTGATGATTTAAGAAATGACATCATCAACGATGCAGCAGATTAGGTCATAGAGACAAACTAACTTGTTCAATTGTTGAGTTTTTGAGATGAAGTAAACATTGATGATAAAATTGATGAATAATAGGAAAAATTGTGAAGTTAGTAAATTTAATTTGAGAATTTATTTGTCGAATTCCTTTCATACATTTTTCTTTATTACTTATGTTGGAAACAATTTTCTGAAAAAAAAACTTCTTAAAACAACTTGTAGGTACTTGACAATCAATAACCGCATAGCAACAAGCACTACTTAGCAACCAATAACTACATAGCAACGAGCATTACTTAGCAACCAATAACTACATAGCAACGAGTACTACTTAGCAACCAATAACTACATAGCAACGAGCATTACTTAGCAACCAATAACTACATAGCAACGAGCACTACTTAACAACCAATAACCACATAGCAACAAGCACTACTCAGCAACCAATAACCACCTAGCAACGAGCACTACTTAGCAACCAATAACCACATAGCAAAGAGTACTACTTAGCAACCAATAATCGCATAGCAACGAGTACTACTTAGCAACCAATAACCACATAGCAAAGAGTACTATTTAGCAACAAGTAATACTTAGCAACCAATAACTACATAGCAACGAGTAGTACTTAGCAACCAATAACCACCTAGCAACGAGCACTACTTAGCAACCAATAACCACATAGCAAAGAGTACTACTTAGCAACCAATAATCGCATAGCAACAAGTACTACTTAGCAACCAATAACCACATAGCAACGAGTACTACTTAGCAACCAATAACGACATAGCAACGAGTAATACTTAGCCACCAATAACCACATAGCAACGAGTACTACTTAGCAACCAATAACCATCTAGCAACGAGTACTATTTAGCAACAAGTAATACTTAGCAACCAATAACCACCTAGCAACGAGCACTACTTAGCAACCAATAACCACCTAGCAACGAGCACTACTTAGCAACCAATAACCACATAGCAAAGAGAACTACTTAGCAACCAATAACCATCTAGCAGCGAGCACTACTTAGCAACTACCTAGCAACCAGTTACTAACATGAATTTTTCTGGAGTCTTCGTCAATATATAAACATTTTTGATAATTTGCTGGTTTCCAATCTCCGTTTTCACATTTACGATTTGCAAAACAATCAGATTCCTAGAAAATCGTTGTGAAGTTATCTAAACAAAATTTTCATTTCAAAACTAACTTCACAAAATGAACAAGAAACTTGTGAAGTTAAATCAGAAACAGTCTGATGCCACTTAAAAAATCCCTTATCTGAATCTTCCTCATCAGATTCACAATATTTAGCTGAAGATTTGATAACTGATAATGTAATCTCACGTGATACAGCCGAGTAATTGGAAGTTGCCAAACATTTCCAAATTCCTGAAATATTTGTTGATAGATGAATTAATTGAGATGAAAGTTGAAACCTGAATGATTTTGAGTGATATTTGATAAATGAAAATAGTTTGAAATAATCCCAACAGAGTCAGATTCTTTGATTTCGTTTCCTATCAATTCATTGTTTAAACTCCATTGTAGCTAAAAATTAAAAAGTGAAATTTTTCGAAAATTTAAAGATCTGAGAAAAATACTTTTGAATTTTGAAGATTGATAGCTTCACATCCTAAAGTGATGGAGTCTCCTTCGAAAACAATTTGAGATTTTGATGGTGAAAGCTTAAATGGAACATCAGTCAAAATAGAATCTGCAAATAATGAAGATGTCTACCACTTGACTACAAGATACAACCACGTGACATCGAGGCACAACCACGTGACATCAAAGTATAACCACGTGACTTTTATAACTCACTACAGTTGAGCTTTCTGCTTTTTAGATCAACAATTAAATTTCGTCTTTTTTCGTTTGGGTAAAAACATTTTCCTAAAATTCGAATTTTTTTCTTCTTCTTTTTCATTAATCTTTTCCATTTAATAAAGTCTTTAATGAGACAATTACAAATGATTGGATTGTCAGAAAAATCTCTGGAAACATCAAGATGAAACAAAAAATATATTTTTATTAAAATATCTCACAAATGTTCCAAAGAAGAAAGATTTTGAAAAGAATTTTTCAACAAAACTGAGATTTGATTTGACTTCAAAAACCTGAAAAATTTTTTTTTAATTTTTTTGATTTTTTGAACTTTTTAAACTTACAATTTTTTTAATGAATTCAAACCAGTAAAAGTATTGTCAGGAATTCTGATTATTTTGTTATTTGTAAGATTCCTTCAATAAAAAAATAAAAATAAAACCCGAAATTATAAATTTATTTTTTCAAACTTACAGTTGAAGTAAATTTGTAAAAGATGAAAAAGAATTATTTTCTAATCTTCCAATGTTATTAAAAGAAAGGTCCCTGAAAAAGATTACTTTGAAATAAATCATCTTCAACTTTATCATTCAAAGTTTAAAATGATTAAATATTTTTAATAAAAGCAATTTTTTAGAAATCAAAATTGTTTACAAAAAGAATTTCAATAAAAACTAACAATTTTTTAATTCTTTCTAAAACGCTTTTATTTCTTCCAAAGGTATTTTCATCAATAAAACCTATTTGATTGTATGAAAGATTTCTAAACAAAAACAGTTTATAAACAATTGAAGCTATTTTGACACCAGACAAACATTTCAAAAAACCCATTTGGAAACTTGTTTTGACGAAATATTTCCCTCCAGAATTTTTCTCTTTTGCAAGACACTTCTGGAAAAGTAGATTTTGATGAAGATTTTTTTCCATCAAGCTGAAGAAAATAAAATCTATGAAAATGCACCAAATAGAATCTCAACTGACATGATTCATGTTTGATTGGTGAAAAAGATTACAAACTTCAATCCCATTAAATTGAAAAAAAGTTTCAACAAAATTTGAATGAAAAATGAAAAGACATATTACAAAATATTTAAACATTTTGTCAATTCCTAAAAAACTCTGTTTTTTTAAAGAATTTGAATTAAATTTGATCATTTTGATAGAAAATGGAAATTAAGGATTTTTATAAATTTCAAAAATTTCAGTTAATTTCTTCTATCTAAAAGTTGTTTAGAAAGTTAATTGCAGAATTGAGTTCGCCATATTAACTCTGCTGTAGCTTGGATATTTACGACAAAATTGACTGAATCACAAAATGGTTAGAAATAAGTTTAATTTAAAGTTTTTCAAGTATAGAGATTGTAATTATTGTATGAGTTTATCATTATTTAATTTCCTTGACTCTTTTTTTATTATTTCGATAAAACTTTAAACTTCACCATGCTGATTACATAATGGAGTCAAAAATTCTGAAAAATATTCTTTTAAAAAAAGATAATATGAAAATTTAGTTTTTATGTTTTAAAACAAAACACAAAAAATTAGATACAGTTTTTACTATGATAAAAAATACAAAAAGAAAATATATTAAGATTTATCCATTTTTTCTCAGTAATTTTCAGTTTAGTAGCAGAGATGTTAGTTTCATATTTGTATATCTTTAAAGAAGTAAACAATTATAGAATATTTTCTATAAGCAATCTGTAGCTCCAAAATAGTCTGGATGTATTATTGTGAAAATGTGGAACATTTAAAAAATACTTTTAGGCATTATTATTATATTTTTCACGGTAAGGTTTCTTTACATCTTCTTAAAGTTATTTTAGTCATCATAGATTGTAAAAATTGGTACTAAATTCTTAAAATAAACATAAATAGATTTATATAAATTAATTCAACTTTCTCCATCATACTTAAATCATAAATTTAGAAAAATTACAACTAACTTGTTTTTTTATATATATATTTTATTTTTTCATTAATCAAGTTAGTAATTTTTTTTTAGCATTTGCAAACTAATGAAAAATATCAAATAAATTTTTATAAACTTTTTATCATTTTAAGCTCATGATAGATTATTACAATTAACAAGATAATTGTTCAGGGTTCCTTTGTTAACATTTCCTTTTAATAAAACTTTTAAGTTTGAAAGTTTAAATATTTCTTTTTTATTTATTATCAATTTTTATGAAAATTGGTTGGGAAGAGGATTAGTTGAGACTTTATAGTATCATGATTTTTAAAATCTCTTTAACCCTAAAATAAACTTTAAGAAACAAACAAAAGCTAAAGTTAAACTGATTCTTAACAAAATTTGTTGAGAAAAGTTACTTAAAAACATTAAGTAAAGATGTTAAGCTAACTTAACTAATCTAACTACTCAAAAAAAAAACTTATTCATAAACCATCTATGGTTGAAAAAACCATACGTTGAAAAACCTTTCAAATTTTTTTGAAGAAATAGTTTAATCGAAATAACACTTTGAATTGTCTCCAACTATAGTATGAGAACAAGAAAACTTGTATAACGAATAAATCTTGTACTTGGATTTGAAAGTATCGATGCTCATATACTCTAGAAACTACCCTAATGAATTTTGTAAAACATTTATAAAAGTTAGAACTCCAATCTATTAGCAAATTAATTTAAGAAATTTTAAGAAGCAAAAAATAATGCTCTAAAACTGTTGGTT
Organism: Pegea sp. RAD2-039; assembly: GCA_034620365.1. Lineage (NCBI taxonomy): Eukaryota > Metazoa > Chordata > Thaliacea > Salpida > Salpidae > Pegea > Pegea sp. RAD2-039. The sequence goes on along the minus strand of JAQGEQ010000186.1, from coordinate 1,450,971 downwards.
TGATATCAACTATGAAGTCAGAAGATTAAACCTTATAGTAAAAAAAAACTTTTTACTGTGAATAATAAGAACATTACTAGATGACAATTTAAAAGTTTAATTAAACTTTATAATAAATAGCAATTTAAAAAGGTTTCTACAATAATCAAAACAATCATTATTTAAATATTTTTCTAGATCTTAGAATAAAATAAAATTTCGTGAAAATTTCACTGTGTTAAACTATCATTTTTTTTTCTCATTTTATTTGTTATGTAAAAAATATAAATTTTGAATGATATACAATCAATTAATTAGACAAAATAGTTTTCAAAATAATAGAAAGCATTTCATGCAGCGCCACCTAGCTGATAAGTAATGCTACGTAGCATTAGCTTATTTGTTGTAATCATCACTTTTCTGAACATTTTTATTTATTTTTCATTTTTTGTTTTAGTCTAAAAATTTTGTGTTTTTATGTTTAGTAAAATTTTTATGTTTACAAAATTTTAATTTTTAAGAAAGTATTTTTAAATTAGATCATAATTACTGTATAGTAAGTAATTATAAATAAAACATTTTTCTATATATCTAGCAGTTACATTTTTAATTCAATTTAAGATTTACTTTTTGTAAAATATAAAATTTTTATTTAATTTCTTTTTGTTTATGTAAATTTATATCTTGTTAATTTCTTAAGATAGAATCATTAATAGATTTAGTTTATTTTCTAAAAATATACCAATTGTTTATTTTTTATTAGATTTAAAAGTTTTTTCAAATTGATAATTTATTTATATAATCTTTCACTTTTACAGAAATTGTTCATAACTTTTTATATTTTTATTTAATTAAAATTTTTTCTTTATTTTTAGTCCTCTTTTTTATCACTACATTTGTATCTTCATTTTGAAGAAGATTTTGATGAATAAATTTGAATAAAATGAATATTAAAACTTTATTTGTATTTTTACTTTTCTTTATATCTGTGTTAGCTGGGTAAGTTTTTCAATTTTTGTATCAAAACATGTTTTGAATTTAATTCTTTTTAATTTATTCATTTTCGACTATTCGGTTTAAAAATTAGATTTAAATTGTTTAAATTGATAATTGCTTATAATATTTCTGTTTTCTAATATTTAAGTTTGTTGTAAAAAAGTTTTGATTATTTAAAAGATAATTCTGATCATTTATTGATTGTAGTTAAATTATTATGAAATTTTTAAATTGATAATTTAGTTTTAAATCCAGTTTTTAATATCACTTTCCTTTTTCAGGAGAGATTTCTACAAAATTCTTCAAGTGGAAAAAAATGCTTCAAAAAAACAAATTAAATCAGCTTATAGAAAACTGGCAAAGATAATGCACCCAGATAAGAACCCAAATGATGAATCAGCAACTGAAAAGTTTCAGGAACTTGCTCTCGCTTATGAGGTAAAATCAAATGTTTGAATTTTAAAATCAATAATTTCTGATGTTTAAAGGTTTTATCAGATGATGACAAAAGAAAAAAATATGATAAGTTTGGGGAAGAAGGTCTGAAAGATGAAATGCAAGGAGGCGGAGGAGACCATTTCTCAAGGTTCACTTTTTCATCAAATTTCTTGTTTGTTTTTTAAATTATTTTTCAGTTTTTTTGGTGATCTTTTTGATTTTGGTTTTGGAGGTTCACAACAACAAAGAGGTCATCATGAAACTCCTAAAGGAGACACAATAACAATTCCACTGGAAGTTACATTAGAAGATATTTACAGCGGCAATTTCATTGAAGTAAAATTTGAAAGATGAAGATTCATTTTCTAAGATTTTATTTTGTTCAGATTGTTCGATACAAACCAGTCGCCAAACCAACCAGTGGCACCCGGGAATGTAATTGTCGAAATGAAATGAAAACCACTCAGACTGGTCCAGGCCGATTTCAAATGGTCAACCAAAGAGTTTGTGACCAATGTCCAAATGTTAAGTTAGTCATAGAAATACTTAAAAATTAAAACTTCTAATTTTCGACTCATGGGTCTGAGAGCTTGGTTTAGAAAGTTTAATTACTTTTCCAAATATCCCAGATTCGATTTGTAATTAGTAATTGTGGGTAAAGATCTGGTAATCAATCTAAGGGTACAAAATTCGTTTTGAGTTTGGAGGTAAATTTATTTGAAATCTTTTATTCAGATTCGTAAATGAGGAAAAAGTTTTGGAACTAGAAATTGAGCCAGGGATGGAAGAGGGCGCCATCTATCCTTTTGTGGGCGAAGGTGACCCGAATGTTGATGGTGATCCTGGTGACCTTAATTTCAAGATTAAAGTCTTAAAGTAAATATCTTCATATCTCACGGCAAATCACATTCATATTCTAATCTCCTCATTTAGGCATTCGGTGTTTGAACGCAAATTTATGGATCTTTACACCAATGTGACAATCTCATTAAATGATGCTTTAACTGGATTTGTCACTGAAATCAAACATCTTGATAATCACAAAGTGAGTCTTAAAGATGATGAGTTTAGTGGATCAAAAACTCAAAATATTTCAGGTAAAAATTGAGCGCAAGCAAGTCACGTGGCCTGGAGCTAGAATCAAGAAGAAAGGAGAAGGATTACCATCAAATGAAAACTATAATTTAAGAGGAGATTTATACATCACTTTTGATGTCGATTTTCCACGTGGCTCGTTAACAGATGAACAGAAGACAGGTGCTGATGAGCTGAACTGAATTTCATCTTTTAACTCATTTTCTCTTCACAGAAATCCAACAGATTTTCAGTTCCAAATCAAAACCTCCGAAAGTTTATAATGGTCTTCAAGGTTATTGAATTCAATTTGTAACCTGATGCTGAAACTAAAGTTTGTTTTTTATTTGATTATATGAATTGGAATTTCTTGTACTGCTGGCTCGTTGTTGAAGAAATTGTTAGGATTTTATCTTATAGTCAATTTTCAGTTTCAAATCTTATTTTATTTCTGCAATTATTTTTACAACTATTTATTTAGTTAAATAAATACTTGATTAAAAATAAATATCAATTATTAAAAGTTGCTGAGATTATACTTTATAAAAGTTTCCTTTTTTTATTTGAACATTTGATAGTTTCAGAATTCATCAACATTTTGTGGATTATTTACAATTTCCTGTCTAATCTGTTAAACTAAAGTTTTAATAATCTCTGAAAAACCATTTTTGATTATTTGCAGTTATTCAAATCATTAAATAAATTTTTATTAGAAATTAAAAGTACTTCCACTCAAATTATCTATTTAATAAAAATTAAATATAATTGATAGAATGATCGATAAAATATTTTAATTTTCGTCAATTTTAAAATGTCAGAAAAATTATAAAAAATGATAATATCAAAGTTTAAATCTTTTATGTTTCAAGGAGCAGAAATAGAAAATCTCAGATTTACAAATAATAAACATCAGACCTGAACTTATCATTCATTTCTGGTTTGATTACGAGATTTAGTGAATCAAATCAGAAACTATTTTTGACAATTAAAAACTTAAAATAAAACTTCTAAGGAAATTAAATTTATACCAATTAAAAGATAAAATGTCTTTAGAGATATCAAACAATCTGCAAGTTAGTTGATATTTAGAAAAAGAATATAGAAAGATACCAAAGCATATAGACAAAAAATTTTCCATAAAATTAAAAGTGATTATGAAATTTTAAACTTTTTCTAAGGTCGTTAGTGAGATAAACCTGAATGTGATTTTCAATCAATAAATTTTACTATAATTTGAAATTAAACAAATTTACGAGTCTATAATTGAAAAAAGTATTTATCGAATTTGCTTTATTTCTTGCGACATTAAAAGAACATACTGTAACGATTTGGACTCGTGAAGTCACAAAAACATGATGACAACGCAACGGAAAGAGATAACGTCACCACAGCTAAATTTCTACGATATTTGATTAATTTTATAATAACAGTTTCAAAAGCTTCAAATTGATAGAAAAATCACTACACAAAACTGACTGATAACAATAAAGCGTTTTTAGTGTTTAAAAAAAGCGTTTAAATTATCATCTGATAATAACAAAGATTTCTTAAATAATAATAATATAATATATAAATTATTTCTTAAATCCTCTTCTCTATAAGATCTTGTATAAATTGATGTGAATTCTGATGACTTTTTTTATTTGAATCATGTAAATAAGTGAAAATCTCTGCTAAAAGCTGATTCGTAAATCTTCATAAGCAGAAAAAGTCGAACATTTTTGCAGATAGATTAAGATTTAGAAAACTATGATGTTATATATAAGTTTATAAAACAGGAAATTAAAATATATGAAGTAGCATACCACCGACAAGTATTAAACACAAAAAAATGATGTATAGGATATATGGTAAACTTTTATATTGGTAAAAGAGATAAGAATTTAGTTAAAAGATCAAAAGATGAAGCAATAATGAATTGTATTATGAGAAAGAAAATCTGATAAAAAAATCATGAGCTTCAAATAAATTGAAACAGGAAAATTCAACTTAAGAAATCTTCCGATTTCAAAATTAGCGATATAACTTCAAAAAATATTGTTTTGATAGATAAGGTAGAAATAGTTTGGTCTTCTAACTTTATACTGTAAATAAATTTAAGCAAAAAATGAATGTATGAAAATAATAAAATTACTTCTTCATATTCTTATAAAGATGATATCTAAAAAATATCTTTGAACCTTTTCAATTGATCTCTCACATTAGTACATTGATTCCTTATAAAAAATTGATGCCGAATTTTCTTAGAAACATAATAAAATAAATTTCTTAATTGCCTGATTTTTACAACTCTGAAAAAACCGATTTCAGCATAAAGAAATTGCTTCCTTGGCACTTTATGGTCTTATCACTTGTAGATTGTAAATGGAGTTTATGGTGTGTGATATATTTACATCATTAGCACCCTCTAGGCTTTGAAATGTCATTAAAACATTAAAAATACATAATAGTAATTAAAAGTGATAAGGAGTTTCTTCAACCAGCAGCACGAAATTGAAATCCGTACTCCAAGTTACAGTATCCGTCAGTTACACTTATCGTTTATAGTAACTCTGATTATAAATTATACTTACTGCAAAAACGTAGTTGAAGTAACTTAGGTAGAAATTATAACTGAATCTTTCAGCATTTCATTTGATGAACCCATAAAAGTCTGTATAAACTTTGTTCGCTTTCCATCACTAGTCTTATTTGCTAGATCAACTTACAGCTGAACTTTACTGCATGTGGAAACCCGCGCCGAATAGCTTCAACGATATTAGTATAAAGATATCAGCATGACTGAATCTTAAACTTTTGAAATTAATTTGAGTCTTCCTAATATATTTCAACTGATAAGCAACTTCTCGATAGATAGAATGTTTAGGTTACAGGGTCAATGGTCACAGCTTGATTAGAGTGTACAGAAAACCTATAAAAGCAAACAATAGTTGTAAGTTAAATAATAAGCAATGAATCAAAAGTTCGTTCAACTACGTAATTCAAAGTTTCCTTATCTACAATAATTGCCAACAAAAATAAATATAGCGGCAAACGCGATGGTTACAGAAACATCAACTGCAAAATATAAGCAGAAACCCGCTGCGTAAATATCAACATTTTTTAGTAAAGAAGACCCGCGCCGAATAGCTACAGGTCAGCAAAAAACTAATCAAGACTCATTGCGTTGCCCCAATCCACGGAAATCTTTAGTAAAAGGCGAAAGATTCATTCGTGAACTGAACTGAGGCCAGAGTATTGAAAGTTGATATCTGATTAGTATATATACTGAGTTACAAGTTTTTTATTTGTGAGTAATGATGTCACTTTTTACAGAAATAGCGAAACTACTGTTTGTCATATCTTAGTTAAAATCAAAGTAATATTTTCATAATATTTTCTTTTGTAAGTTATAATATTCACATCAATGTTTCTTTGAAAATATTTATCTTAATGTAGGATATTTAAATTAAGTTATTTCAATTTGTCATATATCAAGTCAAAAAGCACTTCATGCTTGTTGGAGCAAAATAAAAGTATTTTTATCGAAAGTTAAATCAACGCCTTGAAGTTTTATTACAATTAAGTATTTGAAATATTTTCAAATCTGTCATTTCTTCAAATTTGAGTTTAATTCTTAAGTAAAGCAACAAGTTAAACTAAAAAAATGAATTTTATTTTAATTAATATGTATAATCAAAAATTTGCTTTAATTATTTGAAATAAATTTAGATTAAAACATTTCTGAATAAAATAAATATTTTTTGTCTGATATCACTTTTGGTTTTAAAGGTAATCAAAAAATGTTGCTAAAAAATTTAAATTTCTTAAAAATTTAATAGAAATTTATAAACACTTTTTCAAATATTTATATATAATAAATAAATCAGTTTTTCTAAAACTATTCTATTACAAATTAGATGATAATTTGTTGTTGTTTATTTATGTACAAATTCAAGTTAATCTAGTTTGACTTTTTTAGTCAAGAATGTTTTTAACTTTAGCAACTTTAATAAAAAAGTAAATTTCGTTTAAACATTTCTTGGAAGGATCTATTTTTTTATGATCAGAAAACCGTGAACACTAATTCACCTCAAGAACAGTTTTTTTCACAATTTAAGTAAATGTTACAAAAAAAATGTATAAATTTCCTTTTGTAAGTAATATTTAATTGGTAACTAACATCAAGCATCAAATAAAAACGTATTTTACTAGTATATACTAGATAAAAATCTAAAACAGTTAACTCAAATATCTGTTTGTTTATTTTTATTTTATATATATAAATGCGAAGGAGGGTGCCTAAAGAGAGCACATCTCACTAACACACATTCTCAGGAGTTTTTTATGGTTTTTCTCAGGAGTTTTATATGTCTCCACCTGGGGTCGAACCCGGTACTTCCTAGCTAGATGTACCTTGTAGCTAGGTGTAGTAACCGCTTCGCCACCAAGCAGGACATTAGTCCTTTAAATAACAGTTATTCAAAAATCACTGGTTTATATTATATACAAATCTAATTACTATATAAATTTGGTATTCATTTTTTCGTAAACTTACAAAAACTGAACAAAAAACTTTAAAAATATCGTTATGAAAATCTCATCAAAAAATTCTATTATTTATTTGATTGGTTAGCAACAAGTAATCATCTCTATGAACTAGATAAATTGTAAAAAGCGACTAGCATCAATGGTAAGTGACAAAGATACACGCTGCAAGTAACATCAAGTCGGCTACAGATAACCCATATCTATAATGTAATGAAGAATGATGCATTTACGTATGCGGCAAAATATTCTACTGTTACCTAATTCAAATATACCCCATTCTCACCAACCAAATATTTGTGCCAAACAGTGAAGACTCCATATTGTGTCATTCCGTTGATATCATAAACATAAGTACTAGGACTGAAATGATTTATCAATTGAAGTGCCTTATTAGGATTTAAAGAATACAAATGTTATCTGTGTCTATAAGACGGATATAAAAAGAAATTTTCATTAAACAGTAGCAATAAGCTTGATAAAAAATATCTGTTTAAGAATTCTAAACCTTTCAAAATATTTACTAAAAAAATAACTGTATTTAATATTTACAAATATTTGATTTATTCAAAGTATGAAAACTTTATTTCTTAAAAATTTTAAGTTAGGACAAATAGAATAATTGTAAAATAGAAAATAATTCTATATGATGAATAAAAAGAATTTTGTAAAAGTATTAAATTTACAAATTTTAGATCTTATTAATTGTATAATTTTTAGAATTTCAATAGAAGTAAGACTTAAAGATCAAGTTGTAAAAGAAATTGACCTCTTATCTGGTAAAAATCTTTCCTTTTTACAGTCGTCTAAAACACAAATTTTTGATTTTTATATATATTTGAAAAATAACAAACGATAGAAAAATAAGCCACAACTCAAAATTATATGCAAAAATGATGTATAAATTCTAAAAGAATTTGAATAAATATATCTTGTAATGAAACATACATAAGAACTTCAAAATATCTTTTATTCAATTTCCAATTTTAACAATAACAAATTTCTAATGTTTTAAAAACTTTGAATTTTTGTTGCAATAATCAAAATGAATAGATAAAAAGTGACAGATTATAAAGATAAAAGTAATAATCTAAAAGAAATAGTATTTTGTATAGATAGAAATAACAATTGAAGTTTGAAGTATAATATGAGATAGAAAAGTTGTAATAAACTCTTATTTTTATGCTCGGCTTGTTTGATAATCTATTACTTGGTGCTTGTATTCACTATTTACAAATGCTCGAAAATCTCTAGTTAAACTAAATTTGTAATCCAAAAAAGTATAAAAAACTGAATAAACGTTTATAAAAAGAGTGATATCATACAACATTATTGTATAAATTTTAGGAGTTATCATAGGAAGACAAAACTCAGTAAAAATCCAACAAACTATAAAAGAAGTAAACATTATAAATGAGCTAATTGTAGAAATACGAATAGTATTTTTCAGCTTATCAGAAACTGCAGAACTTCTAGTTAGATTTTCATTAGAGACCTTTATCTGCTTAAGATGTATTTTTAACGGATATAGGAATAAGCCAAAGAGTAAAGTAAGACATATGAAGATAAGAATGTAACCCATATATGCAGCAACATGCTGTTTTCTTCTTGCAACACAACCATATTCAGTCATGGAATAATTATCTGCTAGGTAAGCTAAAACAAATGAAAATACAACCATTGTATTAAACAAAATAACTGTGAACAAACTAGTCAATTTTATTATTGGTGTGTAAAGATGCTTTAACAGTGGACTTTTATAAACAATATAGTTTCTTAGCCATACAAAATTGAAACCAAAAGAACAACAAAAACCACGTAAAGTAAACAAGGCATCGATATATATTTCACAAACTATTCCATTTTTATGATAGAATCTTCCAACAAGTAACAAACCAATCGAAGCAAAGGACTTCAATAGAACCAAATAAAGTAAGACTTTAAGAATTGCCCACAACATTTTCAGCTTCTTATCATTTCTAGTGGCCAGTTGTCGCATTTTCATCCTTTTATAGTTGTTAAATGAGATCATCAAGCAGATAACGGAAATAGAAAGGATTGGAAGAACAACTTGAGGAAGAATCCATAAATCTTTCAACACTGAGTGTTGATGATCAGTAAAACTTAAGTTACTTGATAAGTTTTGATCAGTAAATGTTCTTTCCATTCCTTACTTCAATTATAAAACTGAAAAAAAACTTTTTTGTTGTTTGTTTGAAACTATGAAATTGTTTATTACTAACTACATTAATAACTTTTATTATACATATCTATTAATAATAATCATTAATAATTCATACAGAATGCAAACGTTAAATTTATACAGGGAAATTTATTCAATCTTAGAAAAAGTGTGAATAACAATTACTTACACTAGCATTAAAGTTAGTAGAAATTATCATTAAAATAAAAACTTTGAATATTACTGTTGCTGTTAAAATAAGAACTATTTTATATAGATGAAAGTTAAGAATCTTAAACAAAACCAGTTATAAAGGAATGCATTAAAATTAAATAAATACTCATTTAAAAAAGCTAAATATCAAAACTAGACATAATGATAATATAGCCTCAGCTTATGTAAATATTTGTATAACTTAATCGAAAATATTTTTTTATCTATTGAAAGTTGAAAAAAATTTGATTGTAAATCTTAAAGAACAATTTATTAAAAATGTTTGTAAGTTGAATGGTTAAGAATGCAAATAACAAACAGTTATACATTGCTTCGTTTTTTTAGTTTATTTATTTTTAAATTAATATTGAAAAACTAATTCAAAACTTTGTTAATATAAACCAAGTACATATATGAAATAACAGAAATTCACTGCGAACAATAATTATAATTGTTATAAATATTTGGAAGTTTGCAAAAAACTTGTTGATCTAAAGTTTTTTTGAATTACGTTGCAGTTTCAACTCCTAAAATATTAGAAAATATGAAACTAGAAACTAAACTTCAACTTCAACTTGTTTACTAAAAGTTTTATCTTAAATGATCTCAAGTATATGAAATAGTAATTATAGAACTCAATTTATGATTTTTATGAAAAAGAATTCAAAAGAAGAAAATACTAAGATTAGAAATTATAATTAAAACGAAACAATTATTTTTGAAACTTATGTGATATAATCCGAATTTAGTAAAAATCTTTAATTACAGAACTAACCTCTGTAATAAAATGGCAAATAAGACCAGAAAGCGAAAAATAAAATCCTCATTGTCTGACATAAAAGTAAATTTGATCTTATTTAATATCAAAGTAAATAAAATAAATAAAAAATTTTTAAGAAAGATCATATTATCAAGTGAATAACTTTAAAATAATTTTCTTAGTCTACTGTTTCTTTCACTAAGCTTTGTTAAATGCATAAAATTGAAGAACAATAGTTGGTTTACACCAAAACAAAACTATTTTAAAGATTATATAAACATAGTAGAAGTATTTAGAAACAAGCCTTCTTCTTCTTTTTTTTGATAAATATGAAACAAATTTTTTAAAGAACTTTAAGCAATTTGTGTTTAAAGTTAATCTTTATAATTCATTTTGATTTCAATAATTTTTTGTAGAACGTCATCGAGATCAATTCTTTAAAATTAAAATTCTTTCGTTTAAGGTTTTAAAACGTTTTGCTAATACATGATTTTTTTAAATTAATCCAAGAAAACAGCTGAGGTTAGATGTCTGTATAAAGTAGAAAAATAATAATTTTTGTAATATTTTTTAATTGAAATAATAATTGATTTCCAACTCATAGATTTAATCTTTAAAATTCATTTTATTATTTCATAGTAAATACAACAAGAAACTAAAAGTATATTTCTTACCTCAAGTTAAATAAACAAAAAATTAAATATCTTCACTCAGAGTAATGAAAAGTGGTTTGAACAACTTATATAAATTGTCAATTAATTGAAAAGTTAATTGATATATTAATTGATAATTAATTTATATGATATCTATTGAGATAATTAATTGATAAGTATAATTAGTTTATGTTTTCTGAATCTGGATATGTCTATCTGTGTCGTATAGTGGTTGTCACGCCCTCCTACTGAGCGGAAGGTCTCAGGTTCGAGCCCAGGCGGACACATATTACGACGAGGAAAAGTCCATAAAAACCCGGGCAGAAGAACCTAGTTAGTCTGGTTAATGATCGAAATTGTAGAGGACGCAAAACTCCGAGTTTAAAACTGGACTTGGAGCTTGGAGTCTCGTAGGCAGTTTGTCACTGTACTCAGTTCTGTCAGCTCCTTTGACGCCAGCTGGGCGTAACTGCATCAAGTCCTTCTGTTCCGCTACATAACCTTGTTGATGTGGAGAGTGGAATCCTGTTGCATGGGCAACAACTGAATCTCCATAATTTCTGCCCTGGCTTACAACATGGCCGTTCTCGGCCGAAACAGCCTTTAAAAGATCACAACTGTATTACTTGTTTTGTGGTTTCCCGTAATAAAGTTAAACCTATTAATTTTTTTAATCAATTTATTTTGAAACAAATTTTTGGTTAATAAATAATCATAATTTTTTCAAGAATTTTTTTTGGTAACCTTCAGTAGTCTTAGATGACATTTAAAAATTACATTAATGATTTTACTTATAGGGAATCCATGGTATGGAGTATTGCACGAAATAAGTAAGTTAGTCACTGAAATGATGATAAAAATATATAGATATTTGAGTTTATATGCTAAGAATTGAAAACCTTAAATATTTGTAAATTATTTAATAAATGACTAACAGTTTTAAGGCCTAAAAATAAAGTTTCAAACTAACAATTTTTAATTAGAACTTTCAAGTATTTTTAAAGAACATTTTTCAAATATTTAAATAAACTTCTTTAAAATTTTATAATTTTATAAAATTTGATTTTAGAGATTTAAATTTGGAACTATTATAAAAAAAAATCGTTTAATTTATTTTTGCAAAATTTTTCAAAAAATAGTTTTATTTTTAAAAGGGGTTCTTCTATAAAAACTTGAATTATTTTTATTTAAAATAAACGAATTTCAATTTTTAAAGATACTTTAGAAAGAAAATGTATGTATATATAGTTAAATAAATATTAATTTATATTTTGAAGCAAATAAAAATTAAATTCATTTAACTAAAATAATATAAAACTTAATAATAAATATCCAAACTAAAAGTTAGTTATAAAATAAGCTTATAGTTTTCAGTAAATTTATGTTATAAACAGAAAAATAACTTTTATCTTTTAATGCAACTAAAACATTTACATTTGCAGTTATCCAGTGAAGAAGATATTTTCAAACTTCTTTTTAGGAGGTTTAACTTTTAAGCTTTTCTAGTTAAGTGATTATAAACTGATCTTATAAAAATTTAAAATGTTTTATTATATATCTAAAGTTTCGTACATACCTTTGGAAATAAATTTGTTGTTTTCATATTTTTAAAATAGTTTAAAAAGACAAGTTTGTGTGAAATTAAAAAAAAACTATTGACAACAAATTGGTCATTTAGTTCCAAATTAATTTTCTAATATTTTTTCATGTAAGAACAAAATACAAGACTATTTACAAGAATCCTAAATTTTACGAAAAAGATTTAAAAATCACGATGATGAGATGAAAGTCTTTAATCTCGAATCACAATTTACGTAAATTACAAAAGAAATTTTATTAAGAATCTTCTTATACAATGTTTTTTTTTTAATCTTAGAAATAATTTTATTTTAAGAGACTCAAATTAAAAACTACCTCAAGATTAAAAATATTTTTAAATTTTATTTTTTGACGAAATATTTAAACTTCAAAAAAACCCCAAAAACTTTTTTCGATAAACTATTTTAGGTGCTAGACTTTCATTTTCAATTACTAGTACAAGTACAAACGTCAAGTAATAAGCTACGAGATGTTCAGTTTTCGAAAGTTTTCATTTTAGTAAATTAGTATTTCCGTTTTAATTTGATCAAAATAACTTTAAATATCTGGTTAGTTTGATTTCATATCTAAGTTTTTTATTAGCGCATGATATTGCTAAAAAAACTTGCATAAAAATTGTTTTCTTTTTTAATAGATTAGTTTATACAGCTAAAAATTGATTCAAAGAAAGGTTGTCTTTAAACTACTTTTCACAAAGATTAACAAGTTATAAAAAAAAAGTTTCTATATAAGTATGGTTACTAATAAGTATACCTTGCATATAAAAGAAACCTAAAAAAACTTGCTTCAAAAAATTGACGATTTGATAAATGTATATTTTAATAAATTATAAATTAAGTTTATTAATCAATATTTGTTATATAAAGGAGGTTCAAATACTTTATAGTGTTAGCGAAATGAAAAACAACTTTACTGATGACCGTTTATCATTCAACTCAAGTCTTACCAATTATCAACATAATTTGTTTGATGACTTATGGATTCTTCCACAAGTTGTTCTTTTGATCTTAATAATTTTCATTATTTGTTTCTTGATATCATTTAAAAATTACAAGAAGATGAAAATGCAACAACTGACTACTAAAGATAATGTGAAACTTAAAATTTTATGGAATATTCTTCAAGTTCTACTAACTTTAATTCTTATTAGATACCTTTTATCAAATGGTTTTTTATTTCTTGAAGTGTTCGATAAAAAACATAAAAACATATGTAAGTTTTATACAAATATGTTGCATACTGTACATTGTATTTGCATTTCACTTGTTTTCAACTTTTTATGGTTTAGAAATTATATTGTTTATAATAATCCTATGATAAGACATCTTTACACAACAGTAGCAAGTATAATTAGTTGGATATCATTCATTTTGTTTAATGGATGTGTTTGTGCTTCGTTTATTATCAATTACTTTATAGAAGATGTCTTTTCTTTGACTGAGTACGGTTGCATTAGAAATAAACCAAAGCGTAAGGCAGTAGCTATTGGTTACTTTGTGATCTCTGCTTGTCATCTTTCACTACTTTGTTTGTTTATATATCCTTTGAAAAAACATGTTATACCAACTAAAGCTTCTATAAGCATCAAAGAGCAAACTAAAACTTCTGCAACTTCTGATACACTTAACAAAACTCTTCGACTTTCTGTAATTAGCACTTTGGTAATTGTTATTTCGTCTACTACATGCTTGGTTGTAACTGAGTTTTTTCTTTCATTTATTTCTCCTCATATCTATTCAGTAATGATTTATGATGTCAATCTTTTTTTGAGCATTTCTTCAATTTTTTATACGTTTGCAGACTATAAATTCAACTTTATCAAAGGTTTTTCTCATAGATCAAATACTCTACGCAAGAGAAGATCAACTAATTATCTTAGTACCATTGTATCTTAGAACTCGAAATTCTTGAAGTTTTTTTTATCTTATATTTGAAAATTATTTTTCTTATTTTGGAGGTCAAAACTTTACTGAACTATATAGTTCACATCAATATTTTCAAATCTGTTGCCTTGACTTCACCATTTACTAAATTTAATAAATTTAAATAAGTAATTGAAGAAGTTCACTTTCACACAGAATATATCTGAGTACATTTTTTTCATAGACTTTGAAATAAAATTAAAGTGAAATTTTTAAGCCACATAACTATATGTTCTTTTATACTTTTCTTATTTCTTCTTACTTTTAACAGATTTTTTTCTTTTCCTAAATCAAGATATTTTGAAATTTTGAGTTTATCGTTCAACTTTTATATCTATTATTTATATATTATATATCTATTACCATTAATTAAGTTTTAAAATGACAATAAATTTCTTATTTTTATTTTAATCTGTATTTATATCTACTTACTATAAAATGTCTTTGTTGAAAAAATAAAAGTGACATGAAATCTGTTTCATAATGTTATCTTGCTGTTTCAATATTTCATTTTTTATTAATTATTTTTAATAGTTTTTATTAAAGCTATAAGATTTAACTTTTTAAGATGTATTTGAAGTTTTGTAAAAACAGGTAAAAATTACAATTTTAATTTATTAATATTTTAAGTGATAGATATGAATAATATATATTTATTTATAGTATAAAGTACAATTTGTAGGTAATTTCAGAAACAAAACTACAATTTTATACAATTCTAAAGTTATTTCAATTAACATTATAATAAAATGCCACGGAAGTAAACTTTGAAATTAACTTTGTTATCAACTTTAGGAGAAGAACTTGTTTGTTTATTTTAATACATCTTTGCTCATAAGCTAACTCAAAAGTTTTAGAAAATATTTATCTTTCCTGGGCTTTAGGTGCCGTGACATATTTCTGTAAAAGAATTCGTTTTTACAAAAATACTCATAAAAAGCTCTCTTACAAATCAAGTAAGAACCTAAGAAGAGGAAATTATATTTGATAAATCCCAACAAAAATGAGATACTTTTTAATCATAACACAAAAGCATCAATCTAATTCAACAATCTTTTTAAAACATCAGGAGATTGAATTCAAATTCTAAACTATACTTAGAGTATTAGAATTCAAATGATGTTTTTCTTTTTTAATTTAATTTTTGTAGATCTACTTTCTGAACATTATGATTAAATATGAGACTTAGTTTGGTGCTTTGCAGTAAGTTTTCTTAAATTTGTAATTTTTTATCACATCATTAAGTATCAAAAGATGGCTTAATCTATAAGTGACATAAAAGTTCAATATATATTTAAGCTCATATAAACTTACATTCTTTCCCATTTTCAAAAATAGTTTTGAAGTTATTTACACTTGTAAAAGACCTTTTAAACTTGAAAAGTAAAATCAGATTTGGTTGTATCTATATCTTTCCTTTTAGGTCTCAAAATAGATCGATGCTGTCTGGTATCAGCAAAGTAATAATTTATTCAGAATTTGGATTTAAAAATTTGGCCTTTGAATGGGTTAAGGAGTTTGTAGTTGTAAAATTGAAAGAATCTTCTGAACATATAGGAATATTCCAATCTCCTAAGTAAAAATAAATATTACTAAATTATTACTAAAGTACAAGACTCTCTCTTCAATCATATAAAACTACGTCTCGTATTAAATTGTTTCTTTAAATTTGCTACTGCTGCTTAGTTGAAAGAAAAAGTGGCTTGTGTGATGATTTCATTGTAGTAACATCATTAAGATTAATAAAATAAAACTTAAAAAATTACTAACAAAAAATTATTTTAATCTACTTTGAGTTTAATAAGTTTATATTTAGAAAGTCTCTAACAAGATTTATTTTTTCTCTTGAATTACGTTTTAAAAAAAATATTTTTATAAAAGATATCACAATGATAAATGAGAAGATTCATTTATTATTGCGATTGATTATTCATCCGCGGCTAGAGACCTAATGTACTAATTGATTTGTTTTTTAGAAAAGTCCAAAAACGAATTTTAATGATTTAAAAACAAATTACTATAAAAGCAATTTACTGAAACTAGCTTAATAATTCATCAGCTTCAAATCATAACTTAAATATTTTGTGTGAAAAGATTAAATATTGTTAAAAACTTCTAAATTAGATTTCCACTGAAAATAAACCTCGCTTACGAAAAAGAAAAAAAGTTCGAACCAAAGTTGAGTAAATACTTAGGTTTTTGTTATTGGTTAAACTTTATACTCTACAACTTTTAAACTTTATAGATATCTTTTGGTTTGGTGAAAGTTGATAAAATCATCTAAATAAGCTTATAGATCAAATTTTAAACTATCAACAAATAGATTGAATAAAATTGATCGTTGAACAAAATTGATCGTTTTTGCAATAAAACCAATATTTATTCACTTTAAAGTTTTATGATTTTTATAGATTTAAGCACAATTAAATTTAGATGAAAGTAGTTATTGCTCTGAAGCTACTGACGTTTTATTTATTAATTAAACTCCTTCAATTTCAACAATTTAAAAATATTACAAATTATTACATTATACAAGTCAGCTACATTATAAGTTAAAGTTTTCAAAACATCAAAAACAGTTAAAAAATTGTTCAATTATCAACATCTGGTCAAAAGAAATCTTGAAACTGTACATTACTATCACACAGTGATGATAGTGGTTGAAATCAATGCTATTTTCATAGCTTATGCTCAAAACTTGATGTACTTACATCAGGCATCAACTGAGAGCCATCAGACTGAGCTCTATAATCACCCACCTGGAACGTTAAGTTAGTTGTACTTCTTTTAGAGTAAGAAGAAAACATCGATAAAGACTCCGCGTCATTCTGTGAAATTCTTTCGTTTTGCATTGAAGAAATATCTGAAAGGTTTATGTTATCTTCTATTAAATCATTTCCAGTAGTTTTAAACAAAAAAAAGCAAAGAGCAATGATTATAGGGATGATTAATATATAAAGAACAGTTTCAGCGTCTGTATTCATCAAAGCAAATCCTGCAATAGTTTTGTTTGCTGCTTGTACTGTTGTGATGTTGGTAGTTGGTGTTGTTGTTGCTGAATGTTGATATGAGCTTCAAGAAAAAGATGTCAAATAAATTGTCAAAAGTTATTTAAATATATTTCAATTAAAGTTTTGACTTTATATTTAAAAGTTATAAAATAAATTTTATATAAGATTTAAAATTTAGTAAAAATATCTTACCTGGCTTGTTTGTTCATCACTTTGCGCGTATAAGTTCAAAAAAATCAGTTTAGAGATATTTAAAAGATGTTTTAAGTGCTTTAAAATAAAAATTCAAAATACTAATTGTCAATTAGCAATTCAATAATTAATTTAATTATTCAGTTGTTGCTTATTTTCATCATTAAGTACTTACAAAAAACTCATTAGTTAACCAAAAAATTAGTAATTTTCATATTAATGTAAATCTTTCTGTAACAAATTAATGTCACATTCTAATATTAAAACTTAATAACTAATCCCTACTTTCAAATAAAAGTAAATTACAAAAAACATCGTTGAAAAATACACTATGCTTGCAACTGTTACAAACATTTTGATTTTCAGCTGAATATAAAAATGAAAATAAAAATTATGATATCTAGCATTAGGACAAACTTAATTATTTCCTCAAATTCTCAATAGTAGCGGCTAAATTTTTTTAGAGTTCATCACTAATTTAATCCATCTAATTCTAATATAGACTTTTATGTTACTTTCTAAATAATGATTCTAAATATTGAGCTCAATCTGTGACATTTACAATAATTCGATAAATTTCAATTAAATAAATTTCAAATTAAAGCTTAAAAACGGAAGTTCTTTGTTGTCAAAAATCGATGTTAAGATTGCTTTGAAAAAGCAATGAATTATTTATGTTGAAAATTGTTTCAAATTATTGTATTCTTGAAATTTGTGATTATTGAAATGATAAGAAGTCTTGAAGAGAGTTTTATTCTATAGTTTCTTGTAAAATCGATTGTTTAATCTACTGTTTTTGTCTCTTGTAACATTTTTGTGAAAATAACTTTTGTGTTCTGAGTTTTTGAAGAAATAAACTTCTTTTGAGCATTCTGTCTACAGCATATAAATCCTTGATACTTTCAACGACCATTTAAAAAACTATTTTGATCTTTCTATCTTTATTCTGACTTTTATTGTTTTAGCTTAAACACTATAAATGTTTTTTTTTTATTAATCACTAATTTTTATTTCGAATGCGATAAGTCTAGCAAATTTCATGTCAACTATTTAATGATAAATTTATTTCTTATTCAGCCAAACTTAATTATATTTATGATAAGGTAATATTGCTTGAAAATGATTTGATCTATTTGCTTTTTAAAGATTATATTTTAACTTCTAAAATTAATATATAAAAAGTATTTTTTTATAAAGTTCTATTTTGAATGAATGAAATTTGTTGACTTTCATATTTCTTTATTTATTATAACATCCAAATAAGCAATTCCTTTTAAATAAAGCTTTGTATTCTATACGAAAAAAATTAGTTTTTGTTTAGATTTGTTTTTAATCAAAAACAATAAATAAATTAAGTTCTGAAATTGTATTATTCTCAAGTACAAAACGTTTTAAATTATAAAGTTATAAAATTTACATCAGTTTTTTTATAATTGAAAAATTGTTTACAAAAGTGAATCAAAACTTTACATTAATTTTCCAAAGTATTTGTAAATTAAATAAATAGATGATGTGAAATTTGAATAAGAAATGATTATCAAAGTAATATAAGAATTTTGAAAGTGAAACCATAATATAATTAGGTGAATTTTTGTTTAAAAAGTATTACAATGTAGTTCTGGAAAATATCTGATAAAACCAATTATTTATGATTTTTGTGTCTCTGATAAATTTCTTTTCCTTGTTTTACCTTTAATTGTTTTACCCGACTTTTAAAAATGTATTGAGCCAACTAGCAAAATAAGTATTCTTTATTAGGAACAAGTTATAATAAATAATATAAAAATCAACTAGGTATACACTAAATATAAGCTGATTGAACTTGTAAGAGAACTTAAATATGCTTTCACTGTTAGATAGACTTGTCTAGATATCACTAAGATATAAATCTTAATTCAAATAAAAGTTTATAGTTTTTTTTTATAAATATCATTTTTTTATAACATTAACTTATTAGTTTTTAATGACTACTATAACAATTGCAAGAAAAACAATTTCTAAATAACTTTAGTGTATTGAAATGATACCTAAATTCCAAAATTACAATCTAGTTTTTGTTATTATTATTGCTTTTGGACACAGAATATATTATATAAAAACTACCTCTTTTAATTAAATCAGATATTGTGCTACTAAGCTCGTACCAGTTTATTACAATACTAAGCTCAACTCTTCTTGTAAAGCGTTATTTAGAGATGAAAGATATATGGCACTGTCAATCACTAACTTCAAATCAGCTTTTCAGGTCTTTTATCATCCAGTCTTAAAAATGCTCCTTTTATGAATAATTCAATTTTTAATTGAGATTACAAAATCCTTCGAAGCGATAAGTATACCTTAGCTGGCATACTGAAATGAAAGAATTATCAGATCACTACAATCGGCATCAACAATGTCACAAAAATATACTTGCGATAACTCAGTGCATTTATTCTAATCTGATTTACTATTATAATTACAAATTATTATACAATTGGGATGTCTAAGGTATCAGTTACAACTACAAACTATTTAGATCTAGTTTTCAAAAAAGATATTCTAAAATGTTTGATATATAATCTCTATTGCGTATCAACTAAAGTTTTAATTGTAGCTTGTAATATCCTGCCCATCTGTGTAGTGTCACCAAACCAGCCTTAGAACGGTTATGTTATACCGGGGCAGAAATGGAGATCCAGATGTTGTCCATGCAGAAGGGTTCCAATTTTCACGCCAACATGGTTATGCAGCGGGACAGAAGGACTGATGCAGCTATTCCCAGCTGGCATCGCAGGAGCTGCCAGAACGACACTGAATTCGGTGACAAACTGCCTACCAGTTTCCAACTCTGACTTTAAATTGGGAATCCTGCGTTTTCTAGAAATATTGTCATTAACTAGACTAATAAGGCCCTTCAACCCAGATTTTGTATGGAATTTTCCTTGTTCCACATATGTGTCTAGCCGGGTTTTAACCCGGGACCTTTCGAGTGTCGGTCGGGCGTGATAATCAATGCGGAGATGGAATATCAGTCATAATAATTATAACAATGGCCAGGCTTCGGCCGATAACAGCTAAGCTGGTTATGCCCATGAGGTGTTATTGAATTAAAGCAAAGTACAGTGAAATGCAAAAGAATAAACAAGACTTTTTAATTGCCTTAAGTAAGTTTTAAGGAGCTAAAAGCTTTTAAAGCTTCTTCCTTTTCAACTTTCAGCCATAATGGCTTTTTTCATAATGGTTATTTGACATTTGAAACGTGGAAAGGGATATTTTTGATGTAATGAATAAAGTTCTAGTGAATAATTTTATATAAATTTTTGTATACAATTATTTACATTTTCAGCTTTTATATTTTATCAATAGTTTCTATCTGTTTATTAAATTTTTTATATCTACCAAACATTTTTATAATGCAAAAAAATTGTTCTTAAAAAACATCAAAATTTCTGCATCAAATTTGGACAACTATTTATTAATTGAAATATATTTTATATCTTTGATTAATAAACTTATCTTATGATAAGGTTTATTATAAATATTTTAATTATAACAATTTATATTCAACCCCTATAAATTAATCATATATTTAAAGCAATTTAATGCTGTTATAATTAATTATCTCAGAATATTTAAAAAATATATATTAACAATTTGTTCTATAATTTTTCATTAGTTGTCTTATAATGAATATCTGAATTTATATTTATAAAGTTAACATGAAAGGTAAAGCAATCAAGAAAATGTATAAATTTTCTTCCATAGAAAAATATTTATTATTAATTTAAAACATACAACAGATCATTGGTAGTTATAAAACTAATAATTATATGATAAGAAATCTTCAGTAAAAATTAATTGAAGTATATATTTTAGTCTGATGTCTTATTAATATGTATTATTATTATAATATAAGTTTTTGAATTATAAATTTAATAGTATATATTTTAAATTTCGTTTTAAACTTATTTATTAAATAATATTATATTTTGAAAAAGATTAATTAAATCCATTTCAACTTTTGATTTGTTGATATTAAAAATGACTGCTGATGAATCCGAAGAAGTCCTTCAATTGAAAACTGATGATGAGCAAGTTTGTGAGAAACTTGAAAACTTTAATGTCGAAATTTTGAGTGTGATTAAAGAAGCACAATCTCAGCATGGTCTTCGTCATGGCAACTACCAACGCTATAGAGAGTATTGTACAAGGAGGTTGAAGAGGTTGAGAAAAGTATTGAAGTTTAAGATGGGAGATAAACGAAAAGTTACACCAAAGAAAATAACTGAAGATATCTTTAATGATTCAAGGTACATTGTTGGTTTTGATGACTTTTTTAATCTGATTGATGATTTTATAATTAAATATTTGTTCTCTAAATCACTTACAGAAAAATATTTTAAGGTTATAAAAGTATTATGGTCTTCTTAGGCTGATAATTACCATGTTGTAAGCCAGGGCAGAAATTATAGGAATTCAGTTGTTGCCCATGTACTGAAGAAATGTAGAATAATTACAAAGTTTAACTTTAACATATCACTATTATAAGTTTTAAACAAACTATTAGATATATTATTTTCAAATATTTCTTGTCTTTTCATTTTTATAGCTCAAAAATTCACTTTTTTATTTTGATATCTTCTCAGTGTCTTTAGATGATAAGATTTTGTTGATTTATACAAGTTGGAATTTGTTTATATACCTGTTTTTACAGATTTGTAATGCTGCTGGTGATGATGAGTGAACGGGCTTGGAGTACTGCTATGGAGTTAAAACAAGATGCTCAAGATGAATCTAAAAGCTCAGAAGGGAAACCAAGAAAAAGACATCATATGATTGAAAGATTAAGAAAAGCTGTTCAACATGCAAACAGGTTGAATCACCTGTGTGAGATTCATCCTAGAGTAAATGCAAGAACGAAACTAGAGAGCCAAGTTGGTTGATATTTACTTTAAAGTTTATTTCAAAATATTAAAAATAAATTGATTTGTTGTTTGAGAAACAATAGAGCTTGAAAAGTTGCTTTGAATTCAATGAATATGATATAGAAACTGATTATTTGGAAATGTTGAAATATTTTTCATCATTTATGTTGTAGGCTTACTGTTCTTACATTAATGGGGTGCTGATGTTTGAACTTGAAAAATGGTCAGAAGCAAGAATTAATTTCCAAAAAACTCAAACTATTTATAGTAAGTTGTCTGAAACTCTTTCTAAGCAAGACCAGCAAGTTTATCTTGGAATGGTGACCGAAATTATGCCGAATGTCAGGTTAGTAGTTGTTGGGATTAATTTACATAAAAATGTTTGAAACTTGACAATTTTTCTAGAATAAAAATATACAAATAACAAAAAGTTTCAACTTTACCAGCAAATTGAAAATTCTTATTTCAACCAATCAGATACTGCGCTTATACGATTGGAGATGAGACTGCTATGGTTGATCTAGTTCATCTTCATGGAACTGGATTTAAAGATCCTTTATTGGCTGATAAACTTGACTCTTTAGTGGCTGATTCACGAAAGAAGCAAGCTTCAAGCATGAGTGAGTTGGTTTGGAGAAATCGAACTGTAAGAGTTAAGAACAACAAGGTGAATAAAGAAGTTATCTGCTTCTTCTTAACCCTCAATTTTGAAGGTTCGATTATTCTTGATTGGTATCAAAGAGTTTGATGATGAACTCTCAAAAACTGAAGATTTAGAAGCAAAAATTGAACTTTATGATAATGTCTTGAGTGAATGTAAAGATGTGTTACAAGTTACAAAAGAAGATGTAAAAGCTGACCCTCATTCCAAGACTGCAGAGGTTTTCCAACTTTTCTCTTTCTAATTCTTCCTACTTATTTTATTTTTCTCTTTACTCATATTTTAAATTTTTATTTTAATTCATAATTTCGATGTAATTCAAATCGATTTTTTACTTCTTTCTATTTTGTAATAATTGTCTACTTTTTGCTGGATAATGTTTGCTGTTGTCCTCTACGGGTAGCCACTGTCGTTAGTTACTGACCTTGATGTCACTGTCCCATGTCACTGGGCCGTATTACCAAATATCAGATCCAAAAGGGACCTTCCACGTATCTGTCCACTTTCTTCCATCTACTGCTTACTTAGCCTCCAAAAATATTTGCTTGTCGTGATAAAAACTTTAATTTGTAATATCGACCCTGTACACAAGAACCTAAGTTCCCAGAACAATTAGCACCTTGATCCATAAAAACTCCACGGCCTTCTATACCAAGTCAAGAACAATTATGTCAAATCTCGTTGATGCTTTAGTTTTTATTTCTAACCTCTTAGGTATCTGATCTTCAATATCTTCACACTTACCTCAGTCAAATTCGTCTCACTAAAACAATTCAGCGAAATCTTCTTCTAATTGAAGATCTACAAGCTAAATTGGACTCTAAAAACTTAGGTGACGACACCCAACGCTTTTTGATCTTCAATTAAACTCTAAACTCTTCCAGAATCAGCAGGAGATGCTCCTAAACAAATTTCTTCGAAGAAAACAGCTCGCCCAGCTGACTTCATCCGCTTGTACGACATCATTCTTCAAAACTTAACTGAAATCGTCAATCTTCCTGGACTTGAAGATGACGTTGAAATGAAAGCTGAGATTAATGTTCAGATGCTAGTTTTCAAGTCTTTTCGGTGTTTCCATGCCGCCAAAAGCAAGTCCAATGAAAAGTGTTGGACTGAGGCCCTGGCCCTGTTCGAGCGAGTCCTCACAAGAGCGCGTTCAGCGATCGACGCTTTCCAAGTCCTTCCCTCTTCTTCAAAACATGTTGTTGATATTGAAAGTTTGGAAAAGTTGGTTGAAACAATCGCTTTTAATCAATATCGCGTCCACGCTGCCGCTGTTCTCACTACTACTGATACTAATGATGAAGTCTCATCTAGTAGTGATCTTAAAACACCTTTGATGAAACGATTGAACACATACGATGAAAAGATCGGGCTTGTGTATCAATCTAGCGGGAAAAATGCCAGCGAAGTCCCGCCGATTACTGAATCATTTCCCCCGCAGTTTCAACCTGTTCCATATAAGCCGGTTTTCTTCGATTTGGCTTATAACCAGATTGAGTTCCCGAATCTGGACAGTAAGCTTCGCCCAACTCAAAAGAAAGCTGGTATCAGTGGCTTGCTTAGTAATCTGTGGGGTTGGGGTAAATAAATTTTCTTTTTTCACATAAATCTTTTGGTTTGAGATTGAAAAGTTGTTAGACGGAAATGGTGATGTTGTAATTATTAAACTGTTTTCAACAGACTGTGTAAAGATTTATTTGAAATTTTTCTTCCCTCAGCTGCTATCAACAACTTTTTTCAAGTTAATTCAGATCTGCCTTCTCTTAAACTTAAATTATTTTTCATTTAATTATTCATAACAAGTTTCTAGCCTGATCTTTACACTGACAGAGCGAGATTCGGCAGAAAATAAGATTTCTTGAAAATCAAGCGTCAGTCGACAATAACAAAATATTTTTTAAATAATTTAGTAAAAGTTAGAATATTTTTTCATCGTAAAACTATTAATTGAAAATTGAAGGTAGTGATAGAAAGTTTTTTAGAAAAATAATTGAAGATATGTAAGATTATTCTTATAATGTTAAATCTGTATCGAAACCTACTACTTTTATTTTTTCAATAATTATTTGAAAATTGAATAACTAATTCTAGATTGATTAAAATATTAATTTTTTTATAGTACATTTTATTTATAATTACTTGTGTCTTTTCTACTAATTTCTGTCAGCAAGATAAAGATTTTAAAGCAATCATGAGTTTACTGAACAAACCTTATTAATATTAAACAGAAGAAAATTACTTTTAAATCTACTTTAATGTTTAAATATAATTATAAGTAATTAACCAATTAAAACTTGATGCTAAGACATTATTTAATACTACTCTATACATTTATGAAAAACAAACTTGTTAAAAAATTATTTTATTATTTGTTAACTTTTATGTATATTATCTATAGTATATTTTATTTATAAAATAGAAACAATTGTTCAGCAAAACAAGTAAATTCATAAAACATACAACAAAGCATTTCAAACATAAAATTTAAGCTCATCATCATATGAAGCCAAAACAGTTAATCAAATGACTTAAATTCGATTTACAACTGCATCAAGTCCAATTGCAATAAAGAAGTATTTTTTGCTTAATCAATTTCAACAGTTTATATTTTCAAGGTAACTACTATTATTATATTTACAATTAGCAACTGGTAAATACTAATCAACTTTATTCATCCTACTTTTTAAGATTAAGCAAAAAGTTTCTAAATAAATGAAGCAATTTATTGTTTTGATCAATTAAAAATAAATTATGTCTAAATTAGTAAGTAGAAAATTGGCTTATATGAAATTGCTCCACTTATCGCTCAAATAGGAGCAAGAGGCTGTGAGATAGTGAAAAAAGATGAGCTTTTTGCAAATAAAATACTAAAATACTAGTAATTGTACACAAACATCTTGTAGTAAACAGTTAAAACTTTGTTTTAGTACAAATACTTTAAATCAGAAATGTTTAACTTATTTTAATGTTTATGCTGCAATAAAAAATTGCTTGTGAAATTTAAAAAGTTAACAAATTAAAACGTTTTTTTTTCTGTAACGTTCCCACACTTACATCATTCTTCATCTTCTAATAAACTATCGAAAAAATTTTAAAAACAAAAACTTCTTAATTCTTTTATATTTAGCTAAAATTTAGATAAAAAAAGAATTAAAAAATATATATTTGATTCTTCTAAGCTAATGTTAATCTTTAAATTAAAACTTGACTTGATTTTATTAATCAAAAATTACAAATTATCTTTCATAAAAATTTGAAAAAATGTTTTCGACTGAGATGAATAAGTTGAAAAGTTAGAGCTTAACTTGAAATTTATGATTATACACAGAAAAATATTTTATAAGATTAAATTAGCTGAACAATTTTCATTTCGTTCTATAAAATATCCGTTTATAATGTTACATAATTGTAACTGCAAATGCTGTAATTTTTCAATATGGTAACCACATTTAAAAATCTTCTTCCCTATTCCATCACTACATCAAATTCTATAGCCTCTTTTGCAATTAAGTTAAAAAAAAGACTTGAGTAATTTTGCTTCCAATTTCTTCATTCTATTTATTTGTGTTTTTTGTAATTCTAAACTATTTTTATACTTTGCTTTATATAATCCGCTTATTATCTGCTTATGCTTATTGTAATCTGGCTTTACTGCGCAATTATTTTAATTATAGAATTTCAAACTTTTTTTTACTTTTATTTTTCTGTAGTCATTTAAGCTGTGTTTGCTTTTGAGACATGTTAGTTGCAGCCATGTGTTAAATAAATAGATAAATAATTTTGTTAATGAGGATGTTTAATTGAAAAAGTTTTACTTCTACAAGTTTACTGAAGAATTTGAAAATGTAAGGAACTAAACTTGAAGCTTCACAAGTAACATTTGGTTTATTTGAAGTTGAAATCACCTTGAGGCTACAAATTCTATTCAAACTTTTTTAAACATATTTTTTTGTGAGAATTTTCATTTTTACTGCTGGTAGTAAAATGGAAACAGGAAAGTTGACTAAATATTTCAGTTTTATTTTCGGTAAGATACTGAACAGGAATTTAAAAGGAATTATATCGCTGATTTCCTTATGTTTTGCGTTTGTATATTTTCACAAACATTTTTCTATTGTTTCGAAAGGTTAGTTTGAAATTAAGAAATGTTTCATCTTTTTATCGCCAGACAACTTACTGAGAAAATTATGTTCTTAAGGCATGTAATCATCTGGTTTTAACTTTTAGAGCAAATTGAAAAGTCGTCAGTCGATCAGGAACAACTTATTGGAGAAGATTTGATTGATGAACAGCTTGCAAAAAGTGATGAACAATTAATTTCAAGATATCGGCAACAACTTGCGAATGGAAATATTGTGAGTTCAAATAACTATAGTCAAATATATAAGATAATTTTTGAGAACAACTTGAAGTTAAACAAAAATATCAATAGATAAAAGTTAAACTTTTTAGATTGTAGAAGAAGTGAAATATATTTACAATTTACTGCTAAGTTATTCGGTCTTTTGGGTCTTATTTGATCTAACTTTTAAAGTTGCATATACTATGAGTAGCTCATCTAAAACTAGTGTTTAATCATTAGATTTCATCTTATAGTTGGCTTGCTTAGATTTAAAGAACTGAATCTAACTCAAATCTAATTGAATACTTTCAAACAGACACCAACAAACGTCAATTTCATTTTTCATAACAAACTCCCAAAAAGTGGAAGTACAACCTTCAACTACTTACTTCTCATTTTGTCAAAGAAAAACAAGTTAGAAGTAAAAATTGAGTATTTCAATCAAACAGTTTCTTCTACAGTTTCAAATTTGAAAAAATCACTTCTGGAAGTTTAGCAAGCAGTATTCAAGAGAATGCTCCAACTATAGAGTTTGTGAAACACAACTTCAAGCCTCCTTACTTCCTACTTAAACATCAGTTCTTCGTCGATTTCTCAAAGTTTGTTCAAAGACTTTTTACAACTTTTTCTAAAAAAGTACTTTTCAGGGAAGATATTCGACCGACATATATCAATATCATTCGAGAACCTTTAAATTGGATAACTTCTCGTTTTTATTTTAATCGCTATGGATGGAAAAGAGATCCCGGCTGCAGAGGAGAGGGTTGTAGTATGTCTAAAAAAGAGCATGCAATGGTGATTTCTTCTTAAGATTTATAACTTTTCATAAACATTATTGAAATCATCTAAAATCCCCTAAAAGTAATTTTAAATTAGTCAAAAGTAATTATTATAAATAGAATAAAAATTGTTTAAAAATAAATAATCGATTTTCATAAATCACTTTCACATCATTATAATTAGGCTGAAGTACTTTACATGAAAATATTTGTAAGAAATTACATTTCTACTCCTGCGTCTGCTTGATAGTATCAAGTAAACTGAAGATTATATCGATAAGATCAATTAGGAGATTTTCTACAGATTTTCTTGTTCACTTGTTGATAAAAACTTTATATATTAAGTCTAAAAGCTAATAAAACCAAACAAGAAAAACTTCTTTAATAGACACATCTTATGCTAAGCGTCCTAAGGTACATAATAAACTTTTATCTGTGAAATCAAATCTTACTCCTGATCAATTTGTAAAATTTATGCTTTTTCAGTCTCTAGATGAATGTGTATTAAACAGAAATTCTCTTTGTACATCATCAACTACTTACTTTTCATATTTATGTGGACCAAGTTCTGAATGTAAGGAGTAAGTGTTTTCTAAAAACTTATTTTCATTTTAATTAAATGTATATCTAATTCACTCCACTTGTAACTTTTTTAGCTCTTCATTCGATCAATTTATGCTTAACAAATGTTTTTTCTGTAGTGTTCGAAAAAATCATGTCTATGAACTAACAAGGAAACGTCTTTTGGAAGACTATTTCTTTGTTGGAATATTAGAGCATTTTGAAGAAACTCTACAAGCTCTTGAAATCTTACTTCCTCAATATTTTAGAGGAGCGGTTGAAGTTTGGAAATCTGAGAGTAAAACAATAAAACTGTTTTAATTTGATGAGTTTCTTTTTACAACAATTTTTCTGCAGATATTCAATACAAGCAAAAATTAACTGAAACTCAGCATAAGAAACCAATGAACGAAGCAAGTCGAAACTTTTATCTAAATGGAGTAATGAAATATGAAACAAAAATTTATAACTTTGCAAAAAGATTGTTTAAAGAAAGACTAAAATTTCTTGGAATATCATTAAAATAAAAGTTTAATTAGATTTTAACTTTTTAGAATTAAAATATTGAAAAAAATGATTTTTATTTGAATACTTATTGCTAATTTGCATAAAAAAATTGATTAGTTCTTATAATCAGAAGACGTTTTTTCAGTAAAACTGATAAGGTATAAAAATGATTCTATCTGGCAAAAAGCAGTTTTAAAAGTAAAAAGCAATTAATTCGATTTGGCATTTGATTTACTTTTAAATTTATAAACTTCAAAATATTGAGGAAGAAAAGTTTCGAAACTTGTTAAGCTTAGAAATAAATGTAGATTGCTTAAAATACTTTAACGTTGGCACATTAAAAAATGAAAGAATTTTTCATTTATTTCAAAATTTATTTTTTTATGTTTCTTAAGTGCTTCTTAGGTAGTTATAAACATATGATTAAATCAGATAAAAATTTAAAAACTACCTTTTAAAAATCATCAGTATATTTGTAACAACAAATTTAATGAACAATTTGTGAGGATAATGACTCTTTATATCGAGCTTTACTCAAACTAATAAGGCGAATAACACAAAGATAAATATACTAACTACCGACAAGCCTATTACCGAATGATAACGCTTTTTACAAGAAAGAGATTTAACACATTTACGTCGGCGGCAAAATTCTTTACTGTTATACCACACGATTAATAATGAGCAAAGATGATCTATTCAATATTGAATGTTCGGTATTCAAATGTATACATATGATAAAAAAGTTTGTGAAAGATAATATTGTAGAAATTTCAACAATTCTTTTTAAATATATTTCTGATCATTCTTAATTTCAAACTATTAATGAAATGTTTGGTAGCTGGTGAGTGAGCGTGACCTACCTTACCTAGCTGTTTATACCAAGAACACCTTACCAAGACTTTAAACTTGCCAAATGCACTGGCAGCAGTAATTTTAAAGAACATTGGATTAAAATAAATTCACCGAATCACTAAAGCAACTTTAAAAGTTTTCTTGATACCTACTATGATATCTTTGAAGTACTTTAGGTCCTTACTTTATTTGGGATACTTTTGGTATTTTATGTGTTTATCAGTAAATTTATTGTACTTTTGAGGTTCTTTGAAAGTGCTTTAGGTTTTAAGTTCTCTGTTATATTTATAAATAGATTATAAATTATAAAAACAATTTGACTTTTAATAACATAAATCAGAAGTCAAATAATTTCTGGATTTATTGGATTATGCTTTTTTTTTAATTATATAAAAAAGTCTGCTAATGTTGCAAAAAGTGTTAAATAGAAATTCTTAATTTAGTTGCTTAAACGTATAAAAGTTGTTACTTAAAGTAAAAAGGAAAACGATTATACTTTATAAATAGTAAAAAACATTTTATTTATTTTATTTACGATTTTCAAAATTTACATTAATAACCGTTGTTAATAACCTTACATACTTTAAATTACTTTATACAAAAGTTCTTGATTGTAGACAAATTTAAAGAGATTTTATAAAATAATATGAAGGAATGCATTTTCTAGTTTATGTATTTCTTATCTTTTTCAAAAACTTTTTAAGTAAAAGAGAAATAAAATTTCAAAATTAAGGAAACAATTGTTCTTGAGAATTTTCTGAACTAAATTAAAACTAACTATAGCAGATTTTAGAAGTTGATTTAATACAATTTATTTAATTTGAAGGAAGTAATTATGTAAGTTTAATCAACTACAAATTCAAAGCTGTACAAAGCAAACAAAATTAAGCTTTAGTATAAAAAGATATCGGGTATAAATTTTCTGAATGATGAAAATTGCTTTCTGAGTTGTACGTTCGGAACTTAAACTAAATTAGAATAATTTCAAGCGATGATTAATTTAGGTTAAAAAAACATTTTATAATTAATAATTTATAAGTTTCAGTAAAGGGGACGTTTTCTATTTCAAAGTGACCATGTAATTTTTATCAACTATACTGCATGTTTTTCCCCCTTAATTTATCTTATGTAAAAACATCAATTCTAATTCAATTTTATTAAGTTTGAATTCTTTTCAAAGTTAAGTAATGTTGAATGAGTGTACCGCCATTAAATAACTTAAAAATGATTTAGATTCTTTAAAAAATACAATGGTTTGAACTTAAGAGCTTAATTTGTAATAATTTAATTAGCATTTTATTTCTACAATTGGTAGAAACTCATCTGTAATTTAGAAAGATATTTCAGAAGATTCAAGTTTAAATAAAGTTATAGCAAACATTTAGAAATTATTTCTATTTTTCCAAGATTGTTGGTTAATAAAGTTTTGATTTTATATTTGATTTAAATCTTTCATTTTCTTTTATAACAATTTATTTGTTTTAAGAAAGTGCTAAAAAATAGTTTTCATAAATATTTGATTTTTGTTATCTAGAACTTTTTTAGAGTTGTATTCAACCACTTCAATATGATAAAATTATTAAGGTAAGTTTTTGTTGTTAAGATATAAATTAAAAGGATTTAACAGAAATAATTCAAGATAGTTAAACAAAAATGTTTATATAGTTTTTAATAGTATTGTTTAAACTATTTTACTTTAAAATTTTGAATGATGTAGAATTTCCAACCCATATAAGAAATTGATCAGAAGTATTTCAAAATCTTCATATTCTGTTGGAGAGTTAATTCATGGTTATGAGATTAAAAAAGTTTGTTTATTATAGTTGATAGATTTCCAATTTTTAATCCAAACATTTTTCTTTTATAGGTTGCAGAGGTTCCTGAGTTTTCTATGAATGCAATTCAACTAGAACATAAACATACAGGCTCTAGACATTTGCATTTAGAAAGAGAAGACAAAAATAATGTTTTCAAGTAAGCAAAAGCTCCTCATATATATTTGTTAACTTTGAGTTTTATGATAATAATTATTTAACTGAATCTTTGAATAATAACTTTTGTGTATATCATGAGTTTTATTGTTACACATCATGCAGTGTTCTGATAAGAACTATACCTATGAATGACACTGGAATAGCTCATATATTAGAACATGTAGTTTTATGTGGTTCTGAGAGTTTTCCTGTAAGAGATCCTTTTTTCAAGATGTTAGATAGATCAATGTCTAATTTTATGAATGCCATGACAGGTATTCAAATTAAATTATTTTTAGTGATATTTTTTAAATTCATTTTTAACTTTAGGGTCAGATTATACAATGTACCCGTTTGCCACTCAAAACAACAAAGATTTCCAGAATTTGATGTCAGTTTATTTAAATGCTGTATTTTTTCCCAGAATTAGAAATGTGGATTTTTTACAGGTATCAAAACCTATCTTTTAAATTAGATATTTTACTAAAACGCTTCAACTTAAGGAAGGATGGAGACTTGAACATGAAACAGTTAATGATTCAAACTCACCAATCATTTTTAAAGGTGTTGTATTTAATGAGATGAAAGGATATATGGTAGAACTTCCATCAAATCTCAACAACTCCTTTCAACTTGAATCTTTTTAGGCAAACAACTCCTTCATCAATTTAACTGCGATGCAAAAGCATCTTCTTCCTGATCACACTTATGGTTATTGTAGTGGAGGAGAACCTCTTGCAATCCCTCAGCTAACATGGAAAGAGTTGAAAGACTTCCATAAAGATCATTTTCATCCCAGTAAAGCAATGTGAGTTGATATGACTCATCTAACATCCATTTAACTTTTAAATGAATAGTTTTATGACATATGGTGACATTCCAATGGAACAACATCTTGAATTTATCAATAAACACGTGATGCAAAGATTTGATCAGATCGACTCGAACACACAGCTACCACCACAACAACGTTGGCTCGAATCGGTTTCCAACATCTTCTTTCATTTGTTCACTTTTCAATTTGTGTTTTTTTTGTTTTTAGCGGCATCATGTGATTACCTGTCCTCCTGATCAGATGACAGCGAACCCAGACAAGCAAGCTGCCTACTCTGTTTCTTATTTGCTACCAGAGTACGTTTTACGACTTAATTGTTTGAGTGTAGACCGATTCATACACGAGTAGCTGAACTCCTTAGATTTGATCTTCCATCACACAACCTAGTAGCATCAAGATCAACGGATTGATGGATGTCCTGGTCTTACCCCATTTGCTACTCTCAAAGTAACCACTAGGCAGCATCATCCACTGTTGGAAGAGATACATCCACGCTTGTTAGCTCGTGCCGCTGTATAGCGCGAGATGACGTATCTTCAACGACGAGATGGGATTCGAACTCCCACATTCGAATCTCAATCAGCAGCTAATTGACTTTAATAACAACTGATAAAATAGTCTTAGTGACTAGTGGCTCTTCTGGGCGTCTGTCTGCATCATCTCTTGTCTTCATCTCCCTGATGGCTAGCTCGTAAGGAGCTGGCACCAGATACTTGGTTATTTAAGCATCGCCTGCTTGGTGCATTACGCAGGAAGCACCTAAATTGATGTCGTTTCAACAAAACAGACTCATAAAGTTTTGTTTGTTTCAGAATTTCAGATGTTTACGAAACATTTGTGGCTAGTTTCGTTTGTACCTTACTCACTGATGGTCCTTCGGCACCTTTGTACAAGTCACTAGTTGAATCTGGGGTCGGAAGTACTTACTCCCCAATGACAGGTATCATGATCTCTAATCCATCCCTCATCTTACTCACATCTATTTCTCAGGTTATTTTGGACAGTTAAAAGAGGGAGTCTTCAGCTGTGGGTTGCAAGGAATTGCCGAAAAAGATTCAAAGTGGATCGAAGAGACGATTTATAAAACTATTCAGTCGACTTCAAAGTAATCCCCTCCAACACCTACCTCACTATCATCTTTGTTTTGATCTTTAGAGATGGATTCGCTAAAGAAAGAGTTGATGCCTTGCTTCATCAAATCGAGTTAGATATCAGCCATCAGCGTTCTCAGTTTGGTTTGGGACTCACATTTGGAATCCTGCCTAGCTGGTCACATGGTGCTGACCCGTTTACAAGTTTACAAGTGAAGAATATTGTGGATTGTCTTCGTGAAAATCTTCGCACAAATCCTCGATATCTTCAAGAACAAATTGAGAAATATTTTCTGGTATCTTCGATTACATGATGATAATTTGTTGAAATTGAAATGGTTTCTAGGGCAATGAACATCGATTGGGACTTCTCATGAAAGTAGATGAAGATTACAAAGAGAAGATTGAGAAGACAGAAGCAGAGATGCTGCAGAATAAGCTCCAGTGCCTCGACGAGAAGCAGAAAAAAGAGATATTTGAGCAGGTAAGAGTTGTGACAATTTGAGAGCCAAACTGTAAAAAGACCATTTTCTACTAAAGGGAATCGAACTAGA
Source organism: Pegea sp. RAD2-039 (assembly GCA_034620365.1). NCBI lineage: Eukaryota > Metazoa > Chordata > Thaliacea > Salpida > Salpidae > Pegea > Pegea sp. RAD2-039. Next base: position 1,416,360 of record JAQGEQ010000186.1, on the reverse strand, counting down.
AAAACTCCAAAATGAAGTTGAAGATTTATCTTGTCTTCCTTCAATTACATTGGACGATATTCCCCGAAAACAAGAAAATTATGAATCTATAAAAGAAGGTTTTCAGCTGATTTCAAAGAGACAAAAACCTCATCTGATATTTGACAGATCTTTCAGACATTTATATCAACAAACAACCAACTAATGGAGTCTCATACTTCAACGCAATCATTCCAATCAATCAAATTAAAGAAGATCTTCTTCCTTACGTTCCTCTCTTCTGTGCATGTCTTACTGAGTACGATCTTTCGCTAAAAACGTCAAATTGTTGTGAAAACAAATATCATCAGGATGGGAACAAAAAATGAAAGTTACGAGGAATTCCTACAACGTCAAGAGCTCTTTACCGGAGGTTTAAATGCATCTTGTAGCTCTCATAATCATCATCTGAATAAAGATGATTTTGAGACTTATATTCATCTTGCATCTCATAGTTTGGAACGAAACACTGAGAATATGTTTGAAATGTGGAAAGACTTACTCATGGGGTTAGTTCCAACTGATCTAATTCAGATTTGCTTACTAGTTTTCTTTCAGATTTCAATTTGATAATTTGGAACGTTTACAAGTTCTGATTGGTCAACGAGCACAGAGGTTAGCGAATGGTCTTTCTCATTCAGGACATATGTACGCTATGAAGAACTCTGCTAGAGGATTGCTTCCATCTGCTTATTATAATGAAATATTTAGCGGTAAGCTCTTCTTTATATAATCCATCATTTATCTCAAATGATCTTTCACAGGTATCTCACAAATTGATTTTATGAAGAGTCTAGTTGAAGTTGGTGATATTTCAAAGACATCAAATATTTTACAACAAATCGGTGAAGAAGTTTTCAATGAAAATTGTTCAAGAAGCAGATTTGCTCTTAACTTATCACCAACCAATCATCAAGCAACTCTTTCACAACTAAAAGATTTTATCAATCAAGGTTTCCAATCTTATTTTTACAAATTAATTTCACTTCTGGAAACACTTATTAATTTCAGCTGGTTTATCATCCAACCAACATCTAGGGATTGACTGGAAATCTTCTGCAACTGAGTTACCTCTTACAAAAAAGTCAATTTGATTTGAAGCGATAAATTAGATCAACAAATTCTCATCCACAGAAATCATATCGAACTACCTCTAGCTGTCAACTTTATCGGGACTTCTCTAAAAACTGTACCTTACTCTCATCCACACAATCCTCATCTTCGGACCTTAGCTCGTTTGATGAGCACAAAGTTCCTACATCGAGAAATCCGGTGATCTTCATCAAATCCATCAATTGTTTCTAACTTTGAGATCTGCAGAGAAAAAGGTGGAGCTTACGGATCGGGAGCTAAACAAGGATTAGATGGAGTTTGGATGTTTTACTCTTATCGTGATCCAAACGTGGATCGGACACTAGAGTCTTTCAATCGTGGAATCGATTGGGCAGCGAATGGGGAATTTACTGAAGCAGAAATGAATGAAGCCAAATTAGCAATTTTTCAAACTGTAAATAGAAGATTTGGTTTTCGATCAGATAAATTAAAGAATTTTACAGATTGATTCACCTGTTTCACCTTCTGGAAGAGGTTTAAGTGAATTTAGCAGCGGTCTCGACAATCAGTCGAAGCAGATTCATCGAGAAAGGATTATTGATGCAACAAAACAACAAATTGTTGAAGCTGCTCACAAGTAATAACCCCCCCCCCTAGTGGTATCAGTGAATAAAACTTGTTTTTCAGATATTTGAAGAATTGTGATGTAAAGAGCAGCTCAGTGATTGGACCATCTTCTAAAGATGAAGCAAATAATTTAAAAATTGAATGTTGATCATCTTTGTTGTAGTGTTAAAAGTAATAAAAAATAATTTCAAAAAATTTCAAATTTATTTCTGGGCCATTTTATGAAAACTCCATTTTGTTATGAATTATTTATAAATTTTTACCAAAATGTTTTGACTTTTGTAGATTTCTGCTTTCAGTCTGAGTTTGTTGGATATTTTTCAAAATAAACAAAAAAATAATTTGAAATTGTTTTAGTTATATTTCCTAAACATTGTCGGTGAAAATTTTATTTAAAAATAAAATTTATTATATTATTATGATCCGTAAATAAGAATGTGTCAGCTTACGTGTTTGAATCGAATAGAAATTTATCAAAGTCAGTTGAGTCAATTTAGTATCTTAACAACTTCTTGACTAGCTAGACCATTTAGTCAATTTTTGCGCTTATGGTCCAGGGTGCTAAGGGCATGCGTGCCTAGGCGCATTTGGTGGTTTTAAGGTCTCTTTAAGCATGTGTAATAATCAATTTTTACAATTAGTTAAGTTTTTATTCAAATAAATTAAGAATTACCAACGAAAAAGTTTGTTATTTTTTTAGCACCACAATAACTTGCTTCCTTTTTAGAATCAAACAAGAACCTTAGAAATATTCAATCTACTCACTAACATAACTTTCAACAGATTGATGATTTCAATTAAAATCAACTTGGTCTTATTACACAGATTTTTTAGTAACTATATCAGAAAATGATTTTATTTTATATGAAACCAACGAACAAATTATTTTTGTATTTTGGACATTTTAAACTTAGAAACTTTTTTCTTGGTTTGGTTTGAAACTTGTTTGTAGCAGTCTACTTGGTTAGGTTCAAAACCCTTCTCCATAACATCCTGAGTTACCCATTGCTGTTGAGATAGAAAAGTGAAAACTTGTAAATAAATGGATGCTGATATTACCTTATTCCTCTTCTCTATTTCTTTGTTCGGTTTCTTCAAAATCGAACCTGGTTTGCAGATATCAGCTGGTGTAGAAATTTCATCAGAATCATTTAAAGGTTTCTTCTACAAAAATATTTCTTTAATCAATTCATCAAAAGAATTGGAAGTAAATTAGAAATGATTTAGAAAGTGAATAAGAACGAACCTGCCCAATTACTGATGAATGTTTGAACCTAATTACTGGCGGCCCAGTATCACAATCTAAGCAATCTGATTGGTTGACAGAATCATCTGAATCATCGCTATCTATTTGCTTAGGTAGATTCCAACTGACTGATTTTTTGGCTTTTTCTGATTGTATTTTTTGGACACTTGTTGTCAGTTTGTCCAATTTCTTATTTTCAGCACTAGTAAGTATACGAATTGATTTTTGTTTGTTTGCCAATACAACAAATCAAATATTTTCAAAATAAACTTATTTGAAATTTAGTTCTTTACTCTAATACCAAGCAACTAACTTTTCTTCTCTTTCTTCATCTTCTTCTGCTTTTTCCAAATACTTTAAAAGCTCTTCATCATCTTTAAACTAAAAATTAAATAAATAAAAACTAAAAGTTTATTTTTAATTTCTAAATAAATAGTTTATAATATAATAATGAATATTTGAATCAAAGCTCAAATAAGAAAATGATGATGATCAGAAACCTTAATGTCTTTTACAACTGGATTTGGCTTGTTTTTCAACAACCCGTAGCTTGCTAGCTTTTTTTCCTTTCCTTTGTAATGGCTGATCCGTTTTTTATCCTTTCGTGATTCAAAGACACCTTCTTCTTTCTAATTAAAAAAGATAAAATTCAAACATTGATGTAAAGTAAATTTAAATCCTTACTTCTTTTATTTCTACAAGATTCTTATTTTGATCTTCACTAGAGAGCTGATTGAGATGTTGTGCTTCACTTGTCAAATTCTTTTTCACTTTATCAAGATCATCTAAATTTTTCTGCACAGCAGTTACTCGATGGTCTACTATCTTCAAGCCCTACAGAAATAACAATTTAGATAACTTATTTTCAAATACATGAACAAACCTGTTTACAAGTCACTTCAGCAAAGAACTTGTCACCTAACAGTACTAAAAGTTCATTTGTGTGTATAAGTTTCCCAGGCTTAAAAGCTAATTTTCCAAATGGTACCTTAAAAATAAGTATTAAAATGTCTGTAGTAAGGCAAATATAGAACTTTTGATAAAATACTTAAATGAAAACTGTTTATAATAATCAAACTGCTTAGCATGTGTTGTTAATAGAATTTGTAAGTTTATTTGAAAGAATAGTCTGTGCTTAACTGAAAGATAAATTAGGCGTCCAGTAAATTAATCAATACTAGAATTTGTTTTATGTAAACTTCTTAGTAAACTAAAAATTCTTTTTATCAAGTTTAATGTTACTTATTTCTGATATAAAACATATTTTTTAACATATCTCAATTTGCTTTTTAATACTTCTTCTTTAATTATATAAAAGGGTAACTTATACAGCTTGCTCTTAATTTGTGATTTTATTAGCTGCAACCTTACACTATTGTCTATAGATTTTTTAGTACTCAAAGTAGCAAGTAATCAAATTATCTTTATGTAGCAACGAACATAATTTTATAACTTGCTGTATGGAACGTTAGAACTATAAAAGTTGAACTTACCATCACATCATAATGAGGTTTATCTGGCAATGTTTTCAATCGATCACCCAAAGTTAAATACTTGTGTTTCACACTATTCCTATAATTTAGATAACAAATTATTATTGAGCTCATAAACTAGAATAAAAAATTGACCAATTTGCAATTTGATGGTCCACTCTTGCATTAGCTTGAGTTCGATATTGCTTAAAACGTTCAATATGTTGTTCTTTCTCCATAACATATAAGAAATGTAGCTTAACTTGTGAAAAAATTCTTAACTAAAGCAATCAAACTTTAAATGAATTAATTATTAAAAGAATATTACCCTTTTATAAAATAAAAACAGTTTTATAAATAATTTATGAAAGTTTTAAGACATTATAAATATTTTAGTAGCTTATTAATTGTTAGAAAATTTATAAATAAGAAATTTAGAAAAAACCTAAAAGTTTTGTTCATAAGTCATATAATTGGAATTCTTATTTAAAAAGAATGAATAAATATAACAATAAAAATATTTTTGATAAAAGATATTTAACATAATATAATGGATGAATATTTAATGAAATTTATTTCAGCATGCAACATAATTTTCATACTTTTTTCCATGGGTATTACCCTAACAAAAGTGGCTATGCATTTCAAATTTTTTGATAAGTTTTGAACTTTAATTATTCGTCCTAATAACAGCAAAAGGGAAAGAAAAAATATTCAAATCAGTAGCAGATAATTGTTAAATAGATTAGTAAATATTGCTAGCTCTGATTTATCAGTCCAGCTCAAACTACAATGATGAAGTTATTCTCCTCAAGTAGACTATATTTAAGAAATAAAATGGTTGAGATAATATAGAAATTCTGCTTTGTTATTTTTCAAAGAAATTTAGAAAACCATAAAATGTTATTATAGATTGTTTTAAAGTAATTTTTTAAATTGCATTATTTGTTTCACATATGCTACAGTATGTATGTTTCTTATAAAATGTTTGTAACACCAAAACATAAACATTTATTTGAAAATATTTTCTATGATCTTATTACTTTAGACTTACAAATTATAATCTTATGATATCATTTGAAAAAAAATGTTGACTAAAGATTAAATTATAACTTTAAAAAAGCATTATCATATTCAACTCCAAAATAACATTTTAATAATCCTTAGAATGTTGATTATTTTATGAAAGTTTTTCAATTTAGTAATGCTTTAAACTCTAAAAACTTTTTTTTTTATTTAGGAAGGCAGTTTTGATCATTATTTGTGAGAATGTGTGTTAGCGAGAGATGCTCTCTTCAGGCACCCTCCTTCGCATTTATTGTAATAAATAAAAAATCAATCAATATTTATTAGGCGTTTAGCATGTTATTTAGAAGTATTAAAAGAATTGTTAGAAGCTTTAATTTTACTAAAAACCTTTTAAATTATTATATTTTGTTTTTTGTTTTCAAATTTTTAACAAATCATAGTAGTCATAAATATCAGATAATCCTGATGGAAAACCTAGTCCTAGAATGGTTGCGTGAATAACCTTTGTCGCCCTTTTCTTCTTAGGTACCTCAACTCTTTTCTTAGTATTGCTTCAGTACTAAGAAGAAGTTATTGATTGGTGAAGGACTTCTTTAGGATATCCGTCTGCATCATCTCTTGTCCCCTTTTCTTGTGGACTTTTTCTTACAGCTGATCTGCAAAAGGTTGTTGCAAGCTTTTTTTCATAAGACATTTCTCTTGCTTAATGGTCTTGAATCAAGCAAATTCCAGGAATCTAGCTCTTTTTCTTATAAGAGCTTCCCAGCTTCTTAGCGTCCTGGTACCTTTAAATGACTCTCATTCTTTTTTTTCTATACATTTCTAATTTTCAAAGCGAGAAACTTTTTAGATATCATGTTTTTCGCTCCGTCGGTCTTTACTAGTAGTAGATTTTTGCTCAGTACTATTGTCCGATTAATAATGGTTGATGTCTTATCTTTCTTCTTGTAGACCTTGATGTTTAATCAAAGAAACTTTAGCCTGCCATTTTTCACATTTGAATCATGATCATGACTAAGCATTCCCTTCTATGATATGCAAGTATCAGTCCTTCTGCTCCGCTGCATAACCTGACTATAGTGGATATTGGAATCCTACTGCATGGGCAGCAACTGGATATCCACAATTTCTGCCCTGGCACATATATGCTTCCATATAAATATTTTTTCAGGTACCCTCTTTCGCATTTATTGAAATAAATAATTATGCATGGCCGTTCGCAGCCAAAAAACATTGTTTTTTTTTTATCTCTGAACTTTCTTATGAGGCCGGCGACTATTTATGCTATTGTTTAGATGAAGTAGTGTAAAATTAATGAATACTTCTCTTTAACAAAAGAACTAAACATCCAAAACTGTTTCAAGACTTGATAAAATTGTCAAAGTCAAATGTAAATTACAAATATATTTTTATATTGGCTTTCAGAGAACATGGAATAAAACTATGATTATAAAATAGACTGATCTTAAAAAACTGATAATTTAGGTGTATTTTTATGAATAAAAATGTGGAACATTTTATAACTTGCAACTAGAAACTTGGCCCATTAAAAAAAAGATGGACAGAAATAATCTAGTATAAGTGGTTTAATTTTATCTCAAACTAGTAAAAGAAACTTGTAACCGACTTAAGTCCAGATAGTTTTTAAATGGAGTTTTTAAACCTTAAAAGTTGTTAAAGATTTATGTTTTAAGTATCTTTACATAAATGTTCAGTTTAATTAACTTAATAGTAGTTATTGTTAATAATTAGTACGACAGATAATATAATTTTTATTCTCCAATTCATATAAAAATTAACACGAGAAATATTATCATTTATTTGCATACAAACTCCTTCGAAATTTGAAACCCTTCTAAAAGAATTTGGTAATCACAAAATTGGTGATAAAAAAAAACTTTGAATATTTATTTACTACTTTCAACTTGTTCTATTTTATTTTGTTCAGGTTGTTTATATTCAACAACTTTATTTGATTTCTTTTTTTGAATGTAAAATTTCCAGAAAAATAAACCTGCAGCTATCAAAAATAAAACTGTAATAGGAACGACTATAAAGGCAGCATTTATTGAATTAGCAGCACACATAAAAGGTTTATTGTCATTTTGACTGGAAAACTTAAACGTTTTTGTAGACAAATCAATATGTGGACTAGTATCATCTGGATAATTACACAATGTCTGCTGCCATACAGAATTTGTATAATTTTCTCCATAAATAATATAGTTAAAGGGAGTACCATCCTTCCAAGTTAAAACATTGTCTTTACAATCCAACCCAATAAGATACGATTTAAATTTAGGGAATCTTAGTAGTCCTTTTCCATTATCTGCATAATCCCAACATTCACTTGGAAGTTTTGATTTAATTTCAGAAATAATATCATCTGATTTAAACGAAATTAATTGTTGATTACTATCTTCACAATATTTCACAGCTTTAGGATATTCCTTGCCTTCATTGATAACTTCTATTTTACCGATAGAAGTATCTATATACCTTGTACAAACAGGCCTTTCCATTTTAGTTCGAAGCTCTAAATTAAATTAGCAGGCTTTTAAGATTCTTTATAATCTAAAAACTAGTTTATTTATTATTTGTTTGTTTGGAAGCTTGTTAAGTTACTAAGTAACGTCATTAAGCCAAATTTGTGTTAATTTGTTGTTTAAATGTTTTTAATAACTTCATTTTTCGAATAAATCTAGGAAGACTCAGATTTAGTATTTTACGTTAATTTTTTTATAACTGAAATTTTGAATGCAATTTTTAAAAAATCTATAAATTTTTTGGCGCACCATCATAAAATTAATTGAACTTTTCAATAGTTCCGCTATATATCAACTACTTTATTGTAAATTAAATAACAAACATTTATTATTTTATCAGTTTTGATATTATTGAATTTCCTGTAACAGCGTTAGATTTTTATAATATTCAAATTTATCCGAATGTATAGAAATGAGTCAAAACAAAGCTCACTGTTTTAAATTTATTAGCTGGTAGAAAAAAATCTCATTAAAGGCCAGGATTTGAAAGCTTGGCTAAACTCTTCGGCTAACAACGAAAACGTGTTTAACCCTCAAATCTTGCAGTCGATGTTGGAATGTGTTAATTAAAAAAACGCTTTAGTATTGTGGTTAAGTTGTTGAGCAAAGACCTCAGATCATCAAAGACCGTTGAAAGTTTCCTTTCAAGAATAATGAGACAAATGCAGGTTTATAAATTGAAGCTTGAAAAAATTCGAACGTTAAAAAGTAGCACATGACGTGGTTGATTATTGACAAAATGTTCTAATCAAATGCTCTTTTGTATTCTCAAAATTTAAAATTTCTCTTTATTACTAAAATTTGGTTGAAAACGTTGTATCCTGATTCTTTTCTGGTTTACAGTAATCTTTTTTGTGTTTTGCGTTGTGACACACTGTATAATAGCGGCGGCTGTGCTTGCATAATTTATAAGACATCGCTCGCACCCAAGATCTCTAGCAATCAGATCGATGCCATTAATTGTCTAGGGTTTGAGATTATCTCTTTTGATTTTCATTACTCAAAGTCCAATTTTTCTCGTTTTATATGTGCCTACCTACTACCCTCTAAAATTAATGATGAGGCTACTGTTAAGGCCTTATTGAAGGTTCTGGAGTGTTGTGTGTCTTGAGTTATATATTTTAGGGGATTTTAATTTTAGTAAAATTGATTGGAACAACCCAAATTTAGCATTTATTGGAAAATCGTTTAACTTGGATAGCGATAATACCAATTCAGCCATTGTAAGTCATATCTTTGCAAGCTTCCTCGATGCCAATAGCCTATCTCAGACTTTTCTAACTCAAGTTAGTGGTAATACTTTGGATCTTCTTATCACATCAAACCCTGAGAACATTATCTACGTTGATCAAAAAAACCTTTTGCTCCGACATGATTAAACTCAAGCTTCATCAAACTTTTTCCATGAACGTTAAAACTCTAAGCAAACAGATTTTTTATCGTTGAAATTATGATGGTACTAATGAGTTTCTATCTGTTGTTGACTGGATTTATATTTTCAAATCTACTGACCATATCAATACTATTTACTCAAGGTTTACTAACATCGTTAAAGAGTCAATCGAAAAATTCATACCTTTGTATAAAGTCAACAAAAAACCACATTTGCCCAAATATTTAAGGAACTTACAACATTTAAAAAACCTCTTATACAAACAAACTAAAACATAACTTTTCATCAAATCTCTGTATAACATATCTATTTCTAATTTCAACTTAAGTAGAGAAACTTTTAATTTCTATTTAGGAAGATAAAGTTCATTCTTATCTCCACCTAGTAAAAAAAACATTTTCTTGGCTCACAAGCTTAAGGCGAGATCTCAAATACCTCCTTTGCTTTATAACAGCAACTAGCTTGTGATGGAACCGCAGAATTAAGCTGAATTGCTCAGCAATCAATTTACTAAGGATTTATTATGATGGCAATACTCCTTTTCTTTCCTACTCTGAAATTCTCACTAATGTTTCTGAAATGATAGATTTTGACATAACGGTTAATATGGTAACTAGGGCTATATCTTTTTTAAATCATCAGTTTCAAACACCCTTGATCAGTCCCTTGGTTTCTTTTGAAGAAAAACTATTTCCTCTCTATTGCTATCTTTATCGCTACTCTTTAACATCACTCTGAGGTGAGGAAGAGTTCCACAAATTTGGATGGAAGCTATTCATAAAAAGGGTCCTAGAAACTCTACACTTAACTACAGACCAGTTTCACTGACTTCAGTTATCTGCAGAACTCAAGAACATATCATTCACAATCATATGACTAGTCATTTGATGGAGCACCATCTAATATCTGATGTCCAACATGGCTTTGTGAAACGAAGATCTTCCCTGACTGAACATCTCACTTTTCTTAATGAGCTTAAATTTCATTCTGAAAGTAATACTCCTTATAAATCTCGATTTTGCTAAAGCGTTTGATTCTGTCTCACACAACAAGCTCATTACTGTACGTTATGTATAATTGTATGCAACCGACAAATGTTTGCATCTATCAATAAATAAGCTTTGAAGCTGTAACTCAACATCAATTCACTTTTATTTAGATAACAGTACAATTTCCTGATGTCAGCTCATTAAAGAACATTCATCTCTCAGGACTTAAAATGGACTCACCACACGAGTTATTTGTTTAGAATAGGATTATTAGTTTCATACCAAATTCTTAAATCTTTTGAGACAAAAAATATTTGGGCATAATTAAAGCTTTTTCCACATACATTCATCCTAAATTAGAGTTCAATTCTTCCGTATGGAGTCCTCAACTTATAAAAGATATTACAAAATTTGAATCAGTCCAAAGATCATTCACAAGAAAAGCTTTCTTTAAATATGATATACTCTTTCTTTCATACGCAGACCATTTCTATAAACTAAATATTAAATCCTTGCAATATCGACGCCCTTTTTTAGACCTTGTTTTATTCTTTAAAATTATCAATGGTTTTAGCCATCGTAAAATCATAAAATACTTAAAAGATCGCAATCTCCCCTACGTTTTTAGAAGTTCTTCATTCAAAATTAAACCGCTCAACAAGTTTAAAAATACCCAGTAGAGCCTTTTTTGAAAGGGTAAACATAGCTTGGAATTTTCTTCCCTATTCCGTCACTAAATCAAAATCTATCGCATCTTTTAAAATTTTGTTTGAAAAACATAACTTGTTAAGGAAACTACTTAAATTTATATAACATTGCCAAGTTTCTCGCTTTCTTCTTCTGTTTTATCATATTAAATTCTTAATTTATAAATTACGCTTTACCTATATCTTTAAGGTGTTACTATTTTTTCATTATAAATCATAAGCTATGTTACTTGAGACCTTCCAATCATCTCTTTAATCGGGATATTTGAATTTTATTATTTAAAGAAGATAAATTTGCGAATTGCTAAATAAATATATTATATATATAACTATATATTGATAAATACATGATTATCTTTAATCACTAGATTTTATTCCGTTTATTAATAAACTTCTATAATTTTTCATCATTATACTTTTCATAGAAGAATCAAAAATTAATCTTTTAATATAAATGAGATAAGAAATAGTAAATAAGAAATCTGTAGAGTGAATAAGAAATCGATTTTTAACCAAGCTTTTTTGACTTGTTCAAGCTTAATACGCTGGTGTTCACTTCCTGTACAACCAAAAAGTTCGACTCTCATATGTCTAATATGTCGATATTACTCCTTAATAAGCCCATATCACCTGGTACATTGGTCAGAGCTAATTTTTTCTCATACCGTTCAATTAGTACAAGGAATCAGCTGCCATTAGACATTGCCATATCGAAGTCACTCGCATTGTTCAAGCAGAAGTTGAACCGTTATAACATTGCTAACATTGTCATTTCTAAACTGTGATTTTCCTTTTTTATATTATTAACATTCTATGTGTTAATACCTAGAAATACCATGAGTCACATCCCTTGCTTTTTATATTTTTGACTGAATAGATGTTATTTGTGAGAATGAGTGTTATCGAGAGGTGTTCTCTTAAGGTACCCTCCTTCGCATTTATTGTAATAAATATTTAAATAAAAACATACAAATTTCGTTTATCTATATGAGTTTGTTACTAGTTGAAGTCTAAACATTTTAATTTTTAAATTCAATTTTTCAATCAAAGTTTTTTGAAAATCCTTAAAACTTCTATTAGTATATAACTTTTGTTTATTATTAAAATATGCAACTTTTAAGCACCTTCTAACCAAAAGTCAAGATTGCTGCTTATAAGTACAAAATAAAAAACTTCTGGCAAACAGCTTGACAACTGAAGATCCAAAATCAGCCTCCTCTGATAGCTCTTCGGATCGATACCACAACTCCTGGTATTGGGACCATTGAGACTTATCTTTCCTTCCTCACCAGGAGCTGACCCACCATACTTATCTAACTTTCCATTCCCTTCCTTTATCATCACACCACTTGATTAAGCGAGTTGAGGACTATCCTCTTTATTACTATGTACGAAATGAACGTCAAAGTTCTGTACATCTACATTTGGGCTTCTTGCTAGATTACTTCGGATAACAAATTTGATCGTACATTGGACTAGCTCCCAGTTTAAGCTAACGGTAGATGTTTCTACCTCTCAATGAATAAACATTCAAATTCTAACCCAATTTGCTTAATTTAGATAACTATAAAATAATCAAACTTCTTGTGTCAATAAAGACTTGAACATGTTCATCTCCTATAATTTAAAATGGGTCCTAGTAACTTAATTACTCAGGGTTGGTTCAGTTACTTCATACAACATTTCTAAATCTTTTTTAAACTATAGATATTCAAAATTTATAGTTTTTCCTGTTTACTAAGAAAGCTTTACTCAGATGTAACATATCCTTGTTTCATGCAAAGATCGTCTTTCAAAGTCCTTACAATATCGATCGTTTGCAATATTGTGGTTTGCTTTGAAAGAGGCAAAGGATATGCTACTAAATCAGGACAAACAAGATACGATCTGTTGACCATGATACCACTGTCCCAGGCCACTGGACCGTATAACCGAGCATTGGACCTAAACAGCGGGAGTAGTTGAGCGCACACCATTATATTAGTGGATGGCCGCCGATTAACTTTCATTTATTTTTATGGGTTATAAAACTCCACCAAAAAAAATCTATAAAAATTCAAAATCAGTGAGGCTTTGAAAGTTGAAAAATATTTTGCTGGTTACAATAAAATGATTTAAAATAAGATTTCAGTTGTAAACTGACTTGATTTATATTATAGGTAATGTCACAAAAATTAAATTGTATTATATATCAACTACGCTATAGTTTAAAAGCTCGATTTACTTGATTAAAATATATTACTTTAATTCTATAAACATACATCTATAAAATCAAAAAATAAATGTATTAAAATTAACTAATTTTTAATCAAAGCCTTATAAAAGCTTTTAACAAACTTTAGTCTGACAAAAATGTTGTTTTTTAACAAAATAAATTGTAGAGAAAAGGATAATGTAATAAAACCTAAAAAATAAAATCTTATCTAAATTAAGAGTAAACAATTTCGATCAATAAGATGAACTTTACTTCTAAACAGATATTGATTGAAAATAAACTTCAGCGTTGAAAGTAGACTTGATGAAAAGTCAACGAAGCGTGACGTGCTTAAGTGATTTATAATTGAACCACAAAATAAACAAATTTAGTTTCTTTAAAACTTAATGCTTCTTTTAATTAAATTTGTTTGTTCTGTTTTACTATTTTGTTGTAGTTTAAATTTAGATTGGTTTCGAAAAATCTATTAAAAGTTTTAGTTAAGAAAACTGTGAAATAAAAATAATTGATGCAGAGCTATTTCTAGAAATAAACTGATGATGTAATAATTTACGTAAGCGTTTAAAATAGCTTCTATATAAATCTTAATAAACTTTTATGGTTTTTTGTGATAAAAGGATATAACAGTGTGTTGATATAAATTTCGTTTTATATATATCCTGTTTAATTACTAGAAATTATTTCTTACATAAACCACACCCAATTCAGTTTATAGTTATTTTGGTTTATTTCGTGAAAGCATGATTAAAAAAGACCAAAATGGATCATTTTAGAATCAGAACAAGTTGCCAAAAACATAAGCAAAAGATATAGACAACCCCATCATAAGGAATTGTGATTTCAATTTAGTGCTTGCGTTGCAGTAGTCTAAACATTAAAAATAATTAATATTTATTTTATTATAAAAAGATTTAATTTACCGCTATTACAACAACTGATAGCAACAGCTTTCCCATCCTTACCAACATCACCTTTACACTGTTCTTCAGTAGCGCAGCTTTTGGTAACTTTACCATCAGCTGTAAACAATAAAATCGATTTTTTACTTTCAGTTTACAACTTTAGTGATACAACTCACAATTTGCGATCATACAGAAAGTTTTGTTTGCTGGACATGTTTTAGATGTACTACATGTTTTTCCTTCACAATCAAAACAATTCAAAGAGGTTACTGTAAAAGCGTTTAGAATTTGATCAGTTAGAAATAATTAGGATATTGCTTTATACATACCTTCACTAATAATCATAGCTGAAACCAGTAGAAGAAAAAACTTATTCATTTTTTCAAGTTAGTTTACAAACTAAATACAAAAATAAATGCCATATTTAATTTTTTAAATAAATTTATTATCATTTAATTATAATAAAAAAAATAATTAAACAAAAGCTTATAAATTCAAACAATTTTAAAATTAACAAGCAACAAAGTTAAAAAATTATAATAAATGAAAAGAAAATAGATTATATATATAACAAAATAGCTACAAAGTATTAGAACATTTTAAAAGGGAAATAATTACATGAGCAAAACTGCTTTTCCTTATAATTATTTCTAAAGTATTTTATTTCAAAGATTATCAAGATACAAAAAATGTTCTAATAAACCTTCTGTACCATATGTAGCTAATTTAAGTTGGCTAAACAGCTTTTTTCAGATTCTCTCGCTAAATGACGTCATAATGCTGTCTTCACTTAAGAGCTTTTTGTTTTGTAGCATCTGATAAAAAATCATTTATGCCTTAGAGCAGCCATTATAATTAATTAGGCTGTTAATAATTTAGTTCTTTTGGGTGATATGCAACCGTCACTAATGACTTTTCCAAGGTTTCCATCGAAACAATCTCTGAATCAATTAATGGGATTTCATCGCTAATGTCACTGTATTAGTCAGAGCTAAGTTACTCAGCATCCAAACCACTTTTACGAGATACAGGTTCCGCTGGGTTGGTAATGTTTTCAGAATGAAATAATCGTTTTCCCAAGATTGTAATGCATGGCGAACTCTCATCTGGCTGCAGAAACAAAATAGATTTAGAGCTTAATAAACCGTTTGTTGAATCAATTAGGTACATACAGCTGTCTCAACTATCTTTGTGAACCAAGCCAGTGCCGACGAAGCACATAATAGAAGAAAGCGCAAAAAAGATAAGGGTCTTATGGTCACCCAATAATCTCAACTACGCCCCAGTTATAATCGGGCGTTTCTTTTGTACTTAAACAGTCATAATCAATATTTATGTCTTTCTGCTGTCTCTACTTCTATCGACTTTTTTAAGAGTATCCTTTCGAATATAAGATTATCCCTTTCCAACATCATTTTATCTATGTCCTATTTTCAGACATGGAAGAAAATGTTTATTATATGTATCGATGAAATCTCATCAAAGTTTGTAAAACTCTAATCATAAATTTCCGACAATTTTTTCAACATATAGAAGCAATCATATATAAATTCAGAAACATCAGTATTAAAAAAAGTAAGACAATTTTTTTAGATATCAAATTAATTTTAATCATAACTTTACCTAAAAAAAATAATAAACTTTTAAAAATCTTAAATTATTTTTAGTCTAAAATTTTTTCTTCTGTTGCTTTTAGCGTTTGTCAACTTAAATAAAAGAAGCAAACTTATTGATTCTCTTCTAAACTCACTCAGACATTTTCAATACAATTTCTGGAAATTACTAATTGAGGTTTCTGAAATGAAATATTGTCGGAAGAAATTACCATTTAATGTTTCCGGGGGGAAATCTTGTATATTTTTATAGAAAACCCAAATAAACAACTCTTCGATCTTTCAGACTTTAGAACTAACTTTCAAAAAGCATGTTCATATGACTTTATTTTTCGTGATTATTAAAATCTATAAGAGATAAATTTAATCAAATTTATATATTTTGGCGTAAAAAACCTTAGAACTAATTTTTATCATTTTTTTCAAACTTTCCATTCGTTTACTCCAAATAAAGTAATTTAATCAGAGGTCGTTTTCAGAATCATTTTTTATCAGAAAGTTTAAGACTTTTTCGAACGACAGAAATTCACTGAATAAAAAAAAATCTAAATTGCTTCAAATGAGCATAAATAATGTAAACTGAAAAGCTATAAAATCGTTACAAGGATTAAAATATCTCTAAAATACATCAAGAAAGTTTTATTTTATCACTGAATTCAGGATAAAGAAGAAATTAAAAACGAAAATAGAAGCTTGCTAAAGTAACTTGAAAGCAAAGTCAGATTTAGAATAGCTTAACAAAAGTGTTTCAAGTAGCAAATTTATAAATTTATTTTCAAACATTTGATATAACTTGCAATAATTCTTTTTGTAGTAACAACATTACTTTCTGTTAGAAATTAGATTGATACTAATGAAAATTATATATTAATACACTAACAGAAAAATTTTATTATTTATTGATCGTACTAAAACAACATAAACAGATTTGCTTCTATACAAAAGAAGGTATGAAAGAATAAAATGAAACTTGAATTTTTTTGTGAGTATCGATGTATGTATAAAGATCATAAGTAAAATGTACAATTTTTTTCAATAATTCTCATTTAAAATAAAGTACAAGGGAATAAAATACTTAAATGTGAATAAAAAGGCTAACATTCATTTTGAAAGAAAGTTTATCCAAATTGAAAATGAAATATGTTTATAAGTTTATCAAATTATCTGAATAAATTTTATGAATCTATATCTAACATGTTTGAAGTTTATTTTCAAAAATTATCTTTGTAGTAAAAAACTAAAATTTGAACTATTCATCAGTTAACTTGATGAATTATAATATTTATCATAATTGAGATGTAAGTTTTACTGGAAAATTTTTTTCTTTAAAAAATATTAAAAATGTTGTTATTACAAGCTGATAACTTCAAAAAAGCTAAAAATAACATTATAAATATTTCGGTTTGTAATATTTTTTGATTTACTGATAATACGATTTGATCAAAAACACTAAAACCATAATTTCAAACTGATTAAAGAGATAAGCATAAAACTGATATCTGAGCTGATATAAGAGCAACTTATCTATTTTTAATCAGACCGTGAGCAAATAACTTGACATAGATTTCATTTAAATCAAATTTGAATTTTTAGATGAGTTTTTGATGTTTGTAATTTTAATGGAAATATTAAATTCTATTGAATGATAATAACTTGTCCAAGAAACTAAAAATAATGATGAATACTTCAAGAAAATAATATTTATTTCTATTCTAATAGAAGACTTAATATTAGAAATATTTTTATTGCTTTTAAAGCTTTATCTTAAAGAAAAAATTATTTTACAAAAATTACTTATCCAATATATATATATCTTATAATATATTTTAATCGTAGTATCTCAAATAAATAATAAAGTTTTGCTGTAATTAAAACTAACTTCAAAATTGAAAAAAATGAAATTAATTTTTGGTTTGTCTTTATTTTAAAACTAAAAACTACTTTTAAAAAACATGAAAGTTACCTAAACACTGCTATCGACTTTTTGGAATATAACAAAAAAAATATTATTATAAATCTAAGTTTTGCTTGTAATTATAGCGATGCATCAAATTAATGACATCTTAAAGACTATTTCTTGTTTAGGATCAAAAGAAGTTAAAATCAAATTAACAAAATATTAGCTTATCTTTCTTCACTAAAATGATTTATATATTAATCTGTTAACGCTTTCAACAAATATATTAAAGCTACTTACATAAAATGCTAAAAAAATATTTAAAAGATAGTGTCTGTTGAGTTTTTAGATACATTTGAAGCTAAAAGCGACTTTACATACCATAAACACTTAATTAGAGTAATGATAAAAAGTTTAATTCTACTAAAAAAGCTACTACTAATCTTTCTACTAGAAGAGCTTAATTCTAATGCAAAACGTTCATAACATCAGCGAAATTACGAGAAGACAAACAAACTCTTACTTTCATCCTAGTGACATTTACATATGCGTCAAGATACTCTTCTGATATAAATTCAAATCTACCATAATTAGCAATTAATTACTACTTTTATGTAAACATATGTACATTTAGCGCCGTATTTGTTGTCCCTAAAGCTTGTTTTTGAAGATGTAAGCAATATAAAGTTGATTGTTAAAAAACTTAATAATTTTTTCAAAATTTATACCACCTGTATATTTTAAATAAGAATACGTCGTAATGATATTGTATCAGACATGCACACTCTTATCACAGATTTATGATTTGTTAAAGGGCTCTTTGAAACCGACAAAAATCCCTTTAAATCAGGCTAGGATCTCTTTGAATCTGACGAAGAGCCTTTTGAATACGGTTAAGCTCTGATTTAGGATTGAATAATGTTGAAGACTCAAAAGTGCCTATACCAGCCAATCTCAATCTGATCTGATCTCAACTCAATATCAATGTGATCAAAAAATGTTCGTGAAACTAATAATTAAGTTGAAAGTTACAAGTTATTATTATGTAATCAGGTTTTTAACAAACAACTTCATGTGGAAGAATTGATCAGATATGACAAACTTGGAAGATAGATAAAGCATACTTGGAACCAGCTGCCATCAGACATTATCATGTCAGAACCACTCGTGTTGTTCAAGCAGAAGTTGAACCGTTATAATATTGCTAGAATTGTTATTTCTAAACTGAGATTCCTTTTTTATTAACATTTGTTGTTAACATTTTATATAATTGTTCACTGTTATTTGTTTTGAGGACTACTGAAATGCCATGTGTTACATCTTTTGCTTTCTATATTTTTAACTTAATTATATATAATAGGCATTATTTGTGAGAATGTGTGTTAGTGAAAGGTGCTCTTTTGAGGCACCCTCCTTCGCGTTTATCGTAATAAATTGTTAAACACGATTCAAAAATTATTAGAAAAGTCCATCATTGATAAAAAATTTTAGAAAACAATTGATAATTGATATTAATAGCTGATATAATCTTGAAACGATGATAAAAGACTTCGGCAAAAATATTGAGCACTTAGCGTTAAACTAAAGTTTCCAAACTAACTTAAATATTACATAATGTGATTATCTTTGATATAGCAACATTTAAAAAACTTTATCAAAAGCTTTTATTAAATCGATATAATGACATATTTTCAGAGAAATAGATCAGGTCTAACTAAAATAGTAGTTAATAGGCTCAAAACTAATAATTCTTATATATTCAAACAGCCTATTTAGATTTAAAAAACACGTTAGCGGCACAAGTAACGGCAGGTTTAAAAACTGTTTTGATTTTAGAATTGAAATTTATTCCGTTGACAGTTACAGGTTTTCAACTATGTCAACAAACCGATCAGGCTAAATTTTCTTTATCATCATTTTTAAATGTATTTTTTTTTATTAAAGTTCTAAGTAATATTTAATTTAAAATGTTTTGTTGTTGAGACTGCAGTGATTTAATCGTTTTTACTAATCTATTTTTACTATATTTTGTTTATTTTTATTTCTGAATAACTTTTAAAATATTTAAGATTTTTATGTTATTATTTATTATAATAAATCAAATTTTAAATACAAAATTAAAAAAAAAATTCTCTTGTAACAATTATCTTTTAAGTCTCTTTGTTGTTTAGTTGAAGATTTTAAGTAAACTATAACTTTAGTTGCTTAAATGTAAATTTTTCTGTAATTTTCATGAAATTTCTACTGCATTGCCTTTTAATTAGATTATTTATAGAATTATATATATTTGTTTATTTGCCTGGTATAATGTTTTAATAGTGCTAAGGAATACAAATTATTAATTTATTTTTTAGAGTGTTAATCTGATAAAATTGTAATTTTTATTGAAATAGTTTGAAATATGTATTTTTTATTATTTATAATAAACAGACAGAATGCTTTTTGTTAATTATGATTTAATTTTTTATTTAAGAAGGAAATAAAAATAATTTTAAAAGTAAAATTGTTTAGAAACATATTTTATTAAACTTTTATTAATCAAAGTTGTTAATTGTTAAACATATTTTTAAAATAGGTTAATTATTTTATTTTTTATCAGAATTTCTTGTTAATAACATTAATAAAATTTGTACTCTAGATTTTTTTAATATTATGAAATAAAAATGCTCTAAATTTTTTATGAGATGCCAATTAAAACTACAAAATCGAATAAATTTGGAAATATATCATCAAATGGAAGCTATAAAGTTGGTTTTAAAGAACCCATAGTTTCTTACCATGCAGAAAATGACCCATTTTTAAATTCTAATGAAGGTAAGCAAATATTTTGATAAAAAGTTGATTAGTAGTGTTTGATGTTAAATTAATAAAAATTAAAGTGATATCTAATCTGAAAAAAAAGTTTTAAATCATTATCAGTTTAAATTGTAATTTAAAAATGAAATTAAAGAAGTTTTTGTTGAAATTTTGACTCAATTTATTTCTATTCAATCTAATTTTAATTTTGATAATTTGATTACAGATTACTATTACAAAAAAGATGATGTTATTGATGACAGATCTAGCATTCTTAAACAAAGTCACATGTCAGAACCAGCTACATATTCAATTAGAAACTCTTTATTAAATCAAAGTGAACTTGACTTAAGTTCTTTACAAACAAGAGAGCTAAACGCAAATGTTTCATTAAATTTATCATATAAGCAATCATCACCTAATAAAAAAGGTTTAACACAAGCTGGTTTTGCTCAAATCAAAACTAACATGGGTTACGACGTTGCTGATGGTGATAACAAAACAGAATTTGATGAACACAAAAATCTTTGGACAAATGATAGTTTGAACGAGACTTCATCTATATTAGAAAAGTCAATGTCACTAAGAACGTTTGATATGTCAAAGAAGAAGAATTTGATTCAAAGTAACTCAGATGTTTTCTCTAAATTGAAAGATACTATTCGTAAGCAAAAAGCTGTCAGGTGAAATTAGTTTTAAAATTAATTTCTCTCTAACTACATTTGATGATCTATGTCCAGGTTTCATCATGATGAAGATGTCGTTAGAGTAACTAATATCGAAGAAGAGAGAGCAAAAGTCCGAAAAGTTGCAATTTGTCCTCCAGCACCTAGATACAAAGTAAGTAGAGTACTATTAACTCGTTGTATTTACTTCATTGGACATTTAACAGGGTTTTAATACCGCTAATACAAGATTACGAGCTCCAGATGGAAAAGTTTGGAAAGAAGACGTTGAAAAATCGAGGTTATCCCATACTAGAATGTATAAACCTGAACAACAACCTGACTCACCAGCCAAAGGTACTTACCAACTGTAACTAAGCACTTTGAATTAGTAAATAAAGTTGTTAAATATTAGAAGTTTCTATCCAATTAGCTTCGTGTGTAGTTGTTCAAACAAATCAACAAACTTTTCAGTTTACTATTTGTAGGTTTTATTTATAGTTGTTTAAATATCATCTTTCGTTCTATTTTAGCGGCTTCAACGTTATTCACATCAACTAGAACATCGAAACCATCGTTTAGATCAAACATCAGCTCCTCATTTGCTAAAAAACGAACCAAACCAACCAGAAAAACAGGTCAGTCATTTGATAAATGGTTTATCAACCATCTAACCATCTTTGGTAGGTAAATTGACCAGTGAAAACCATTCCTTCAAAACCACCATTATCACTCCATCATCATGGAAGGAAAGCAAAGTGAAAGTAAAAGTTGCTTTAAATGGTTCAAAGACCACCAAACCAGTTTCTAACCAAGAGGAGTCGAAACTGACCAGCAGTAACCGTGGTCCAGGTACCAGTTTGTCTGTTAAGTCCATCAAATCTTTGATTAGTTTGCTGATTAACTTAATTGAAAATGGGTTTGTAATTTGAGCAGGTGAAGATGAAGTAAATACTTGTACAGATCAAACTGTTGATGAATCCAAATTAGAAAGTAAAACAGAAGAAGTAGATGAAGACACGAAGTTGACAAGCTCTAAATCAGGTCTTTTATAGTTTTCTTGTAAAAATCCTTCAATTTTCATTGATAAATATCTCGAGTAAATATTTACTATTTTGAGTAGCTTCGCTGTTTTCCAAAAGTTTGTTTGATCGACTTTATTACTTCTTTAGAAGTATATCTTTATTTGTTCAGTTTTTATATAAAAATAATATTTTATTATCAACTTTTACCTCATTAACTTTCAACTCATTTTAATTTTCACGATTCATAAAAACTCTTTTTGTTTTTTTTGTTTGCTTTTCTGGTAAAATTTATGAAAAATTTAATTTAACTAGAAGTCGTTTTTGTGTCTCCAACGACAGTTTAATGAAAGAATAAATAATCAAATCAAACAAATTGTCGTTATTTACTCGCTAATAACCAAACGCTGAACTAGTTGCTGTAAGTTTGTTTAGCTACAAAAACTAAAAGGTTGTTTATAAAATCTCTGAAATCACCTCAACTCAGTTATCTAACAATTAACATAATCTTCCAGAATCTTCAAAAGCTTCTGAAAGAAGAAAAGTGATGATGAAACAACTAGAAGAAGACTTAAAAAGATCATCTTCAGATAACGAGACGGAAAAAACCGATTCCAAAAAGAGATTAGCAGTTTTCGATAGATCAACAACTAGGAGTATACCGCTGAAGAAAGTTCAAAGCCAAAGTAACCAATTTACGAAATATTATCAAATTGTTGATCAAATGTCGGTTAATCGGAAGGTTTGAAAGATTTGGAGGAGAAACCAGTATTAAAAAGCGGTCGAAGTTACGATCAAATGCAAGTTAAGCGTTACATTGCTCAACAAAAGAGTTTGAGGCGACGAAGACAATTAGAAACTGCTCAAAAAAAGAAGGAGGCAGAAGAACGAAAGAAAGAGATGCTGAATCAGTTGGATGAGAGGCAAAGAGAGGCTCGGAAGAAGCAACTAGTTGCTAAAGGTTTTTCTTAATAAAGAATTTGTTAACTAGTTGCTGCAAACTGTTAACTAATTGCTACATATTGATAACTAATTGCTACAAATTATTAGCTAATTGCTGCAAATTGTTAACTAATTGCTACAAATTGTTAACTAATGGCTGCAAATTGTTAACTAATTGCTGCAAATTGTTAACTAATTGCTGCAAACTGTTAACTAATTGCTACAAATTGTTAACTAATTGCTGCAAATTATTAACTAATTGCTACAAATTATTAACTAATTGCTGCAAATTGTTAACTAATTGCTACAAACTGTTAACTAATTGCTACAAATTGTTAACTAATTGCTGCAAATTGTTAACTAATTGCTGCAAACTGTTAACTAATTGCTACAAATTGTTAACTAATTACTGCAAATTATTAACTAATTGCTACAAATTGTTAACTAATTGCTACAAATTGTTAACTAATTGCTGCAAATTGTTAACTAATTGCTACGAATTGTTAACTAATTGCTGCAAATTGTTAACTAATTGCTACAAATTGTTAACTAATTGCTGCAAATTGTTAACTAATTGCTGCAAACTGTTAACTAATTGCTACAAATTGTTAACTAATTGCTACAAATTGATAACTAATTGCTACAAATTATTAGCTAATTGCTGCAAATTGTTAACTAATTGCTACAAATTGTTAACTAATGGCTGCAAATTGTTAACTAATTGCTGCAAATTGTTAACTAATTGCTGCAAACTGTTAACTAATTACTGCAAATTATTAACTAATTGCTACAAATTGTTAACTAATTGCTGCAAATTGTAAACTAATTGCTACAAATTGTTAACTAATTGCTGCAAATTGTTAACTAATTGCTGCAAATTGTTAACTAATTGCTGCAAATTGTTAACTAATTGCTGCAAATTGTTAACTAATTGCTACAAATTGTTAACTAATTGCTACAAATTGTTAACTAATTGCTGCAAACTGTTAACTAATTACTGCAAATTATTAACTAATTGCTACAAATTGTTAACTAATTGCTACAAATTGTTAACTAATTGCTACAAATTGTTAACTAATTGCTACAAATTGTTAACTAATTGCTGCAAATTGTTAATTAATTGCTGCAAATTATTAATTAATTGCTGCAAACTGTTAACTAATTGCTACAAACTGTTAACTAATTGCTACAAATTGTTAACTAATTGCTACAAATTGTTAACTAATTGCTGCAAATTATTAACTAATTGCTACAAATTGTTAACTAATTGCTGCAAATTGTTAACTAATTGCTACAAATTGTTAACTAATTGCTGCAAATTGTTAACTAATTGCTACAAATTGTTAACTAATTGCTACAAACTGTTAACTAATTGCTACAAATTGTTAACTAATTGCTACAAATTGTTAACTAATTGCTACAAATTGTTAACTAATTGCTGCAAATTGTTAATTAATTGCTGCAAATTATTAACTAATTGCTGCAAATTGTTAACTAATTGCTGCAAACTGTTAACTAATTGCTACAAACTGTTAACTAATTGCTACAAATTGTTAACTAATTGCTACAAATTGTTAACTAATTGCTGCAAATTATTAACTAATTGCTACAAATTGTTAACTAATTGCTGCAAATTGTTAACTAATTGCTACAAATTGTTAACTAATTGCTGCAAATTGTTAACTAATTGCTACAAATTGTTAACTAATTGCTACAAACTGTTAACTAATTGCTACAAATTGTTAACTAATTGCTACAAATTGTTAACTAATTGCTACAAATTGTTAACTAATTGCTACAAACTGTTAACTAATTGCTACAAATTGTTAACTAATTGCTACAAATTGTTAACTAATTACTGCAAATTGTTAACTAATTGCTGCAAATTGTTAACTAATTGCTACAAATTGTTAACTAATTGCTGCAAATTGTTAACTAATTGCTACAAATTGTTAACTAATTGCTGCAAATTGTTAACTAATTGCTACAAATTGTTAACTAATTGCTACAAACTGTTAACTAATTGCTACAAATTGTTAACTAATTGCTACAAATTGTTAACTAATTGCTACAAATTGTTAACTAATTGCTACAAACTGTTAACTAATTGCTACAAATTGTTAACTAATTGCTACAAATTGTTAACTAATTACTGCAAATTGTTAACTAATTGCTGCAAATTGTTAACTAATTGCTACAAATTGTTAACTAATTGCTACAAATTGTTAACTAATTGCTGCAAACTGTTAACTAATTGCTACAAACTGTTAACTAATTGCTACAAATTGTTAACTAATTGCTACAAATTGTTAACTAATTGCTGCAAATTATTAACTAATTGCTGCAAATTGTTAATTAATTGCTGCAAATTGTTAACTAATTGCTGCAAATTGTTAACTAATTGCTACAAACTGTTAACTAATTGCTACAAATTGTTAACTAATTGCTGCAAATTGTTAACTAATTGCTACAAATTGTTAACTAATTGCTACAAATTGTTAACTAATTGCTACAAACTGTTAACTAATTGCTACAAATTGTTAACTAATTGCTACAAATTGTTAACTAATTACTGCAAATTGTTAACTAATTGCTGCAAATTGTTAACTAATTGCTACAAATTGTTAACTAAATGCTACAAATTGTTAACTAATTGCTGCAAACTGTTAACTAATTGCTACAAACTGTTAACTAATTGCTACAAATTGTTAACTAATTGCTACAAATTGTTAACTAATTGCTACAAATTGTTAACTAATTGCTACAAATTGTTAACTAATTGCTACAAACTGTTAACTAATTGCTACAAATTGTTAACTAATTGCTACAAATTGTTAACTAATTACTGCAAATTGTTAACTAATTGCTGCAAATTGTTAACTAATTGCTACAAATTGTTCACTAATTGCTACAAATTGTTAACTAATTGCTGCAAACTGTTAACTAATTGCTACTAACTGTTAACTAATTGCTACAAATTGTTAACTAATTGCTACAAATTGTTAACTAATTGCTACAAACTGTTAACTAATTGCTACAAATTGTTAACTAATTGCTACAAATTGTTAACTAATTGCTGCAAATTATTAACTAATTGCTGCAAATTGTTAATTAATTGCTGCAAATTGTTAACTAATTGCTGCAAATTGTTAACTAATTGCTACAAACTGTTAACTAATTGCTACAAATTGTTAACTAATTGCTGCAAATTGTTAACTAATTGCTACAAATTGTTAACTAATTGCTGCAAATTGTTAACTAATTGCTGCAAATTGTTAACTAATTGCTGCAAATTGTTAGCTAATTGCTACAAATTGTTAATTAATTGCTGCAAATTGTTAACTAATTGCTACAAATTGTTAACTAATTGCTACAAATTGTTAACTAATTGCTACAAATTGTTAACTAATTGCTACAAACTGTTAACTAATTGCTACAAATTGTTAACTAATTGCTGCAAATTATTAACTAATTGCTGCAAATTGTTAACTAATTGCTGCAAATTGTTAATTAATTGCTGCAAATTGTTAACTAATTGCTGCAAATTGTTAACTAATTGCTACAAATTGTTAACTAATTGCTGCAAATTGTTAACTAATTGCTGCAAATTGTTAACTAATTGCTACAAATTGTTAACTAATTGCTGCAAATTGTTAACTAATTGCTGCAAATTATTAACTAATTGCTACAAATTATTAACTAATTGCTGCAAATTGTTAACTAATTGCTACAAACTGTTAACTAATTGCTGCAAATTGTTAACTAATTGCTGCAAATTGTTAACTAATTGCTGCAAATTGTTAACTAATTGATATAACCGTTTGTTTTGTTTTTAGCTCGTAAACCAAAACCAACGGAGCCAGCAACAACAGCAACTTTTTCCAAATCTAATGATAAACTTTCGAGCACGTTCGCAGGGTGAGTGTGACTTGAAGTGAATTCGTTGATGTGATGCAATCTTTACAGATGTTCAGATGGAGTTGTTGCTTTCGTCGAGAAGCTAGATCGTTTACGTAATATGACGTCAGAAGCACCAAAAGTAAATGACGAAGCACAAGGTGAAGGTGTTCGAGTAAAGAAGAAATTTATGGAAGAATTGGATAGATGTCTGAATGATGGATCTACAAATACAAATCTTTCTTTTCATTCACAAGCTAAATACGACGACAATGTCGTCACTGCAATGACGTCATCACTACATAAACTTCAACAAACTTATCAACCATGGGCAGCGTCCACCCCAAATTTGAGTCCGTCTCACTTGAGTAAACAAGCCCCAGTTGCTAGTAGCAACTGTGAGCAAATTGCCGCCATCAAAGCCAAATCGGAATCATTACAGGTATGTGACGTCATCGTTTCTATGACGTCATCATTCAAGATAGTTTCCATAGAAACGAATTGAAGCTGAATCTCAGCGCTTGTTGCTAGGACTATACAACACATCAACTGGTAATAAACTCAATCCTACCAATTCATCGTTACCATGGAAACCATCTGACCAGTTAGAGATTGGTTGCTGATTGGTTATCAACAGCTGATGACGTTTTTTTTTGCAGAAAAATGGAAAAAGTTGAAAGTAGTGAAAAATTGGATTCCAAACTTGACGAATTACTCCGATTCAATTCGAACAAATCAGCTGATTCGAACAGCCAATCAGAAGCAAGTATTTACAGTGACGTTTCGTTGCCTGGATACAAAAGTCCTTTGCCGGGAGTCGGAGGATTGACTGATCATGTAGTTGAGAATATGATGAAGAAGATTGAAGAAGAAGCAAATGAGAGAGTGTCTCGTAAGAAGAGAAGTCCTCAGAGGTAGATGAGTTTGTTTTTGATGATTGTATCTCATTTGCATATCGCAGTGAAATTTCGACGAGTTGGAGACAGCAAAAAGACGATTCTTCGAAAACAAGTAAGAAATTTGATAATTCAACAAATTTGTGAAAAATAAATGATGTATGCAGACCTCTTGCCTCATTTCTCGGTCCCTAACCACCTCTGGGAAGGTAGAGATGTCCATGACAGTGCCCCAATTAAACCACAAACCACAAATAAGTGGAAAGATGGTGTTGGTGACAAATATAGCGTCGCCAATCTCTTCACGCGTAAATATCTTCGAGATCTTCATTCTTCTGATGATAAATCTGCTTCAAAACGTAAAAGTAAGTCAACCAATCACCAATCACCAACCACCTGTCCCTCAACTATATTTATCAACAGATGTTCATAGCAACTCACCTAGCAACAAACCACCAACTCGAAAACGTTCAAAAAATAAACCAACAACTCCACCAAAACTTCCTTCTCGCGACAGTGACGTCACATCGACGTTTTCATCATCAACTATGTCATCTATATCAGCTTTTCGAACAAATACAGCGAAGAAACTATTCAACCACAAATCTCCTCCAACTTCAAAACCTTCTTATTATCTGGGCACTGCTGTCGAGGAGGACCAGTCTTCCAGTGACAGCTGGTCGCGTCCTCCTGACGTCACTTCTCCTATCATGACGTCACTAGTAAACGTCGATGACGCGATGGGGACATCTAGTGGTCGGTACTCGCCCAACACGCTCGCAAATCGATTGAAATTGGAACTTGGTCGTTTCGAGAACATCGATGAAGCGATGACGCGACTCATGGATGCAGAACGCGCGACTCGTGACCCAATCAAACGCCATCTAGTGGATAACAACAATCGCGACACGTCATCACGTGCTGACGTCACTGCTTCTTCACGTCACAACTTTAGTGCTTCTTCGGGCGGCTCTTCCGTCATCACTCGTGATGTCATCACAGAAGAAGATGGAAAAAAATCGCGATCTGAGATGATGACGTCACGACGCTCTTCAAGTACTCAAGCTATCACCTCCCAATCGTTCAGTATTCAGCAACCGAGCGAAAACAGGTTCGTGACGTCATCTTTTGTGTATGACGTCATCGCTGTATGTGACGTCATCATCTTTTTACAGATCGATATCTGAAGTAATTAATTCGCGACCGCAAGATAGCGCAAGTGAGCACAGAAGCGGTAGTGACGTCAGCACTTCGACAATTTACACCGAGTACAAAACTGAAGGTGATGACGACATGATAGAAGAATCGCGTAAAGCTGTTCTTCCATTCGAGACACATCGGAGGTAATCTACATCTTCAGATTGATCTTTTATTGATGAAGATTTGTAGATCGCGAAGGAAGACCAACTCAACTAGTTGTGATCTTTCCTGTTCTTCTGATGATGCTGCATCTCTTCTGAATACTAAAAGTGATCTGCAACCTCCAGAAGAACAATCTTCACCAACATCTTTGTTCACTGAATCTGATCTTGGAAGTTTTAATCATTTTATGGATGCAGCAGTCAGCAGATATATAAATGAGCAACAAGTTCGTTCACAACACCAAACCATGTTGCTACAGTTACGTGAGAAAGCTGTCAAAGTAAGAAAACCATCTAATTGTTGAAAAAAACCATCTAATTGTTGAAAAAAACCATCTAATTGTTGAAAAAAACCATCTAATTGTTGAAAAAAACCATCTAATTGTTGAAAAAAACCATCTAATTGTTGAAAAAAACCATCTAATTGTTGAAAAAACCATCTAATTGTTGAAAAAACCATCTAATTGTTGAAAAAAACCATCTAATTGTTGAAAAAACCATCTAATTGTTGAAAAAAACCATCTAATTGTTGAAAAACCATCTAATTGTTGAAAAAACCATCTAATTGTTGAAAAAACCATTTAATTGTTGAAAAAACCATCTAATTGTTGAAAAAAACCATCTAATTGTTGAAAAAAACCATCTAATTGTTGAAAAAAACCATCTAATTGTTGAAAAAAACCATCTAATTGTTGATACAAACCATTTAATTGTTAAAAAAACCATCTAATTGTTGAAAAAACCATTTAATTGTTGAAAAAAACCATCTAATTGTTGAAAAAAACCATCTAATTGTTGAAAAAAACATCTAATTGTTGAAAAAAACCATCTAATTGTTGAAAAAAACCATCTAATTGTTGAAAAAAACCATCTAATTGTTGAAAAAAACATCTAATTGTTGAAAAAAACCATCTAATTGTTGAAAAAACCATCTAATTGTTGAAAAAAACCATCTAATTGTTGAAAAAAACCATCTAATTGTTGAAAAAAACCATCTAATTGTTGAAAAAAACCATCTAATTGTTGAAAAAAACCATCTAACTGTTGAAAAAAACCATCTAATTGTTGAAAAAAACCATCTAATTGTTGAAAAAACCATCTAATTGTTGAAAAAAACATCTAATTGTTGAAAAAACCATCTAATTGTTGAAAAAACCATCTAATTGTTGAAAAAACCATTTAATTGTTGAAAAAACCATCTAATTGTTGAAAAAAACCATCTAATTGTTGAAAAAAACCATCTAATTGTTGAAAAAACCATCTAATTGTTGAAAAATCTAATTGTTGAAAAAAACATCTAATTGTTGAAAAAACCATCTAATTGTTGAAAAAACCATTTAATTGTTGAAAAAACCATTTAATTGTTGAAAAAACCATCTAATTGTTGAAAAAACCATCTAATTGTTGAAAAAAACCATCTAATTGTTGAAAAAACCATCTAATTGTTGAAAAATCATTTAATTGTTGAAAAAAACATCTAATTGTTGAAAAAACCATCTAATTGTTGAAAAATCATTTAATTGTTGAAAAAAACCATCTAATTGTTGAAAACCATCTAATTGTTGAAAAAACCATCTAATTGTTGAAAAATCATTTAATTGTTGAAAAAACCATCTAATTGTTGAAAAAACCATCTAATTGTTGAAAAAAACCATCTAATTGTTGAAAAAACCATCTAATTGTTGAAAAAACCATTTAATTGTTGAAAAAAACCATCTAATTGTTGAAAAAAACATCTAATTGTTGAAAAATCATTTAATTGTTAAAAAAACCATTTAATTGTTGAAAAAACCATCTAATTGTTGAAAAAACCATCTAATTGTTGAAAAAACCATCTAATTGTTGAAAAAACCATTTAATTGTTGAAAAAACCATCTAATTGTTGAAAAAACCATCTAATTGTTGAAAAAACCATCTAATTGTTGAAAAAACCATCTAATTGTTGAAAAAACCATCTAATTGTTGAAAAAAACCATTTAATTGTTGAAAAAACCATCTAATTGTTGATACAAACCATCTAATTGTTGAAAAAACCATCTAATTGTTGAAAAATCATTTAATTGTTGAAAAAACCATCTAATTGTTGAAAAAAACCATCTAATTGTTGAAAAAACCATCTAATTGTTAAAAATCATTTAATTGTTGAAAAAACCATCTAATTGTTGAAAAAACCATCTAATTGCTGAAAAATCATTTAATTGTTGAAAAAACCATCTAATTGTTGAAAAAACCATCTAATTGTTGAAAAAACCATCTAATTGTTGAAAAAAACCATCTAATTGTTGAAAAAACCATTTAATAGGAGAAAGCTGAAACTGAGCTAATTTGGTTGGAACAAAAACGTCGTCAGCTTCGTAATAAAGGAGAAGATGACAAAATGCCTCCTCTTGCTAAGAAGAAAAGAGCAATCTTAAGGAGGTTGCAAGTTGAAAAAGAAGAGATTAAGAAATTAAAAGGTGATGAAGTAAGTAAGAAAAATTTGATCTAATTATAGATTTGTTGTTGACAGCTGCAAATGAAGCTGCTTCTAAAGATCAGAAGTTGATCATAAAACAACATCAAGCGTTAAGTAAATGTCGAAAAGACACAAAGATCCTAAAAGAGAAGTTGAAGAACAATACAGGTGCGCCATCTAGTGTTTGATCCGATTTCTCTAAGATGATTTGTAGATGTCAGTAGTTTGATTGAGATCGAATCAAGATCAGCGTCCTCAGCAGCAAATTTGCCTCTTACTGACGGAGCAAGTGTCGTTGAATCTTCTGAAGCTTCAAATCCTTCAGAGGTTAGTTAATTGTAATAAGTCAATGACGTCATCATCTACGTCATCAGACTGCAGCGATTTTGAAGCGTTTGACGAAAGTGAATATGTCTGGTGGAAGACACCTGACTCTTCGTGAAAAGAATTTATTAAAAAGAAAAAAAGTTGCTGAAAGACTGCTTGAATGGAAGAAAGAGCTAGATGAAGAAGAGAAGAAGGTGCCCTTGTCGCCCCAACTCTTCACCACCTCCTAAAATGTGTCTTTCCAGGTATCTTGCATGGAACTTCAAGCGTTTAGTGCGCTTAGCAACAAAGATTCACAATCTTGTTTATCAATGAAGAACAAATCAAGCAGTTAGTGCGCCCTCTACTGGTCACTTTCCACCACTAAATCTTCTTCTGCAGATGATACGGAAGCGACTAATGACGTCAACGACGCTGCATCGACTACTGACAGCGAAACAACTATTACTATGTCAGAAAGTTCAATCGTAGAAGAAGTAGAAACTGCAACTTCAAATACTTCCTCATCTTCTCTTCTAATCAAAGATACCTCTCGGTAATTACCCACGTGACTTTCCATGTGACTTTCCCGCGTGACTTACCCACGTGACTTTCCACGTGACTTCATCGCTATTTCTTCTGATTGGGTGAATTGTTGTCAATATTCGTTGCAGTAGTCAAGGAAACATCGATTACAGCGAAGATTTTCAACAAACTGATGAATTAAAAACAGAAGAAGTAGAAGAAGATAAAGGAACAGGTGATCCTGCTAATCAACGATCTCTCAAGTGAGCAATTTCGATATTTTCTATGATGACAGTTACATAAAGCAGATTTATTTGAGGCTAGAAAGCTAAATTTAGACTAAAGACAGATCATTTGTTTGTTATCTTCAACTTCACGGCATATTTCCGTCTTTTTCATTCTTTTTTGTCTTTTTTTTACTGATCTACTAGTAATCAACACAACAAACTCCGAAGCAACTGTTCCAAACCTCCTGAGAGTAGTTAAACGATCAAAGTTGTCATCAAAGGTCATTTATTAACCAACTTTTATTTGTATTTCATTTTCATTTGTAACTACCTTCAAACAGTTCAGTGCTTTTTCTTCAGTCAGCTCATAGCTTGAAAAGAGGTTTTTGTGATGACGTCATCAGTGTTTTTGTAGTTTAGTTGTAGGTGATGACGTCATCATGTTTTTGTTGTTGTCTTCGAACGAGTAAGAAACCTGAATCCAGTGGATTATTTCAATCAATAACTTCAAAACTCTTCATCAGCAAGAAGCGTACGTAAGCTATCTTCCTTTACTCCGCGACTTCCAAGACATCATCCAATCCTGATCTTCTTCCTCATCTTTATCTTCTCTTCTTTATCACATCTTTTTCAGCGCTATGGTTTCTCGTTTTTTATTTTTTAAAACTTTTACATTTTTGCTAAATAGATCAACAAACCGACCACTACCACCACAACCCACCGACCACCCACAAACCACCGACCAACCACAGTCCACCAAACCTCTACCCATCAAGTCACGTGACAGCGAAGCATCGAAAGCACGCGAAACAGTTTCCGAGGCAACTACTTGTTGGTCTGATGACTCTTTTTCACAAACTCAATCAGAAGCGGAACAAAGTGACGTAGAATGTCGCGTGCGTGCTTTAAAGGTTCGTCGTTACTCTGATGACGTCATCGCGTTGCTGACGTCATACGCTTGATAGGAAGAACTTCGACAGCGTCGCCTAGTGGCGGAAAAGTTGAAGAAGCAGCAGAAGAAGAGACACAAAGAGGATCTTCGCGCGCAAGAACTCAGTTTAAAGAATCAAATCGAAGTTGGTTCCACTTGATTGCACACAGCGCGTTCATGACGTCATCAATCCGTAGGTGTATGATGCATTCATCATAAGAACACAGCAAGAACTCGATCAAGAGATTGATGCATCACTGATGACGTCACACTCTTCCATCAAGCCTCAGATTCGAAGTCCTCGAAAAACTGAAGCTGTTGCGTCGACGTCATCAGCGCGATCGCCACGAAACGCTTCACTGCGCACAGTGACGTCATCACCTGATCATGTAATGCCCAAAGCTCATGACGTCATCACTGCATCCAAGTTTGTCACTCGCTTTCTGTAGTGACGTCATCACCTAATGACGTCATCGTTGTAGATCGAGTCGAACACTGAAGTTTGATGACGTCACTGCTTCTGATACGAGTGAAATTAAAGAAGTACTGATGACGTCATCATCACGTGATGAATCGTCACAAGCTCGCGCGGTTTCAAATACTTCATCACCAGCTCTAATCCCCAACTTGCTGCCCAATAAACCAAAGGTGGTCCACAAGTTTGATAGTCAGTGGTTGAAACTGTCCCTTTGTAGGATGTTGTCAGTCCAACTACTCCACCTAGTGTTTACTCGACTGATGGATTTGATTCAACTGCTTCTAGCGATGACACGTCATCAAATACGTCATCAACTACATCTTTCTCTCCTTTTAACTCGACGATTAAACAATCAGAACCAGCATCAAAGCTTCCGCTTGTGACGTCATCAGATGATGGTGATAAGACCCCAGTTGTATCTCCCCAACAAACCCCAACACCATCATCCACACATCGCGTTAAAGGTTAGTGACGTCACTGTTTTTTGTGTTGTTGATGACGTCATTGTATGTGACGTGCAGATATGACATCAGAAGATATTTCGATTGAAGCGGAAATTACGTCACCACCGAAAAATCTCAATCTAGTTCTTGATGATGACGATTCAGCTCCGGAAGATGATCGAAATCTCATGATAAAGATGCAGTACGTGTGACGTCATCATGACGTCATCGCATTTTTGATGTATTTTCTTGTTTAGGGAAGAAGAGCAAAACTTAAAGATGAAAAAAAGTGATGAAATTAGTGAGAATATTTTCACTGATTTATTACAAGTGAGTCGAAAATGGTCGTTTTCTGATTTGCCGCAGAAAAAGTTGTTCAAGTTGAATATTTGAAGCTCTTCGAAGTAACAGCAAGACTCCCTGGTAACCAAAAGACTCCCTAGTAACCAAAAAACTCCCTAGTAACTCTACTACTCCCTAGTAACCACAAGACTCCCTAGTAACCACAAGACTCCCTAGTAACCACAAAACTCCCTAGTAACCACAAAACTCCCTAGTAACCCTACTACTCCCTAGTAACCACAAAACTCTCATATATTTTATTGGATGCTTTTTTCATCTTCAGGAGGCGTTTTTATCGACTGTCGACATCAGGAACTCGACTTCAGCCAAGCAAGCAACCTCTTCATTACCTCAGGTGATTTGTCACTGTAGACATCACGTGACATGTGATGTCATCGCTTGATTTTAGACTGTTGACAAACCATCTAGTGGTGAAGCTCCAAAATTATCTTCATCAGCAAAAAGTCTTCTTCAAATGATAACTTCAAGTTCTGAAGATTTGAAAGATGAAAACAAAACATTGAGAAATGAGAAATCAGCTGATGATCTGACAGATCAGTTGATAGAAGACACGATCTCACAAGTGATGAAGATCAGGAAGAGTCAGCAGCAAAAGTGGTCTAAATCTCAATATGTTCCGGTCTGTTGCACTTGTGATTGACATGTGAGTAAGTGATGTTGTTTTTAGGATGTTGTAAGTGGAGATGTAGATCATGGTGATGAAATTGCTACAATTTTGAAGATTAAAAATTCATCACAAGATCTTGAACAGCAACCAACATTTCATCGACCTGTTTCACCTATATTTGGAGCAAGCCAAGTTTGTTTATCTTCCTGATCCTCATCACCTCCTGATCCTCATCTCTTCCTGATCCTCATCACTTCCTGATCTTCATCACTTCCTGATCCTCATCACTTCCTGATCCTCATCACTTCCTGATCTTCATCACTTCCTGATCTTCATCTCTTCCTGATCCTTATCTTTTCCTGATCTTCATCACTTCCTCATCATCATCACTTCCTGATCTTCATCACTTCCTCATCATCATCTCTTCCTGATCCTCATCTCTTCCTGATCCTCATCATCTTCCTGATCCTCATCTCTTCCTGATCCTCATCATCTTCCTGATCCTCATCTCTTCCTGATCCTCTTCACTTCCTGATCCTCATCACTTCCTGATCCTCATCTCTTTCTGATCCTCATCACTTCCTGATCCTCATCACTTCCTGATCCTCATCTCTTCCTGATCCTCATCACTTCCTGATCTTCATCACTTCCTGATCCTCATCTCTTCCTGATCCTCATCACTTCCTGATCTTCATCACCTTCTGATCCTCATCTCTTCCTGATCCTCATCATCTTCTCGTTACCAGGACGACAACCCTGAAGATTGGTTTTACGACTTCGAAGAGTTCCAGACTCCTCCCAACTTCGGTGAAAAACCTGATCCGCTCGGCGAGTCTGCATCTTGGAAGGATGAGGTACGTCGCGCCCCTGTAGTGACGTCATCATCATTCTACTTCCCCAGAAGAGCCGCAAAGCGCGCGAGCTGACGTCACTACGCTTCGATCCTCCTCCGATCTTAGTTCCTCATCAATTTGATGAGATTATGGAGCTAGTGGAGCGAGGAATCGACTTCTATTACGACAAACTTCGCGCTTCGCAACAAAACATCGAAAATGTACAAATCGAATCTGAAGGATCTGATGAAGATCAACGCGCGACAAATCGTTGCTTCAAACTCAGCGTCTTGCATCTTGTGCGCGATCTCACTTCCCAGATCTTCGAGAGCTTCTCCGCCCCATCTGAGTCAATATGGTCACAAAGTCGTGGTCCGCGGCGTCCATCTTTTTGTCGCGTTCAACCCACTTCTAAAGAGGTCAGTGGTTGACCTTTTCTCCTTCATCATTTGTGACGTCATAACAACAGGAATTGGCGGAAGTGGTTCGTCAGGAAGTCGCGCGTCTCTTCCGCTTTGACCGGAAGTTACGACAACAGCGTCGAAGCGAAGAGAATCGTCCATCTCATCTGAAGTCATCAATCGCGTCGAAAAAACGCGATCGAGTCGATCACATCCTGGTTAGTACTTGTGACGTCATCGATGCTTTATGTGACGTCATTGATGCAGAACGAAGAGCTTCGCGATGAAGAAGCTGGTTGGATTGAATATGGTGAAGATGAGACAAACGTCAAATTACAACTTGCTGAAATTATCTTCGAGAAAATTCTCGCTGATACGGTTCAATGCTTCGACGAAATCGAACAACGACGTCAACGTCGTCTCCAAGGCAACCATGATGCTCATAGTGATGGTGGTTTAGCTTCGGTAGGATCAGATGAAGACCGCAGTCATTTGTGACGTCATCACTGTGATCGAATCTAATTATTTTTGATTTTTTTTTTGTAGTTTTTAGCTTCGCAAATAAAATGTGAAATTTTTTTGTTTATTTTCTGGAACATCTATTATTTATCAACTTTTTATATTTCATTAAATTCGTGGAATGAAATCGAATTTGAAAGTTAACGAGATTAAAAGCTTCTGTCTTCTCTCACCATCACACTAAAACAAACGTCAACCTTGTAACACTGATGACGTCATCATCAATTTCTACTTATTTATTAGTAGTGAAAAAGTTTTTACAAAAACCACATGACCACCAGCCACGTGACCACTAACCACGTGACTACCAGCCACGTGACCACTAACCACGTGACTACCAGCCACGTGACTACACGGCAACACAAGGCGGTTTATTGTTGCAAATACGGCCGAGAGGAAATAAACGTTCCCGCCAGTTGACAAACGTCAACATCACTGTGACGACACCACTCAACAAAATCGCGTCTTCTAGAAGCGCTTGTAACTTCTCGTTTGTAGATGACAACGTTGCCGTGCTCAAAATAATCGACACGTCAACTATTACGCCATATAGTGTGACGTAACAAGCGCGACGCGTCACTTTCAACAATCTTTGTGAAGAACCTTTCTGTTGACTAGTAAGAGTCTCAGTACGCAAGATGTTAGATCGCGCGCTTGTATGACGTAACAGGGGTGTTGCAAACAGATAAAGTAAACTAACGTGGAATACAATCGAAAGAAATGACGTCACGATGATGTAATAGAAGTGAAGATAGGAATTACTCTTGACATGGCATTTGTTACGTATAAAGTGACGACCAACACCAAAAAATATCGGAACTAAAAAAGCATCGAGAAAAATTAACATTAAAGTTGCTAAGCTAAGAGTCTTCATAGTTGTTGTCGTCAAGTGCTCAGCTGAATTAGTGTAGATAGAACGTTGTCGTAACCATAGCAACAAATAGATGAAGACAGTACTCCATGTGAGAAGAGTAAAGATGAGATTAGTCATAATTTCACAAACATGAATTTCATCAGTGAATATATGAAGAAGTTCATATATCAGTTGAGCCACGAAAAGTAAAGTTGCACAAAGTGGGCTTGCTATCGAACATAATCTCATCTTTGCAGCTAATGTCCGCGTATCAACAGCTTTCAACCATTCCTGTAATTGTCCACTTTTACTCGGCCAAGCTAATGAAGAAATCATCTGTTTTGATGACCCTCTGTTCCTCGTCGATCTTCTTACACTCTGTTCGTAAACGATCAACGCCCAGACGATGTAAGCCCCGAATAAGATGAAGCAACTCAGAGCTGTTACCCGTAAGATTTGAAACCAAAGTTGATCTTTATAGCTATGTTGATCATGATGAGGATTTAGAGTGACGTTAAAGACCTCTTTAGTGATCGTTATCGTTTTCATTTCTACTAACGCCTTGCTATGTTGAAAAAACTCAAATTTTAAGAATTTTATTGAAAGTTAGTTAAAAGTTAGTTGGCGAAAAGTAAAATCAGTTATTATAAATTACATTACTAAGTTAATAAAAATAATTACTTTTCTAATATTAAAATAAATTTATATTAAACAAATATAATCGAAGCTTAAAAAGGAACATCTCTGTCAGACTCACAATCTTTCTGCTTCTGTGATGCAAAAATAATTTCATTAAGTTTTGTTAAAAGTTTTCTGATCGAAAAGAAAAAGGCTTTTTTAGTAAAACAAACTGACCACATTAGTTAAGTGAATAGATACAGATATTGAGCTGTTGCGACCACAAAAGGTCTCGACTTGAAGGTCTCAACAAAACTTTGAAGATCAGAAGTTAACAAAAAGTAAACATTTAGAAGTTACATTTTTTCTTATTGATTTTTTGCTAGTCTGGAAAACTGAAATCAAGTATTACTGAAGAAAGTCATTTTATGAAAAAGAAGTTTGAAAATGTAGATCAATGAGAAGATGATAGGATTGACAATCGAATGTTAGTTGAAAAAAAGAAGAAACTTAAATGACAAAAAGCAAATTAAAGTTATAGGGTAAAAAAAAATCGATTTCTCGCAAACCCATTTTATTTGAAGCTTCAATTTTCACTTAATGTTTGAAGATCAAATCTTTTCAATCTAAATTGGAATGAAATTTAAGTAAGGTAACATTTAAAATGCAATTCAAACGATTTTTAATTAAGTACTTACATAAACTTACTTCTTTCCCGAGAGATAATTCATATAAAACTCTTAAACTGAAAGTAAATTAATTATTTGACTTTTGAATGTTTTTAAGCATGCCAAATGGACCATAAGGTGATACTACTTGTAATTAACTTGCCTTAGTTAAGTTTCATTTCTTAAAAAAAACTTTCTAAAGTAGCTTGTAACATGTTCCTAAATACTTACTGACTCAATTTCCAGTTAAATTATTTATAAAAAGCTCAAAGTTTTTTCTAGATGCAAATTAGATTGGTATTTTGCTTTTGTAAAGACTTTTAGCAAAGTATTTTTGTAGTAAATTTACATAAATAATTTTCTAACAAGCTTAATAACTGTAAGATTCACTTTATTTTTATAAAGTTAGAAACTAATAAAAAGTTTCTTTGTGACCAATAAAATTATTCCACTTTTTTTCTTACTAAATTTCTTGTTAGTTAAATTGAGTTAAAAAATATTTTTAAGCTATTTGCAAATGTCAACAGCGTTACCAATTGAATGGTTGGTTTTAACAGTTTCTCCTTAAATTATGTAAAATTATATTTCTGTTATCAGTTTAAAGTAAAATTTTCAATCATTTTTATAAACAAAATATTATTTTCAACTTTTAATGATTAAAAATAGTCTTTAGAAATCATTTTTTCAGATTTAAAATCTCACAAATTAATTTAAAAAACCTGTTAACTAATTAAACTTATTTTTTTAATTCTAAAAAGATAATTAAATTATTTTATTTCGTCATGAGCTTTGTCAAAAAATTATTTAAATAATATCAAAAAAGGAAATAAATTTCAAATTTGATAAAGAACTTTTTAGTTCTTTTGATTTACTTAAAAATTAAAATAAAATTCGAGTCGATTAATTATCAAAACTTTGTATTTATTAAAAATGTATAAATCAATAATTAATATTTTATTATTTGTAAGTTTTCAAGGAATAAGGAAATATTTGTTTTACTTCCAGAAGTTTTTAATATCATGGTGGTGAGATGAAAGCTTTATTCAAATTTTATTTCAAAGAAAAGCTTTCAATTTTCATCAAGTTGGAAAGAAAACTTGAAATAAAAAACTTAGAAAATTTATATCTCAATAAAATACTTCCAGGAAAATGTTTATTAACTTTTTCATAACTTGGTTTAAAAAAATGACAGTTTTATTCATACTTATATGATAAAAACTAACTTCAATTACATATTCAAAATATTTGTTTCAATCTCTTTATATAAGATTATATTGACAATGAATATTTATCGTATATTTATTTATATAAAATCACGTCATTATGTATCAATTTCAATAATTTTTAATATAAATATATCAATTTTATTGAAAGCTTACTTTCATTCAAACAGCAATTTAATAAATTTATAAATTTGAGATTTATATGTTTGTGTTAAACTCAACATCAGAGGAAATTTGGAAATATGTGGGCAGTTTTCTAGCAAAGTAAGCCTGAAATAGATAAATGTTTTCTAAAATAATCTCCTGAAACAAATTCGAATTTTCTTTAAAATTACAGAAAACTAATTATTTGGAAATGACTGTAAAATATTAAGAATTAAACAAAAATAGCATCAATACAATTTTGGTAAAAAACTTTATTCAATGAAAGATTATTGATTATCTGAAATTTTTCGAATGATAAATGTTATATAAAAGCAAAATTGATTTATTTTACCAACAAACTAACAACTAAAAAATATTTATTTGTTTTCTTTTTAGCTTGTCATCTACTTGTAAGTTACATAACTTAAATTCATAATATTTAGTAATAGTCATATTTGAACAAAAATTTTTTGATGAAAAGTTATTTTTATTGATAAAAGCCAAAATATTATTCTTTTAATCATATTAATATTTGAAATCTAAATATTTTAGAAGGTTTTAGAATAAATTAATCGGAAATAATTAAATGAATTTTGAAAAATGATGATTATAAACAATTTGTTGCAGGCTAAAAAACAATTTATCCTTTGAATAGATAGCAGTTGTTTTATAAAATAAATTTCAAAATTACTTTTGACATTATATGTAAATTATATGTCTTAATATGATTATTTTAAAAGACTTTATATTACGTTTTGAAACACTAAACAGATCAATATGATTAAAAATATCCAAACTTATCTTGAAGACGAACGAAGATCATAACAATGAACTAATTGCCTAGATAATCACATGGGGCCATCATAAGAAGAGAAACTTTTTTATACAAGGATGCCACCCAACAATTTACTTCTTCAATATTTTCTTAAACATCTAAATTAGTGAATTCTAATTCGGTATTTAGTCTTTACAAGTAGCCGCTGCATCTTCTCTGTTCAAGCTGGTACTTTTGTATTAAGACAACCACTTTTTAAAAATGAATCTTCAGCAAAGTCTTCTTAGATAATGATCCTATAATCAGCTCAATATGGACACTGATGGAGACACCTGATTTGAAAATTGATGACAAACTTTAAATGATCAGTTTACAAAAGTCATCATCTTTACAGCAGATTTCAATCATTACAATAATGGTATTAATGGCAACTTTAATTATTTTTTATACAAAAACTTGCTACAAAAAGCTTGTTGGAAAGTCATATTTAATAAATAATATTTTATGGAAAGTAATTTTAAGGCAATTTGCTTGTTGAAAAATGAGCTGTAAATATTTCAAATAGTTTTCTAGTCAAGTATTTGTGTTTAATGTATTTAATCAATATTAAAATTAAGTTTTTTATCTCCTTAAAGTTATTTTCTTAAAATGTTGGGTTTCATTGACTAGTAACCTTAAATAAGATACTTCAAAACTCAAGTTTCCTCTATCTTAATAATCTTTGTATGCTCTCTTGCCAGAAATGATACCTTGAAACCGATGTTATTAATTTTTATTAATAATTAACTTCTGATATTTACTTTATTTCAAAAGTTTAGATTCTGTGATTTCATTCCAGCTTTTTGTTGGATTAAACTAAAACTCGTTTTTCTTTTTTACAAAATTTAAACAAATTTTCTTATGTTTTAAATTTCTATAATTTTAATTACATTAAAAAAGATTAGTGATTTAAAAGGTTTTACTCGTAAACTGACAAGATGAAAAAATAAATTTCATTTAAAACAAACTTATAATCGTATGAAGCTTGTAAAAAAAAGAGATCATTAAAAACACAGACTAGTAGATCAACATTTTTGTAATTCTTTTATCGATCTGCTTATAGTTAAATTTAGGATCACTGAACAACAAATTACATAAAAATTGCAAAGATTTTTTTCGATAATTAATTAAAGCATTGATTCGTAAAACTGGTTTAAATTTATTTTATTTTTCAACGGATTTATTTACACAACAATTATAAACTTTTAGCATATCAAACTTTGTGTACTTTTTTTTAAACAAATTATTTTCTGCTTGAGCATACAACAAAAATTGATTTACTAAAATTCTCAATCAATTTAGAAATGTTATAAAATAACATAACCAAGAATATTTAGGGTACATCATCTTTTTTTTTCTTTTATTTCCAGAAAGAAATGAGAATTTAGGAAAATGATTTAACATATCATCAAAAAGGACATCAAAAAGGTAATTAAAGAAGATTTTCAAATATAAGACCACATTTAGTGATTTCTTTTTTACTAATTATTATTTTCTGAGGTGAACTCATTAGACAGCGTGGCAAAAGCTTTAACTAGATGGTTCCTGCTAATCACAAAGTTAGTTGGGTTGATTTAGTTTCATGAAAACATCAAGTAATAGAAAGACCTTCTTTGTTGATGATTGGGGATATTTAGGATTCGATGATGGATACACCTGTCAAAAATTAGATGGTTCAATTTTAGCGGTGTTAAATAAATTCTAGTTTTAATTATTGGATTAAAAGCTGCTACTTATACATTAAAAGAAGAAAACTGAACCAAGATAAATCTTGTCATGATGTTAGATTCTTAAACTAATGAAATTTTCAACTTTCCATATAGGAGTTT
This sequence comes from Pegea sp. RAD2-039, assembly GCA_034620365.1. Lineage (NCBI taxonomy): Eukaryota > Metazoa > Chordata > Thaliacea > Salpida > Salpidae > Pegea > Pegea sp. RAD2-039. The sequence goes on along the minus strand of JAQGEQ010000186.1, from coordinate 1,372,837 downwards.
GGTAAAAGAATTTAAAGAATTTTGAAAGATTTTAAAGAAGTTTTATCTTCAAAAGTTTGTTTCAAGTAACTAATTAAAATAATCCACCTTAAATTCTGCTTAAAAAATGTTAAAAATTAATTTTTTTCATTAAAAAATCAACTATAAGATATTTTTAGTAACCAGGAGATCTATAACGCTAAAAATATATTTTATTTAAATAGATTTATACTAAATAAGTTTATTTAAAATTGTAACTTAAGTTAAATACTAGTTATAAATTGAAATCAGATGTAAATAATTTTTGAGTATTGTTGAATTATTATAAAATTTGAGAAACTTTTAGATAGTTCAAATCAATTTTGTTTTTATGAAGCTTATATAACATAATTTTTTATGTAAAAAGTTTATAAATAATTCAATTGAAATATTGTTACAAAAACTTAGTTTGTTTGTTGACATTAAAAAACAAATAGTTTGTGCGACAATTTGACCAACAAATATTTGAGATTTAAATAATAAATTTTATGGTGCTTAGTTTCTTAAAGATCTTTGTCAGTAATTTACTGAAATAAACGGTGTATTTCAAACAAAATCAATTGCATTAAACTTTAGGTAAAGATATGTTCAATAATTTATAGATTATTAATCATTATAAGCTATTAGAATGTCTGAATTATAAATATGCAGTAAGTAATTATTCATGTAATAGTTGCATTTTTCAACAAATCAGTTTTCAACACAGTTATCAAAAACTAGACAATATGAGATTTTTGTCAAATAATAATTGTTAGAAAATCAATACTCAACAGTTTTATATTAATCGACAAGCTAAATAATACCTTCAACAATTGTTTTGTTCTAACATAAAGAAAATTTCTATACAGTTCTCAATACAGTCTGTTTATATAATTACATTTACTTAATCAAATTGGAATATTTAATGTCATTCTACCACGAAAGCTTTAAAGATTTTTAATATTTGGTAAATGACTTGATTCTCATCTTCAATATGCTCCCAATAATTATTCTTATTCTTTTGTTATTTACATTTAAAGGTTGAAATAAATTATTATTAGCTAACCTTTCTCAATATTTTGTAGGTTTGCCTTCAGACATTTCAATGATTTTAGCATTTGGAATTTAGTTATATAATCTTTCAGTTGAAGAAAAAAGGATTTTAGTAAATAATAAAACATTTTGAATCTTTTGTTTAATCATATAACTGAAAATATTCTTAAAGTAAGTAAACAATTAAATGAAATTTTCAACAATTTCTTATTCTGGTCAATTTTCGTTAAATGTTTTATTTTTAGTGAATCTACAAAACGTGTAAATTCTTTAAATGTGTGAACCAAACATCTATTGACCTCTCTTTATGGCGATTTTAAAATAAAATATTCAATTATATACAACAATAACAAAGTCAAAAGGTCTTAATCATATATCAACAGAATTTACAGAAATCAAATTAACTTCTTGTTGTTCAACTTGTTATTTGAGTTTTTACTAAATGTTAAATATTTAAAAGATATTTTTATAAGTTTCAATTTCCAAACTATTTGTAATTTCTGCTGAAATTGATAATTTCAGAAGCTTACAAAATAAACTAAATATAGAAGTACGTCACGTTCAAAAAAGACAATTACATAAAACACTTTACCTTTAGAAGTATTCTGCTTTAAACCACTAAAATACTTTGCTGGAAGTTACCTAAAATGTGATGGATATCAAAACTTGATGAAATTAAATTCTAAACAATCAATTTCAACATTTACATAAGTTTTAATTAGAATACAAGTTATTTGCAATAAAATTCTGTGGTTTGTTTATTCAAAGGTTGTTGTGATGAGAATTATGTAACTGCTTCTGCTTGATTAGATCAAAAGTAATTTCATTTTTATTAGTTTTGAAAAATATGTATTTATGACAATATCTAATTGACATTATTGAATATGTTGAGGATTTTCTCGAATATCAAGGTCTGTCTTGTCTGTTCTTTTTTTAGTTTTTCTAAAACTGTAGATAAGAAATTTTCAGTTTGAATTGTAATGAGTTTATTAAAAAGTAAAAGACTAAAAACTGTACGAAAAAAAACGCGATTTTTTTTACATTAAATAATAAGCCTTAAAAAGATTTCTCGAAATTTGATTTGAAGTTGAAAGAGTAGAAAGTAGAGACTTCTGATTACAGCGAAGTATATACAAAACGTAAGAATAAATTTCTTAAACTACTTTTGATCAGTTTAAACAACAAATTGATGAAGTGAGTTGAAACTGAAAGAAGTTTGTGTCTTTGGATCATGAAGAGCTTTTAAAGATTGAAATTTTTGTTCAAGTATTATTATTTATTTCCGACGTTTACATGCACAACATGAAATGAACAAACAAACTTTCAAAAATGTTTTGAGGTTGGTTTTAACCACAGATATGAACAAATGCGATAGTGTTATATAAGAATCAAACGAAATAGTTTTAGAGGACAAAACCAAATATCGAGTTTTCTTTAAAGCAAAATTGAGGGAATTTTCCAACAATTTTAGATTTAAATTGAAAATATGAATCGATTTGAAAGATTAATAAATTATAGATCATCAATAAGCACCTGATGACTTTTGTTGACTTGAAATAAATACAAATAGAATATAATTCTCATGCTCAAAAGATATATTTGTTGATATGAGTGATGAGTTGTACATTTATAAGAATATAGAAAAAAACATAAAGAAGATATTTGTGAAGTATGTCATCATCATCATCATCGTCAAATGAGAGACATTTGTTTGGGAACTACATCAGTGATATTGGAAGTTGAATCAAAAGAAGTTTGAAGACTGAAGTTTAAAAAACGCTAAAATTGGAAATAAAGAAAAATAAAGAAAAAGTTGAGAAAATAAAAAAAGATCTTGAAGTTTACGAAGAGATTTCTCAAAATAAATAAGATTTGATGATTCTATCAATCAAGTTAGTGATCTTTGAGCCGAACTCTGAGCCAAACAAACAAATATTCTGTGAATGATTAGAAGTCGTTCACGTAAAGAGTTCTTCCCTAAGATAGTCGCTTTCACTCTATTTTCAACTGGAATCACCGCAAGAACCCACCATAACCATTCAGGACCATTTTCAGTCTATTAACAACAAATTAACAACGAATTAGCAAACAAACTAACTAACAAATTAACAACAAATTAACAAACAAACTAACTAACAAATTAACAAACAAACTAACAAATATCAACTTGATGATTCAACTTACATTGATGCTGCTGTCTTTATCAGGAAATGAACCGAAGTGATTCACGATTCGTTCTGTAACTGCAGTTGTGAGTCCTTTAAACCACTCTTGTGCTTCACCAAACACCTAACACACGATGTTAGCTACAATCACGTGACTATGTTGACGTTAGAAACCTTCTCATGAATTCGAATCAACCTTTCCATGGTTTGATCATCTTCAATTTGAGTATCGATGATAAACTGAAGTTTAGCTGTGTTGTAACCATCTACCATCCGACTTTGAAGAGCTTTGAATCGTCTGAATCCGATACAATCGACAATAGATCGGCCATCTTGGAAAAACGTCACATTACGAACTTTCAATAAAGTTCCGATATTGTGGTGCCTGAAACATACAAGTAGCTGGTCACGTGATGATATTTGATTGCGCAATCAGCGTCGTCGTCATCGAACGAGCAACTTCGACTTACACAACAGAATCGCGAGATTAGTTGGCGCTAAAGAGCAGGCGGCGATATCATCAATTACGTAAGCAAGTTAAGATTCGATGTCCTTGAACTTACTGTGTGTTTGGCATAGGCATACACATCCCGAAAGACCTCTTGTTGTGATCCAGGCATCTTCGCAACATTAGTCGGTAACGAGGTTCGAATATATGTAGAGGACAGGGAACCGATGGGAACGCGATCGTGCACACGAAGATAGGTTGACTTTGTCTGTTGATAAGATCTTGTTGAAGTTTTAGTGAAGATGAGATGAGGAAGATCTTACGTGATCTCTTCAACTTCTTGTAGATGTTGGAATTTGCGATGAGCATAGACATCCGAGAGGTGGTTTTGGATGATCTTTTGCATCGTGAAGTCACAGGGATGATGGAGGACACGCAATGATTCAGCTAAGTAATGATGCAGAGGTTGTTTGCACAGTGGACAATGTAAGGTGTGGTCCAATGACCTAACAATCACAATTAGTGGACAGTCCTAACTTGTCATAGTGACAACTCACCTTTCAAGGCAGCGTTGGCAGAACACGTGACCACAAACTGTACAAACTGGATCATAATAGACCCTCATACACAAGCTACATTCAAAATCAGCTAAATCAATGTTCCTGGTCTCGATTATCCGGTCCATGGGTCTGGTCGGTAACTCCAATATGTTCAATACTGTAACAAAAAACTCGATTAATATCAGTTAGTTTTGTGATTATCATATGTTGCCTCCAAATTAATCGTTTTTCGAGAAATGGGATTTGTAGAGGTCGGTGAAGAAAAGGTTTGTAAAAAACGTCGAACTGACAGCTTTTAGATCGACTAGTTCAACTTTTTGGTTACATAATGAGTAAAAAATTGACTAAATTTTAGAAAAACAAGTTTTTGGCCAGAAGAGGTCGTTGTAACGACGAGAAGGGTGTTATGTAAGAGATTTTCTCTACTGGTGTTGCTATTTGTGAAAAATTGATGAATTGAGAATTCTAAACTAAAAAAGAAACGACTCTAAAGTGGTGAGGAGGAAATATAAAAAAAAGAAAAAAAAATTTGAAAAATATTTCGACAAAAAAAAGTTGTTTGGAAAAGTTTTTGAAAGTTGATAAAAAAACAACAAAAATCTTTAACTTTTTGTTCAAAAGTTTGAAATAAAAACTCGAATGATAAAAAAAGAAGAGAAAAAATGGAATCAAACGGATCAAGAAAGGATGTTAGAAAAGAAATATAAAAATATTTAAAATGTTGCGCCACGAAGTGAAATAATAAAAGTTTGAAAGTAAAAAAAAAAAGAAGTTATATAAGCAGTTGAAATTGGAAATTATTAAATTATATAATAACAAGTTGATGAAAACCTCCTGCCTTCTACATGTACAACTTAATTTGATTTAATTATAAACAAATTGATGAAGATCAAACCAACTGACATTTGTTGCTAAGTGACGAATCGCACACCATCACCAGATCACCAGTGAATTTGCGATCTAATTGAAAGATGGCAGATATAAAATCATTTTCAAGACTTTTGAAGAGATCTGAGTTGGATTTATCATCATCACCTATAAATCAAATGATTAGTCATCATCGGATGAGACATAAAACTACTCACAGGAGACATTACGGGACACAGATCCTTCGGAAGAGTCAGAAAACAGATCTTTAGATGTCTCGCTTTCACTGGCGAACGTAATCCAACCAAATTTTCGTTTTTTGTCGGTTTTAACTCGATGTGAATGAGACCAACAACGATACGAAGCCCGGCAAATCGATTTCTTCTTGAGAAGTACTTGTGACACGTCATCAACCGCTGTTGTGACGTCACCAGTTTCCACAAACTCTCCACTGTTTGATAGCCGACGTCGTTTACTTGGCGGAGAAGATTCTCGCTTTGATGACGTCACTGCTAGCTCATCTTTTGTTGATGATGACGTCACATCTTGATGACTTCGTTTCGACGACGAAGCTGCGTGCTTCTTGAGGCTGCGCTTAATACTGGAGCTTACAATCTAAAGAGAAAATTAATTAATGACTAGAACTGATGACGTCATTAGTAGATTACCTCACGGATATCAGAGATAACTTGCCGATTACAAGGTTCAAAGAAAAGACCAATGAGATAAGAGACAACAGCGTATGAAGTGAGATTCATGGCTTTCAAGATGTCTCCTTTCACTATATAAGCCTGTTGAAAAAGAAATTAGCAAAAGATCGCTTTGAATGATGGATGCCAAACTCACTTCTGGCCATTTTCGGCACAGGAAAACTGCCTTGGTGGCATCTTCAAGAGCTATGTTCAGTTTGCGTAGTTTTATGAAGGCTTTGGCTCGGTTCAAATAAGCCACGTGACTGTAGGGAGCTACATGAGAATAAAAGTAGTTACATAACAAGTTGAGGAGTTGTTTGATTTGTGTCATGTGATATCTTACTTATTTCTAAAGCTGCTGTGAACTTCTCAACCGCAAGATCCCATTTTTGATTCTTTAAAAATCGAAGACCCTGAGCAGTCAGTGTTCTTCCCTTCCATTCATTTTCATGAAGTTTTTGTAATATGCTTATCAACGAAACATTATTTCTGCATCCAGAAGGAAATAAGTTGATGTGTCAATATAAACAATTAAAAATTACTTGAAGGCATCAACACTTTCAGTAAATATCTTTCCACAGATGAAACAAGTTTGTTCGTTATCTTCTAAACTTTCCAGACATAATCGACAGAAAGTATGTCCACAAGACAAAGTAACAGGCTGATAAAGCAGCTCCTTACAATACTGGCATAAAGATTCACTCATTTCAGAGTCTACAAGATAATTCATTAAGTTAGTATAAGAGGAGAAGATCTTATGAGTTCTTACTTTGATCTTTGGAAGATTGCTCACTATATTGATTGCGAGTTGAAGCATCACTGTAATTAAGAATAGATTTATCAAAAATATTGATGATCATTTTAACTGTCTGTGTAAGAGCTGCATCATTGTTAGCAGATGTCTGAAATAATTCTTGATTAATCACTTCTATGATATCTTATTTTAAAACAAACCTTTAATGATGCTTTATATAGAGGATAGAACATAGGATCATGTAAGAAACTTGAATGAGATCTCAGAAGATTTATTTCTTTGCTGTCTTCTAATAAGTTAACTTCATCTTTTCGTCCACTAATTAAAGAACTCTTATCTTCTTGTTGAACTGATCTAACTTGGTTATCAGTTAATAAACGTTGAACACCTTGTTGAATGTAGCTTGGAAGAGGGTCATTTATGTTAAACACCATTTTAGCTTCGTCCATAATACAAATTCACTTCTGAAATGAACAACTTTATTAAAATAATTGTCTGATATATCACTCATATCTCACTTAGTTATAAATTAAGATGAAATTTACGAATTAAAATATATAATTTATTTATATTATTTATTTTTTAAACATAAAGGCACCCTCCTTTACATTTATTGTAATAAATAATTAAATAAATAAATATTGAAACACTTACAGAGTAAAATGGTTTGCATTCAATCATTTTTATAATATGTTTCAAAATGTATTTATATAAAACTTTCTAATTCTTTAAGTAAAGATCAATTTAAATTTCAAGAAATTGTATACAGTAAAGAATCTAATAAAAATAAAATTACAAAATTATAATAATTAAAACAAAATAAATAACTAAACAATTCACTAAATCTATCTGCCTCTAAAACCAGGCTTCTGATTTTATTGTTGAGAATCTGAATAAACAGATTATAATAATATAATCATTAGCATTAAATAAGGTAGCTTCATATTTTATAAAAAAACATTTTATTTTTGGTATAGAAACACCAGTTCAAGATATTTTTACATGATTAATATTAAACCAACAAAAAATGATTATATAAGCTGATGAAATATCAGATAAACAAATTGTTTTTTAGGGTTGACTATTCTTTTCTCTTAAAGATAAATTAACTCGTCTAATAATTTAACTAAATAATTTTACTAAAAATTAAACTTTTTTTGTGGTTAGTATGATTATATAATAAATAAAAATTGATATTTCTATATATTACATACAAAAAGTAATAAAAATATACTTTAAATTACATAATAATCATAATAAATGATACAATAAGAAAGTTTATGAAAAGCAAGTCTATTAGTAGAACACAGAGAATATTTAATTAAACTCAAATGACAATTTCAATTAAAATTATCCTTTACCAAATATTTTGAAGTTTTTGAAGTATTAAAAAGAGAAAGTAATTAATTACGTTAATTCATTTTATGATAGATATTTCATAGTGGAAATAACTAATTTATAAGATGTTAGAATAACAGTAAGATTAATTAACAGTTTAACTCTATATAAAATTTAATATAATTTTCAATATAACTTTAATATATCATTTAATTTAATTCTATTTAAAAGTAACCACAATACTAGTTAAAACACATTTCAGAAATTAATAGAAATAAATTAATAGAAAAATAAAATATAACCAGTATCTTGCTAACATCTAGAACAAAAGTAACAACTGATTTAAACAAAATACAAGTTAAAAAAAACCCATTATATAACCCTACAAAAATACATTAAAAAATATTGATCAAACTAATACAATAAAAGTAATTCTTAAAACAATTGTAGGATAATTAAGTTAGCTAAATCCTAATCTGAAGTCTGTGAATAGACCAGTGCTAGAATTATACAGATGTTAGTTGAACCTAAAGATTTCGAAGTATAAAGAAAAAACTTTGGCGTTATGGTTGAGTAAACATAGAGCGTTATGTAACAGTTCGGCCTGGGTGAAATTATTTGGTTATGAAACAGCTGAAGTTAAAGTTTGAAAAAAAAAGATTTTACCAAAATCACTTTTTAAAGGCTGCTGATTAAATTATTGAAGCTATTTCGTAAAAGTTTAACTTTATAAAGTTGTAAATTAAAAAGATATATAAACATTAAAGTAACTTAATAATATTTCAAAGCTAATTGAAATATTTCGAAAATAAGAAAAATTAAACAAAATGAATTTAAATGAAGTCAGTGACATCCTTAAATTAAAAAAATTACAGCTTTGTAATTGACTCTTTTAGTGGAAACCACAAACTAACTAAAAGCGATAATTTAGGCAAACAAAAAAATATAACTAAAATAATTGCAACACTGCCTTTAAATAGTGGCTGAACAATATGATTTCAAAAAAAAAAATACTGAAGTGTTTTTATGTGATTATGTAACTTTATTTTGTATTTGACTAAAAACATAGAAGAATTTTAACTAAAATTTTTCAACAACTTATTAAGCGTCACTTTGTTTTATCAAAATTTTTATAGTTATTTAAAAAAAAAATTTGGTTAAAAATCTTATACTATCTCTAGTTCAAATTAAACTATTTAGAAATATCATAAAATATCGAGTTTCTAGCCTATAAATGACTTAATCAATATTCTAAAGCTTATTACAAAGAAAAGTATGATACTGCTAAAAACAACAAATAAGATATCAGTTAAATTAGGAAAAGGTAAACAAATAAAGATTATCTTTTATAATTAGTCTTTTTTTTCTAAAATACTTTTAAAAATAGCTTTTTAGGATTAGCATTTGATTATACGTGAACTAGTCACGTCGACTCCTAGGTGTTATTTTTGATATTTAGGAAAGTTTTTAAATACTCTCAATAAAATCTGTTTCGAAGTGATTAGAAAAATTTTGTTAGATAAATAAATAATTTAAATATTGAAAAATATTATCTATAGCTTTAAATTACCTTAAAACAATTATGCGATAGAAAAGTTGAAGCAAGGTGAGTTAACAGCAACTTTGTCAGTAGAGTGTGCTTTCATATAAAAAACATTTAATCGATACAGAACTAATTTTTTTAACTTAAAGTTTAGAATAATTTTCATTTAACTTACATATATAAAAAAATAACAGGCAGTTAGTTATAAATTACTAAAAATAAATAATTTAAAACTGTTTACTTATATTATAGTGAAGAATTCATAATATTAACCACTGCAGAAAAATAAGATTTTTAGAAAAGATGTCACCGCAAAATCATCTGTTTCTTCATCGTTGCCTAAAGTAAATGATTTTATTAAAATCCTCAAGAATCTATTTCTATAAGAAACAATATTTATGATGAGTTATTATTAATTATTATTAATTACTATTGTTATTATTAATTATTATTGTTATTATTAATTACTATTGTTATTATTTATTATTATTACTATTGTTATTATTAATTATTATTATTAATTACTATTGTTATTATTTATTATTATTACTATTGTTATTATTAATTATTATTGTTATTATTAATTACTATTGTTATTATTAACTATTATTGTTGTTATTAATGATGAGTTTACCTTCGAATGTGGTACAGGCCAAAATCTACTTAACTCAAACCTCTATTAATTAGGTTTCTTATCATAGATTGAAACTAGCACCAGTAAAATATGATACATAAAGCTTGTATATAAGACTCGATAGAATTCTGTTTTGAAATTGAAAAGTTCAAGATTTGTAAAGACTGTTTTAGATCTGCAATGAATTACTTCCAGAGACACTGAAAAGGTTTCTTCAAAATCATTGAAAATAAACAGAACTTTTTATGACCTTTGCAAATCTCTAAGACCCCTGTAAAGTTTACTTTTTAATTTTGATTTTTTGATCACCAAACAAAGTCTTTGCTTATCATTATAACTAGATTATGTTATTCATTGGTAACTTATCAACAAATGTTTTATATGAACATGCAGCATTAGCAATAAATAGAGGTTGAATAAACAAAAGTATCCAATCTTATCGACATATACAGCAATATCTATCTTACTTTAAAAGTTTAAATAAGATTCCATTTCTAAAATTCTTAAAAAGCAAAAACTCTATTCATATAAATATCAAATATAAATAATTTACTATCAGTATTATAACTAATGATTACGATATTGACTTCAACCAATTTTTGAATGAGCTTATTATGTCAAATATTACTATTATTTAAATACTTAAACTGTTAAATGTTTGATTAGAAATTAGTTTTAGCTAACTTAGAGTATCAACAAATTAGTATTCACTAAAGTCTAAAAGATTTAATCAAGCTATATTCTTCATTAAAAAAGTAAACAAATATTTCAAAGGTAGAAAAAATTAATAAAACTTTATCATTTATCTATACAATTAGATGGAAATGTGAAAATGAGTTCAGAATACAAAGAAATTAAGAAAATTCTGAAATACTTTTACAAACTACACTGTACAGACACTTTTCAGCACTTAGGTTAAATATTTGAAGAAGCTGGAAATAAATATATGTATTATTGAAATGATAATAGAAAGAATTTAATAAGATGAATATTATTGATATTACTAAAATTTTATCACTTGAAAATTATAACAATTTGAAAGATTTCAAATCTAATGATTGATAAAGTTTTATGAAATTATTTCATTTGATACCTTATGCTTGTGTTGATGCAACAAACATTTCAATTAAATTTTGAATTGTTATTATTCTGTTTTATTGCTATAAAACTCATTAAAATCTAGAAATAAAAACGTTTTGATGGAAAAAATAATTTCTAAGAATTTTAAAGTGAATTAAAAACCCTAAAGTTTAAATCTACAGGTAAATTTGAAAAAAAGCACAAAACCCATTTACCAATTATCTGAATAATCAAATGACAAATTACCAAATATTTCTGTATATATGAAGAAATGACCAAAAATTGTATTAAGACAACGTAAGACAAATTAACGTAATCTCTTAACTTTAATTAAATAATTTTTAATGAAGTTATTAAACAAGTAATCACATTTTCATACAAGTTTACCAAACTAATAAAAGTTAAAAAACTAGTTTATTTCATCTAAGTATATCTGTTTATAAATTTATTGTAAAATTATTAACATATAAATTAAATAATTAGCTTCTATTTTTCCCCCAATCAAAAAATTTTAATATTTTTTTGTGTGATATTACAATAAACTAGTCAAATTAAACCAACATAAATAGCTTTTGTACTAATAATTGTTTGCTTTATTACAATTCCTTATTTGGAAATTTGATAAAATATGTTATTTAATTGAAATAAAACTTTTTCTTATCTTATTATATCAAAAATTTTAAGAAAATTTAATAAAATAAAATTATTTCTAGTAAATTTTTGAGAACATACACGCCGCCTTTAAAATAGGTGCTTAGCGGTGAGCTTCAATTACCGTCTATTACATAAAGTTGAACGATTATAAAAAAAATCAAGTGACTTAACTTGCGTTTTCAATTGTTGTGTCCATGAAATTTGAATCAAATTTGCTAAAACATCTTTTGTATAAATTATTATTTACATTAGACTTAAAAATGTTGATTTGTTCATGACTGTTTGAGAAAAAAAGTTTTTTGAATTATATGTTTAAATATGATAACAATAAAGAAATCAAATTTATTGTAAAATCTAATCTAATTAAAATCTAATGACATTAAATCAAAATACTAATAAATAAAAAACAAGTTAAAAGCTTTTTAGTATTTTAATTTGATTAAAATTGTTTTATCATTATGCAGTATACAATAAATCTATTCTCTCAATATGAAACTTATATTAGATTTTTAAACATTAATCAAACACAAGTAAACAACTGAATTGAATAAGTTTATTAAAATAAATATTTCTCAGCAATGGTAAGCACACTAACAAAGTTTGAAGCTCTTTTAGGCAATTATTCTTTTGAAGATTAAACTTAATTAAGGATAAAATACAGTTGATGTAATGCAACTATAAAAGTAGATATCAAATTACTGATATTAATTACAACAGTTTTCATACGTAACTCAACATCATATAAGACTATTTCAAATTTTTAGAGCTTTATGTTTTGTGTCAGTAAAAGTTTTTAAATCAAACTGAAAACTGCACAAATTTACGTTTAATGAATATAATTAGTGGAAAGATGTTATCTAATTCCTAAAAACAAAAACTTTTTTATTTTAATAGATAAAGAAAATTTAATATATTTTGATCTGATGCCAAACTACTTTTAATTTGAGCTTTTAGCATTTGTTCTTCATCTAATATCGATTATTGCAGAATTAATGAGCTGTACAAATTTCTGAATTAATTACCAAACGTTCTAAAATAAGATATTCAACACCAATCATTTTATCAGTGATTGATTAGCAACCATTAATTTAAAAGATAACCAGATTAGAAGAGATTAATTTTAAATTTAAAACTAATTAAACAAACTATTATCAGCTATTTAAAAGATTATAACAGATATTTACCAGCTGATGATAATTAGCAGAGAGGGTTTAACGTATTTACAAATTTATACAATCAAACAAACAGACTTAACTATTCACAAAATCTTATTTACAGTTTTTCTTAATTAAGTAAAAGTATTTATACATTTTACTACCGAAGCACTATAAATAAATGACTAAGTAAATACAGGGGCAAAACTTGAAGAATAGAAGAATAATGACGATGTCTTCCAGGGGTGTTTTTAGACTTCTAGATATGCAAATTGTACATCTTTGCTTTAAAAACCCGCTAGTGATAATAAATTTTTTTATTTCATGTAAAACTGGTATAGTATTTAAAGTCTAAACTATCTGAGTATTCTATATAGGCTCTAGGTAGGCGCTGATAACTTTCTAGATAAGATTAGTAACATACATACACACCTATTTCAACTTTTTAAAGTAAAAATCTGCCTGACTGTTTTAACTTTGCAAAGTTAGAAACATTTAAAATTTCAATACTTCATTTAAAAATATTTTTACTTACTAATAGTTTGTTTTATTAGTTGGGTAAGAATTTTGATTAGTAATCCAATAAAAATATTTTCAACCAAGTTGTGTTGACCCAAAGTTTGAATCTATAAAATACTTTGATTAAAAGTTGTAAGCTATAAAAACTTCAGTCAAAGAATAGTTTTTCAGAGGCTCATATTTTAGGATTCAAGTTTTCGATTTTGAAATTCTAACAATATTAACAGATTCAGGAGCCTTCAAAAGCAAGAAAAAGTTGTTATTTAAAAACTTAAATTATTTTCAATTCTAATTTCCGCTAGATGGCGTACAACACTAAAAAGCAGTGTTAATAAAAAAAAATGTTAAAATGCGTTTGTCATTCATTCGAAAAGTTTTGTTGCGAGGCCTGCGGAAAGTTGAAGGGTTTATTTAAAGGTTAGCATGGTTTGAAATAAGATAATGTTCTAGATGTTTGAGATTTTGTAAGTTAGATGCAGTCAAAGTTTGAAAAAAAAAACATTTTACTGATGAAATTATTGTTGCGAATAATCTGGTTGTTCTGATGTTTCTTAGAAGGAAAATATTCAAAATATTTATCGAGAAAATGTTGGTTGAGGTCCATGTAAAAACTGAAGATCAAAAATTAGCGTTTGTTTCTCAAAGAAGCAATTTATAATTAAATATTTTTTGTTAAGTTTTAAGTTTAGCTTTCAAACTGATTTAGTTTGATAAAAATGAAATTGTAAAATCATTTTTTGTCTTTTATCTAAAATTATAAAAATTAAATAATTATTTATTAACATCTTTTTTTAACTTCCTCTTTACATTACTTTCAAGAAGATTTTAATGATAAAGAAATAGGTTGAAGCTATTTTAATGATTATTCTTTTAAGTAATAAATATATATTTTTGAAAAATAAGAGTTTAAAAAGTTATGAGAAAAAGAAGAATTATGTTTTTAATCACATTTAAGATTAAGGTATCAGTCATTCAATCCTATAAACCCAGATGGTAAAAGAGGTCGTGACATGCACATGCGATTTTCAAACACAGCCTATGTAGTGTCGTCACTACTTATTAATAAATTTAAAAAATTAAAATTCGATTCTTTTAATCACTTCGAAGTCTTATTCTATTTTTCATAAATAAAAAATTCTTCCCTGATAAATTCCAAAGCTTTTGAGATTACTCGAAGATCTGATGATTGAAATATGATACAATCAGATGATTTACAAGAAATCTAAAGTCTTTATGAAGATCTTCATTTACTTAGAAATTAATAAAAGATCTTCTTTGATTTCTAATTTATTCAAAAAAATCAAATTAGAATAAATAAAAAAATTGATTTTTAAAATTGTTCAAAGATCTTACTTGTATCTTCTCACAGATGGAGTCTTTAAGACATGCTGCTCGCTCCAAGAAGCTAGATGTTAATGATAAACTTCAGATCTTGCTAATCACCGGAGTCTGCATCTGGATCCCTTCGATCTTGATCTTCCTCTATTTCTTCATCAAGGATTATCTTCGTCGAAAAGAGCTTCAGCGTCTGATGAAATTAGAAGAGCTAGAGCGGGAGGAGTCACGTGATGAAAGGTCAGTAGCGCTTGTGACGTCATCAACCACTGAAGATTATTTACTGTCACGTGATTACTATTTGATGAAAATTGGCCCACAAAAATGTCGAGCTTTTAAATAAAAAGTTGAAAAAGCCCCGGGCGAACTTCAATTTAAAAAATAAAGTCTTAAGAAGAGTAAACCTTAAAAAAGATTAATTCGAAGTTTTGATAATTAATCCATCGATGTCTTTTATTTGATTTTATTCCGAAGAGTTTTCCATCTACTCTAAAGACATTTTTGTAAACTCAATTCACTAAACTTCATCTGATTCTCTTAAAACTCAATAAAAAAATATTCAAGAAGAAAATGAACTGAGATTTTAAAGCTTCAACGAATATGGCTGTTTACTTATGTGGCTTTGCAAAAAATTAAAATTATCTACTTATTAGTAAAAAAATGAAGTAAATAAACATGTAAATGAAAGTCCGTTTTGAAATAGAAATTGTTTGTTGAAACTTTATGAAAAGAATCTCGAATTTTTGGAATTTATTTCAGATTATGTCATGATTTTCCGATTAGTTAAATAAGTAGAAACAATTAAGTCATACGTAAGAAAGAAAACGATATTTAGTAAATGTCATTTTCAATAATTCTCTTTTAATTGTAATGAAGCAAATAAACCAAATGTCTGAAGATACTTTTTTAATTGTCAAATTTCAACTTGCTTGACTCTTTAAATTGACATAAAATGATTTCTATTTATGTTTGTTGATTTGTTTACAAATTTTTTCTCATTTTTTTGTTTGTTTTGAAAACTTTAAAGTTTCATTTTTTCAAATAATTTGTGAATATTTTTAACATAAATAATTTTGTTTCAAATAATAACTTTTCGATCTAAAAAATGCGGACTTACAACTTTTTAAAGCTTTCAAATAAACTCACGAACAATTCAAAAACTCATTTTGATTCTCTAACTTCTTTACAAATTTTATTTTGTATTAACTCTCAAATCTTTTCAGTACAAATAAGAAAGTTGCAGAAGATATAACAAGAAAAAGTATGAATTTCAACCAATCAAATATGAACCAACCAACAAATACATCACTAAGTTGCTTCAAGTTTAAACAAGAACTCATTAAATCTTCATCATCACCAGCAACCCTAGAGATGAAGTCTTTAAAAGAAGATTGCAACAATGATGTCTCGATTACTATGGAAACAGATACGATTACGTAAACCGATTTGAGACTTTTATTTACGAACCAAAGTTTTTTAAGGCCAAAAAAGTAATGGCATTGCCAAATTGCTTTTACAAATCTGTTTATGTTGACAGCAGATATGGAAACGCCTCAGGACTTTAAGATTAAATGTTCTTTGTTCAGATTGTAACATTCCGAAGTCAACAATGACAAACAAATTACTTCAAATGAAATTAATTTTTGTTGAACAATTTGGATTTTTAATAAATTGGAATTAAATAATGAAAACTGAATCTTGGTTTCGATCCACTGCCTAATATCAATAAAATTTGAGATTTTCTAATTTATTGTTTTTAAGTTTGTTTTCCGTTTAGAAGTAAAATAATATTTCTACAATTTTGTCTTTTATGTCTTCAAACCGATACTCTCAATCGTGAAAGTAGAAAGTTTAAACAGTTTCTGACAGCAGTGTCACGTGATATAAATAATCAATCATAACAAAGTTTTAAAAAAATAATTTGAAAGAAATTTGGAGAAACATCTTTCTTGGTTGTAATCTCTGCATCTTTTAACTAATTTTCAAATTTAAATATCGCGATTAGTCTACGTGTTACTTGATGACGTAATTGGAAGTGTTCAACACAAAAAGTGCCACTCGAGAGAGCTGATGACGTCATCAGCTGTTACTTGTAAGCTCTCGACTTTTAACAATTTATAAAATGAAAATAAATCTGAAATTTAACAAAAATTGAAAAACGAAAATTTTAATTAATATTTTTGGGCTGTTTATAGAAATAGTTTGCTGAACTAGTTTTGCGAAAGTATGTCAAGTATGAAAAATCACGTGACACTAAAATTGCTCAAAATATTTTCAGCAACTTCATGAACAAAAATTTAGATTTTTTAATTAAATTATTTCAATAAATATTTGGATAGTTTTAAACAAAATCAAATTTGTAAAATGGAACTACTAGACTTATAAGTCTTTAATCTTATAGTTAAAAGCCCATAAAAGTCAAAGAAGTTCTCAAACAAAATATTTATATAGACTTTTATCCCAGTAAGCTTTTTAAGAATAACAATTAAGGTTGCAGAATCTAATAGAGGTGTTTAAAAAATAGTTTGGATAATATCATCAATAGTTATTTGTCAAACTGATTAAAAAACAAAGCCTATTAAAACTTCTCATTTACTAAACAGCTTAATTCAATAAGCTAACAAACATATTAACACGATAACACAAAAGCTTGATATCTCACAATCTCTTATAAAAGCTTAAATTTTGCTTTAAGCTGTTGATTTCATTTCGATATTTTTCTTATTTGAAAGCAACAGAAACAAACTCTTTAAATCTGTCAGATTTGTTTGCATAAGAAAGTGGCATAAAAGAAAGTTTTGAGAAACTTTAGAATTTGCTACTAGAAAATTTGAAAATCTTAAAATATCTAATTAATACTTTGAATGGACAAATGATAAATTAACAAATATAATTGTCACTACTAATGAAGTCGGGCTACTTCAGCAGGGAATTGAAAGAATCTATAAATAACCTAAATTGTGTCAACAGCAAATGTGAAAAGTGGAATGGATTAAATCATAGGTATCAACGTCGTCTACGTATTACTGTTACGTTAACAAGAATGTTTCTAAATTGAGTGTTTATCTCAGCGCAAATTTATTTGAGAACCACTTTGTCAGTTTGTAAGTTTGACAATTTAAATGATTAAAAGCTTTTAATTGTTAACTTGTCTAAATCCAATCTTACTGGAAGCCATTTTATTGATTTAATATTCAGAACTGTCTCGTTTTTCTAGTTTGTATTTTGCCAGTTTAGAAGAAATGCTTTGTTCAAGAATATCTCAGCTGGTTTCTCCTGTAAGGTTCACTTTGAAACTGATCAAAAGTTCAACTACTGAATGATTTAAGTTATCCACCTAATAGATTGATTGATTAAATTGATAATTTTCTCTACTACGTTCTTCGTCGTCTGCTTGTTATTCACATTTCATAACTACAATCTGTTATCTGCAAACCATCAACCTTCTACAAACATTATTTTGGAATTGTGAAAGCTTTTTTCAATGAGCTCCTAATTGAAACCAAATCCCGGTTCTTGCTAAAAATTTTTTCATGAATTTTTCAGTACGGAAGAAATGTTTATTGACGATTCCTGCTAATGGACTTCAAACAAATTTTATTGATTCTTTATTTTAATTTAACTTTTATACTCAGTTTGTTAAAAAATTTTTGATTTGTGATAAATTATAGAAACATAGAAGACACTGAAGAAGCTTTGCCTTGAGTTTTTTTAACTTTTTTTATAAAAGATCTTCTTTATGTTGTTGTAGATTAAACTCATACAATAAAAGTATTGATTATTTTACTGAAAATAAACAACTGCATGTATTATTGATTTATTATCTATTTTATTAAATTATCTAAAAAGCATTAAACGATTTTCGATTTAATCTTTTAAAATCCCGAATAGTTCAAAATTTCTTCAAAAGTGAGATTGTCTCACTAAAAACGATATTTTCAACTGAACAAAATAAAATTCTACAAAATGTTTGTTATGCACCATATAAGATTTCAAATTATTCTTTTAGCTAAAGATTTCAAATTTTAAATGAAATTTTTATATCGTTTTGTTTCTCTAAAAACTACAATTATATAAAAAAGAATGAAAACACAATAAACTGTGCTGTTACTTCTTCACTTTTAATTGCCCGATGTTGCAGCAAATTAGCTCTGCAAAAGTCGTTTCTATAAAATATATTTTGAATTATAAATAGAATAAACTTTTTATAGCTGTTTTAAGATTTAGTTTTCCATATTTTTGTCACATATATAAATAACAATAAGATGATGATTAAATCTATGATTCTTTAAAAATACTTTACAATAACGATAACACTATTTCAGTTATACTATTTTAAGGAGTACACTCAAAATAAAAAAAATGTTGCCAAATATATTTTAAAAATATCCTTTTATATTTCAAAATCTTCTAGCTAATCAAAATCATACAGTATAACTCAGGTTTGAATAAATATTTGAGGTAAAGCTCTTATTTTTTTAAGGAAGTATTTCAAAGGATTTTCTTACAAAGGTCTCACTTGATGTAATGCCATACATTTTTCATTAGATTACAGTGAACACTTCGACCTGAGAACTCCTAACAATGGTTACCAGACACTTTAAAAACCCTTTTAGCCTTCATACAATTAAGCTTAAAATAAAACTATTCATTTAAGTATTTTTAATTGAATTTTGTTTAAGCTATAAGTGTTTATCAAATATAAAAATACGATCACAAAATATAACTTGAAAGTAAGAAACTTGATAAACTCTCAGAAAAAATACTAAGTTTCTATGACCTTGTAAACTAAAGATTGTACAAATTGAACTTAATATTTAAAAAATCACTTTATCTGTCTCACTAAAAAAGCTTTATAATAGTTCAGTTTTGTCTTTTCATCAATAATGTTTTTGAATATTTCATAATAACTTATTAATCACATTCTTTTCATTTAATTCTAATTATCAATTAGGTATTAGGTGAATATTAGACATTATTATATGCAGCAGAAGTATAGATGCAGAACTTCTGTTATATGCTGCAGTGATGTTATCAAAATCAGGTTAACTTAAAAAAACACCACAAATCCTTAAATAGTATATAGTAGCATTATATAAATAATTAGGTAACACTGGAAGTCGTGTTCTTAATTATTATAAAACTCATAAAACAAATCAAGTATTAAAAATTTTAGCCGTTAAAAATAAATGAAAATTTTATAATAATTCCTGAAACGTTTAATGGATTCTATAAAGAAATTTGAAAATAAAGCTTATATAGAGTTTCTCTCTGTTGTAAATTTATAGACCAATTTTTAGGATTAAAATAAACCTTTAATTAAACTTAGATATGAGTTTTAAAATAAAAAGTTAAAAATATATTTTTATATAATAAGAAATAAATTAATGGAATAATTTGAGTGTAAAATAAACCTAAATAGAATTTATGTTTAGTCGGTTATCATAAATTGAAATCCAATAAGAAGTTTATTTAGAAAACAATTGTGGAAAGTTTATACTTCCGTAGAAGTAAAAAGAAATCTTGAAAAAATGATTACATTTGACATCAATAGAGATGGCGTCATAAGTACAAGTATTACTTGGAAAGTTTGTTTAAACATTCAAGCTATAGAATAAAAAAATTGAAATGATATTTTTAACTTTCATGAAAATGCTAAATTATCAAAAACAGTTTTGTTTGGCAAATCATTATGTTAATGATCAGGTCAGAGACATTAAATCTTTAATCCAGATGTATTTCATAGCTATATATCATAGTCATTGAAATTATTCAAAATATTGCTTTATAATAATAATAAAATATATATAAAAATGATTTTGTTTATTTTGATCTCTTAAGTTAAGATATTTTAGAAATGAATAAAACCTAATTGACAAATATTGACAAACAGTTTGAGTAATCATGGGTATAAAATAAGTTTTTTTGAATGATTAAGTCATAGTTTCACTATTTGCACTCAAAATGTCTTATGATAATTTCTCAAATTGATCTGTTTACTTTCTTCTTGGAAATCTAATCTTATGAGTATTGTATTTCTTAATGCCGAATAATTTAGGTTTTTTTCAAAAAAGCAAAAACACATTTAGATATTTTTAAATTTTTGAGACATCATTAGAACTGAAAAGAAGTTTTCTTAACTTTGAAATCATAGTTAGACTTCTTAGAAAAATAAACAAGCCTACTTCTTATTTTGATTTAATAAATGAAATGGTCCTAATCACAAACTGATGTTTAAATTCGGAAAATTGTTTAGTAAGTCAGCTTCAATTCTATTTTTGACTGAGTCAAACTGAAAGGTCTCAGACTCAATCATGAAAATGTGTAGTTTAAAGACAAAAGTAACCATCATGTTCTCCTTTTCTACCACTCGCATATACGAAGTCGACTTTTACTTCAGCCCGGTAAAAGTATTCACATTTACTCCATCAAGTATATCAAGTAAACAAAAAACAACTTTTTCTCAACGTTTTTCTCACAAACACTTCTTAGATTCTTCATAAAGTATAAAGGACTCCATCTAGACTACGATCCCAAACTACTCTTAATGTCCAAGACTTGCTAGCCAATCAGATCAATTGTGTCCTTAGGATGTTCTTCAACTAAAGTTACGGAAGTATGAATTGGGAATAAACTTTGATAATATAACAAAAATCAGATGGCGCTGAACGTCTTTGACTTCAACACACATCATATTTCCTCTACTTGATAATTGCTTTGTTGGTGAAGTTATCTTGCAACTTAGCATTTTCTTTCTTTAAAGTATCATTCGGTATTAAGGTTGTTAGAAAGCCAATTAGAAAATTAAATAATTTCTTTGATTCAACATTAACATATCAAAATATATTTCTAATCTTGGTATATCTACGCTGTAAAGCAGAAGATTTTTTACCGCATAAGTAAATGTAGAGTTTGAACTATCATATATTGTACAATCAAATCAACTTTATTGATAATGACACATATCTAAAGATCAGATCGACTAGTTTCTTCAAAAATAAAATATAACAGTTGACTGTTTCTATATAACAGTTGACAGTATTATAGTTTCTGATCGCTCGATGATTTTAAAGACTTTTTCAGAAGCAGAACGCTTAGCTATTTTCATGAGAAGAGTTAAGTCAGATTTTGAGATCGGAGAATAATTCTTTACAATTATTTCATGATACGAAAGGAACAGATGAGTTCTGTAAACATCAAAATTTTCTTTTAGAAATAAAGTTAGACTCACCGAAGCTGTTTGCAGCGGTAGCTGATTGTTTTACATTCATACCGAATCTTCGTCCAATGTCATAGCAACATCGCAGTTAGTGGCCAAAACATTGAAGTTTGAACCAGATAAATGTATCGAAGTTCATCAAAGGTAAATTGGATTGAAACAAATTCACTGAAGAGTGGATCAAACTGAGCTAGTTCTAATAAATAGTGATGCTGATCTTATATCTTATTTTAGGAATCAAACTGTTTGTCGGTTAGGGACAGATATCTCTCTGCTTAATGGCTCGCTAATTTATTATTCTAAGTTGACACGATCTTCTGTAGATGATTTCTTGCAAGCAACAATAAGTTGTGATACGAGTCGTAGAATGCAGTATCTACTTTCTTAAGCTAAATAAAGCTTGCTGATAAAAATAAATTTTAAATCGAGTCAAACCATCAAGCTGACAAATCTTTTGAGATATTAAAAGTCTATTAGTAAGCTGAAAGACGAGAGAAATAGCTTTTATCCATCGATGTGGCGAAGCGGTTACCATACCAGCCTACCAAGCGGAGATTCAGGGTTCGTTTCCATGTGTATAAATATTGGTGACAAGGAAAAGTCCATATAAAAGAGCCTAGGTGAAGTGACCTGTGGGTCTGATAAAATGACAACACTTCTAGAGATGCAAAAACTCCGAATTCAAAGCCGGAGTTGGAGCCTCGTAGGCAGTTTGTCACTGTACTGAATAGTGTTCTTCTTCTCTTTATCTTTATTAGTCTTTCTGTTCTGCTGTGTAACCTTACTGGTGTGGAGAGTGGAATCCTACTGCATGGGCAACAACTGGATATCCATAACTTCTGCCCTGGCACATACATACATAGTGCATATATACGCATGTCCTTTCGCGGCCGAGGCGGGCTACTATCTTTCTTTCTTTTTAGGTGGCAAACATATTTAGAGATTTTGCAAATTTGTTCTTGTTAAGTTTTTCCGCTTTAGCATAATAGTGAGTAGTAAAAATTGACTACAAATTTCACAAGATCTTACTTAAGTATATGGGACAATATTTTTATGAGTATTTGGTTATCAGATTGGTACAAGATGGACAAGTGATTGATTTGATTGGCTGCTACGTTTATACGTAGGTTTGAAATCCACCTTGTTGTCGAAGGTACGATATACCGCTCTACATTACGACGGAGATCCAGCATGCTGCGCTGTCTTATACCACAATTTAAAGCACGAAAAATGTCTGCCCCAAATAGGCAAGCAGTACCACAACCTTGTGGTTGCTTTGAGAGAAACAAAGGCTATGGGAGTAAACTCAAACCTAACCCTCAAAACCCATTCATCCTGATATCATTATCCTGGGTCACTGGGCCGTGTCAACTAACTTGATCTAAATAGTAAGGACAACTTAGTACATACTTTGCTCGCCACTATAATTAAATCGCACCAGAAAATATGAATATCAACCTTTTTTTATCAACTGCTTCGGTCTACGAAGCTCTGTAAAAATAAGAATTTTTTTAGCAACAAGTAGAGTCGAGTTTTTACTTTTTGATCTTTTTACAGTGAAAAATATTCGGCCCTCAGCTTCCTTTACCACTGAAACTTGTAACCCTCGATCTTTTCAGGTTTCATAACCCTCATGTCGAAAACTTTTCTAAAAAGATGTCAGGCATATTCCATCTTACAATAACTTCAAAGATCTAATAAGAATATTTTTAAATTTTCAGGGTAGTTTTTCTATATATCTATTTAATTATTGAAGAAATAAACATCTGTATCATACTTTAAAAAACCATTAACTTGACCATAAGAT
This sequence comes from Pegea sp. RAD2-039, assembly GCA_034620365.1. NCBI lineage: Eukaryota > Metazoa > Chordata > Thaliacea > Salpida > Salpidae > Pegea > Pegea sp. RAD2-039. Next base: position 1,349,018 of record JAQGEQ010000186.1, on the reverse strand, counting down.
ACATGACCCAAATTATTAAACGCATAGTAATGGTTTGGGATACAGGTATAAAAAAACTTTCATATAATGAATAGTCATTGCTAGTTTTGAGTGCATGAACGGAAGACATCAAGTTTGAGTCATTCTTTAATATTTTGGATATCATAGTTTTAATATCTTTACTTTACCGTTTATTTTTTGAAGTTAATTATAACAAAAGTCTACTTTCTTCATTAAATTTAGTTTTTAATCCTTTAGGTACTGCAGAAAGTTACTGAACAGACAACTTAAAAAAACTTTTTTTGCCATTTCGCACTATCAACAATTTTAAACTAATCTAAACAAACTTTTCTTAAGGTAAGCATGGTTTGTTTATAAAAGTTTTTTGTTCCGAAGTCGTCTTGTTGTTCACACTTGAAAGCTTTTTGGTTACGTGTAAATGTCAGAAATTCCTTTCTATTTGTTTGTCCTTACCTTTCAATAATAACAATTTTTCATTTAAGCTAAGATTTTGCAATTGAATTAGCTAAATTTTATTTCATTAATTTTATGCAAACTTATTTTTTCTCTAAATTTTAATCAAATTATAATTTTTTGTGTAATAAATAGTATAATATTTGAATTTCTTGATTATTTATGGTGCTAGCGTGCCATCTGTGTTATTCACAAATTATAAAAGGCATTTTAATTTCTATTTATTCATCTGTCCTATAGTTTCCTGTATATAGTCATTGAATACATTTTTATAAAATTTCTACGCACATTTTAAAAGTGGTGATTAAAATGAAGTTAAATTCAGAATAAGTTTTATTTATTATTATCGTTTAATCAAAACTTATTTATTTTAGTAATTATCTTTAAAATTAACTCGATTAATTAAAAACTTAATTTTTTTTAAAGCTCATCATATAAGAATTTTTTTTTATTTCAGTCTTATAAAATATTTAGTTATTTCAAATATATCAGAAATAAATTTGTTTCAAAGTTTTTTAAATCAATTTATAATTTTTCTGAAGATTCTATTTATAATTAACTTTTATAGAAATTTTTATTTGTTTAATTTTTATATGAAATGGATCAGGCTGAATATGAAGATGATGAAATTAAATTGAAAGATTATGAAATTAGACTAGAAGATCAAGAAATTAAGTTTGAAGATCAAGACATTAAATTAGAAGATCAAGAGATTGAATTAGAAGATCAAGAGATTAAATTAGAAGATCAAGAAATTAAATTAGAAGATCAAGAAGTTGATTATGAAGATAAAAGAAATATAAATCTTTCAAAAGTCATGATTGATGAAGTCAACTGTTCTAAAAATGATAATATTCAAAAGTCTTCTTCAATTTTAGCAGTTCATCTAAATGAAAGTTCAACTTCAGCATCTGATGAAAAAACTTTTTGTTCAGAGAGGTGGCCGCCATTAGGTAAATTAATATTTTGTTATTTGTTTAGCTTAATTTGTTTTTAAGGTGATGTAATAGAAGTTTTTCAGTAAAATTTTTAAAAAAATTTTGTATTTAAGTTAATCAAGGTTTGTTTTTAAACAGTAAAGTTTTTAAAGTAAATTGAAAAATATATTTTATAAATTTTGAATATTTCTGTATTTACTAATAAAATTGTAATAAAAATTGAAATTTTTTATTAATTTTTCGATTAAAATAAGAAAATTACACAACTAATCCTTACAGGTGAGTCTGCTTCTTCATCTGAAATCCCTGTAACTGTAGAACCAAAGAACGGACATTTAGAGCGAATAATTTCTCTTGAAAATGAAAAAGAGCAACTATCATCTTCTTTATTCGCATTAACCACCAGATTTGCTCAAGTAATTTTCAACCTTATTCTTTTAAAGCTTATTTACATCTCTATTTTCAGGTTCAGTTTCGTCTTCATCAGATTCATGAAGCCAAAGAAGAGGACAGATCATTACTTCTTGAAGAGCTAAATGAGTTGGCAAATAAAGGATGCGTCGATCAGTATATTGTTAGTTGGATTCCCAATTATCATCAAATTTAAAAGTTTATTTTCTAGGAAATTGATGAAAAAAATCAATTAAAAGAAAATCAAGTCTTTTCTCATCAACAGAAAGTGATCTCTGAGTTAAAGAGCCAGCTAGAAGATCTAGAATCATTTGCTTTTGAGCAGGTTTGCTTGTCACGCTCTATTAACCGTCATTGATGTCCTCTTCTCAGGGTGCTGGGGCGTTACCTCAAGCACAGCAGCTACAAAAGCAACAAACTTTATTGGAACAAGTGGCTAGTAAATTAAATCTTCAGCTTGATGAAACTGAACTTGCTACAAGCTCCGAAGATGCATTGAGAAGTAAAGTCGATGAAGCAGTTGCTGAGGTTTGTGAAAGAACCCACGAATAACCACTTAATTATTCAAATGGTTTTTAATCGCGTTTTTATTGGTGTCAGGTCACGTGACTAGATTATTTTTGAGCAGATTGTAAATCCAGGAAAAGTGAAAGCCAAATTGGTTGATCATCTTCAGACACAGATTCAGGATCTTGAAAGATTTGTTGAGTTTTTGCAAGTGGAGCAAGAGGAAGGTGATCCTAATTTCTTCATCTTGATCTCTTCATTTTAAAGTCTTCTTCTTAGATTTATCAACAAAATCTACGACTCCAAGTCAAAAACCTCAAAACAGTTCTACAATCCTCATCATCCGAAGAGCAATCGCGCTTTTCCACGTAAGTCGCGACGATGACGTCATCACTACCTACAAACAATCTCCCATCAGATGTTCTCACTATCCCAACTTGGTTGTGGAGCTGGGGACTTCCATGAAGCTTCAAAAGAATCCCAAAGAAGACGGAAGAGCGCCAAGATGCTGATTGGTCGTTTGAAGCACAGCGTCAATCGCATCCGGAGTCTAATGATGAGAAAAACTTCTCGTATTGCTGATGGTGAATCAAATACGTCATCAACTACGTCATCATGTGATAGTGACGTCGACGACGGAGTCTCGCCCGCAAGAGTCGATGATGACGTCACACAAGCGGTTCGCCGCGATCTGTGTCCGGCTCTTTGTGACATCATCAGTGATGGATTGATGCAAGATGCAATTGGAAGAAGCTCTGTCATAATGAACCCAATCTCGTGCATCTTTCCGCGTAACTCATCTCGTTCTGCTGCTACTGACGACGGTAAGTGATGACGTCATCATTTGAGCACATGAATGAAGTTGTGATGACGTCATAGGCACGATGCATGCGTGGGGATTGATGTTGGAGTTTTATCATTCAAAGAAAGGAGCTCTTCTAGCAAGACTCCCTCAGCGGATGCTAAGTCGCGCTTTTAAGTTGGAAGATTTAGTCGGATGTGACGGACATGATCAACACAGGTCAGATCAGGGAAGTTTTGAGGATGCTGCTAATGTCTGGATGTTGCAGTGCTCGCAGATCTCTGCTAGAAGCAATTAATCAAGTTATCAGTGAACATCAACCTTTAAAAAGAAGTGATGAAGACATGTTTAAAGGTAATCTTCTTGTTTGATCCTCATCCTCATTAAGGAATCTTGAATTTTCTGATCCTCATCTCTTTTTGATCATCATCATTTTCTGATCCTCATCTCTTTTTGATCCTCATCATTTTCTGATCCTCATCATTTTCTGATTCTCATCACTTTCTGATCCTCATAATTTTCTGATCCTCATCATTTTCTGATTCTCATCACTTTCTGATCCTCATCATTTTCTGATCCTCATCTCTTTCTGATCCTCATCATTTTCTGATCCTCATCTCTTTCTGATCCTCATCTCTTTCTGATCCTCATCATTTTCTGATCCTCATCATTTTCTGATTCTCATCACTTTCTGATCCTCATCATTTTCTGATCCTCATCACTTTCTGATCCTCATCATTTTCTGATCCTCATCTCTTTCTGATCCTCATCTCTTTCTGATCCTCATCATTTTCTGATCTTCATCACTTTCTGATCTTCTTTCAGCTCTAGTGTGTCTTGGTCTCAACTCACATCGTCTCTCGCAATGGATTAGGGTCATCTCTCATTCTTCTCTTCTTATTTCTCGTCACTATGGAGACGACAGCTATGCTGCTTGTACTGGTTTCGATGGAGTCGCCACTGTTCTATCCAAACTCGACTCTTTCAACTTCCATTTGCCAGTAGATGTCGCTGTTCGTCCCTTCAAAAACATCCGTGATGCTTTTTAGGCTCTCATTTGCATATCCACGTCACGTGACTACTCTTTTGCACTTGAAGAATTCCATTTTGTAACTTTTCATCACTTACTGTAGTTAAGCAGATTATGACGTATATTTGATGACGTGCTTTCATCGGGAATCCTTTTTATTCGTTTTGTTGTATTTGTTCGTCTGTTGCTACTTGAAATTTTATATATAGAAGCATTTTAATTGGTTAGCTTTATTTCGTGAAATCTTTTTCATTATATTTTCTCAACAATTCACAAATTTGTTAAAAATCGTCGAAATTTTTGAACAATCTTATTAAAGTTGCTTGTTGGTGGTTTTTTCGTTTCAATATTTTGTTGCAATATTTTCACTTTTATTTGTAATTTTCTCACGAAAAGCTCGAAGTATTATTTGTAGAAAAACTGTTTTATGTAAAATGAGTTAATAAAAGTTGGCAAAATTCCTTCTATCTTCATTAAAACTCATTTTCTTTCTATTTAACTTATAATATAAAATGGGTTTTAATGTTAGAATTTGTTTTTTTAATTTTTACTTTAATTATTCTACTGGTTGAAATCAGGTTATTAAAAAGAAAAATTCAGTTTTAATTTGTTTCAAAAACTTATTAAATTATCTCTTCTTAAAAGTGAATAGAACTTTTATTGACATTTTTACTATATTCTTGAACTTACGATTATATGGAGAGCAGCTTACGTGATACATCTCGACTTGTTAGATTTACCGATTGATGATGTGGCCCAGTGACCAGGGACAGTGACCTCAAAGTCAACGGATTGCAGATTTTCTGTCTGGCTTATTTCAATAGTCTTTGCCTTGTCGTAGCGACCACTAGGCACTATTCATTCACAGCTGGGACGATAATCTTTACACTAGCTCCGTGATGTTAAATATACGGGTAGAAATAGAATATCAACCGATGGTGTATCTATATTTCATCACCCAAACCAAATGCATTTCAAAGAAATGATTAAAAGATGCTTTTTAGATCACAAGATCACCTCAACCATCTAATTTGGTTTTTAATATTCGTTGAATAGCTTTTAACAAATCAAGGTTCAAATTAATCTTACATTCTGATCTTTCTAAGATGAAAATACCACCCGCATGTGTTTCGAAGCACGAACGCCTCTTTAATCATAAAACTGAATGTTTTCAGAAAGCTCAATTTTTCTACTAAGCTGTTAGCTGAAAAGCTTTTAAAATCTAGAAGCTAAACCAACAAAATGACTTTTTCAACAATTTCTGCTTCGCATATTAAAGTTCTTTCGACTAAATGTTCGATAAGATCAGCAACAATGGACATTTTTAGACTTTTTAATATGAATTAGAAGACATTCTTGCGTCTCTACTGGTTCTCCTGTGAGTTCGACTAGTTCTTACTTTAAAAATGTTACAAGAAGAAACAAAAGCTGCATTAAAAAACTGAAGGCTGCAAACAAGTTCGAAATAATATCTCATCATTGAATTGAATCCTTGAAAAATATACATTAAAGCACTCCAAATGCTACAGTCACATGTGCTCTCAGCTGAACTTAGTCTGCAATCTGTTGCAAATGTTTCAGGAGATTGCAAGTTTGGTAAGACAGTCTCCTTAGACTTTTTATATCGAAAAAAGGGACTCTTTTCTGGCGCTTAAATATTGCTTACCTCCCAAGTATAACAAACATGGCCGTCAACACCACATCAAGTATCTTCACTTTACCGAAAGAAGAAGTCTTAATTGATTGTACAATAAGGTGATCGCATCTATTTTGAATTATAATTAGTCATTGACCAATCTCTTTTAGATCAAATATTTCAGATTTTAAGGAAAGATGATTTAAAAGTCATTGAATGTGGTAGGAGCGAAAATTTGACCCTTTCATATAGTGATGTTTTGTATGTCAGCAAAGATGTTTTATTAAAACAGGAAAGATGAAGGATAGAAAAATTCTTTAAGTTTTTGTTTCAAATAAGGCAAGAAAATAATGAACAAGTATCCTGATGATTTACTTCAACTCAAAATTGAGATTCTAGAATTAAAACATCAATAACTCCGAAAATGGAATCGAAATAGACTTGAAGCTTAAGTTCTTCCATCCAATAAATATTCTGTGAAGATCAATGATTTGTGGAACTCTACAAAAGCCTTACTATCAACTAGAGTTATGATTGAACGTGGCCATCTAACATACTTTAGTTTAATATTTCATTTTCTTTGTCTGAATCATTTGTTGTTAATAATTATTTTTTAGTTTTTAAGTTTCGATAAACTCGTCTGGTTGTTATCAGTCATGCTAGTAATTAAAACCTTTCTTTCTTTGCTGGTAATAATTATAAGGTACTAAGCTGTTTTAGAGGCTCTTTAATTATAGAAAAACTCTTTTTAATTTTATAAAACTATCAATCAATCAAACCTTTTAGGTATAAATAGATAATCGCTGATAGTTGAAGAAGTTAAACTTCAAATAAATGGGGGGCTTTATAATTAAGCTCTTGATAAAGTTCTAAGCTTTAGCATAGAACACACAACTTAAGTTTTTGATCTTTTTAAATTGGAGTTAATAGATACTCCAATCAAAAATCTTACTTCAACAAATTCGTTGTAGTAACATTTTTATGAAATGATCAAATATGCAAAGATAACATCACAGCCGGCTCATTGATAGTTATCTTAAATCATTTTTACAAATAAATTTCTTAACAACTTTGTTTTATTTTCACAAAAACGACAGAAGTTGAAAACAACTTAAGTATGACATTAGCTTGGTTTGACAACAACTACTGAGATCATGTTTGTATGTCGATTAATTTACTTGTGTCGCTGCTTTTCTAGCTTTTGTGTACTTTCCCCTTTCAATTACCTCTGAAAGATGTAATTTTTGTAAAAAGAAAACTTGAACAAGACACAAAATAAATAACTTTTATAAATATTGATAATAGGATGAACTGATTAATTGGTGTGTCTTCATGTGTTGGTCAACCGAACCATCTATAGAGTGACTGCCTATTTCTACATAAAGTTAATTTCAAGAAAATGATTTAGAAGCAAATACAGAAGTATGATTAATTAAAAACAATCTACACAAATGTTTGTGAATCAAGAACAGTTTACCAAAGGAGGAAATAATATTAGAAGTAAATCACAAAGTGTCAGGTTACTAAACCTGATAACTCAAGTAGCATTAAATAAAATAAATTAATTAAATTAGTATTAATTGTAAATAGAATTAATTACTCCTAGATCAAGAACCGCTTCAATAAATCACTTCCGCTTTCTAAATCAAGTGATTTAAGTTTAAATGCTTTTGGGAAAGGCTGATGTGAAATAAAATTTTCAAGATTTTTCTGATAATTTTTGGTGAACTTTCATTTGAAAAAAATTCTTCAAAATAATTTTTTCTTTAATTTTGTCATCAAAAAACTAAACTATAATAGTTCAAATGTAAAATTTCAAATCAACTCCAAATAGGCATTTATTTGAATATTTCTAGAAGACTTGAGAATGTACTTAATAGCATATGCCTTTTCACCTATTTTTGTACAAATAAATTTTTTTTAATATAGCAAAAATAAACAGTTTAATTAATTCATGAGTTTTTGTTAAGCAAATGACTATTTTCACAGTTTAAACAATCATTTTCATAATTTTTGGACATTTAAAATTCTTTTGTTAAATTAAGTCAGTTTGTTAGTATCACTAATTACAATGACTAAGTCATATAAGTCGATAGATATATCAATTAGTAAAATCGAACAATCGAAATATTTTCGGCTCAAATCACTTTGAGGTATATAATAAATTTTTGAGTCTTAAATTATCATATGGAAAAACTATTTTATTAAACTAAAAATAAAATTAGTTATTAGCTGATGTCAGACTTATTTAAAATGATTTCAGTAAAATTATAATACTGAATTTGTTTTATACTAAGCATGCAAAAATTCGAAATCTATTTCAGCAAGTATTTAATGTACAATTGACAACTTTTGTAATAAAAGGTTATAAACGCATTGAGAGGAATATTTTTATTTACAACTAAATTAGAGTGTGTAGAAAAGTTGTAAATATATTTATAGTTCGACAATTTGTATTTCCGGTCAACAGTCAATTAATTAGGATTATTATTATTTATCAATGTTGAATTAATAAAATTAATACTTCTTTTAAGTTTCACTGTAGACAATATTTTGTATTTTTTAAAGAAGTATTTTAAATCTGTTATTATGATTATAAAATTGACCCTAAGTGATATAATGGATATTCTAAAACTATCTATTTAATAAAATATATTCAAAAAACTAATAAAAATTACAAACTTAGATAAATTATTAGTTCCAATAAACGATTTAAATAATAGTTAAGTGAAAAACTTCAAGGTAAGTTTCAATTACCTACAATACTAAGATCCTAATTTATATCTTCTGACATCAGTAGTACAAAGATAACTAGTTGGATGAGAGGTCAAATCGATTGAATGCTTCTCCCTTCTACTTTGAACACGTGAATCACTCCCCTTTGTTAAAGACACAGCATGTCGCGCTACATAACGCCATCTAACGAGCAAAAAAAGTATCTCGTACAATCATGGGTAAATATTTCTACTGCTATGTGGATGCACCCGAAAAAGTAAAGATTATGGGAGTAAATCCAGACATATGATCTACACTGTTGATGCCGATGTCTGGGTCACTGCCCCGTATTACTGAACATCAGGTTTAAAGAGTCTTTTTGTCAAAGATCATGTACAGTTTAGTAAGAAAATGTGGATGTCAAATTACTGCTTCGCCCCACAAAGCTCTACCTAAGCATAACCTTGGTTGATTCAAGTTTTAATTAATGTAAATCACAGCAAGCCTATAAGTTCTCAGTCTCATAAAGAGAAAATATTTATTATAAAATAGTTTGATCATTACATATAATTTGTCTGTTTCAACGGTTTAATTTTTTCCTTAATTTTATATAAATATTTACTTTAAAGGTTCTAGAGTTTAATAAGAAGTCTTTAGAATCTAAATACAATATTTTATCCAAGAGAAACATTTACTGAACACTAATGAATGTTGTGATTAATAAAATAGTTTTAAAAAGTTAGAATCTTTTCATTTACAGTTGGTCTCATGTGAAAATTTAAAAGTAAATAGTTGAAGCCTAAACAGAAAATACCAAAAACTTCTTCTTAATTTTACTAAACAACGAAATAGAAACTATTAAAAAGGCCCTCTTCTTTAAATTATCGAATCTCTTTAAACAGTTTTAAATTTTAAAAAACTCCAAAATCAAATTTAGAATTTAATAAATTGAATATTTTGCAATTTTTTTTAGACAGAATTGTAGCGGAAAACATAAATTATTACAAATGTTTTGTATTTATAGCAGTTCATTTGAAGCTTAAGTGTAAAGGTTAATAAGCTTAAATGACAAAGTTTCTAAAATATTTAGGCCTTAAAAGCTATTCCAATTAAAAAAAATATTGTTAAACAACTTGCTAATTTTTTCATACAACTAAAACTCATTGGAATGTTTAATAATAAAACCTTAGTTTTTAATAGTTTAAATTTTATATCCTATATTAATTTAAAATATTTTTTTTGCTAATACTTAAAAACATATTTCTTAAATGATAAATTTAAAGATAATTCCATTTTTGTATTAAATTACAATAAAGCGTTAAGGAATTCTAGACTATAATTAAAATGTTTTTTTATTGTATTTTTAAAATGTTCTGAAAAATATTTGAACTTGTTTAAAGTTGATATTTTTTTGTGATAAAAATGTTCTACACTAAACAAACTTGGTTTGATAATATATGGGTAAGTCTAAAAACTTAATATTGTTTGTTAAAGGTTAAATGTTTTATAGATAAATACTTAAGCGTTTGAGTGTTGATAGGTTGAATATTGTGGTCTAAAATTTTAGAAGTGTTTAAGTAATATTTTTCAGTTTGCCCAATAAATGTAAATTAGCAAATTTTATATGTTAATTTTGTTGAATTTTTTAAAGTTGTTTTCCAATTTCTTGCAATAAGTTGAAAACATTGTTTGTATTTATAAATCAGAAAAAAAAACTTTAATTTAAAATACTATTTAATCAACGATTTTATCTTTTTTTTGTCATCAGCAAATCATATACCTTCTAATTTTCCTTCAAAATAAAAAAAGTTTCAAATAAGCTTATCACAACAAGTTTGAAGAAATTTCCAGATATAAAAAAATCAGAGACACAACAAAATAAAAAAACAACATTTCCTCAAGTTAAGATGATTATGCTTGGTTCTTTTCAGCTTTAAATTTTGTTAACAAAACACAAATATTCAGTTGAAAAATTATTCCCCAATTTCACTTTAAAAAAAAGTGTTGTTTTATAAAAAAGTATTTGAATTAAACACTTTTTTAAAATGTTTTTTTCCAATAGCTGTTTCATAAACAAAAAAAAGACTTATTTTTATCTCTTTTTTTCAAATTTTATTATCCATAATGTTTTTTGATTGATAAGATTAAAAAAAAACAATTTTCGAAAAATTTCTCACCGTAAAAAATTGATGAAAAAAGTTTGAAAAAATCTAAAACCTTTTTGAAATCAGTTCAAACTGTTGCTTTTTGGCTAAAATACTCAATCAGCTTAAAAGTTTTTATTTAAAAAAAACGTAAACATTGTGGATTTGGTGATGACAAAATATATTTTCAACATTTGAAAATAATTTTCAAAACTCAAAAATGAATAAAAATAAAATATTTTTACAACAAAATGAATAATTTATATTTTAAGCGAGTAAAGATCTTTTTTTTAAAAAGTTTAAAATTTTCAATAAAAAACAGATTATAATTTTTATTAAAAGCAACAATTCATTTTATCATATTTTCATTTCATAAATTATGCAAAGTTTCAACGAGAAAGTAATGTATATCACAAAATCAATTTTTCTGGCTACAAATGTAAAAGTTTTATTCATTTTTATTTTTCAATACGTAGCTAATATATTAATACTATCAATTTTAATCAGTTGATAGAGAATTAATTTATTATAAATTTTTAACATTTTAGGAAAGCTTATTTTACAAATTATCAATTATTTATTTCACTAAAATTTAAACAATTATAAATAGTTTTTATGTTCTATAAGCTAACTACTTAAAGAATAGAAATTACAAAAAAATATTAAACTGAAATTTATTCTTCTTCAAATAGAAACAATTTTAAGCGATAAAAACTTTGTAAAAATTTTACAATATTTTTGATAAAAGTACAACGCTCTTGTAAAAGGTAGAACGCTAGAGTAGAAAAGAAACTTTCTAATTCAACCAAATAAAATAATTCACACAAAAGAAACAATCACATTTCTAGAAAACAACATAGTAAGTAGAATAAACCAAAACTTTATTGCAGAATTCATGTATTTAGTAAAGCAAATAATTTTACACTGGATATCAGATACTAAACACTCTTCAAACTGAAGACCATTTAGTAAACACACAGTTTTATTTCATTTTCTGTAAGAATACTTGCAAGCAGCTTGTTCAAAATAAAAAAATGAAATAAACCAAATTGAGATGAAAAGATTGTCGAAATTTTATCTATTTTAAACATATGGATTGCGTGAAAGGTAAAATAAATTATTCAGATTAAATAAAGTTAATTTACCAACATATAGCACTCTGTATCATAATGAAACAATAAGATACTTTCAAGCTGTCATTGAAAGAATACTTTAGTAGTAACAAGATTGTCTCTGCTTAACTGGTAACAAAATAAATATATTAAAATAATCACGCAGGTAAACACAGACTCAAAACAATGTAGCGTTCTTCAATTTAACTGGTTTAGAATGTGCAAAAACATAACAATAATTGATTATGTGTTTGAAAACCAATTCCTTCATTCAAAGCCTTCAAGTTTTTTTTTTAATCACAGTTATTTCAATAACATCTTGAAACTTTCAATAAAATTATACAGTCAATAAACTAGATTTAAAATCTTATAAAAAATAATAATGGTGAGCTTGTGTAATGAGAAGCAAAATTATTTCAAAGTCATGTTGAGTCGGGTCACCAAGCACTAAACTGTTCTTGAACATTTAACATAACTTTAAAGCAAAAGTCTCAACTACAGTCAGCACACTCATACTTCACAACATATGTAACAAAATAGAAAACTATAAAAGAAGCAAACACTTTAAATAATTGTACATTTTGTGAGTTATCTGTTGATTATCTGTTGACGTAGGTTTATCTGCACCGGTTTTCTGATATTATCGTTCTTAGCACAAAACCCCATATCATTTCAATTTGTAGATCTTCCTTCTATATCTTCTTATCATCCTGATTTTAGATCAAATGAAATAGTCGTTTCATACATAACTTTTCGTTAAGATTGAGTAACCGAAGTCTTTTCATTTTCTTCTTCTTCCTCTTCTAAAAGTGGGCTATTAAAATAACAATTTTAGAGATTTAATCTTTGTCATGTGATGTTTCTTTTTGAAACTATCAAAAATATGAAAGATTTTGTGAGAGCTTATTTCATTTATTTTTCTGGCTAACTTTTCTTTTAATTAATTTTTGCTTGAGCATTTTTCCAATATTTTGATTTTCAATTGAATAAAAAGTATTATTTTTACACTGCTTTAAACTTTTACAATACTTTTCATTGATTTTTTTCGATATTTCTAAATTACACACACTGAAATGATTTCGAAAAAAGAAAAAATATATATTTGAAAAATTTCTAACAAGTTTAAACGTAAATGAACTTTGAAAACAATAAAAGTTTTAGAAACTTCAGCCAAACTTATTTCGTATTTGAAAAGATACAATTTCAACAATTTAGTCTTCTGGTTATTACTTTAAAAATTGAAATTATTAACATTTTTAGCTGTAATATTGACGGCAATTTTTACTTTCTTTTCGGATTAAAACTAACTCTCGAAATTGGTGTCTAACTTATTACGTAAAAGCCAATTTTTCCTTAATTTCTACTTTTCAATTTTTCAATTTAAACATTTTCATTGACGTCAACCAGCTTTCTGACTAGTCTAAGCTTTTATAGATTAATGCCAAATATGCCAAAAACCGACCTGAATGCATCGGCGTCGACGTGATCTGCATCAGTTCTTGTCAAGATAATAGGATAGGCGATGTTAAAAGCTTCTTTCATTTGGGTAATAGCTGCTTCCCCAACAACCTTTGGCTTGCTTTTCCAATAATTTAAATTTCTTTTCAATTGCTCTAACAAAGAGCATACTGTGACGTGAATAGGACCTTCCGAAGGGTTTTCTTCGTCTTCTTCACATAACATTCCTACCATTGATTCTGAAAGATTAATAGATTTGAGATCCTGAAATTCTGATTGGTTAAAATTAATTAATGTTTCCAAAATTATGAAAAAGAAAATTGAAGTTAAATATTTCTTACAATAAAAACAATTAATTTACTGATGCATGAAAATAAATCTTCTTTATCGAGTGATTACGCGCCACTCGCTTGGCTACGCCATCGGAGTATTAAGTAAAGTAAAGTAAGAACACTTGAGTAAGAAAATTAGAATTGCAACAAATAGATTGTGAGGAAATTGAGACAAAAGCCAATTTTATCGCTATAATAGGTTTTGATTCAGAAAAGGTTCAGAAAACGAAATAGATTCGTTAGAAGAAGAACAGATAAATTCGTTCACTTTTTTAATTGGAAATTCAACATGATGCTAAAATCATTTAGAACTAAAACTCCAAATAACTATTGTGTGAAGAAAATATTTGTTGAATGATTTTTTGCTGGATGTAATTCCAAGTTAACTCTTTATGAAAAGATGTGAGATATAAAGGATAAGTTTACAAAGACCGTATTTGTGGTTATCAAGAAATTTGCATAAAACTGACAAAGCTTGAAAATAAATACTTTATTCTGTGAAAATTTGAATTTATCAGATTTTTGTATAAATTTAAAATTTAGAAAAAGTTGAATTGTTTCTATTTTTATCAACTCTCATATTATTTTATGAAATAAATTATTTAACTTCTTGGACAAAATTAACTTGTAAAATATTTTTTATTACCAAACTTTTAGTACAACAATCAATTCTAAACCTAGTTTGTTAGTTTGTCTACAAAGTCTAAACTGAGGTATGAAAAAACACAATGAAAAAAAATGCTTATTTAATAATGTGTCCTCATATATTATGTCACCATTAGCATAATTTTTATATGTTGTAAAATTATCTCAACTATTTTGAGGGTTTATATTTTGAATTTATCGAATACTCATAAAAATTTGATCATTTTCACAGAAATATAATATGTTGCTTTTTAGTTGCTTTTCATACAGAATTTGTTCGATGTATCTATAAAAATATTAGCTAGTGAGTGGGCGAAAATTATTCCACTTTAACAAATTTCTATAGACAATTCAATGAACCTTTTTTAGTTCATAATTAAGGACTTAAAAATAAATCTATTACGCTTAAGCGAAATAAAAATTCCCAACAAACTATCTTTCAAAAGCCTTTTATTATTAAATTTAATTGGCTTATAGGGATTTTAATTAAGAAAATAGGTCCACTTTAACAAAAGCTGTTAATATAGTGACCTTTAAAAGTTGAAGTAAGCTTTAATCAAAACGATTTACGTAATTAAAGATAATCAATAAAATTCCACTCGTAATACTACCACAGCCATTAAACTTTTAGATATTGAAATTTGTAAGAAACTTACTTTCCAAACTTTTTTAAATGTTAACTGGCTGAAATACCTTTCAAATGGTGTAATAGCAAAATATATAAAAAATCTAAATATCTTTGCATCAGATAGGTTATCTACAACATACCTGATTCAGTTCTTCCAGCAAGTAGTCCCGCCCTATTCATCGTACTGATCATTGGTTCAATGAGATGATTGATAAAGTCACATTGAAGACTGGCCACCTCTGGCGTGTTTCGGTCCATATGCCTTGACACAGGAAGCCCAAGTGTCCTTTCTTCATCACCCTAAGAATATTAATTTCAGTATTATGTTAAAAAGTAATCTTTCGTTTAACTTATTAAAATTTTATTTAGTAAAATAAATTTATAGATTTTAAGACTCACTTTAAATTTTTATCAATTTATAAATAAATAGAATCTATTCTTAACAATTACAAGAAAACCAAAATCGTAATCAAGAAGATAATCTTTTCAAATCTTTGAGCTATTTTCTTACTTGCTCAAAAAACTCTTGACAAATTGCCTTTGTCCAAGTTACATGTAATCGCTTCTGTTTGGCTGGTCCTCCTATATCAGCTAATTTGATCACCATCTTGCTTACTAGAAGTCTATCTTCATTTGAATTCCAGTCAAAGCCTGAAGATTTAACCAAATGCTATCTTTTTTTGTAAGCTTAATTGTAGCGATGAAAATAATCTAATCTAATAGTTGTTCTACTTAAATAGTTACACAGAATGTAAAAGATTATTTGTTTGAATGTAAATTTTTACTAAAACCTATTAGTGTCACAGTGACTTGATGGGATTGTTAAACTGTTTTGATTCAAAGATTGAAAACCAAAATCTGATATCAGATCAATTAAAAGCTTTTTTGCTGAAGACTTTTATTGAAACCTCCAAGGCTTATTTTAAAGAATCAATTTTTTCATTCAGCTTTATAGTGTAGTAAATTTACTAGTAGAAGAGAACCAAAAAGAAAATTCAAAACAAAAAATAAACCTCAAACATTATTTACCTTTTCAAACCCATTTCAAATTTCGAATATATGTTTTTGAAGCTAAGACAATTCATACGTAACAACTAATCCAGTTAATTAAGTTTTATCGTTAAATGTTAAATGGTTCAAAGGCTTTTTAGATTTAAACTAAATAATTTTGGAAGTAGTTAATAAACCATTCAATAAAAATTTATTAAAAAAATTTCAAAGAGCATTAAGAAACAATTTCAGAGTTGTTTCAAATATGTGAATAATAAAACAAGAAACTGTTGGTAGCAAACAAATGCGGTTGACTTACAGGTACTATTATTTGCCGAATTAGCAGTTCCAGTATCAGCATCGCTACCACAAGAAGAATTTCTTCTTGTAGCTTTTGATGCAAATTCAGTTTGTATTTCAAAGTGTTTTTTTAAGTCTGTTGCGAGGATTGCTTCAATTACAAGAAAACGAAGTCTCTTCCACTCAGCTGTTTCTAAGCTTTTTAGAAAATTAAATTTCTTGTCAGAATGAAAAAGCCTCCAAGCAGCAGAAGAGTGGTGGTTTTCAAGTACTGAGCGATCATTGTAGAGAAGAGCCTAGCAAAAATTCAACTGATTTAGTGAAGACTATCTTATATTGATAAAATTCCCTTCAAGGTTTGTTTATTTAAAAACTAAAAATAAATAAATAAGATATTTTAGTGAAAAAATAAAGTCCACTTACCAGAGGATGACAAGTTGTGACTAGGAAGGCATTTGTTCTGCCAGGGTGGTCATAATCATGCATTGCGGCCGCTAAGTAAAGCGCCATCAGCTCTAATGCAGGTATAACTTGTGACAAACTGCCACCACCACTTTTGTATTTTCTGTCAGTATCTTCACCAACAGAGATTGCGTTGTTGCCTGTTATTGGATCAGTATTTTCTGAATCTGTGATAAAAGTTTTGAGGTAAATTAATTATTTATAAACTTCTTATTAGCTACTTCATATTTTATTTTCAATCATTTCATTTACATCTTTTTATCAAAAGTGTTTCAACTTTTAAACAATTTTGAACATTTTCTGATTGTAATTCTTGATTTAAGTTATTTCTAATATTTTCTAGAAATATTCAATTTTTTTCTCACAGAATTTTCATTCAAAAAATGAAGATTAGTGAAAAAAATTACAGACTTATTATCGTCATGAAAAGCAATTATCTAAAGCAACAACAAATGTTTTTATTTTGACAAGGTTGTGCTTTTTAGTATTTTTCCTGATTTATTTGGGTGATTTGCACAATTTCAACAGTTTTTTTTACGAATTAAATTATCCACAAAAACTACAAAATTTTTCAAAACAATTTGGTATTGGAAAGTATTTGGTTATATTGAAAGAGCTTGTACAAACTTCGTTCTGACATCATATTCACGTCATCTTTCATTGGAGATTGTTTGGCCTACAACATTTGCAGTTTTTAATAAAATCAGCTAGACACATATTTCCAACGTAGCTATCGAATTAACGTAGCTATTCAAAATCTCATTTTCTTTTGATTAGTGGGTGAATGTTGTGAATACTAAACTACAATCAAACTTTTGATAAATGAGCAAAAAGTGTAAACCAACAAAGGGAATTCATTTTTGATTATTTTACACAAAGTAGTCATCAAAGTATTAAATTTTTCTTTAATTCAAGAGAAAGTAACAAAGTTTTTTTCATAGCAAAACTTATTCTACAAAAATGTTCAGTTAGATTGCAGATTGCAGAGATATCACTTCGTACCTGATGAATCAGAGCTAAAAATTGTTGAGGCATGACGAAAACCAGAAATTTCTTGCGTCGTGAGATACCAGCATCCATGCAAAACATCTGCTGCGTGTATCCGGTTATGATCTAACCATTCGAGAAACATAAAAAGATTGCAAGCAATTAGTTGTAGTAAATAACCAATGATGAGTTAGAAGAACTACTATAGAAAGTTGAAGTCTGTACAAATTGTTTAAACTTGTAAACATGATTAAAATGTTAATTATTGTTTAAGATGTCATTGATGAGTCAATTGATATTTCTTTTATAAAGTTCTTAAATTTATTCTCGAAAAGTTTTATATTTATTCAATTAATTTTCTCTGAAGTACAATGAAAAATTTCACTGAATATTAAATAAGTTGAGATACTTACAAGGTATCTTTCTGTAGCCTTGTTCCAATGCCATCATAAAGTTAACAAATTCATGCTGACCAAGTTTAAACGTTTCAAATATCCCCATATTTCGGAAAATCTTAAACGCTATCTGCTCATCAAAAATAATCATAATAAGAAAAGTTGGAATTATAAATAAACAAAGTTAATAAAATATATTCTGAGAATATTTTGACAAAAAAATCAATATTAATTTTGTAAAGTATACTTTGAATTAAACATTCAGTTAAAGATTTAGATGAATTTGACATTTGTATTTTAAAACGTTTTAATTTAAAAAAAATCGAAAAACTATTTCAAAAAGATTTAAAAAGCAGCCTGATAGAAATACAATTTTTGTTGTTTAGCTTTGCAGCTAAAATTTTTCAGTCATTACAAAAGTGATAGTTCAAACTTAAATAAGATTGTAACTTGAGGCTTTTGAAAATACTAATTTTGAAAATAAAGCTTATTTATACATTTAAAAACGACGTAGATATAAACTAATAGTTGTTAAAAAAATAGAGTTAACTGCTTGTTATTCAAAAGTAAAGTTCTTTAAGAGTAACATTTTGCTAATTAGATTTGAAATAAGCAAAGTGGAGTTTTTGCTTCAAATTAACTTGTTTCAACTTAGCAGTTTGTTTAGTATCTTCACGTCACCTTTACAAGTTCAACAAAGTTACTACAAATTGTGAAAAAAAATTATTATAAGATTTGTAAAGCGTTTTATCTTCCGGCCTTTGATGTACTAAGAAAATAAAGTGTAGAGTGAGAAAAGAACTATCTTAACAAATAATCATTTGCGTAGATTCAAAGTTTATTAGTTCAAGGTGGAAGTTCTACGAAGTTTTTATAATAGTCATCACTTCCATAACTGCACGGGCGGAGTAAAGATATCCTCTTTGTCATCATATCTTTTTTATAAGACATCTTTCATCAGAGTTTATCAGAACTCAATCTAGCACTATAACAGACACTGAAAGACACAGATTTAACTTTGCCTCAAGATATTTTTTGATGCTGAAACCAGACATTGACATAAATCAGAAAGAAAAAGTTAATGTAAAGTCTTTTTACAATTTACTTATCAATTTCGTAAAAAATAAGTTGAAGTAAATTTTTTCAGTTTGAAAATGTTTTAAAAGTATATTCTATTTCATTAACATCAATTTTTTATCGATTTTAGGAATTTTTTCTAGAACTTTGTTCAGATAGAGAAAAAAAATAATATAATTCAATCGACCGAGCCTTTAGCAAATACAAGCTGTTGGAACAAGAACCTCAATTTTATAAACCACTATTATCTAATTGTTCAGCGTCAAAAAACTATAGTTTCCAAACTTTTCTTATTTAGCTTAAAATAATAGGACCATTTCTTACCTGACTCAACACAGCGTCAGTTCGGTAGGCGAGCTCAAACATAGGAAAGTTCCAACTTGTTAAACTTTGCAACATAATTCCCTGGTAATCCTTGAAATGATTTAAACCTTCTTTATATTCATTTTGTAATTCTTCATCATAGTTGTTAAGTAACAATAGGGTGTTAGGAGGTATCAAGGACTCTCTTTTTTCAATGTCATCTGGTTTTTTATCATCAACAAAAGAAATTGTAAGCTGTAATCACAATCCGATTTTATTTATTGATTAAAAACAGCTTTTAATTAATACCTCTGGATGCTCTTTTAAAGGAGCTTGAACAACAGCAGCTACTTCGCTGCACCCAGAAGTCGATCTTGTGCTCTGATTTTCAGGAGGAACAGATGAAGATCTTCCAAATACTGGCTGTTGGCTATTAGCTGGGGACTCTCGTTTTTTAGGTGAGGTAGACCTATTAGCTTTAATGTAAAGATTATTTAGCCTTAATTTTTTGAACTAAGTTCTTAGCTCACCAACTATAGGAAGCAAGCTGTCATTAAGCTCCTGGATTGATGTAGAAGCTTGTTTAGCTCTTACAAAACATGGTACTGTGTTTATAAAATGAAATAATTAGTTTTGAAGATGAATAATATCGAAATAAAACTGTTAGATTATACAGAACTAACACAGATTATTAATGAGGAATTACAACAAATAGTTTTTTATACTGAATGATTTCAAATAATTTTTGATTAATGAGTTTTTAATTACTTTTTTCAGTTGCTCAGAATTAAGATTAATTTTCTAATTAACTTTATTAAGTAACTCATAATTAATTAGTCTAACCGTTATGGTTTTTAAAGAATTATTTAAATGTTAAAATGTAATATCAATCAGACATATTTAATCTAAAATTATAAATTGTTGTTTGTTTGATTAACCGTGAAACTTGTTTTAAAGATTATGTAATAAAAGTAATTTGCTTTAATCAAATATTATTTAACTGATTTTAAAACATACATGAAAAACTTAGATCTGGACAAGTTAAGCGGCGGTCGGCTCTGTTACTATATAAGCCTGGACTTGTGGATCGAGATATATTTCCACTAAAAAAAATTGTTAAAATATTGATAATAGTCCTTTGATAGTTGTACAAAATTTTCTACTTACATTTGTGATCTACTTATACTGTTTGAAAGTCTTAATGGTCGATATAATTTAGGATTTGGCTGAGGCTCTTCAGTAGGCAGACCAGTAGCTGTAGTAGTTGTAGAAAATATTGATTTATACCTCTGACTTTCACGAACTTTCGAACGTTGGCCCTGTAGAATAGCGTTCTTCTATTACAGATATACTTTGTTTTATCTTTAACCTTTCACTATAAAAAGCATAAAAATAAAAACTATAGAAAAATTGAGGTAAGGAAACGTTGTATAACAGTTTGACGAAGTATTTTAAATAGTCTGCAAAATAATAAAATACAATTTAATAAAATAATATTCAAAAGTTTAAGTCGTTTAGAAAGTTCTCGAGGTTATGTATAATGGATTAAAGTTTGTTTTTTTAGGTTTAAATTTAAATATTAATAATTATAATAACAATTTAAAGCTGTCAAAACATAAAGGTTTATTTGTTTTGTGTACCACATGCTGAGTGACGAAATCTGAGATAAAACACTCTCGCCGTGATTTAGTAAAAAGATTTGAAATGATCATTCAATGACAAAAAAGAAATTTCACAAAAAACTTATTGACATATTGCATACTATTGTTAGAGTAAATAGAAAACTATTTCCAAATACGTTTTACTAAGCTTGTGAATGAAGGTCATTGAAATTTTTATAGAAGCTAAACAAAGTTAGAGATTTAACGTAAAGTCCAAAGTACCAGCTTTTGCATTCTGATAACTTAAAAATATTATTAAGCTTGGTACAAAAATATTGTAAAAATACTTTGAAAGATAATTTCTAATGAGAGATAATCTATTTGCTCAGAAATACGGCAAAATAATTTGATTATAAAATAAAGTCACTAGCGATAGCTTGATATATACTATAAATTAACTAAACCTTAAATATCAGTAAATGTAACGTAATATTAACAGAATCAATAGTAATTAATGTTCTCAATATTTTCTCATCTTAAATATTCAAGTGATATCATGCAGTATTGTTTTTTGACTACAAAGTAAACTAAATTCGAAGCTACACACTAACACGAGATTGGACAAATTTTAGGCGTAGAAAGCTTTCATCTACAGGACTGCCACCTTCTTCTAGTGTAATTAGAAACAGTTGACGGCTCATACTATTCTCTTCCTACAAAAATAAAAACAAGTTTTCAGCTGATAAAATTGAGCCATTTTCATTAGGATACTTTTAAAAGAGAGAAAAATAAAGCTTGAAGAAATTACTTTATAGATATACATTAACTCTCTTGAGAAAAAAACACATAATTGAAAAATATTTGGATCAATATCCAAACTGAATCCAGAAACATTTTTATGCATATCCTAATTAAGAGCTAACTTTTATTTTTTTTAAGTAAATAAAATCTGAATTTGAAAAAATTATAACTATAATGATTTCAAAAAAACCATAATGATAAATATCATTTCATGAAAGATAATTATTAAATAAATTATAAACTGTTGCAATTACTCATTCACCAAATAACCTTTTAGTGTTGCAATCAGTTTTTATTAAATATCACTGCTGATGACATCAAGTATTAAACCAAACTTTTATAGATTTATATTTATCTGTTTTGAAACATTTTAATGTGTCTTTGAAAGTAATGAAAAATTGACTGTGACTCACTCGGAAATTGTTAAGCATATTGTTCAGTCTTTTGTTAAGAGTCTCAAACTCATCTTGTCTTCTTAGAAGACTTGTAATCTCATCCAAGGTACTTTGAATCTCATAAGAAGTTGAATCAGGATTATGAGGATTCATAACCATCTGAGAAAAGTTCTTCAGTTAAAAAAGTTTCACTTTGATAAAAAATCTTATTTTAGCTAGCAAGAAAAATATTTTTTAAGCGATTGATTTGTTATATTTCTTTTTAAAGGAAATATCGATTTATAAAATGTCAATTATACGTTTTAAAAAGTTCAAAAGTTGCAAATTTTAATAATTCACTTCTGTTGAAAGAGCAAGAAAAAATAATTCTGATATATCTCATAGAAGTTAATAAGTTGGAGTATTATTGTTTCTGAGTCTGTAAAGAAAACAGTCTTATCTTGCTTCGATTACAAACTTAATCAATTTAAACCAAAATTTGATATTATTCAATTTGTTGTATCTAGAAAACAAAAGTAGACAAATTCTTGAAATAAATATAAACTGAATTTATTGATCTAGTTAACAATTAAATTTGAAAAAAACTAAAAAAAGTCAGCCTTTTGACTCGTAAATTGTTCTGAAGATGAACTAAATATCATTAAAAACAAGATGAATCATATAATAATTAGTAATAGCAAAAATAGCTGTGATCTCGTAGGTATTCAGACTCCTCAATCAATTTAAATAATTCTGCAGATTCAGATTTCTACTTTCTAACTCTAAATTGTTTGAAATGTAACTTCAATGAAAGAAAATTGAAAAATCAATTCATAAATTATAAATAGAATAATTTCCAATAAAGCATTTGATGTGTCTTTTAAAAGACCTACTCTTAATTAAACTGTAAACAAAATTCTGAAAGTTTATTAAACAATACTTTTCACCATTTATAACCAACTCAAATTCATTTTAGTTTTAAAAATAATTTGTAAATAATTTTCTTACATAACTTTTTAGATATATGAGTTCTTTTTAGATATATGAAATCTGTAGTTCGTTTCTACACTGAAGCAGCACAAAATAAAGTTGTTGGTTTTTACACTTTTAAACAATATGTTCATAAAAATAAGCGCGACTTTTTATATTGATCAGTCAATTGTAGCATCAACAATGTAGTGCACTAGAAAGAATGGTTTAAGTACTTTGAAAAGTATAATACTTTGAACTTTACAAATACTAAACAGCAATCTATAGCTTTAATATAACACTTTTTATATAATTTACTTAGACTAATAAATTTCGTTTTTCTTAAATTTAGATTGTTTTAATATAAAATGAAAATTTCTAAAAAAGACAGTTTGTATTTTGATAGGATCAAAATAATAAAAACGATTTTTTCACCTATATTTAAAACAGAAAACAGGGGATTAAAAAGGTAGTAGCTATTTGTTTAAGATAATTAAATGCACAATTACTATTCTAAAAAGATATTTTTAAAGAATATTTGTTTTTCTTTACTATGATCTTTCTTAAAATGTTAAAAAAACATAGAAATAAACCAATCAGGGGTTTTCTAAGAACTCCAAGTATGTATTAGGACTTATCAAGACATATCGAACTATCTTATAAATTTCTTTAATGAAGATGTCTGAGAAACAATTCAGTCTTCTACTTTTCAACATTTGAAACCATTTTTACTAAAAGCTTGTTTTATCAAATTCAAGCAAATAAACCATTTGATAGCAAAGACGAAAAAAAAGTACAAAGCTTTTAAAATGTAAAGCTATTTAATTACAAATCAATTCTAAATAAATAATTTCATATTTCTGGTGTAAAACTTAGAACTATTTGCTGCAAATAAACAAAATTTGTAAGAAACGTGAATAGTAAAATCCTTTAATAGCTTTTATAGTAAATAAAACTATAAATTAATTGCAATACGACAAGTTTCACTATCGATATTGACTGTAATTTCAAGTGTATTTGTAAAATTAACATTTAAAGTACTACTACAGTACACTCAATTGACGCAAGTCATTTCAATTCAACTATCTGTAAAAAATTATTTAATTAAATAATTGTAAAAACTCATAAAATTGTAGTATCTTGTAAAATTTTTTATAATGCCAGATAAAAAGTTTCTGCATAGCTGTAATAAAAGTTGCGAATAACTTTTATAGTGGTTCAAAACTCTACAGAATAATTTAAATTACTTTAGCTTTAAATTATTCACTCATTAATATTTTTAGATTAAAAAAATAAATTATTTTAAAAAGTTTTTTTTGGTTGTTGGATTTAACACTTTGCTACAAGTTTCCATAAATATTTTCTATTTTTCTATTCTAAGAATAAAAAATTATACAAAAATAAACGTGTTGATTGTCTTTAGAAATATCAAGCTTTAATTATTAATAAATAAATTATGAAAAATATTTGATAAAAACTGTCTAGTAATTTGATAAAGTAGTGTGAAGCTAGCAATGGCATAAGAGCATCAATAATTAGACAATTTTGATGGAACGTGGAAGTAAAACAAAAAGAAGTTTTTATCAACTGTTGCCATTAAGACAAAACAAAATCACAGATTGAAAGAAAAGTATCCAATCAGCCTTTAGTCAAATATATACCAAAAAATCAAGCTTCTGTCAATAGATTATACTTTAAAAACATTATTTGTAGAAAACAATGCAATAAAGCTTATTCTATAACAGCAATATTATTTGCATTAAAAGCTCGCTTAAGAAACTAATAGAATATATTTTAAGTACATCACGATGTACTCTAATCTGGAGTAAGAAAGAAAATCTTTAATCGAAATTTTGTTAAACTAATTTTAAAGATTTAATGTTCTAACTCACATTGAAATAGATTGACCTTGAAAAGATTCTTAAAAAACTCTTAGCTTGACATAAAAAACTATCTAGACTATTATAATACCAATTAGAATCAAACTTTCTGTAATGCTAACTGAAATATCAAAAAAGTTTTAATAAAATACTATTTGTTAGTGACTTTTGCAAGCGTTTAAAACATTTTTTTGCTGTGAAATGGACATAAAATAAATGAAAACATGGACAAGCAGGGAGGAAGGAAGGAAGAAAAACATGACTTTTTTCTTTTGTATTCTAGCCTTTCATAGGAGCCACCTAGCGGGGGAATTCTTATCTCAAGAGTAAGTACAGAACTCAGTTAAATGTTGTCGAAATGAAATATGAGCTTAGGTTAACAAGTTTTAAATTATTTAGTGAAAACTTTGAAAATTATTTACTCAGTTGTAAGCTCAACACTGGTTTGAAACATTATAAAACTATAAAATTTGTATAAAAAGTTTTTCTTTTAAACTAAGTTACATAAAAAATTATCTTATAAATAACAATTGAGTGTTATCAGACGCTGAAATCAATTTAGAATAAAACTAATATCTATTACAGCAGCCCACGCTAAAAAAAGTTTGAAAAACAACATACTGAAAGCTTTTTTCTTATCGGCAAAGAAATTATTGAAAGAATAAAATGATATATAAATTTGTTAAAGTCTTTTGTAACAAACTAAACAATAAAAAAATTGATGAAATTCTTAAGCAAAAAATCAATCTACTAAATTTGAAGTGAACTCTTAATTAATTATTATTATTTTTTAGTATTTTAGCAATTTGTTTATGCAGAGGTTAAGGTGATAAGCATTTGAATATAAAACTTTTTTGGCTAGTAATTCAAACTCAAGTTTAGATAGTAAGATCAAGTCTAAATTTTTATTACAAAATCTTAAATGGAATAAGCAAATAAATGAAATAAGGTTTTATACAAATCTCTACTATTTTAAAATAGAGTTTAAAAAGTTGTTAAACTTTTTATATATTCGATTTAAAGTGTAAACTATTTACACAACAAATAAATATAAAAGATAATAGAAGAAAAACAATAAAACTAACATTTAGCTCAATCTTTAAATATTACATTTTTGTTGGGAATTTTTATCATAAAATTTAAGTTCAATCAATTACATAATTCAAAATGTTGTTTCCGCATGTAAAATTGTGAAAAGAACTTATTTTCAAAAACAGCAAACATATTAAGAAAAAAACTCCCAAAAAACTTTAATCATTTTTATATTACATATTTTTATCATATACATTTATAAATCTAACTATTGGCTTCTAATAAATACCCTTTTTTATTAAAACATTTTTCTCACATATTGCTAATGGTTTTTTTACTTAATAGTTTTTTAAATTAGTTTTAATTTATAAAAGTTAATTTTAATGAAAGTTTAAAAAGAACTAATAAAAATGAAACAAAAAATACGGCTTTCAACAACTTAAAAATATGTTTAATTATGACTATAAAATTAATTTGTTTGTTTATTTAACTACAAACTCTTACCTAAAAAAAAGCTTATCAAAATTTACCACCAAATTTTGTAAAATTAACTAGGATATTAATTTTACGAAAGATTATTGTATAAATAAGTTGAATTATTCCTTTCTACAAAATCTTGCGTGATATATACTGATTGATTATATATTAATAGCTCAGAAAAGTGTAAATAGTTAAATAAAAGTATCTTTTCATCAAATAGTATCTTTCAGCTGTATATAAGTTATCTATGAAATTTAGCTTGAAGTTAATTAATTTTTTTCAGGAAACTTATCACATCCGTTCTTTCAAACTTCAAAATAGTGTTTTTAAATTAGAACTTCAAAATCATAATGCAGAACATACATTTAATAAATTATCTGCATCACTTCATGATTAAAAATCTATTAACATATGCACACTAAAGTAGCGTTTTAAGTTAAGTTAAAATTAACCAGCTGGGAAATTTGAACAGACTGTAGAGAAAAGTCAATTAAGTTCTAAATAGTAAATTTCTTTCATTATTTTGGCATGAACATTAACAATTTTATTCCTTAGAAAATACAGAAGAAACATTTTGTAAAGTAAAATCGTTTTATTAAACATTTGGATAAGAACTAGTCTTACTCTTTTTTGATTTATACTTTGATAATTTGAAATAAAATCTTTTACTAAAAGTAAATTATCCTCAATAAGCACTCATTAAAATCAGCCCACAACAAAATCCACAGCACCAAAAATATCTAAACATGTATAAAGCCCACTTTTATATTGAACCTTTTATGTTTTGTTTTTCTAATTTTAGCACAACTTTCAACTTACTTATTTCATTTGGAGATATTGTTATATAGTTAATTAAATATCTTATAACATGTGCAGCTTGTAACGAGAAAAATTTAGTTCTTATACAAAGTGAAAAGTTTTATTATTCACTTTTTAATATTATCTGTTATCGGTATTTGAAAGATTTAACCGTAATTGGTTTATGGTTAAAATATTTAAATTCTTTGAAAATAGGTTTTTAAGTCAGTACTAACTACAACCAACGTAAAATTGGTAAATCCAAAACCTGTTGTTACCAGCTCAGTAGTCTATATATAAAAATTTTTTCTAAAAATAAAATATCAAAGTATAATATTTTCAAAAAATCAAGAAACAAAAATCTAACAAGAACTTCATTAACTGACAAATTATTCTTATCACTTTCAATTACTGATTTCAGTTTTCAAGATAGAAAAATCCAACACTATTTAACTTGTTTTCTATTTTAGACTTGTAGTTTTGATCTTGACGCTGAACCCTATGCTAGTAAATATGGAAGACTTGGGTCCTTTTGAGTGAAAACGGTTATCTATGATAAGAAAATGTTGGCGACCGTCTAAAAACTATTTCAATATATCATTTAATAATTTTCTCATGCAAGCTTTGTGGTGGATGCAAGTAAAAAAAGTGGAGATAAGTAACTTTATTTGATATTTTTTTTACATCTTATACATTTGTTTGATTCTCAAACATGTTCTAGAGCTCTTTTCAACTTGCTTCGGCTTATAAACTGAAATGGTGGTAAAACCAGTCATAAGAAGAATTGACCAATCAGATGACTTCAACCGTGAATTTTATGTCTCTTTTAAAGATGAATTCTATCAAAACATCCTTGGAATTTGAAAACTACAGTCACGTTACTCCTATTTTAATAAGATCGATTCCATGTTTCGAACTTTCATTTTTTATTTCTTAAATGATTTAACTTTACACGAAAAAATTATATAATTTTTTAGATATATTACTTGAAATATGATAATCTTTTAAAAAGATGTAAAAATTTTCTGTTTTTATTCTTTATTTTTTCGGTATGAAACCGAAACATTCAAACTTTAGTATAAATTTGCTTTATTTTTTATATTTGGTTTTTTAAATAAATACATTTATTTTCACTTAAAATGTTTTAAACTCAATAAATTTGTTTTATTTATAATTGAATTGTAAATAAAACATTTTATCATTTTAAAACTATAATAATAATTGAATAAAATGTTATTTTAATTTGTATTTTCTTTTATAGCTTCAATAAAATAAGTCTTTAACTTTTTATTACTATCTGTATTAAGGAAACTTAGTTCTTGATGAATACGTAAATAGTTTATAATTGAATCGATTATAAGTTTTTTGCAAAACAAGATTTCAGAATTTTATAGAACTTATGGAAATTAGCTTCTTTGACATTAGAATTGAAGATAGAATTAACAAATAAATCAATATCCTTTTGGTTTTTAATGTTACAAAAATAAAAGCTGAAAACTAGTTAAATTTTTTCAAATACATGTTTGTTATTGATTAGCTGTAATATGTTTGAAGTTAAAGCTCTAATAAAAATAAAAACTAAATAGAAAAAATATGCTACAATTCAATCTCTTAGCGATAAGTTTTGAAAGATATTTATCCAAACCTTACGACGTTGATAAGTTGGAACCGAAGGCAAAGAGGTCCTTCTTTTCTCTGTTTTTTTTTCAAAATCTATTCTTCTTCCTCCTTCATAATGTTCTTTAATCACATCTACTGACTTTCTACGGTTTCGGTTTTTGTAGGTCTGAAATTGAAAATGTTTAAATATAAAATGGCTGCTTTTTTAAATTATTGAAATGTTTAAAAGATTTTATCTAACAGCTTCTAAAATATTAATCTCAATATATTTATCTTATTTTCCAAATATAAATCTATGGAATTTAAATGTCAAAAAACATTTATCATTTTATAGAGTTTAACCTTGTGAATAAAAGTGAGTAATTTAATATCTTAATTGTAGCTTTGATATAAATTTATCAAATATATTATCGATGATATTTATTACAACTTACATAATTGGTTCCTATTTGCATTTTTAAACTTTTAAACACTCCTTTTTATCAAATTTCAACATACATTCAACTCTACTAATAGAAAACCTGAAAAAATAAATCGTATTTAGTAGAGTAGGTTAAACTTTAATCAAAAATTTTGATACTTTCAAAATTTTTAAAGGTTTCGACTGAATGTTTTGCTTAGTTGGTTTTATTTTTACATAAAATCTGATGAAAATATTTGATACGAATTAAAATATATGTTGTTAACAAACATTTGCTATAAACAGTTTTAAACAAAAGTAATTATTTATTTACTTTTTTAGCTACAACTCATTCTTTGTGTTATAAACAATTAATATTTGTAACAAATGGTTTCAAAACTTTGTGTGCTTCGACTTTTCCAGGATAAATTTAAATAAATGTATTGACTAAAGCAGATTCATTAAGCTAGCTTTGAAATTAAATTAAAAGTTGATTTAAATTTTCATGTCAAACTTATTTGTGTACTATCAAATACTGATCTTAATATAGAAAAATTTCCATCTAATCAACTATGTCAAGCCTAAAGTTTCTAGGAAATCTAATCTATTTGTTTTCAACTAAAATATAAAATTCTAATGACTTCTGTCAATATAAATTAAAATTAAATGTATAAAATAACTTTTTAGCTGTTTTTTTTCAGTTATACATTACAGAAAAAATTGGTTAGCCATAAAAATTGCGATTTTAATTTAATATATTTTATACTTACAACATAATTTTAATCTTAATGACTTTTAAAATGTTAATAAAATATAATTTTTTTTGAAGTAGAAATTGTGTCTCATTTAAATCAGTAAAATATATAAGTGAATTTTAAAGATGCTGAATGAGACTAATATGTCAAAAAATGAAGTTTTTATTTATACTTTATATAACGCCGTGTATATATTAAAAATTAAGTTAGTAACAAATAATTGATATATTAGTATGATAGATTGCTTTTATTGCAATAATAATTAATCCAATTATTATTTTAAAGTTTTGTGTTTTCTGATAAGATTAAAACATAGCAGACTGACAAATCCTTTATCTAAGTCATAACGATTTCAGGTATATAAAAAACAGTTTTAATTATTAAAATCAATTATTCTATACTTGAAATTTTAACTTTATAATGTTAACAAGTTAATTTAATACTCACTAAAGCGAAAGTAATTATAAATTGTTGAAATGATTTTTAATAAAGTAATATCAAAACACAGTCAGTTGAATTTATAAAAGTTACTTTTCTATATTAAGATTTGTTTAAAAAATGATAAATCTTTCATTTGACAAAAAAGTATTTTCAATAAACATTTTTTTAATGAAAAAAAAAATTAGCTAAAAGATTTCAAATCCCTGATAATAAAAAAATAATTTTATTTCACTAAAATCAAATAAACCTCTTTTTCAAATTCAACTATGAAAGAAATTTGCTTTTTTAGTTTTGTTTTTTTTATATATTTTCAAGCCACATTATTCATATGAGCTTAATGATTAATATATGAACTGGTTTGAATACCCGAAGGTTTTTGCAGTTACTTACATTAACTTTTGAAATCAATGAAAGCAAAACTATTTGCTGTAAAGAAAATATTTGCAGAAAAAACTTAGTAGATGGTTAAAAATATCCTCCGTGATAAGCTTGGTACAAAAAGACATAAAAATAAAGATAGGGAATCAGCAACAAGTTTGATTTAACTGCAATTTTTACTTTAATACTAAACTCCTCAATATAAATTTATTATAACAATCTATTGTATGCAATTAATTTATCAATATTAGAAGTTATTAAATCTTTTAATAAGATTTTAAACTGGCCAACATAAGAAATAAAATAACTATAAATATTCAAATAAATTTAAAGTTTAGATTACGTTATCAAATGATTAAAAAAAGAGAATTAATAATAGAAAAGTTATTCTAAGTCTTAAGCTTTCTCAGTAAATTTGTAACTATAGTTCATCGGTTAGAAAAAAGAAAGTATAATGTATTTTTCTAAGACAGGATACCCACAAACTTTCGTTGCTGAGACAGTTAAAATATCAATAATTCATGTCTTAGTTCTTTATTCCTGAAAAACTTGTCAAGAACTTTCCTACACTTTACTGTTTGATACTTGTAGCTTAAAAAACAAGCAGTAGCTTGAAATCTACTTTTCTTTTTTCAGTTTTGCTCCATCTATTCTACAAACTATACAAAAATATGATTTTGAACATATCAAGCGTTGCTCCATCGAAATCACTTTTTGCATCATTGATTTTTTTGAATCGATTTTTCATCTAATTCTTACTTCGTTCTATGGTTAGTCAGACGTTAGAGCTTGCCTGATTATTTATCTACCCATTTTTTGCATTTTATTAGTTTACAACTTTTCTAACAACTCGGCAAACTCACATAGGGCAATTAAAAAATTAAAAAACTTTAAATGTTATCTTTATAAGTTAACTTATAACAACTTTCATTAAATGTCTCTTTATTGTAACCGACGGGTTTATACTTATCAAATGCAAATGAATA
The DNA here is from genome assembly GCA_034620365.1 of Pegea sp. RAD2-039. NCBI lineage: Eukaryota > Metazoa > Chordata > Thaliacea > Salpida > Salpidae > Pegea > Pegea sp. RAD2-039. The sequence goes on along the minus strand of JAQGEQ010000186.1, from coordinate 1,317,178 downwards.
AAGTTTCAGTTTAGATTGAATCAGTGTTTTAATTTAGTTATACTATAACTTAAGCCATTATGTTATCAACAATATTATTCCAATAGCTATTATTATCAATAATTTCTGATATTAATTGATAGCTTTTATCTTGAATTTTTTTGTCAGTATATAAAAGTAAGATAGACAAAAAAGTATAGAAATTATATTTTAGTTTATAAGCTTTCTATAAAAGTACAAATTTTCAATTAAATATCTTGACTGAATCTTATTTTGAATATGAGTTTCAACTTTGTGATAAGTAAACCTTTTAACAAATCTAAACTTTAAATTTTAAAAGCGAGAAATAATATTGTTGGAATTACTGCAGAAATTAATCCAGTGGCTTAAACGAGAAGTTATAATATAAAAATTATTCTTCTACATTTTATAATTAGTTTATTCAAACTGTAAGCATGAATAGGCGATACAATATTAGTCATATATCGACTTTAAACGGTTTGAAGAGTTTTATCTGTATAAAGTTAGAAATTTTGATTGGGTTTAAAAAGTTTTTTTTTTTACTTTCATGTCAGCTTCATTTATATAAATACAAAATTTAGTGTAAAACTTACAATTAGAAAAGATAAACTGAAGTGTTTTTCTGCTACGTTCAAGTCTAAACACGAGCTTACAATAAGCTTATAAGAAAAGTTTTAATTAAATTGGTGTAAACTTGTTTTAAAAATAGATTTATTCTAAATAGATGATTAATAATTGAAAGTTAGAGGTACACAATAAAACTAATTTATTTTTTTTTCACTTTCTTTTCATATAGAACTAGATTTAATATTAATTATTTCTTACTTTAGGAGTATTTTTCTGACAAATACTGCATGATTAGTTTCTTTTTTAAACAGATACAGCTAAAATCCTATTTATTTACCTTATAGAATCTACTTAATTATTAAATGGATGCAAAAAGAGAAATTGGATTATAGTCCATTTAAAATACACCAATGTAAGATGAAAAACTACAGAAGTATTTGGCTTGAATTTTCATTATTGATTTATTTCACCTGCTCCTAAAAGTCATATGATCTTGTTGCTTTTTTTGTAAAATTATTTTGATACCAAAGATGCTAAGCTTAGATACTCTAGTTAACACTATAATTAATCTAAAAATGAGAAATCCAACAAAGAATATAGTTGACTTAATATCCTAAACAATAAACTAGAAGTGGGTTTTGATGATTGTTTAACGTAAAAAGAACAATAATTTAAGGAGTTTATCATTTTTATTATTTTTATCCATAATTACAATTGTGTCAGAGACTAGAATTAGAAACTGATTTTTGAATACACTTTTTTGAAACATTAAACTAATACATGTTGTGCTTATCGATCTTTCTATACCTGTTTGGAAAGTGGTTTGAATCTTACTTTTTAACGTATATTAGTAAAAAGTGAGCAGATAACATTTCGATAAAACAACAAAAATATAGCTCTAAAACCTGCTTCAACTATATAGTTTCAATTAATATTTGAAGTGATTGTCTTGTTACTATATACTCAAATTTGTTTACTTTAATTCCAAAGCTTTATTACTAAAATGTTTTTATTTATCAAATAAACTTTGTCTTGTGTAAATTCTACAATATAAAAACAGTAGAAGTTTAAAAATGCAACCGCTCACAAACTTTATTAGCTTTAGCTTAATGTTCAGGAATAGTATAAATAAAAATAATAAAATCATCTATTGATTTTCTGCATTATATAAGTTCTTATATAACATTTTTAAAATGTGGAAAGTACTCGATTAATATTCTTATAAATAACATCAACGAAATGTTTAACTTTAACTACAAAAGTCTAATGAAATTACTTTTCTCACTTTTTTTCTACTCACTTTACACTTTTGCAGCTGTCAAGAACTCCAAAATTTACTTCAGAAATTCAATCTTTATTAAATAAGATTTTTATACAAACCACACTAGACAAAAATTATAAAAATCTTTTTAAATTTTGCTTTTAGAAGAGTTACAAATTTGCGAAATCGAATTAATTAAATTATAGCTAAAAGCTTTTGTGTGATGAAGTTAATTGTAATATATTTCATCAAAATGCTAGAAATTATAATTAAAAACTTCAAATTGAAATTTAAGCACTAGTAATTAACAGGTTTAATAAACGAAAAACTGTTAAAATCGTTTTTACAGCTTTTAATTAAATTTAAGATAAATTTGGTTGTTATCTAGTGCCTCTTAAGGTAAATATTTTTAAATTTACTTTCCTTATGGAAGAGTAAGTTTATAAAATATTTGAAAAAGTTATTTGTTAGGTAACTAAAAATATTATATTTATTAAACTGAAGACATCATTTCTAAACCAATTTTTCAAGAATAACCTTCTAAATAATTTGCACAAAATGTTTCTAATATCCAGCAGTATACTTTAATTTGCTTGCAATAATGATTAATCAAATGTTCAATCAGACAATATAATTAATTTCAGTTTTAGTATTTCGGTGTTATTCTATATATCAACAACTTTTGCTTTACATGAATTTTTATTAGAAAATGTTTTTACAATTTTTTAAAGAAAGTTAGTTTAGTTAAGAGATTTCAAAAAATTGTAATTCAGCAACATTAAAGTCATGTGAAAGATGTATTACTACGTTATATAAAATGATGCAGTCTTAAAACAATCGCCTTAAATTGAAACAATACTGTAGCTATAGTTGGAGTGATAAATAAAGGACTATTAAGATAAATTACTTTAGAAATATCTCAGTTCATCTATAGATTATGAGAAATTAAAAGAAAATAGTTAGCCTTTCCATGAGAATAAATAATTAAATGTTTTCTGTAGGCTCCTCAACATATTTTACATCAAGTGAAAATAGTTTTTTGTATGCATGTATTTTTGAGTTTCAAAATAAAAGGTTTCAAAAATAAATGAAAACTATTTGTCTCGCATTAAAATAAAGGTCAAAAACCAAAAGTAAGATATCTTTTTTCAACTTTACTGAGAATAAAATTAATTTCAAACTGCATTTAAATATTAAATCAATTTACATAATCAAATCAAATTGCTGATGTTTCTATAAAGTTATTCGTTTTTTAGTAAAACTCTTTGTAACCTCCACTAATTGATCCAGTCTATTTTGATATGGACAAATATGTTGTTGTTATTCAAAAGGCTGTATAAGAAACTTAGAACTTCGAGAAAATTCAGACCATCGTAATGACACTATTAAAGTTTGGAAAGTAAAAAGGAAATCAATCAACACTTAAACATTTAAAAACTAACCTGATACTAGACAGTTACATCGTCATCAACTGAATCTGTGACTATTGTAAGAAAACCTAAATAAATACAAAATCTAAGTAATTATACAAAAGATGCTACTCATAAACAAACTCACAATTTCACAAATAAAAAACATCTCAAATAAATGCTTAAAATTAAATAAGCACAAAATAAAAAATCAATATATAAATAATTTTCATTTAATTGTCTAGAACTTTTTCATAAAGGTAAAAAAAAACTTGATAAAAAATTGCAAAGTTTGAAAATATTCAAAACGCTTTCTGGTTCTTTACACATATAAAGAGCTACTATCATCTTTTATGATCAACTTCAAATAGTGCAACAATGGTTACCTTAAACTACTGAAGATGATTTTAGTGTCTGAAAAACTTAAATTATTTATAATTTGTACCTGGAGGCAAAACATATTGACTAAAATGAAAAACGATAGTGCTTCAATACATTCTTAAAAATAATATTTCTTATGTTTGGTTTATACCGATTTCCAGGTTCGCCTGAAATCTTTTGTCTGCAGTATTTGGCTTGTAGGTCCAATGTAACAAAGAATATTTTATAAAATTTTTTGAAATGTGATCATATATCTTTTAGATTTTTGTCAAATTTCTGGTTTAAATTGAGACAACTTATTTATTTAAGCAGATTCTGGTATTTTAAGTTTTATTTTATAGAATTAATCTTTTTCTTTAGTATTTAAAGGCCTTTTTACATTAAAATTAGAGAGCTATTTAAAAGCTTGTGATATGTTAGGTGAAGTTATGAAACATTCGAAATAAAATCTTCTGCTATAAAAATATCTACAAATTTAATTAAGCAAGTCTGCTTTTTTGTACAATTTAACTTATTTACTTTTTTATTTGATAGTTTAACCTCTTTTGTATAACAAATTTGATATAGAAATTTAGTAGCAAAGGTTTCCTGTTGAATCAAATAAAACGAAAGAACTTTTAGAAATCTAAAAACTGGATAAAAACAATTTTTAAAAAATAAATCTTCTTCTTGTGTTTTTCAATCTTTATTTAGTATTGAAAACCTTTTTTAACTTTTGTACAATAAATTACTAACAGCTTAGTAAACATAAATAAATTTTCAATTTCATATGATAATGACTGAAAACCAGAACCACAAATTATTTTCAAAAAGATATTAAGAGTTTAAACCTTTAAATATGCATCTGATAATATGTCTTTATCATATGTAATAAACACTTGATACACTATCAACAAGTATGGCCTCTAACATGGCAACAATGTTTTGCTATTTAAAAAATGTAGTGGTGTAAAACATTCTTTCTTTTAAGCAGAACATGAAATTAAGTGGTAAAAGTGTTAAGAAATTTTATAAAACTTCTGAAATTCAAAATTCAAAATATTATTCTTAAAGACTTTTAAAAATGTTATCTACTTAATAGATTTTTGTTATATTTTTCTAGCTTACCACTAGAAAATAATGTGGTTATGAATGTATTTTGTATGTGGCTGACAAGTGCATATTTGCTTTTACTATCGACGTAAGGCTTCAAGTATAAAGTAGTTTTCTTAAGTGGCTATTAATATCATGTTAAACCGCCAGTCCTGTTTCGAATTAGTCATTGAATTTTTAAACCACTGATTTCTTCATTTTTCACAATTTCTTTAAATTTTTTAAATAATATTTCTTCAAAGAAATCAATTTTGTTTTTCATCATTACAAAAGTTAAACTGGGTTCAATCACTAAATAAAATAATCTTTGAGAAAATATTCTTTTATGAAAGATTATCATTTTCTTATATGACTTTCAGTAAAATTCCAAAAAAGTTTAAAAAATGTTAATGGTAAAAAGTGTTTACTTGAAAAATATAACCAGAAACTTGATAGGTTCACTAAAAACTGCGTTATAAGTTAGTAAATTAGATACAAACAGATGATATGATCTGATAAAGCGGAAACGTTACTTACACACACAGCAACTTTGTTGAGTAGCCTTGTTTGTAGTAAAGTTTTCTGTAAAAGAATTACTACCTTATTTTTACTTAACAAAGTTTCTACACAACACTATACAGTGGTTTTCCGCTAAAAATTTAATAATTCTTTAGAATGTTTTCAACAAGAACCATATTTAATTGTTTGCTCAAAACATTTACATACTACATAAGCAAAACTGCATTTAAAAATGTGTTTAAGGTTTTTTAATCTGTTTAACAAACCGAAAAAGAACTTTTTAGAACAGATCCACAAGCTTTTCTAATATGATAAAAAGATAAACAATAAAAAGAGTTGAATGAGAAAAATGTCTTTTACTTCTAACATGTTTAATTGAAAATAAAGTTTATTAAATTAGAATATTTACAAGGAGTTGATAATCTTTTTAATTATAAAGAAGATACATCAACAAACACAGAATGTAATTCTATTTTGACTTTAATGTGCAATCAAAAGTAATTTTTACTGATTATTAAATACAGAAAGACAATAAATCCAAATAACATACTTGTAAAAAATTAGACAAATAAACTAAAGTAAATATGTCCAAGTAACTCAATAAAACTCTTTTAAGTAAGTTTTTCTGTCAAAAAAAATTTCGTGATAAAATTAAAAGAATTTATGATTTATTAACTGTTATTTGACGGCATTTCATTTGTTTAGTTTCTAGCTTGCCTTTGAATAAATGAAATGACTTTGGTTGAAAAGTTGTTCTTAGTGGAGATCACAAAGCACATATTAAAGCGTACCAAAGTGTATATAACAACAGCACGACTTTGCTGGCTGAAAAGTAAAATTTCAATACTCAGATTAAAACATTAGACAAAATCAGAAAACTAAAGTGGCTGTTTGCAGTATTGAAACAAAGTACAAGTTTCTCTGATATCAACATTTTCAATTTGAGCAGCTTTTGCGGTTCCGCATCGGTGATTTTGAAAGATCTACATTAAGGAGAATTGCCTTTAAATGCAATTGCTTCCTTACAACTGGGTTTAAACTTGTTTCTCCTATTCAAAGTTTAGAATGTTTTTCCTAATTTTTACAATTCATCATCGGTTATTACTTATGAAACTGAAATTGTCGCTAATTTTATTGAAACTTAAATAAAACTTTAAAACATTTGAATATAATTTTAAGTTGTATGTATCTAGAAGTAAAGGAATTCTACTTAGATATAAATAACTAATAAAAAAAACAATAAAAAGTGAAAAGCTTAAGAATTTATAGATGGAAATGTAAAATAGAAAATAAAGTTTTATAGTTCCTGTCGTCGAAGTCTTTCAATAATTGAACAATTAATTAGTTTGTAGAAATTTAAAAAAAGTAGAAACTAGAAAAAAGTTTGTATATCATATTTAAAACAAACTTTGGCATTTATATATGAAATTTATTATTATTTTTTAAACCGTTTCCACGAGGTACCATCTCTCATTGTATACGTCATTCTACACTGACTGGTCACGTCATTCAAATCATCTGATATATAAAAATTTATTGTAAATATTTCCAACAAACGATACAGATGTTACATATATCAACAATTCTCTCTTTCATACTATCAATTTCATATTTTCTAAATTGTTAAAATTCTTTCGATCGAACAATAAGATCAAAACTAGTATCAAGTTCACGAATATATTATCTTCAATTCTATTTAACTCAATCATTAGGATTAAAAATGAATTTAAAACAATTCACAGGTTTGTATTCAGACCAGAGATGATAAAATTTACTTAAGATGCTTAAGGCTTTTAGTTAATCAGTAAAGTTTAAGAATTTATGCAATTTAATTGACTGAAATGATGTCATATTAAACAGGTCAACTAGACATAACAGCAATTGTCGTTACACTTATTTTACTTCGTTTTAGTAACAAATGGTTCAATATGACAATGTTTAATTAAATTACAACAATTAGTATTCTTGAAATATTTTTCCTGTGATTATAGCCGTTGCACTTTGTCTAACCAACTGTTGGTTGTTTTTAGATGCTTTTTAGTTTCCAAACATATGTTTGCTCTAAATATACGTTCATATTAGAGGTAAAAATATGATTCAATTATTATTTGCACCTTAGAGATTCCATAAAATTAAAGAAATCAAAACTAAAATTCATAAAAATTCTCAGAAAAAAAAATTTAAGCTGTCAGTTGTAATCATGATTAAACGAAAAGAAACTCAACACTTACATGATTTTATTACTTTCATAATCTAAAAAATAAGAACTTAATCTTTATTCAGTATTATAAAAGCTTTGTAACCCTTCATATGCAATGTAAGTGTCCAAACAAGTACTTCACAAACTTCAACTGCTCAAAAACTCTTTCAAGCATTTTACAATTTATTTCATAATCAACTCTACAAAAAAACTGGTTTTACTTAAAAATTAACAATCTTAATGTATAAAGTTTACAGATAAACTATTCAATATTCAAAGAAACAATAAATATAAATGGAATATAGAGCTTTTATTTGGTAATTACTAATGTCAGGCATACAAAAACTATTACTCTTACTCAATTCAAATATTAGTACCTTTAAGTCATTTTTTTTCTCTTTTTTTTATCTCTCTCAAACAATCTCTCTTCTACAATTGTAAGAAGTAGAAAAAATTCTAGTCAGCTTATATAGTTCAAAAAATAGAGTTTATTAATCTAATAATAATTCCACGTTATATTATTTAAGCTTAGTATTATTACAATATAAATTTGTTGTATTTTTCAATTTTATGGCTTGGAAACATTAACTTTTCATCCAGTATTTATCAGTATCAGTCATACTATGTTTGCTTGAAGAATAAATTTTCATTCCATCCTCTTAAAATTACTTTTAAATGTTCATTTTTCAACTAAAGGTCAATATTTTGAATTACAAATAAACTATTTTACTACAGCAGCTTTTAAAGCCAGTAAACCAGAAAGCTTATTTTTCTAATGAATCGTTAAAAGATTCCTTTGAAATAATTATTCTAAAGTTAAACTAGAGCACTGAGGCAATATAAAACACTTTGTTTACTTCATCAGACTATGATTCTCATAGCTCAACCAATCATAAACCAGCACTATTATTGAATGAGCCATTAGTCAAATATTCTCTTTATGAAGATAGTCAAGTCTATATGAGTTTGCTATCTTCTCTAAGAAGATCTACGCAACGTGTCGACATCTTTTCTCAACTTAGCGTTTGAGTCTGTCAGTAGGAAGTTATTGCTCGGGTTTCATGAGCAAGGAGAAAGAAAAAAATTTGCTATGAAGAAGGTTTCCAATGTAACCTGTTCTAGAACCGATGACGCAAACACACGTTTAAGCGCGCAGGATACTCATACATTACTAAAAGTGGATACCTTCGAATGTATTTCAAAATAAATACAAGTACCAACTTAAACAGATAGAAATTTTAAATTGGATCTTTGCTATGCCAGCAATAAATGTCATTAAGATTATTCTCTTCATCGTTGTAATGATTAGTAAAATGAAATCAAGCTCGTGCTGTAAAATGTTAGCATAATCTTGCTTCCTGTTTGCGTATAAGCTGGCCAACGTCTTCGACTTTTGTTTACATTTTTTTAGTTTATTAGCAACCTTATGATGTTTTGGAATCAACAATTATAACTTTAAAATGTCATAAAAGGTTTGATGGTTTCTCCACGTCTTCAATGACCGCTAAAGTAAACATTAAATATTAAACATTTTGGTTGATTTATCAGATCAAGTAATGAGCTTAATGTCTCGACGCTTGCTTAAGATTTACAAGCAATTCAAACACATTAAAATGTTTTTGTTTGCAAATAATTTAAACATAATGACAATTAACATAAATTCTTGTTTAGTTAGTAAATAAAAATTTATTTATGTTTACGTTTTTTTATATAAATTGAAACAGAACGATTTTAAAGAAACAAAATCGAAGCTTAGTTTCACATCCTTGTAAAATAAACAGTTTTTTTTAATTATTTCACAAAAAATTCAGGTGGTGAAATTTGTTAGAAAGCCTAATGTAGCTTTTTAATGAAGTAAAACATTAAAAAATCAGCTTTTAAAGTCAAGCTGTTTTATCTAAGTTATATGCAAATAATCCTTACATTTTCGCACCCTTAAATTGATAAATTTTTAATAGAATAAACTTGCAAAATATTTTCTAATCATTGTCTAATTTTGAATGAATAGTTTAATTATATTTATTAGCAATTTAGCTTACTACAAATGAATGATATCCTAAATAATATTTTATAAACTCCAAATATGAATTTTCAAAAGTCTAAAGAAAGGACTCACTAGTAACAACAATCAAACCACTACAACAGAAGATTTTTGTTTCATTCAAAGGTGATAAAGTAGTTCACAAGATAACACTTTCTTAATATCCTATAAAATCATCAATCTATTTCATGTTAATTCACTTTTCTTTGTTTGTTAATTAGATTTTTTATTAAATTAGAATTTATTAAATTATGTCATTTTGTTTGTTTTTCAGGTTCGAAAGTATGATTAATATCTTTGATAATACATTCAATAAACAAAAACATTTTTGTTCAAATAATACATTCCTTAAACATCACATAACAGCTTTAAATAAAAAAAAATGTAATTAGTTTGTTGTTTTTGTGTTTGCTTATGCATACAGTTTGTTCATAAGATTATACGTGTTTTATTTAGACAATTGTGAATGACCAAGTAATGTTACTGGAGAGATTTGAAAGATACTTGTCAATTGGATGATAAAACTGATATTAAATAGTATGTTTTCTTTTTAATTTGAAGAGAACAATTTACTTCAACTACTTGTTCATGCTAATGTGTAATGTATTTATATCAATTTTCATTAAAAACTTTGTAGTTTAATAAGTTTTGAATAAATAAATTAAATGGACTTCTGTTTACCAAGTAAACATTTATAGAATATAAACTATAATAATTTGAAAACAAATAATTCCATCTGTTACTTGTACAGAATTCTATCGACGAAGAAAACTTTCAAATGTAAGCAAAAGAGATAGTAGTATTAAAGGAACACATTTTTTTGTACGTTTTGGGAATTAAAACTCAGCTTACGCTTTGTAAAACCCTAATTTTATTAGTTGCTAACTAGATAGGTGATTTAAAAAGGTTTGTTTGATTATAAACAAATGTTGAAAAAATAAACATTTTCAAAAGCATATGGATGGTGTTTATTTAACAAATAAACTCTTTCATAAGCAAAAAAGAAAGAAAGTAAACTTTGATTTATAAATTAAAATCTAACTAACAAGGTTTATAGCATTGAAATTTGTAAGCTTGTGCTTGTAACAGTGAAATAAAGTTTTTGAGAAAATCTGTAAACACTTTTCTGATTATTTTCTACTTTTGACTATTTGTTAATTCTGAGCACTAACTACTGAAACATTTTTTTAATTCCTTAACATCAAATAATGTTTATTTAATCAAGTCAAGCTGTTGATATAATAAAAACTCTTCAGTAATATAATTTGATAATGCTAAAAAGTTTTCACATTTTATCAATTCAGGCTTTTATCAATTTGAAGCTGGTAGTATCATTATTGATCAAAATGTTTCATGTCTTTCATCAATTTGAAAGTTGTGGTTCCTCACTACAAGAGGTCATAATTTTTTAGAGAAAAATAAAAATACATTTTATTCAGAAAAAAGTTAATAATTTACTAAAATATAACATCTTGAACTAATTAAAGCTTCAGAAAAGTTTCATAAAAATCACTTAAATTAATGAACCAAAGCTTTAAAGTTGTATTGTTATGTTTACCAAGCTTCAGTTTTGCATAAATAAGTCAGTTTTCCTCAATTTTGAATACGTTTTGAGAAAAATTGTAGCTTTAAAATTTTTCAAACCTTTGAATAAATTAGTCAATCTATTTATCCAATTAAAATATATTTCTATTTACTTAAATAATAATTTAAAAATCTCTGAACTGTAAAATTTACCCAAAACATAATTCAAAACTTTTATAATTAGCTTAAAAGGTATTTTAAACAGAAAATGTTAATGAACTCAACGATATGGTTGGAAGATATTCAAATTCTGAATTAATTTTTTTACGAGTTTGTGCTCAAAAGAGTTATCTCAAACAACGCTTTCTAGACACCCTCTAATTCACGAAATATCTATTTGGAAAAAGCAGATGTGTATGTTGTTTTTCTTGCCAAGTAAATGATAAAAGTTTTGATAGATTTGGATAAGGCACCCAAAAATGACCCTATGACAGATGTAAATGACAATGGACATAGTAAAATTAGTATAGCGGAATGAATACTATAGGTAAAAACTGCTTTTTGTGCAGCATTTAGTAGTTGCTGTTTGTGTTGTAACCAATTTATACAATAAAACTTCTTAATAAGTTATTACCATTTTACAGATCCAAGCTTATAATCAATCCAGCTGGCATTGTAGTAAACTTTGAGTACTCTGTATTCAAACTTAATCTATTAATACTTTGTACTAAAGTTTTTTATCTACTTGGACGATGCGCTAAAAGCTAAAATTCACAATCGATCCAATTAAACATAAAAAGTTTTTATAGTTTTAAGTTTAAAAAGATTTGTTACATAAACATCTTCAGTAGAATTAACCTTTTAATCCAAAACACTCTTTTTAAATACATTATTTACTCTATTACATTTTTGAGGTTGATGACTGGCCTAATTACATCAAACAAGTAAAACAGAACTTTAGAAGAAAATATTTAGGCAGGTGCTTTGTTAAGAAGAGTTGAAAAAACATATACATTGAAAATTTTCAAGCATTTATCAAGAAATATTTAAGAAGAATCTGTTGTAAAATTTTTATATTAAATAATGTTTATTTTCTTCGATATATTCTTTTTTCTAACTTTAAGATAAATATAATGTATTGCTTAAATAAAAAGGTTGTAAAATAGGAATATAGAGAAGTTTGTAAAATAGTTTTTTAAGCAAAGCTATTTAATTGACACCCTAAGAAATTATAAAAGCAAGTAAAGTTTAATTAGTTTTATTTCTGATTATATTTTTATCTTGGTAACTTAATAGAAGATGTAGTAAATTGTATAAGTTTAGTTGAGCAAAATTTAGTTTTTCTGTAGTTGAGTTTTTACATTGAGATTAGTTTTTTGTTTGTATTTTGGAAATATTTAGGCAGTCATTATCTTATAGATTAGATTTAAGAAAAACTTAAGAAAAAAAAACAATGTAACCATTATCTTTGTATCATAATTATATTTGTTTATAATTTACCAAATAAAGTTAAAGTAGCTTTTGATGTTTTTTTTATCATTTAATAATTAGCTGAATTTGTTTAGACTTTATAATTTGGTTAATTTAATATTGAAGTTGTAACATAAATCACTTTTGAAAAACTTTTAAGCTTCTTTAAAAAGAATTTTGAAATTTATTTTTAGCGAATATGTTGAAACAGAAAGTGCTGTTTAATAAATATTTAATCTTCCAATTTATCTTAATACTCGTAAAGTGTTTTAATGAGATTGATGTAAATTTTATTGAGTTTAAAAGTTTTATGCAAAACAAAACTAAAATAAATTATTTGCGGGACTCTAAGCTTCTCAAATCTATCAAGATTACTGTTTCTTAATCATATTTTTTTGGAACACATAAGAGATAAAAAAAGTTTATTAATGATCCATAAAAGCATGTTTTGAAGACTACTTTTTAAATTGAAGTTACATAAGCTAATAGGAAATTTGTAAAGCAACTATAAAATTTTCTTAAATTGATTTTAAATGACACTAAGCAATGTTTGTTTTTTCATTTTTCATCAAATATTGAAATCATGTTCAAATCATTTACGGTCACAAAATACTTTGTCAAAAAATGAAGAAGAAACATTGTTTTTGAACACAATTTTCGCAAAAGTAAAATATAAGAGACCTCATTAGTCATTCTTGATATTTGCTGAAATAAGTCAAAACTCAAACATCACAAGAAAAAGTCCTAAGCAATCTTTAATTTTGACAACAGTGACTGCATACTAATGATAAATTTGATGTAATACTTTTTTGAAGCTAAAACAACATTTCTCATTAAATAATTAATATCTATCAGATTATAAGAGTCACTTTTTAGCCTAATCAGCTAAAAGCTTGTCATACTGAAAGCGTAGTCCGTACAATTACTGACGTCTTAAAATCGAATAATATTTGCCAACAGTGTATTATATCTTACAACATTAGTATTGGACTCTTCAGCTAATTAAGAAAATTGTTACAGTATTCTCTAGAATATAAATATCGGAATTAATATAGCTTAGTAGCAATTAACAACAGAGCTAGCTAAGAGCTTAGAGATGAGCTTCTAGGATTAAGATATTTGTTCTGACTTTACTACTGACCAAAGGATTAAATAATTTAACTACAGAACTGTTGATATCACCAATAAAAATCGGTTTTCTTACTTTAGATAGAGGCAAGCTTTTAATTACGTAATCTACTTTATTAACAATTTTAAAATACTTAAATATTCAAAACAATCCATGAAAGTAGAGCATGGTTTAATTATGATTAGCAAAAAATAGTTTAAAGTGAATTAAACGGAAATAAATATAATTTTTATTGAAGTAGACAAATTCTTTAAGTATTCACTGCTTGATATCACAAACGTTTCTTGTAACAAATTTGATGTATCTTTTTCCGTATGCATATATTTCTGTATGTTCTATCTATATTAAAAATTGAAAAGTTTTTTATTCAAAAGATTGAATGAAAACGGAAAAAATATTTTAAAAAATCTTACAATCATTCAGTCAAATGTGCAAATTAAAATAAAAGTAAATAAAAATCTTTGCAAAATGTATCAACAAAATCGAGGTCACCTATTAGTGGTTGTTTCTTCAAATTTCTATAAATCATCTGTTCCTACTTTTTCTGTAATCTTTAAATTGTCAACTAACAACCGAAAGACTTATCTACAAGACAAATATTTTCATGGATTGTTCTTCATTGGAGGTTAACCAGTCTAACCGGATTTTATTACATTTTTAGTCGTAATTTCAGATAAAATCCTGGGTAGCTGATATTACAAATAAACTACATTTGCTTAACATCAGAAATTTGATAGATAAAATAATAATATAGAAAGATTTCAAACTTCTTACAGAGTAATTCTAGAATGGTTGAAAGTTCTTCATCTACTAAACTTACATTTTTTTTCTTGTCTTTCACCATATGCATAATTTAGATTTATAAAATGCTCGGACCAGACCTAATTGGACCAGGCTTATACTAATAAATCATTTTACAAGAGTTATCTCTAGAGACTGGAGGATGAAGGTAACTTATGACTCCTCAAAGATACAATATATCCACAAGGGATTTTACAATATGCCTTTTCATTCTATTCAAAATCTTTTTTTGTGTTTAACATTAGAAGACAAATGAATCTTTCCATTTGAAATTTTAAATGTTTTTTAAATGTCGCATTTCGTTATTGAAGTCTTGTAAGATATTTCTTATCGCTTTTTTATGTTGAGTTGATACTTTAACCAACCTCTAAAATTCTTCTTATATAATTTTAATCTGAAAATAAAATAATGATTTTTTTGAGTTTCTTAAATATTGTTTACAATACTACAAATTGATACAAAAATGATAGTTGTAAGATTAAAATAGAAAACAAATCACTTAATTTTAAATTTTAAGTTGATACTATTAACCCTTTTATTGAATAGCAAAACTTTATAAGCATCTTGAAAAGTGACCTTCAATTTTTTAAAAGATTATATCTTGTTAGATGTTGCAATATTCTAGCATTTAAAAGCGAACACTAAAGGTGAATAATTAGATTACAATTGTTTAAATGCTGAGTTTTAATGAAATATTTCTATGGGTCAAAGTGATTGCATATGTGCGGCTAAAACATAAAACAAAAACCTTCTAAAAATAATATAAACGGGAATTTCTTGACACGCAACTCTTTAGATAAATTTGTATCAGCATTTCAAACCTATATAATAAAGTTGAAGCAACTTTCCGGCAATATTTATTCAGATTCATCTCCATAAATTAAGCAAACAAAAATCTTTTTATCGAATATCTGCTGTGTTTAGTCTTTGGAACGCAAAAGTTTGAAAATGTTAAGTGTTTGTAACCTGAAAAACCCTTCAGAATAATTTCTATTTACTGATTTTGTTAGCTGGCATAACCCAACTTTAAATATATTTTTTAAGGACTTATTTGTGATTTCTATTGTTTTTCTTCTAAAATAAAAAATTGAATTAATATAAATTAGTTAAATTTGATTAGTTGCAAGATGTACAAAAACAACTTTTTTCATATTTGAATCATATGAATCTAGTGGATCTTTATCATTAATAAACATAGATTTATCTTTATTTGAAAATAATACTTAAACGGAAAAGACATAAAAATCTTCATACTTTGTAAAGAAGTAGGAACAAACTTCCTAAACACCTTCAGCAAACAAACTGAAGATTCAACAACATGACAAGTTTCTTGGTGTTAGAATTTCTGGAAAATTCTTATAAGCTACGAAAGACTCGACCCGACTAAATTTTTCTGAAAATGTTGCTAGGTTTTATCCAATATAAATTTCAGCTTCTCATCTAGCTGAGAGGTATTTTTTATTTTTACGACTACTTATTACCTTTTTAAACGTAAATTATCATCATGTTGATAGTATTGGAAGCTGACAGATTCTAAGGCTTTAATCATTGAAGTGTTAGTAGATAGACTTATCGGTACAGTGGTTTTTAGATGAAACTTTTTACAATTTTTTTGCTACTTTAGTGTTCTTTATGAAATTTAAAATTTACATCCAAAAAAAATATCCAAAAATACATAAGCTAAGCAAAAAGTTGGCTAGGATTTTTATTCATAAATAAATTACAATTGTTAAATTTGTATACTGTAATGCCGTGTAAGAAAAAATGCTGTAGAAGCTTGAAGCGTATACTTTTGGATTTCTGGTATAATTAATAACCGTTAAGATATGAAAAAGTTTGCTTATCGAATCATAAAGTATAATAATATGATTGATTTTGGATAGTATTTTTATAATTAATTTTGAGAGAAGTTTTAGTAAAACTATTTTTATTTTTTGTACAGTTTCTCAACTGTGTTACATTTTTACAATAAAATGATTTTTATGGTCGATATATTTGTTAACGACCAGATAGCTTTTAAAATATACCTTTTTCTACGTATAAGTAGAAGAAGTATTTTTACCTAAACCTACAAATACTTTTAATAAAATCTTTAAAGTTTTTCAACCTATAAAAATGATACTGGCTGAAATAATTCATAGAACGTTTTTGCATGATTAAATACAATAAAATTAATAAAAAACTTCATTTAGAAAATCAATTATTGCTACATTCAAATCAGCAGAATGTCAGAATCACAAATAGAAGCAAATTTTGTATTCTACAGACTTTGAAAAGTATCAATTTTCATTTGAATATAGTAAAACAAATTTGTATAAATAAAAACTTAAGTCTTTCATGTTCAATTAACTTATTTGCAACCTTCATATTGTTTAGTTTAAATGATTTAAAATTTTAAGCCTTTTTTTGATATTTTCTACCTACAGTTTTAATTTGCTTTTTTAACTTTTTATCTGCGTGATAAAATGAGGCGTGCAGTTTTGGCGGTCCGCCAGATCATTCAAAGATGTACCTCCAAAGCGCTAAAGATGGAACTAATTGGCGTTAATGGCAATAGTAAGACAAAGTGCAGTTTTCACTGTTTGGCCCAATACTTTTTGGGGAGAGTGTGGTATATTTGAATTGGGTGACAGTAGAATATTTTACCACTTATGTAAATGTGTCAACCCCCTTACTACTTTATATACCTAGTTGATTCTATAGCTGACTATGATGTGTTTGCTGCATGCATCGATTTATTTCTCGTTGTTGCTAGTTGCCTTTTCATTTGAATAAAGCCCTATATAAAGATTTATTATCACTACAAGGGTCGTCATATGACGAAAAATATTTTAATGATAGTAAAGCTTTGTACAAGACATCACTTTTAAATTAATACTAAACTATCTTTCATCCATGAAAAGTTTATAGTTCGGCTGAAGCTAATAATAAGTTAACCAGGTACTCGTTGGTATATACAAATTTTGAATTTCTTATAATATAAAATTATGGGAAATATTTATCTTTAAGATATGGACTGTTCGAAAAGTATTTAACTTTAGCCGTTTTTAATACTGACATATTTTCATAAATATCTTCAACATACTAAAAAAACACAGAACTGCCAAGTCGACCATAGTTAGAAAATTGAGGCTAGTCAGGAAGCAATTAAATGTTTGATTGTAAGTGAAACTTGGTGAAACTAGATTTAGGCTTTCACTATCGATCAGTCTATAATAATATTAAATAATTATTTGTTTAATTATTTTAGTTTTTATCTGTTCAAATATATTTGATATATCTAATCTACCAAAACTCTTCTTGTTTAAATGCAAAGTAGCAATACTTTAAAAACTTTGATAAAATCACCGATTTTGTATCTTGCGTAAAATATTGTTTGAATTTTAGCCAAAAGTACGAACTATATCGCTATGGTACTAAAGTTCTTACATTCTGATGTTTTCAATTAGCTTATCTACTAAAATAGTTAATAAAAATCGATGATTGCTTCTGTAATCATTGAATAATCTTAGGCATAAAAATGGGCCTAATATCTACTTGTTTTATTGAAAAATATTTTCGTAGGCCCTACATAGTAGAAGATGCCGCAGACTGTATTTATAAGTCTTATTAATTAAGTAGTTAAAGTACAAAAATGATTGTTTTAATAAATAAATAGATAAGTAAATAAATAAGAATTAATTTGAGTTTTAGTAAGTATAAAGTATTTACTTTTTTAAATGCAAATTCACTTGATTGAGATGTCTAATAACAAAAATATTAACTAACAAAAAACAGAATATTTTTTTGAATTTATTTTTTTAACAAAAATTAGATAAATATTTTATTAAAAGTAATCATAAAAATCTTTGTTCATAACAGAGACCAATTTGTGTCTAATTTTTTTATATAAGTTTCTTTTCACTCCGTATGAATCAAGTTTGTTTACTTTCATGGTTATCATTAAATAGTAAGAGATAGAATTTTATTATAATTTTTATACAACATATATCTTTCCATTTTTTTTATATAATATTTTATTTTTCAAATTATTTATTTTAATAAATTTTAAGAATTGTTTAAAAAGTTGATAATGACAACTAGTAATAAGAAAATAATAATTTGGTGAATCTTATAACATTTTCCTTTTTAGCATATTTAAAAAAAACTTTTATTTTAGAATATTAATTCACAATAAATACAAAATTAACAACTTTTGAAAAACTATTTTTATTACAAAGTAATAATTTGGTTTTTATATTTTAAATTTAGTTCTATTAATTTTATTATATTTATTTAAGTTAAAAATATATTTTGTTTCAGAACTTCAAAGTACTGCTATTATATAAATATCTTCATCTTGCATTTAGAAGGAAAGATTATTTTAATGTAGAAAACTCCTAATGTCCATTACTTCAACTGAAAGAACATCTCTACTATTTTCATCTGAATCATCTGATGATAGAAAGACTCATAATCAAAAGACTTGCTCTTCATTTAAAGTCTACTTTCTTCAATTTTTCCCATGTATAAAATGGATTCCTAAATATAATCTTAAATGGCTCCAGTGTGATATTATTGCAGGATTAACTGTTGGCCTGACTGTAATTCCTCAGGCCCTAGCTTATGCTCAAATTGCTGGGCTTCCTGTCCAATATGGTCTTTATAGTGCTTTTATGGGGTGCTTTATTTATGCAATTTTTGGAACAAGTAAAGATGTAACCCTTGGACCAACTGCTGTTATGTCCCTTCTTGTTAGAACTTATGGAGATGAAGACCCTGTTCAAGCAGTTTTGTTAACACTCTTGAGTGGGTGTATACAGGTTGCTATGGGTATTTGTAGACTTGGTTTTATTATGAGGTATATATCTGTTCCTGTAGTAAGTGGTTTCACCTCAGCTGCTGCTATTACAATCGCACTTGGTCAGTTGAAACATATTTTTGGAGTTAAAACTTCTTCAACAGATTTCTTTCCGGAACTTATCCAAACTTTTAAACATCTGGGTAACTTCAATCCTTTTGACTTTGTTCTTGGAATTATATCTATCTTTATTTTATTAGCTCTTAAGTTTATGGGAAGAACAATTGAACAAGTAGAAACAAATGAGTCAACAACAAGATTACAAAAGATTTCTAGAAAGTTTTTATGGATTGTCAGCTTATGTAGAAATGCAATAGTTGTGTTGGCTTCTGCTGCTATTGCTTTTGCTGTTCATACAACAAATGAAGAAAAATGTAAAATTAAGGATTGTTTTACTCTTACAGGAAATATTACAAAAGGTTTACCACCATTTGCAGCTCCAGCAACTTTTGAGGTTTCTGGAAATCAAACTATCACTGGATCTGAATTAGTTAGTAGAATTAGTGAAGGTTTGATAGTTGTACCTCTTATGGGGATACTAGAGAGTCTTTCAATTGGAAAAGCATTTGCTCGAAAAAATTTGTATGAAATTGATGTAAGTCAAGAGATGTTTGCAATTGGTTTATCTAACATTATGAGTTCTTTTGTATCTTCATATTCTATTACTGGTAGCTTTTCAAGAACAGCCATTAATTCCCAAAGTAATGTAAAATCTCCTGCTGGTGGAATAGTCACAGGTGTAATTGTGATTTTTGGACTAGCAGTTCTTACACCACTTGTATACTATATTCCAAAAAGTGCTTTAGGTTCAGTTATTATTAGTGCAGTTATTTTCATGGTTGACTTTAAAACTATTAAAGCATTATGGAAAGCTAAAAAAATTGAATTAGTTCCTTTGCTAGTTACTTTTGGTGTTTGTTTATGGCAAATACCTTATGGAATACTAGCTGGTACTGCTTGTTCCTTATTAATTCTACTTTATCCAGTCACATTCCCTAAGGTATCTTATAATTATGTTTCATCTAAATCACAAAGTGAAAAATCAGTTTTGATTGTAAAGATTAATGGTGCTCTAAACTACCCAGGTTCTGATTATATACAAAGTGAAATTAAAAAACTATTAAAAGAAGGTGATATCAATTGCTTGATTATCAATATGGAAGAACTCACAGAATGGGATTTTACTGGTTTGTTGATGTTGGTTGAGATGTCACAGCTAGATGATGATATTAGTTTGCAATTTGTTAGCTCTGATGTGTTATTAGCTGAAGCTTTTAATAATCACCATCAACTTGATCAAGTTCAAATTTTTTCCAACTTTGAAGATGCATTAACTGCAAGGAAATAATGAAATTCAGATTTCAGTTTGATTGTTAAATTATTTTTTCATTCCTAAATAATGTTCCATACAATTATCTTTTAAACCAACTTTACATTAAGCTTACATTTTGATTTTTTCATAATTAAAGCTTAAATATTTAAATTGAAAGTTCCCAAATAGTATGAATACAAACTATTAATTTACATATATTTTTATGGCTACTTTTACCTACAATCTATAGATAATTTATTCTGTTTTTCTTCAAACAAAAATTCATATTATTATTGTAATTTTTCTGCATTTTGCCAAAAGAAGTTTAAAAGTGTTTGAAAATCTGTTGTGGAATATTTGATTTTTTTTTATGTGCAATAAACATGTAAAGATGTTTTTCTTTATCAAAACTACTAAATCATATAATAACTGCTTTCAAATTTACAATAAATTTCGTCTATTCCAGTTTTTGCAAATTCTAAGTCTTTAAAGTCAAGATGGATTATGATGATATTTTTGATGAAGATACTGATGAGTTAGAGATTAATGCAAATGATTGGAAAAAGATGATAGCCTCTCGTAAAATGGTAACTTGATAAATAAATATTGATTTTAATTTAGTTTATATGTCTAAAATTATTTCTAAATATAAATTTATTCTTCTTTTAAACTTTGAATAAATTGCAATTGTACTTTTTCATCACTCAAAGCACATCCTGTTCTCAGCCGAAGCAATCCCTTATTAGTGCTTTCAAATCATCTAAAATATCTTTAAAGTATTTTGCTCTTTTCTGAAATTATTTATTGATAGTTAATTTGTAAAAAAATCTAAAATCTGCTTATAAGCTTATGTATTCCCAGTTGTGAAATTGATAACTTCTTTTCCTACTTTGATAATAATATATTTTGATTTAATTTTGATAGAAAAAGATTGAATTAAACTTTGAAGATTTCCTGTTTGTTTACTTAGACTCAAAATCATCAAATATATGTTTAACTTCTTAAATTTTATATGTCTGCTAAGCTACATGATAAGCTTTACATCTTGACTTCTTTATAGACTCATTGATTAATATCTTTGTGTAAGGTATATCTTTGATGTTGATATACTTTAAAATACCAAAATTTTATATACTGATATATGTTTAAAACATTTGATTATTTAAAAACTTTAAACTCAGGAAGGATTTGCTAATGGAAGAAGCGAAGGTCAAGAAGAAAGTATGCAGGAAGGATTTGATGATGGGTTTAAGCAAGGCTTTCTTACTAATCTACTGATATCGAAAATTAAAGGAATTTTCAAGTTTGTTTATTTTACGACTAACTGTTTAAAAAAATAGATTTTGTTTATTTGTTTTTAAAACAAAATTATTTTGAAGTATGTAGATAATCAACAAATTAAAATTCTTTATTTTCAGTGGCTTGTTAGAGCTTGGTGAATTTTATGAGGGTAGTCCTATTACTGAAGAAATTCTTCTTGAATCACAATTAATTTTAGATAAAATTAGTGATTTGGAAACAAATAATGTAATAGATGATTTGATTGAAATGAAATTAGGTAGTTCAACAGTAGAACAACCTAGTTGTGAAAAATCAAATGATTGCTTTACACAAAATGATCTTCAATCTCTAAATTTAAATGATGAACAAACAAATTCTTCAGATAAGAAAGTCGCTGAAGGTATTTTCTTGAAATATTTCAGTTCAATTTTCGAGAAATCTCACGACTAACCACATATTTTTATAGATTTTTTTGAGGCGATGGTGACTGAACAATCTACTCATAAAACAATTAGTAACGACCAACTACAAGAACTATTGTTATCATCACCTGAACTAAAAAATGTTTTAAAAGATTCTGAACAAGTTTTACAGAAGCTTGGTTGGGAAGATAACTTATATACTATTTTAGTGTAACAACTTCTCACTTATTTTTGTCAAATGAATTCAAATTTCTAAGAAATATGTTTATGACGGATCTAGTCAAAGAAAAACTTCTCTACTTCCCACTTGGCTGTTTCTTATATTTTGTTATAATTGTCTTATTCTAACTAAGAAGTTTTGTGAAGATTTCTATTGTCTCTGGTTTGATGGTCTACTATTTTTTCAATGCAAAAAATTTTGCCTTAAATTTTCCAATCAAAAAATTATTTATTTATTTATTCAACGCATAACTGCAAATGACAAATGATACATTTCTTTCTACAAACAAAAAGATAATTAAAAAGTCTTAATTATCTCATATTAACATAAATTAACTAAAATTGGAAAATAGGAACACTGCAGAGGTATAGGTAAGCTATAAATTGAAAACAAAATAACCGAATATATATTTGATATATCACTCTAATTCTATTTTCTAACAAAATTATAAAAGAGATTTTCATGTAATGATGGAGTCGGGAAGATAATTCCAAATCATGATTGCTCTATTGATAAAAGTCAATCCGCTGTTATTAAAGTTGTTAATTGGGTTAATTTTAAATGATGATCACATCAGAACTTATGAGAGATTGCGATCTTTAAAAAAAATTTAAGTTATGACAAAAATCATATCCAAGTCAGAAAAAGATTGATAAATAAAGGATTTTATTAACGGTTTATTTAGACAGTCATATCTAAGGAAATATTTTTTAGTAAGTATTCTTTGAATATATCAAAGTTTATAAATATCTTGTAAACCTCAAGACAGTATGCTTTCAAACAGAAATGTTTCGTTTACAGATTATATTTTCAGCTACCAGTTTCGAAGCTTTAAGTCTCCATTAGTTTAAAAAATCACTTTTATTTTCCTAATGTGTACATCCTTATGAAGACTGGTCACTATTTAATTTAATATCAATAAAATTTCAATGAATTGTGAAAATTATTTAAACGAAATTTAAGTACTAATATTTATTTATTAAAATATATTTTAAACACTAATAGATTTTCTAACTTGTAAGGTTTGAGTAATTATTAGTGAAAATTTAAATTGCTGAAAAGTGTAGCGGATAAAAAGTTGTTCAAATGAAACAACTTTACAGTTGTAGCTTTCTGATAAATTTCCTTTGAAAAAAGAATATTAGAAAATAATTCCACATTGTAGTGTTACACTAACATTTCATATTTCTACAAGATACTTGGTAATAGATAGGGTGATAGATAGGTTAGTAACATCATGATTGTTGACAAAAGCTAAACATCAAAAAGTTTTGAAGAAATAATTACTTATCCTAAAATCAAGTGATAAGAATAATTAATGAAAGAAATTTCTAGATATTTCACAAATTTTTAGGTAAAAGTCATTCAAACAGTTAGAGATCATCGTTTAATTTTAATGATTGTCAGCATGATGTTAAAAAAGATAAACATATTTATCAAGACATATTTTAAAGGTATTTTTATTTGCTAACTTTAATTATTTTTTATATATTATTGTTGCTTTGTTAATGAAAATTTGTTCGTCAATTAAAAAATTGCGATAGAAACTGATAACTGCTACATTATTACATAATTATTTCAAGCTTATGGGTATCCTGCAAATATTAATTATATTTATACCTCTAGAATACCAGAACCAATAAAAATTAATTTAAATAATTAGATATCTTAGGCATTATAAATATTGTAAGCAGACTTTTGAAAAAACTCGCATTTCTTGGAAAAAAAGGAGTTCCAAAGTTATTCGAGAAATAAATATGTTAACAATGAAACAAGTAAGAAGACTCATTACATTTTGTCATTTGTAGCAATAAAAAAATCTATTAATATTGTAAAATACTACAAAACTCATTCTTTTATTTTTTTCTTTCTTTTAGAGGACACAAGGAAATAAAACTCTTCTAAGCCACCATACGAGCTGCAAATTAGTATTTTCTAACTTAATTAATGAATCAATTAACCAAAAGAATGACAAAAGCGATGACTAATAAAAAGTTGTAGAAATTAAATTCATTTAACTAGATATAAAGTAAACACTTAACTGAAATTACTTATCAAGTATAATACCAACTTTTATCGAAGTTTTACTTAATATTAAGTAATAAAACTTATAACGAAAATTGTACGAAAATATGAATATAACTTTACTAGTTGAGAAGTTTTTCAAAGACATCTTGATAGATTTTATTTAAAAATTTGTGCTATACAAAAGATTTAATCATTAGATAAAGTTATCATTAATTACAAATTTTATCGCTCATTTAATCATAAGCTTAACAGAAGTACTAATTTTAATCTCTTGTATTTTTCTTTCAGAATAAACTTCAAAGCTTAATGAAAACGGTTTCATGTCCTGTTTTAAATCCTTTTTAGATATTTCATTAGATAATCATAAATAAAAACTATAAATACAAAAATTACAACAGCTACTTTTTGTGATAATATAAGTTAAAATGATACAAGATAATGTTGAGTAATTTTTACAAACTTTTGTAATAATTTTTATAAACTTTAAGATAAAATAATAAGATATGGTCAAAATAATTAGGATAAATTGTGAATATAAAGAACTAATTAAAGACTCACAAAAAAAACTCTTTCAAATTCATATGATTTATTTTCACAATTAATTAGGTAATATGACAAAGCTTTAAATCGACAAATCAAACATAGCACGCTTTAACACTATTTGAATGGTGCAAACTACTTTAGTCGAATAATATTCTTTATTTTGTATTTCAATTATGAGTCTACTTTTACTTTCACAGACTTTGATGATTCATTTACAAATCTCAACAAGTCGTTTAGCTTCTCGTTCACCTGATTCATATGCTCCATGCATGGTAGAAAAGAAATGCTTGTGAGTTGCTTCACCAGCAAACAAAACTTTTGGAATCTTTTCCCCATTTTTATTGATCGTTAGGGGCTCAGCTAATGCCTCTATGTCTTTAGAACCGCTGTCAACGGCAATAAAAGAGTAAGCACCGCATGTATATGGATCAGACGTCCACTTTGTAACGTATGTTGATTTGGGGTGGGGAATATTCGGCACAACTGGAGAAAGCATATTAAAAAATGATATTAAAATATTTCTTCGACTAAATAAATTATCATTAATTGAAAAGTTATTATAAAAATGTGTAATCTATTTCAAGTTAAGCAAAAATTATTACTTGTGTTCATTCATAATAAATTAAAACCAGTTTTCTTACATTTAATATTTGATATAAATTAAGTTTATTGATTTAAAAAAACTGAATTACGGTTAATCAAAAGAGAATGTACAAAATTTGCCTTAGAAATAAATTCATTTTAGTTGAGTTTGTTTAAGGAATATTTCAATATTTTCAAACTAACATTTTCTCAATTCATTTGTGAACAAATCTTTAATCTTTTCTTCATTTAGTTGTTCAGCTTTTACTGCAAAATCTCCGCTTAACCAGAACTATAAATTAGAGATTTAGATCTTAAAATAGTTTAAACTTTATTTCTAATGTAAGTCAAAATGTTAAAATCTTAACTAAATATGTGTTCTTTGACTAAATTTAAAATTTTTAGCTAAAAAGCATTTAAACAACTTAAAATATGGTAATGACCACAATGCTGTGTTTGCCATTCAAATAATCGGAGTAAACATCAACAACGAAGCAACCCAGTTCACTTTCACTTTGTAATAAATACAGTTTTGTTGAATCAGTAATTTCTTGAATGCATTCATACTGAAAAATGACTTTTGCAATATTTCCAAAGCCCAAGCTAAATATGAACAAAAGCATTGCTTTAACAAATTTGTTTATTTAGGTTTTACAACATTTATAATAATACATAACAAAATATTAAGCACATTTTTAATATATTATCTTTATAAAAATTGAGACACTAAAACACAATACTAATTTTGTCGAAAATTTATCAAAGCTAATAAAATTACAATATAAGTTTTGGAACTAAAAAAGATATAAATTTTTAGATGAAAAGTATTCTCACTTTTCTATGGCAGTAACTTTTTTTGTCGGTAGTTTCGGAGTAAATAGCCTTTGATGATTAACTTTTAAATATCCAAGTGATATGGAGACGATAACATAATCAAATTCTTCTGTTGTTGTTTGACTTTTAGTCATGTCATTAAAAGCTACTATTACTTTATCTTGAGGTTTTCCACAGAACCAATCGATACTAATAACTTCAGTGTTTAGTTTGATGCAACTTTCTGGTATAACCTTTCCTATTTTATCCACTAGCTCGTCTAAGCCATTAACAGCCAACGTATCACCTCCATGACAGACCTTGTAGAGCTTGTAATTATTCATACTAACTTCAGAGAGACTCCCACAACCCCATTCTAGTGTTTCTTCATTTTTTAAGCATTTTGAAAACTTATTAACAATCGATTGGTACTTTGAGTTTGTATTTTTCCATTTTTGTTCTAACATTGATAATACACTTTCATTTTTATTTGTATCTGTTTGCTTTGAAGAGTTTTTTATGATATTTTGAAATGATTCCGAACAACTTGATAATATTTCAAAAGCTTCATTAGATTTATCCAGTTTTGAACCATTGTCAGTAAATAACTCACATTTGCTGCAATCAATTAAAACTTAGTTACAAAAAAGCTAA
Organism: Pegea sp. RAD2-039; assembly: GCA_034620365.1. Classification (NCBI taxonomy): domain Eukaryota; kingdom Metazoa; phylum Chordata; class Thaliacea; order Salpida; family Salpidae; genus Pegea; species Pegea sp. RAD2-039. The sequence continues at coordinate 1,290,110 of JAQGEQ010000186.1, read as the reverse complement.
CATTGTTTTCCAATAATTCTAATTCAAACTTTTTGGTAGTTATTCAAGATACATACTTTATTGTGACCAATTAAAACTTTGCAATTTGTAGCTTATAAAAAGTTTATAAAATTTAAAATAATAAAACAAATAGTCGATCCTACTTAAACAAAACAACAAAACATTGGTTTAAACGGTTATTTTGGTCTAAGGAAAGTTAAATATTTGTTTCCTACCCTTATAAGGAGAGCTTTACAAAAGCTAAAAAGCTAATAGAATGAAGGTTACCTTTTAAATGGAATAGTTTTTATAGAATATTGTTCAGTTAGAGCTTTAATTTGATTATCTTCAATTCCATGAATAAACTGGGCTCCTGCCTCATAGAGAAAATCGTCTATAAAAGAAAGAAGTTAGACTAAACAACTTTGCAGATATATTTAAAACATGTAGAAAAAGCTGCAATCACTTTGTAGAAAAGCTGAAAAACCTTGAAAACTGCAAATACCTCTTTATTAATTTCATACTAAGGATATGCTTATTCAGAAGTAGATAAGATATATTAAAAAGATAACTTAAGAAATAATTTTGTCACTTACTATCATTTGATCTTACCGTACGAACACGACCTCCAATTTGGTTCTTTGCTTCCACAAGAGTAACTCGAAACTTTTCATTTTGAATTAGTACCGCCGCACTTTTCAAACCACTCAAACCAGCCCCAATTACCAAAACGTCTATGCTAGTCATTTACAAAAACTACCACAAGCTGTTTTACCCTACCATGTGTAAGGAAAAAATAAGTATCTGATTAGTATTATTGATTACAACGTGTGCACCATTATAACGATATAATTTTCAAATTTGTAACAACTGCTTGATTTCAGAAGCAATTGAAGAGCACATAGCAAATCACCTAAAGTAATTGTAGCAGGTAAGATCTAGCCAAGAAGTTTGAAGATATTAATTGTTCCTCCAACAAAATTTAATCTGTAAGACTTCTTCTAATTATTTATTAAGTTTTTAAGAAACGTTAAAGCAGCATAAGGACAGAATCTCACGCGCTTTCGACATTTGAAGAATTTAAGCATCTTGACTATCTAACTCAACTTGTATCTGTAAAACAAATTTTTCCTGCTTCGGTTTTGTCGGAAAGAACTGTTTCTAGTCAAGATGCTAAAAAGCTTACATTTTTCTGTTTCAAACTGATATTACAAACTCTTATCGGGTTGCTAAATACTCTAACTCATTTATTTATTGATAAATCAATTATGTAAACTTGAGGAAGATTGTATTTATATCATGAATTAAGCAGCTAAAACGCTTAAAAAGTGTTTAAAAAACTATCAAATCTTATTGTTAATCAATTCTTTAAAAAGTTCTAAAAATATATATAAGCTTTCTTTACTAAGTACTACTTGATTCTAAATGATCTACTTGTAAATAAATCACTTTTAAAACCTGGAAAAATGCTCTACAACTTTACTTTTGCAAACAAAAAAGTTAATCCAACCTACGCGTTTATTTGAAACACTTTCCAAATGACTCTGTTTATTGAAAAACTATCACTAGTCATAAATGTTTGAATTATAATGTCAACTATCTCAACCTTAAATTCACTTTCGAAACTAGATTTTGATCAAACTAAATATAGCAGTGAGGTCTCTAATAATAAATTAAATAATGATTTTTTATGCATATCCTCATATGACGTACTTCTACTGACAAATCAGTTCTTGATCAAATCTTTCTGTATCTAAAATACTTAAAAATTTAATTAACTAAGAAAAATAGTCGAATAATTGGTAATGTTACTGAGATAACAATGAGTCATCTGTTGTCCCTTCAAGTTTGTAGAATTTGTTATGTAAAATACTTAATTAAGTTTTATGTAGTATTTCGCGTCAAAACTCGTCAAAAGTGTAAAGTAATATTTCAAATTAATCATAGCTTACGTAAAAATCATGCAGTCAGAGCACTGACATGATAACACATATCTTAATCATCTTAAACTTCAAAAGTTTTTGTTGTTGTTAAAAATATGAGTAGTAAGCCCCCAACGAGTAATATAATTTCAAAATGGGTTTCCCAATAGAAATTGTTTAATAAAAGTTTAGTAAAAATACTTCGATGATTTTCATAACTAATTAACCGATTTGATGATTATTAGTAATTAATAAAAAGAAAATTAGTTTTATAAATTGCATTTTTTCTTAAAAAATCATGCCAATTCAGTATCCTGTATTTTTAGTCAGATTATTCTATAAAACTGTTTTATTAATAATAATCTGTTTGTAATCGTTTTATGTCTACCAACAGTCAACTATAAACTAGCTTTTAGAAATTACTCACGGTGAAACAAAAACCTAAAAGTTGAAACCATAAATTTTTAATTAAACACCCCTTTTTCATTTTGAAAAATTTCAGTAATTCTACTTTACAGCATATTGTCTTATAAGTGAAAGTTGTGAATGATACAGAAGTTTTGATTTTATACATTAGCAGATAGTTTTAATTCAGTAACGGATCTAACATTTATATTGCTGAAAACTTGAAAGCAAATCAAGTTATGTGCTGGGTGCAAAGGTTAGTTTTAATTCTAATTATTCAGATATATTTGGTAGAGTCTCTCTGCATAAACGGCTCATCTGAAAGATGTAATCCTTGTCCTTTCAGTTTTAATTACAATTTTGAAGATTTTATCTGCTACAGAGTTTTTGGTTTAGCAAACAATGAAAGGTAAAAAACAAAAAACTAGTTTGTTTTTAAGCTATCAATTTTTAAGTATGAAAAAATCCCCTAAAAATTGTAGATAAATAAAATTCCAACTTTTTTCGAGCAAACTACAAACTAATGAACAAATCTCAGTGTTAAGAAATTCGAAACAGCAAAAGATCATTGTGAGCAGTTTGACGGGTTCCTCGTCTCTATTCATGACATAAAAACTCAATTCTTTTTGTTGGATCTGTTAAACAACGTCTACAACTTCACTGAGAGCAACAAACAACATCAACGATTCTGGATCGGGTTATCCGATAGGTAATTATTCAATTACTGCTAGACTTTTATAGCGTTTGAAATTTGTTAAATTACATAAGTGTTTTATAACTTCCAATTACAAAACCTTAATTTTAATCAGAAAAACGGAAGGAGTTTTCCGATGGGAATCCCCAGGGTCAGAAAGAATGGATGACAAAGACTTTAGTCTTTGGTTACCGGAGGAACCTGATAATGGAAAGTCCTTGCATAAGCTACGACGACAAAGGAGCAGAATTTCTGAAAATTGTGTCTCAATGAAGTTTCCAATCAACTTTCCGATGCCAGAATGGAAAGACGAGTTTTGTGAACTGAAGCGAGCCTACATATGTCAAGTCAGTTCTTTTCAACAAAATATTTTCACATTAATTTCATGAAGTAGAGTATTTTAGAAGTCTTTTATTTCTTATTTCTTTTTTGTGACTTTTTCTGAATACTTAGCAAGCAGCATAAACAAAATATAAATTATTCATTAAAGGTTTCCAACTGATTGGACAACTAGTCAATTATTTAGAACTAATTAGTTATTATTCAAATAAATGCTTTTAAAATATTCTAGCATATGATTTCCAATTTTCAACTGTGTTTGTTTAGTGAATGTTTCTTTTTTTTAAGTTACAAGCTCTTAATGGGAGTCTGATCGGTAGCATTCACCGTTTTACTTATTACAATGATTCGGTGAGTTCTTATTAACTAATTAACTCAAAATCCAATTGCTTAGATCTTATTTTAAGATATAAAAGATATATTTGCAGTTAGTATTATAAATAATAACTTGTAATTAAATTTTCGTTTTCTCAAGAACTTGTTTATAAATAAAATGTAACACATTTCAAAAAACAGATAATTTTTGTAGAAAATCAAAGTTTTCTTTTAATGTGATTACCGGATCAAATTTTGTTTTAGACAACAGGTCTGCCCTGTACTCCTTGTGCCCCATTCAGTGGGTACATAGATGATGACCACTTGTTTAATTTCAACGATAATTTACTTTCAGATGGTTCAACCAACGAAACAAGTAATTGAAAGTTTGTTTATAAAAAATATTAACTTTATGAATATTTTCTATTATCAAAAGATTATAAGCTTTTAAATAATATTTTGGATGGTATGTATGTAGTTTGCAAGAAAGCTCAAACTTATAATTACTTTTATCTAAAACCTTTAGTTGTTGAGCTTCAAAAATAAAATTCATTATATACTATTTGAAACAGTAAACTTAAAATATCAAGAAGATAAAACAATCATTATTAAAGTTAGTATTTGTGTTACCAACTACTAGAAGTTTGATAAAAGTTTATTAGTTCTAAATTATGAATCAATAATTTGCTTTAGTGCACGAGTTACTACTAGATACGATTTTTCAATAATTTAGGTCCAACTATTATATAAAGAGCTTAAGAACAATTCATTAATGACTTTTCGTCTTCTGCATGTCTTTATCATAATTAAAAATTAGATGAAAAGAAGTTATAGTGGTCCAAGTTTTTGGCATCGTTTTTTCTTGTAAAGTTTTTATGATATAAAGAATAACAGCGTTTGAAAGGAATTAAAATTTTTATAGTTTAAAAACTATTAAAACATGCTTTCATAGATTTAGCTAGAGTTTAAAGAAAATTGTAAAGAAAAACTCTCAGTTTTGAAATGTTAGGAACTTTGAATTATTAAAACTATATAATTTTACTGAAACTTTTGTAAAAATTTTGTGGTGGATTAACATACTCTGTTATTACAGAAAAATTCATCTGATTTTGCCGTTATTTAAATATCTAATTATGATAATAAAATATTCATGAACCGGTTTATTTAATTATGCAATAAACAGTTTATATACTCATAATACAATTGATTATATATAATAACTAAACACTTTTTTCTAAAGCAAGTTCTAAAAATAAGTAAACAGTGTTTTTTCAGCAGTGTTTCTTTTTTCCAATATGAAAAGTTATTTATGCTTGTTACCTTCGGATGTATCTTTGAATTTCATTTACCTTTGCGTAATGATTTACAATGTAGACTTCAGCGGTGATCTTTTAAGTCAGAGTTGAGTTTAATCAATAAAAAATAATGTTACAGCAACAAAAATAAGAATATTAAATTTTTGAACGTGAATATTTTAAACTAAATTAGTTTGACGTAATATTACTTAATATAAAAAGTAAAAAGTAATTTTCTTTAGTATAAGTAAATATTTAAAAAGCTCATAAAAAGATTTAACTTTTGCAAAAACTAGAGCTAGATGATATTGTACATGTCATTAAATATTTTGGAAATAGTTATCTGTACGACAAAAATATAACTCACTCAGTTACAGATATAAATCATAAATAAAATAATAAATTTAAGTAGTTTTTGTTACAATTCTATTAACAATTATTTAGTGATTCTATTCTACTCCAACTATATCAATCCGAAGTATTTTAGATATATCTTTCTTGACATTTGTTACATATAATCTTCCGGCAGCTCAATAAAAACGTTGATTTGAAAACACGGGTTAATAAGATACTAGTTAAGTTGATTTAGAGCCTATTAACCAATTAGCTGACAGAAGCGTTTGTTGAAAGTTTATTATAAAAATCAAGCCTGCTACCTTATTACTAATATATCTTAATATACTTTATGTTTTATAAATTTTTAAAGGTATTACACTTCTCGTAACTTTTGATCGCATAAAACATTATTTTGATGTTTAGCAAATATTTTTTAACTTTCTGAATAGACCTAACCAAATTATATTTTAAAATTTGTGTTAAAAAGTTTAAATTTTCTCCAATATCGGCTGCAAATTATTATAATCTGAAAAATTCACAATAAAGTAAGTTTATTCTAGAAAATTTTCAAATGAGTTAAGCCTCATATTTTTAGAAAACTTTTTTGAAATTCTTTTAAAGGCTCCTGTGTTGAAGACTAAGTAAAATATCTACGATTGGCCAGTAGAGAAAGATTTGATGAAGTAAAATTATTTCTTATTCAGTAATTAGTGTGGTTGAAAGTGACGATCAATGAATACAAGACTCGCTCGTTGAAAACAAAATGATTCAACTCTCTTTTAAATTATTTATTCATTATGCTAAAGTGCTGGAAACAGAACTAGCTCATTATTCACTTTCAGAGTTTTGTCTTTACAGATCTTTATATCATAACTGGATGCATTTTACTTGCGATGGTTCTTATTGTAACAGCTGCAACATTCTTTATCAAGAAGAAGAAAAGACAATCAGTTAATGAAATCCGATCTTTAAAACGAGCTGGACTTTATCCTAACATGTCTAGTTATCGTCAACAACGCTTCAATATGAGTAACAACAATACTTCTATTCCACCAGCCCTATTACCTTCTGCAATCAGGCTACATCATTTACCATTAGCCAAGAAACAACATTCTGCTAAACGTATTATAAAAAATAATACCAGTCTTAGTAAGTCACCTTTGGTGATAGAAGATGTTTAATGACGCAAATGAACTGAATATTAAATGAGTTTATTCTTATCTCTTTGAATAACTGTTTTCTAATCTTAAAACTTTCATTTTGTGCTTAATTGTAGCAACAATTGGATTTGTTAACCATGTATCACTTAACTCAAAATAACTTTTTTAATATGTCTCGATATAGCAGTTTTTTTTTTAATAAAACACACTAAATAAAAGCGAAATAGTCTTATAGTAAAACAGTTGTATACCGAGTTCATGCATAAAACATTGTGACAACTACAAACAACAATAAGCAATGCATTATATAAGCAGATAACAAACATAAAAATAAATAGTTAAGATTACAAAACTACACAGCATATATTAAATAATTTAAGCACAAATGCTTTCAAGGACTTCAATTTGAAACTTATACAGATATGGATAAATGTAAGCTGTTCGTAATACAATAAAAGACATTTTATTCATCATCTTTTGTATCATCTTCATCCAAGACAATTAATGAGCAATTTGAAGGATCGAATTTAACTCGATATTTTGTCTTCATTTTACTGATGAATTCTCTGAAATCAAAACTTATTTTATTCACTTTATGAGAGGTTCTTAGTTAGGTTTTTCGAACTAAGTGAATAAAATCAGCAGAACTATTTTCATATCGATTAAATCAAATCAACCTCATTTTTGTTTTTGCAAAATCAATTGAAGGTGATAAGAAGTACGTAGGCTGAAAAGAAGTTACACAGAAGTGTTGTTTGCTTGCTTCTTCTGGGTCAAATGTTTGTATTTTTTCAGTAGCTGATACAGCATGCTGTAGATTGAAATAATCAATAAAAGTTGGATTTTTATGAATGAAATCTCACTAACTTCAAGTTCAATCTTCGATGAAAGTAAGCCTGCTCCATAAGCTTTAATTAGTCCGTTTTCTACACACAATCCGAACTCAACCACGTATAAATAACACTAAAAAATTATTTTAATAAGTTCGAATATAAAACGAGATAAGTTTGTTATTTCAAATGCTTTATCATAAAATTTTGATCCCTAATCTTTAGAAGATAGAGTCGAAAATGTCAGCTTATTAGAAATGAAAAGCTTACAAAGGTTAGCTTTCAATCCAAGTTAGTAAAATGATTTTATTAAAACTGGAACCTGAACAGTATTAAGTTGCAAAATAGCTTTAAAAATAATTATTCTTCATGTTTTAAGCTTTAAAATAGAAGTTTGTTTGCATTTAGATAAAGATCTAATAATAAATCAATTAAAAAATAAGTTTTATTTTAATATAAATTGTTTACGAATAACTTTAGCTAAAATATTTTAATGGAAATTGATCTCACTGAAGCTAATTTCGAAACATTTTTATCTGATGCTCCTATTGAAGCTAGACCTATCTCTTGACTGAATTCAGCAAATCTTTTATCAGCTAGCATTGGGGCATGTCCCAGCATCTCATGACACAGATCTGGTTCAGGAGTGTAGAATGGATCGCTATGATGTCTGAAAGTTAAAAGGTTTATTAATTTAACTTAATTAAACATTTTTAAATCTGTTTAAACTTTAGTGTATTAAAGAGCTTTAAATTCTTTCAATAAATAATTAAGATATTTCGTAAATTAAATTATCAGAAATAAAATATTTCGAAAGAAATAAGTTTTACCGGAGTATAAAGAAAAGTTTAAAAAATAATCATAAGATAGATTGATTGATAATAAAGCTTTTAAAGATATAAAAATGGTGATCTAGTCATTAACAAAACGATTTTCTTTCATTAGTAATTTTTCTATAAAAGCAAATAGTCAAGAAAATAGTTTATAGATCCTGTGACGTAGTATTCTTCCTATCTTTCGATGCTTACAGAAATTTCTTATGACTTAAACATTAATCTACATCATCTTTCAACCTTATATACTGGGTACAGTTGAAGACTCGAAACGCCAAAGCCGCTAGAAAGTCACGTGGGTTGAGATATCCAGCGCAAGGCCGAAGTCGAAAGCCAGTTTTCTTCATCAGGAAATTTGAAACTTTTGAAAGCTACAAAAACAATTTAAAGTTTAGAAGCATCAAAAACCGTAGATCAGGAGAGTGTGGCACTTAAAGATTAATCTTTTGATTAAATTTAAATATCAAGACTACGTCATTTGACGTCATATGTTCAAATGTAGTAACTATGTTATGTGACACTGAAAATATTTGACTTATAATACCAGAGAGATGCAATGACATCAGAATCAGCGTGGTATTTGCTCTACGCTACTACTTTCTCTAGGGACCCTCTATAACTTTTGATCAGTTTTTATTTTTGTAATTCAATCTTAGACTAAACTTAAACTTAGGTATGAAAAAGTTTCAAATTTCTCTAAATTTTTAGAAACTTTTGTAATGAAGTATAGAAAAAGTTTCTTTTTGTAAACAAGACTTCAAAACTCACATCAGAGTAAGGAACAGAAATAAAATCTTACTTTTATTTTACAAAAACAACAATTTTGAACTAAAAACGTTCCAGGTTATCATTACAACCAAATAGAAGTGAACTTCATTTACAGAATATCAAATCAGTCATACTCACAATAAACCTTACAATTGTGTTTTCACTTCAATGTCACATAATACAACTACTAAGTTAGTTAGATATAAAATATAACTCAATTGTACACTTTGTTAGATAATCTAAACAACCTGATAGCTATTTAGTTTTTTGAATAATCTTTTTAACTATTCTGCTTTTTAAGACTTAAAATTTTGTCTTATTTGATCTATGAACGTTTAAAATATTTGAATATGTAACCTGAGGGACTTCTGAACCTATCAATATTTGATCCTTTCTTAGTAATTCGAGATTTCTTCTGTATTGCTCACATGCATGAGTAGGATAAATCTCTACCAAAGCATTGAAGACTCTTCTCCTAAAAGAAAGATTAAAATTAATCTCTGTGACTCAAGTAGATAGTATTAAATGATAACTAAACACTTCTTATAATATAAATTAGAATTACAAGTGGTTGATAATAATTAGATAATTTTTAAACACTGAATAATGATTTAAATTAATACTCAATGTAAAAATATATTTTTGAATCTTACCAAGTATGTGTTTCTTCTGTTGTATATTCGATTATTGGAATCGGTTCATAGCTAAGAAAAGAGATTTGCTTTTTTAGTACATTCATAAGTTAAGAAATCGATGAAGATATTTATGGAAGATGCTTTCATGAACATCAATATTTAATATATTTATTATAAAGTCAAAAAATTCGTCATTTTACTTTCAAAAAAGCTTTTTCAGTGAATAGACTTGTTAATGTCATCTTATTTTTACTTTAAGAAAAACTTGAAAAAATAAGATTGTGAATATATTTTTCATTTCATATAACTTTACATCAAAATATTAGATATAAAAAACCTACTGGTTATAATTAAGAGCAATATCAGAAAACATCTTCCTCCGTGTACGATATATTGGGTCTTTGAATCCCTATAAGATTTAAAAATAACAAATAACTGTATATAATATGGTTCAAATGGTTTAAGATATTCTTATTTTGTAATTTTAAAGCGTTTTACTATTATTCAAATAAAATAATTAGTTAAACAAATAAAGTCCCTAATATTTTTCAATTGCTATCAATTTTAGTTTGATCAATAAATTAAGTAATAGAAAAGTTTACAAGAAATCAACATAAGTAAACATCTGTATCAGTATTTACTATGATAAATCAAATATCTTCTGAATTTGAGGTTTTTACAGAAAGAATTGATATCTTTTGTTGACAGTCAAATTAGTTAAGGGTTTTCTGTTCAAGATAAGTGATTATATAGCGGTTTAATATTTTAAAAACTATTTTTAAAGCTTCTTTTAACAAAACCTAAATTGTACTGAAATTTGAAGAACAAAATAAACAATTTTTAAATGATTGTCTGAAACTTACTAGAAATGAATTTTAAAGTTGAAAATTATATTTAATTGATTTATTTTTATGGGAAAATATCATAAAATAACTTTTGATAATAACTAATAATTGTTTGAGGTTCATTTCTTCTTGGAGATAATCAAAAGAATCGTTTTACTACATTGACTATGAAAAGAATTACTAAGTAAACAAAGTTTACGGAATCTAAAATTGTTCTCAAATTTAAATCTAAAATCATTTCATCATTAGAAACGATAATGATGAAGTATGATTTTTAAAGCTTGAATATTACTAATAAAGCTGTAAAATCCAAACATTGCAAGATAAAACAAAACTACAAGAAAATTAGAATTTATTATGACTGTCATTCAAATTCTGCGACTCTAAAATTATCTAGTTTTCATATAGATATTCATAATGAACTCTAACTATTGATTGTAATAAAAATGTGCTTACCGGATGGCTTGAATCTAATTCACTGTCGCACATTAAAACATTCTTGCAGATAACATCAATATCTTTTAGTGATTTTGGAATCATACATTTTCCATAATTTGTTTCTGTTGAAAATTGATATTTGACAACAGTTTTAAATGTATTCACTTCTCACTTGTAGCTTCATACTTTATTTCTTCAGACATTTCTAGTTTATTTAAGAAGTAAGAAAGATTTCGTTAACAGCTCTAGTTAGATAACTTTATTATATAAAGTTTCAATTATTTTTCGTTGAAATAAGTAATTACTTAAACATAAAAACTCTGTAAAAGTAAATAATCGTTTTCAGAGGTAGCTTTCTTGTTGTTCCATCATTAAAATCAGTTTGAAGCAAATAAAATCTCTCCACAAATTAATTTTTATATGATATGAACATCTGCTTCTAACAAGCTTTTGTCAGTAGCTGTTTGATATCCAAAGTTGTAAGCTTATAGAGGAGATATTGCCATCTAATCTAAGGATGATTTTCTGTTGAGTAGTCCTAAGAAGTTTCTTGCTTATATGCTCTTTTTCGTTTGCAGGGCCATCTGGAAAACTGAAAAAAACTTCTTTTTCTAAGATAAACCAATCGATTCTTTATTAATCGATAATACGTCAAATGGATTTAAATGACATAAATTGTTGTCGTGATGACGGCGCGCCCTATATGATAACGTCAAAATTAGTTTCTCTTTTTAAAAAGTTGTTGTTTCTAATGTTCATTTTGATTTTGTTGGAAGGTCAATAAATGTAAACAAAAAATAAAATTGAAAATAAACAAATTATTGAAAATACGCATTTAAATTCAATTAAGATTGTTTAACAAAATAAACTGTTAAAAATTTGCAATAATGTCAGTTCTTTTAAATGTCACAAAAATATTCTTACAGATTTATTGCAAAAAAAAATATGCTAATACATTATTACCAACATTTATAAGTAAACTAAAATCATTTTTCATAAATCTAAATTGAGTACTTAAAAATGAATAAATTAAAAAAAGATTTTCTAGAAGACTTTTTAATCTGTTTTAACACTTTGAAAAAAAGAGTTTCCAATCTTACTTTTTAACAATTTTTTTAAATGTCTCAGTGATGAAAAAGAGGTTCATCATTATACTTCACTTTTAATATTGCAAAATAAATACTGGTATAATATAACTGAATAAATGATCAAAATTCTAGCTTGAAAAATTCTAATCTATCATAAAATAACTCTCTAAAAGAAGTTTAAACATTTTTTGAATAACTTTGTTCAAAAAAATTAATCTTTGCGTCTGGAAATGTCAAATTTTGGTAAAGAACAAGTTAAAAATGATGTAAAAGAAAATCTCAGAGGGTTGACAGATTTTAATATTTTATGTTTGTTCAATTTGCTTTATAAGATTTATAGAAAAATAAGCAATGATGAACTTTATATTTATTGTTATTATTATTTACTATTAAATCTTAACAACTTTTTAACTTCATTTTTGACATCTTTAAAGTTGATAAAATTGTTCGAATTCATTCTTCATCAAAACTATGATGAATTTTTGAATAACTTTCTTATATTTGGATTTTATAGAATGCAAATTTGAAACTTTATTTTTACGATTTGAAAAAAGTTAAGATGTTATATCACAGTTGATTCGATTTTAAAAGTTATTAGAAAAGTAATTGATAAACATTAAAGAAGGTTTCAAATATAACAGGTAAGAAAACTCATTCATATTATTGATCATTTGTAAAAAAAAGTCTAATAATATTTTAGAAGCAAAAGATTTTAAGATGTGACACACGTTGAACTGTTCAAAAATTTTCTTGTGTATCAGTAAACGGTTTGACATTTAAAAAAAGGAAATTAAAATGATTTTAAATCTTTACGATTGATTTTTTTATATTTTATTACATTTGTTATATAATTAGAAAACTTTAATGTCCAGTATTTAAACAATTAATTGGTGATTGTATTATGATAAAATTTATTTAAATTAATCATAAGATTTACAACATAAAAATTGTATTACAAAACTCTTAATATAAAGGAAGAAATATGTTTAAAAAAGCGAGTTCAAATTATCTAATTTTTACATAAAAAACCTATGAGCTTTTTTAAACTCAACAAATGGAAATAAAACAAAGATAAATATTTATTTAAATTGTTTAAGCAAAGTGAAGTTTTAACTTATAGGTTTTTACACGAATCATTAGCTAAATAAAGTTTTAAAGACTAAACTATTTTACTAAAGATTTACACTACTTGTGATTCGAACCAGAGATAGTCGAAAATTCTTTTGTATAGAACTTTATGGAAGTTATGATCAAGTTAACATTTGGTACTTGCAAAAATTGACTACAAATTTAAATTTTGAATTAGTCTTCAAAAATATTTTAAAGTTGCTATTTATAAACAAGACAATTTTTATACTTTTTAAAGAGTTTATCAAATATTAAAGTAAATTATTTTTCAGAATGAAATAAGTTTGTAAAGAAATTTATAATGTTTTTGATTGTTACAACTGATTTTGTAAAACATGTAACAAGTTACAAAAGAAAGTTGTAACCACATATACCGACTATAATAAAAAGATTTATTTCTTTTTATAGTGCTTCTAAAGAGTATTTAGATACAAAGTATCATAAAAAGTATTCATTTTTTATTGCATTTTAGTGATTAATTTTAGAATAATTACGTTTATATATTAGCAGTTAAAAGCTAATCTTTCTCAACTTTCAATCTAAGGATTAAAATATTTCTTGCAGAAACCTATATGACTTGAGTTGAATTTTGCTATTGTATGATATCTTTTTATATATTTAATTTTTCTATTGTTCACGTCAAGTTTTAAAGCTGTATGTAAACTTTAGAAGATTTATCGTTTAAAAAGTTTCAAATCTTCTACTGCCGATACTTAAATGTATTTTTTTAATCAGGTTACTTTGTCTGTTTATTAATTTTCAAATTACCAAGTTTCAGAAACATGAATTTATGATTTGCTTTAACGTTATAGAAGTAAAATATATTTAACGGAAAACATAAAAAAAATATATTTACTTTCATATTTATATAAGGAGAATAAAAATAAAATATGAAAAATAAAAAATATTTGGTTCGAATTGTTACTTTAATTTATCTTTTTTATTTTATTTTATCAAAGCACAATAGATTAAAGCTCAGTTATTATTTAAATTATCATTTGTTAATTTAAAGATCTCTCTGTAAGCGCCGTTAGGTGGCAGCATCGATCACAAGTTAGCTGTATAGCTTAGATATACGAATTGGAGATCACTTTATCTCAACAACTAAATTCTTTTATTATTCATTATTTTGGTACAAAACGTTATTTATACAAAACATATTTTGTTTATGTTTTAATTTTTTCGAAAAAAAAAACAAGTCTTATTAAAAAAAACTTTTGTAAAATCACTTGATTTACTCAGAGGAAAACTTTAACTTAATCAAAAGTATAGATGCATTAAGTTTGGAAAAAGTGCCTTTATCTGTTCATAATAGCATCTAATTACATGCTCGATTTTTCTGACTCATGTCATACTTTTAAATACTCGGCAAGAAAAACGAGCAAATATCTAACTGGCTTTTTTAAAGTACATTTTCTCCTAAAAAACATGTCAGATATTCAAAATTTAATAAGTAATTTACTGAGCAGTTGTAAAGAGCAACAATATTCTAGAACAGAATTATTTAATAATTTAACAGAAATAAACATTGTAGTTTTGATAAAGTATTTTTTTAAGACAACGACAGATTCAGATTACCGGAAGTTAAAAAGTAAAGTGAATCTGGCTAATTTCTGTTATAAAACCTAATTGTGCTGATTATACTTAAGTAAGAAATCAGAATTAGTTAATACAATAGTAGTAGTAGTTGTACTAGAAAATAGCAGTGATTTAATTAATCTCTAAATAACTAATAGAAAATGATAAGCTAATCAACTGAAAAAGAATAATTTAGATATTTGTTGTATGAAATGCTTCGATTTGAAATTTATTTTATGAATGATTTTTATTAAATAATTAGTCACCGTAAAATAACAGCTTAAGTTGCCTGTTGTTTAGTAACGTAAAAACTAAATTGGCTTTTCAATTAAACTATTATTTAATCTAGAGTGAAAGAAAACTTTATTAATACAAAAATCTTAATTGAATTAATCAAAACTATCTCTAGAGACTTTAATAAGTTGAAAAGAATTATTTGATTTTTTACAGTACAATTATTTTGCTCAATAATTAATAAAATGTAGATTTTGGTTTTAGGACTTTTATGTTAATCCCAAAATCAACTAACCAAAACTTTTTCTCTCATTTTTCTTAAAAAATTTCCCAATATTTCTAGGAAGAAGTTCTCACAAATAACAAGACTAAGGTGTGACTCTTACATCAATTCTTTTTACTTTTCACATCAAGAATTTGGTTTTCATATAACAGTTTTGCTGAATAAGCAAATAAATATGGAATTTTTAATAAATATTTAAGATATTAGTAAAATCATCACCCAAAAATCATTTTCAAAATCTGAAACTTCCAAATTCACATTTGGTAACACTCTTTTGATCTTCAACTTGACATAGAAGTCTTATCTTTAGTTTTTAGTCTTCATGTTATGAATGATATTTTCTAGTAATAATTTCCTTAAGTTTATCAAACTAATTAACAATTGTGAAGAAATATTAGAGCTTAGCGATGCATATATAATTCTTTTCTTATAACTAAATCCAGTTATGTTTAAATCATTTGAAATCAAAGTTTATCTTGTAGAATTTGAAATAAAGATATTAAATTGAAGATTTTTAGATTAGCTTTCATTTACTTAATATTTATTGTAATTATTAAAATCAACTGTTTTAATTAAGAATGACTTAAAACTTTGCTGTTATCTACGATATTTGTCATTTCTTAGGAAACTATAAACACCAAATAATGTTAGAAATTTAATTGTCTAAATCAAAAATGATTTTAACCACAAGTAAAAGTGAATAAAGAAAAAAATATTCATTTTTTATGAGTTGGTTTTACTAAACAAATCTCGTTTATTATTTATTAAACGTATTTTTTAAAATCAGTTAAAAAGTTCGGAATTTCCTCTGTTTTGGCAAAAAAGTAGTCAAAATGACATTTAAACTGAAATTTTATGAATTAAAATCAATTAAGAAATTGAAAATTATTATTTAGCGGTTATTCAACAATTTTTTTAATTTTAAACCTTGTAAATTAAAAAAACTATTAAAGAAAATTTAGAATAGAAGTAAGCATAGCAAGAAACATAAAATATGATCATTAAACTCTATAAACTAATTAATTTATTTTAATTTTTTTCTAATTTGGTCTAAGGTCTCACATCAAAATAATAGTATTTACAATTTATTCAGTGATGCGTTTCTCATAAACTAGACAAGTAATTACAAGTTGAAGTAATTACATTGCTCAAATAAACGCCTTTCAAACGCTGCAACGAATCAAGATCTTGAACAGTAACCACACCTATATTGCTACGTTGAAATTTCAGGTTTCCTCACACAATTCGTTTTAACGATTGGTTTTGACTAGGTTTTGTAGAGTGCGGCATTCCTGCAATAACTACGATCTTATGCATCACTGAGTTTCAAAATAGCGAGATTCATGGCCGCTTTCTTTGAGTTTCATCCCTATTGTACCTTTTAGAAATGGCCTTTGGTCTTGCGGAACAAGTTTTCTGTTCTGCTTGAGTACACACGATGGTAAGACAACCATCTTCTCCTCCGTGACTCTTCATGGGATTTGAATTTGCATTAGAGAGACTGGCTGTCTGCTGCTAGCCGGTTTCAAGGCCAAAAACAACGAGTCTGCAGCAGAAAGAAATAAGGAAAAAGGAATTTTGAAAGGATGTTTTAACTTTTTTTTGTTTAAGATTTGAAAGATTTTAAACAGAATTGTGATTAAATAGATTCGATAGTTGAATGAAAAGAAAAATAAAACAAAATTGTAACTGAGGGTTTATTGGTTGGTGAGTTAGTATAATAAGCAGCTTTGCAATCAAATAGGTATCTCTAAAATGATGGATATTTTATTTTCCTTCGACCATTTAAATGAAGAGAAAAGTAAATTGTGAGAAGAGAAGTTTTATACAGACCAGCTCTCAGCGGCTAGTATTACAAATACATACAGCAAAGGGCTTTTGACCTCTATAATTTTGGTTTTCTTGACGAGTTTAGTTTTGTATTGCTATAGGCATTTGAGATTTTTTTGTTAAAATCTTGCCATGATAGAAAAAAAAATTAAAAGTTAAATTTTGAGATGCACTAAGTTGTGATAAAGTCGTAATTAATACTAAGATTATAAGAATTAAATTATATCTCTCAGCAAAGATGAGTGTTTTAAAGAAAGAGTTGAGGTAGAAGTTTTTACATCTTTAATTTACAAAATCGAAATACTTTTTGTTTAAGCGGTTCATTTTTTTTTAATGATTAATAAATTCTAAGTTGTTAAATTGTAGTGATTAGCTAAAAAAGCTTAGAGTTAAAATAGACGCGTAAAATCCAATTGTGTATCAACAGGTGGCTACGCTTCTTATGATAACAATCTAGTCATAGTGAAAATTCTATCAAATAATGTACTTTTATTTTCATTATTAACAAATTTGTGTCATTTTGTGTAGTTGTAGTATTTCCTGTAAAATCAAATTTGACCATTTTTTAGCCTGTGTTTCCTAATGCTGTGGCCTAGCATCTGAAATGAAAGAAAGTGTAATTAAACTTCTGGCTTTTCCCTGATTAAAATGAATTGGAAGCGAATCAAGCTAAAAAATAGGATACATGACATACTTTATTCGTGATTAAAATGTTATTAGTAGTTTAGTGTTTGAAGGTCAAAAATATATGTCAAAATTATTATTTTGAAGATAAATTAGTTTTTAGATAACAATTATTTCAACAGTTTGAAAACGTAAATATCAACTCATTCAGAAATATATTGTGTATAAAAATGACCAAGTTTTGAAAAAGTTTGTTTTTGTTTTATCTTATCAAACTCTTGTTTTACTTTTATACTCAGCAAATTTATAGTCTGTTGAATGTGTAGATAGTTAACAGAAAAATCGTTAAAATAATTTGAACTTAAAAAGTTGAAAGAGTTAGGCAAGTTTAAGTTTTAATTTGATTTAGCGCTAAGCGTTTGGTGTTAAATATAAATTCTGTAAAACTTCAATCTATAGATGAAAAATTTTTAAATTAAAAAGGTTTGTTTGTATGAAACTGAGTTTTTATCATCAACTTATTGTCTTGACTGCCAAAGTTTCCTATTCAAAGGGTTAATTTTCTATTTTTATCTAAATCAAGCCACTGCTCACTAAAAACAATTAACGCTTTATAATAAAGCTTTCATAAACTAATATATAACTTCGTTTGTATAAGTGCTAAGTTTCAAATACTATTAAGTAGTTCTGAAAGTAATTTAAACAAATTCAGTAAAAGATAAGGATTGATTAGCAATTGGCAGGTCTTACCCCGGACTTAAAAACCAGATTTCTGGAGTTTCTTGCAAAATCCAGTTGTACCTTTGAAGTAGCCGCAATTCGTGAAAGAAGGACGTATTTTTAGTTAAGAATCGATCATTTTGGTCTATAGATGAATTTTTTAATGACTCAAGCTTCAGTGTTAATCAGTAGCAAAGTGATAGAATAAGTTTATGAGACTTAAATACGTTAGTAAAAAGAAGTTTACTTTGTAAGCATTAAGAGCCACAGATTACATTGCTATTGTTTATAATATTTACAATTGCAACACAAAGCTGGTCGTTAGGCTACTGCCTATCTGAACTTAGGATCAAAACTCAGCATATAGATTGTTTGTGATAGTTGAAATGCATATTTGAGACATTAAACTAAAATAAGAAATTTAGAAGTAATGCGATTTCAAATACAGTTTACTCATTTGAAATTGGTCTGAGTTTACTTTTAACATGTTTAAACGAATCAAATCTGATTAAAAATTAAATCTTTGGTTTTTTGAGTTTTTATTTTTGAAGTATTTTTATTTCATCTTTTGCTGATTGAATGGATAAATGAAATTTTAACTGAAATGAAATACTAGTCAACTATAAACAATTTTTATTATTGCCTTTAGAGAAGTTGAAGTATTTTTACTTGATGGATAAAAATTAGTTTCCTTCAATAAAAAACGTTTAAATTTACGTAAAAAATGTAAACTAGCTATTGTGCTTCAAGAAATATGAATAAAAAACAATAATAAAACAAACTATTAGTAATAAACAAACCAAATTAGAAAAATGTTGATTAATTTCATGAAAAACGTTTTTAAAAGACTATTTGTCTTATTATATATCAAACTAAATTAATATTTAAGTGTCAAAATTCGTAATTGGAGTAACGCAATAATTTCTATCATGGTGAATATAATTCTGAAGTATCAAAGACACAACTTGTTAGCAGTTTATGAAGATGCATACACTTATGTTCAGGCCCAGGGGCAATCCGCACTTGATTATCCACCATCATCTACCTAAATCACTAACACATTTCATAGTTCCTACGAGTCATTACATGGCTTACTGACTTGTGGTTAGGAAAAGGACTTGGCGGCGTTTTTCTTTTTTCCAGATCTGTTAGTCGCAACCCTGACTTGTTGAAGTGCTCATTGCAACAGTTTGCACAGTAAAGTAAGCTAGCAAATGAGTAACGCAAAAGCCGCTGTGTGTGTGTGCCATCTGCGCGCGAGTATGCGTGCGTTAACTATGTGTGTGTGCTTACGACTCGTGCACTATAACCCCGCCTTCAATCCGTAACAAAGAGTTTTTGATGCAAGCTGGTAGGTTCGGTAGTTTGTGGTCCAAGCAGTGAATCAGTAACAAGCAGCACAGCTTCAATTACTGTAAACTTGAGTTGTCTCAATACCGTTGTCAGTTTTAGTTTTTTTAAATTGAGATTTGACAGATTAATTTAGCAGCAAATCTTGCAAATAGGAGTGAAATGCTGCTATAGATGGTTTCGGTTTAAGCGACAGCTTGTGTGGTGATGGTTTGGAAAATTTCATTTTTAAACAACCGATAGCATAAGGAAATTTGGACTTTGTGTTGTTTTAGACAAACAGAAAATTACGCTAAATCATCATAACATTTGATAACTTCTCACTTACATTATGCCTTTAGGAATGATAAACACATGTTAGCAAGCCCTATGCTTAATTAACTAGCAGTCAAAGTTGTTGTTTTATCAAGTTGTTTTATTTTCTAGTTTTTCCATTTGTGTAATTTCTGCATTAGTTTATTCAATAGACTTTTTGTGAAAACACTAACTGGATAGAAAACCACATTTTGTTTTCAAAATCAATAATAAACAATTTTTTATTAAATAAAAAATTAATAATTACAAATTGAGGCTTATAAACTTTTATTTATATTTGGAAAAAAAAACATGAGAAACACCAAGCATAAATAGAACAGCTGAAAAACAGATACAATTTGAATAAGTTTTAGACAAAACTTTAAAGCTTTTTTGTATGTGTATACAGTTCCTTTTTGCAATGCCCTGAAGTCAACGCGCTAATTCTACCTCTATCCGAGTCATCTTTGCGATTGTTGAAATAATTTTACAAAACTTATTCTAGGCCTTGTGTATGGTTGAATGCGGTTACAAGGTTGTTGCGTTTATCATCGGCCGTTTTGCATACTGATTTTCAAGTTCAAAAGCTCCTTTGATTAAATTGTTTATTTATTAGAAAAATTAGATAATTTAGATAAAGAAATTGATTTGAGATTAAGAAAAGGATTTTTGAATTATCTTAGCGCATGTAGAAGATTAAGAAATATTCTTACTTCAGATTTTTTTCGTCAGATCTGGTATTTTAAACAGGATAACTCGATAAAAATGCAAACTTTTTCATTTTCAAAATTTTTCAGTTTGAAAATAAAGCATTTGCTTGAAATTTATTTTCAGAGTTTCAAGTATTTGTTTTTTGCACGCAGTTTGTATATAAAGTTAACTTTTAATTCATAATTAAAATAGAAAAACGATTCACTTTATTTGGAAAATTCACTTTCTGTTTTTCTTTTAATTTTTATTACATGTTATCACATCAGTTTCACGAGAAAAAATCTCGTTTAAAGCTAGTTCTTGTGTTTTATTTCAACATTAAATATTTCAAACGACAAAAATCTGATTAAACTTCATCACTTGGCTTTTAGAGGTACTTATTATAATCTTTCAATTTTTACTTTCAATTTTATCCTCGTATATCAGTCAAAACTTTAAAAAAATCCCACTTTTAACGGAAACTAATTGGTTTTCAGACATCAAATGATAAATTTTATAGATTTGAAAATTGTTTAAAACTCTAAAAGTTTTATTTTACTTTGAATTAATTTAAAACTTCAAATTCCACTATACTGCAGCAACTAACCTGCTGCATTTCGCTATTTTCAACAAGTCTAAAGTTTTTCCTCAAAATCAACACTATTTATTTACAATGAAATGATTCTTTCCTTTCAACCATCTCAAATAACAAATTTGTGTTGTAACAAGCAACAGGAAAAAAACAGGAATTCGAAATTGGTTAAATATCACTGAAAGTTCCTGCTTATAGCGGTTACTTATTTATAATAACAAAACAATAAAAAATATTCAACTGACTGCTTTCAATAATCGATTGCTACTTAAATGAAATTGATATTTAAACTTTCCTAAGAATGATTTCAAATTAAGATAATAATAAAAAAATTGTAAATTAATTTATTGGTGTTTGATTGTACATCACGATTACCTAATTTTAAGGTTTATTTGATAGTTTGTCAATTGTTATTCATGCATTGAAATTTTAATTTCATTTAGTTTATAAAATTAGTTTGTTAAAATGGTATTTTTATTTTTTTATTTTTATGTCAGAAAATAAATTACACTTCTTGTGTTTTCAAATATCAATTCAAAACAAATACTTGGTTTTTTAAAAGCAGATTCATGATAGCGACTTTTTCCGCTGCTAATCAAAGAAATTTATAGAATTTTTTTAAAAATCATTTTCAGATTAATTATTTTTTACATTTATCGTAAAAGTACAAATCAGAAAAAAACTAATTTGATTTTTATATCTACTTGTGCTACTACATATTTGTACTTACAGAAGGCACTGATGTTGCTAAAATTGACTTTATAGAAGTTAAACAGGCATTCGGTTTTTCTAAGAATTAAGCCTCAATAATGCCGAATTTTTATTTGTTGAGTTTAAAAGAAAGTTTTTAAAAAATATCTTAATTTATGTCAACTAATAGGAATGTTTCTGTTGAGATAATCACTACAGAACAATGTGATTTTTCATGATTAAGTAGATTCGAAGAACTCCACAAAAATAATGTGGTTTCTGACGGTGATCATATAAATGTTCAATTCCATATTTTTATTTTAAAAATGTTTTAGGATATATTTTGAAATTATACTTTATCAAACAACAAAGATGAAAATATAATCTTTAAGTCAACTACTAAATAGTTTTTCTATACCTTTTATATTAGAACTTTCTATTTAACTAAAAAAACCTATCTATCCAAGTTTTACTTAGGAAATTTCAGAACAAATGGTAGTTTTCTTAAAATAAATTTTCAGAATTCTTTGGGAAAAACTAAAGTTGTTCGCAATTATTAGAAAACCTTTGTTGTCAACCATTCTTATAAATAAGTACCCATATTTTTATCAACTGATAATTTGTTTGAATCTTCTTGTATATATTTCTTGGAACCTTTTATTATTCATTTAAAATAAGTGCGGAAATACTATTATGCTCTACCTATTGATTTTACTTTTAGTTGTCACATAAGAAGAGTTATTTTCCTTTGTTCTTCATTCTAAGCAGGTACTTATAAATGGAAAAGAAAAGACAACTACTTGCAACATTTCCCTTTACTGAAAATAATAGCATCAAGAACTCAGAATAAAATAAATCTCTAAAATATATTCAATAAGGAAGAATTAAACTAGGAAGAAATCACTAATAGCAAAGTTACAACTTTTTTCCTCTGATATTAAACTTCTTGCGACGTACTTGTGTGCTGCATCTTTTCATCAATAAGCCTGATGCTTCTTTTAGAATTAGAAAGTTGGTCATTATTATTAGATGAGATATAATTACTTAACTGAGTAAGTTCTTGGGTTTTCATTTGACATCTTCTTAAATCTTAAAACTTTTTTTCTAAAATTATTTATTTAATTTGTAAATGTCTGAAACATTTTATCAACAAATTATTTGATATTTAAAATAATTGTTAATGAATTACAAAGTGTGACTTCAAAAATCAATTCATATTGAAGCTCACTCTCATTATTCACATCCAAATTTAAAGAAAAAGGTTTTGATTGAATCTAAAGATAGTTTGAAAATTTCAAACTTTAAAGAGTTCAAAGAAATCTTGATTTTCTTGTTCTAATATACGAAAATGGCTTAAATCGAAGTTTGAACATCAAACAGTTTATGAGGACTTCAACTTATCAGCTCTGACACACGTTTAATAGATATAAGGCCAACAATTTGTACCATTTTCTTTAAATTTCTTTAATTAGAAACCGTAAATGTCGATTTTTATTGTTTTTTTGTTTTATTAAGAAATTATCAGACATTAAGAGAAAACTATTTGTCACGAAATTTATTCAAAAGTTTGCTAATCACTAAAAGATAAAACTTTTTCATCAAATTTATGATTGCTACTAAGTTGAAAATACAAGTTGAAATTTAAATACAATAAACAAGATCTCATTTAGATATTAACAAGAGAAAATTTGAATTTCATGTATTCTAGCTGTTCTAGTTCAAATATTGTGGTACATGACTTGTTGGCGTGACTTGATATCATGAAGAAAAACAATACATCGAGCTTTATTGTGACATGACGTCCAATTTCTTTGATAATTTCCAGAAGATAAAAAATAATTGCTTTTAAAAAAGAAGGGAAACTTTAATTTGAACTTTAATGAAATTGCTCCATTAAATGCTCCAGGATTTAATCTTCGTGCTTTAATCTATTCGGTAAAATTTACATAAGATACCGGACTACTTGACTAAAGTAAATAGAAATACATGGATCTTTTGGTTTGCATTTATCTGTTCTAAGTCTTTGTAATTAAAGATATATAGCTTTCGTTTAACAAGTAAATAATTAGTTAAAGCGTTTATGATTCATCTTATCTTCAACTCTCAAACACTTTTTACTTTATCAAAATTGCCTATTATACTGCAAATGCTCTATTGAGATAGAAGCTTACTTTTAGGATTGATTGATTTTTTTGTTGGAATCTTTCAAAATCCTGTTTCTTAGTTTTATATTTAAGAATTTTAGAAATAGGCCTTTTATCTTAGATCAAGCTCCTCTATGGCGGCTTTAACTGTACTGTTATATGAAGGGTAATTGTATGACAGTTAAACAGAATAATTAAATGTCAAAAATATCGAAGTAGAAATTATTTCTGATTCTATTTCAGTAGCATCGAAAGTACTTCCTTATACTCTTACTTTAAGTAGCAAACGTAAAAAATAACTAGGCTGAAAATGGTGTAACTTCAATTCTAGTTATTCTTAACTACATCTTTTCAGTGAGATAAGTCTTCCTTTTATAACTTCCTCCTGTTTGTTGCTTTCAACAACCAACGTCAAATATGCAATTGATGAAGTTGAAGTCTAAAAGAAGCTAAATAAAACTTTCAAGATTTGATTAAAAAACTCCTAACTTCTAACTTTCATTAGTATCTTCTCGATTTATGCAAATTTAAACCTCTTCATAAAGATTAGATAAAACGTTTTTTATGAATATTTGGAAACATTTATACCTAATCAGTAAACTCTACAAAATGAAATTAGAAAAACAATGACCTATTACGGGTTTCAGGCTTTGAAAGTACAAATTCTTGCAAAATTTCTTAGATTTAAAAGTTTTATGTCAGATATTTAAATTTCGCTTTTAAATGTAATTAATAGAATTATTTTAAAAAATGGAACTAGCAGTTAAATATCTGTTAGATATCTTTACATTTTGTTCAAGCTGATTGTAAAATCTTTAAAAGTATTTTGATTCTAAAATGTTGCTCAATTTTGAGAAAACTGTGAACACATATTCACTTTGTTGTTGTTATTTTTAACGTTCTTACGTGCTTCATGTCTCATTTATTCGTAAGCTGCAAAGAATGAATGATGAAAACAACTTGATAATAAATGGTTCTAGTTTAACACCTGCTTAGATTTAAAGTTCAAAAACTAATTTAATTAAAACAATAGTTTCAGTTAAAAGTTAAACGAGAGATCAGATGAACTTAAATTAAATGTAGGTACCAGACATCATGCTAGTCAGTGATCGTGATTCAAATAAAATTCGATCATTCTTACTTCCAGCTAAATTATCTGCAGCCAAGCTCAAATCTGTTCCACTTCATCGCGCATAGCTTGTGCTTGAGTCCATGCATTGTGCATGTCACCGTATGACGTAACCACTGGTGAAGCATTCGCTTATAGAAAGAGAAAAACGAATCCAGAAATATTAGGATCAAAAATAAAGGAGAGAGAACCTAAGAGGTGGTACAGAAGGGAAAGAGGCTGCTGCTTTTAAGATAAAGAGAAGAAGCGTGGAAAGTGGAGGTTAGACTTGACTATAGAAAAGAGTAGAGTTTACCTCACGTACTATCAGGATGAAAACTTCTGTGTTTTGATTCAATGCTTGAGTCTTAACATTCTTTTAAGCTTATTTCTGTATGTGCAGTAAATATTCGAAGGTAAATGTTGTAGCTCTATTGTTATTTGTACAAATTGTATTCTTACTTGACTACTAGTTTATTAAATACCATAATTATCCATATTCAATAATCTTAGATTAATCAAAACTTGTCATCTTTTTTTTAACTTAATTTCAATAGATTTTTTTTAATTTTCTCATCAACTAATAAATTGTAAACATAAAATCTTGTTAGAGACAAACTTCTGAAAGAGAACTGTAAAAATTGACATAAAAAGAATCTGAAAATGTTCCGACTTACCAGGCAGATATCATTGTTAGATTTAAACAATGCTATTACTAGCGGGCATTGTCTGCTTAGTAGCCATCGGGTATCTATAAACATAAAGATCTATTAACTAAACATTTTTGCTAATTACTTTTTACAAGTTTATATTGTAATTAGGTTCTTAAGTTAATTTACTTTGAGTATGTCTGTTAATTTTGAAGTTGTCTTATCACTAGACTAAAATAAACGAAAAAAATGATATTTGAATAAAGCTGATTCAAATAATCTATAGCGATTTCAACGATGAGCTGTTATCCATCATAATGATTTTAAAAATTTATTATAAGAAGCTGGCGAGAAAAAAGATTAATTTTAGTTTTTCAGTAGTCCAGTGAAACCATCAAAGGCTGGAAAATTAACTCGTCTATGTTTAAATTTGTTTGAATAAAATGTAAAATATTTAGTCCATAATGTTTTCAAAAGATCAAATCAATTAAAAATATTTTTAATGCATATAACTCAAAAGTCAATATCAATTTTTTTTCTTTAAGTTCAATTTCTTATCTTAAACTACTTATTAATTAAAAATATTTCAACTTGATGAACTTAAAATAGCTATTAGTTAGTAGACTAGTTAGTTATTAAATATAACACTGGTGAAAATTAATGATTTTTTTCCAAATATTTATCTAAATAGTCACTCGTGTACAAAGGAATTCAAGCTATGGATTAAGGCTTTAGATCAGCAGTGGAATTTATTTGGAAATAATTGTTTTATATTTTACATTTTTATGAGCATTAGTTGATAAAATTGCTTTGTCATATTTAGAAACTGGAATTAACATGATTTAAATGATTGTCATAACATTCATTTCATCTTTAAAGTTACCATAAAATTGTTTGACTTCAAATGGTTAGTAGATGACAATTTCTAATAACTAAACCTTGTACTTCTCATTCTGACTAGCAATTAATACATAAGTAATGCCTGAATCTACTGTTGTACTATGATCTACTAATTAGTTTTATTTATGTGTTGGCAGATACATCTAAATGCTTGCTAAGGAATTCATAATAACTATCAATTTTTACCATTGCTTGACTGTTGAATCAACATTTTTTTATATCTTGCAAGCGAAAAGGGATAAAAAGAAAGAGAATAAAAAAAGATAATTGCGAAATAGTTTTACAAGAAGCTAGTTCAATCATATAATTCTTTGAATGCTAACAACTTTTATTAGCAACTTTTGTCAGTGAATTTATTCAATATTTTTGCTTAATGGTAGAAATGAGCTTAAGGCGTTGATGTCGTGTACTGCAAGAATCAGAAAAGAATTTTTATATTATACAAAAGTTAGAAAATTTATCTAGAATTAAAAAGATTCTTATTTCAACAAAAATAGGGTTTATTTTACTCCAAATGAAATTGTCATTAGAAAAAAGTATGATTTTGGGATTGACACTTCTTGTAAATGAATGCTAAAATTGTACAACCTTCATGAATGCTTTCAAAGAGTTCTAAATCCCCCGAAGGGCTTCTAGCCGATATTCGACCTGAATTACCAGATTTTATTCTTTTTATTAAAGATTCCTGTGTGTATGAGTTTAGTTTTATTGTATGGTTTATAATAGAAAAGTGAACAAAAAGCGACTGAAAATTAATTTTTAATCTTTGGTTTTTGCTTGCATTTTAGAAGACAATTAGCTTAGTATTTATGATATTATTTTTGGATCAAAATTTTAAGTTGTTATTTTAAATTTAAGTATAAATTTATTTTGAAACTTAGTCCTAATATCTTCTAAAGCATTGCAAACAAAACAAATTACTTCAATCTATGATTTTAGTAAATACTTAATTTATAATTTCATAATTATATTAAACAGTAATGATTTAGAAAATACATATTTTTGAATAGCTTTTAATTATTAATATTTTGTTTGATAATTTAAATACTTTAATCGAAAAAAGTTTACCAACTTTGATGCATATCTTCTTTTTAAGTTTGAAAGTTATTGTTATTATTATTGTTTAAATATACCATTAGATAATAATTTGTAACAAACTGACTACCACGGTATTGCACAATTTCAATTAATTAGTGCATTTAGTTAACTTCCAATCACATTGTTCACTCTTTCTATTTCCAAATCCCTAACCACAAGATATACTTAGCTGAGTTTTCAATTGGAATTTGACTTAGCTGGCCTTGTGCCTATTTAATAAAGCTACTTCATAAATCTGTTTATCTAGTTAATTAGAAATGTATGCTTTGATATACAAATTTACAGTGATTTTCGTTGTAACACTTCACTAAAAGATAATATAAATTTTAGAAAATCCTCATAAGCTTATTTAAATGTAACTTTAAGTTTATCTTATCATATTGTGTATTGCCTAGTTTTGCGATAATAATGCTGATTAGAGCTGAATGCAAGAAGGCTAACAAGTAAAGTTGATGACGCTACATAATTGTATCAAATCACTAACAACGTAAACGATTTTAACATAAAATACTGACATCAAAAATGTTGTATAAAATAACCAGAATTACTTTTAAATGTGCTTTTATATCATTATTAAACTTTAATTGTTTCGTATTATTAGTATATAAGGTTACAATTATATTTAATTCTGTAAAACTAATTGATAAAATATGAAATTAGGCAATTTAAATTCTATCTTTATCTTAATGATAATAAGTTAAGAAGCTTTCATAACGTGAGCTAGAAAAATGTTTACTGATTAACTTCTGTGAGTTAAAATTATTAATACTAAAAAAACCAATAAACTTTTCAAAGACTCGTGATAGGTTTTACAAAAAGCTAATTTCAAAATAACCATTTTCACAAAATAGTTTAATCATCTACTTCATCTGTTCAAGTCCTAAGGAATTAACGATTTCTTTAAGAAACACCAACGAAAATAAGTAGCGCTTAAACAAGAAAACTAATTTACAAAAGCATAAATCATTTCCTGTTAAAGGTTGGCTAAATGCATTTTCAAAAGATAGAAAAAAATTCTGGATAAAAAAAATAGTTAGAAGAGACTATTTATAAGAAATGAAGTGTTTTTCGGCAGATATAATTCAGATAAATTGATTTAAATCATTATTCAGTTAGGAGACTTTTCAGATATTTAGCAAATGTTTAGACAAGCTGTTAATCACTAACAGTTTTGTATATTTTCGGTCAGTTAACGAATTATTAGATTTTAAAACTGAGAATTTCT
Organism: Pegea sp. RAD2-039; assembly: GCA_034620365.1. Taxonomy (NCBI): domain Eukaryota; kingdom Metazoa; phylum Chordata; class Thaliacea; order Salpida; family Salpidae; genus Pegea; species Pegea sp. RAD2-039. The sequence goes on along the minus strand of JAQGEQ010000186.1, from coordinate 1,261,090 downwards.
TGATAGAATTACTGAGGTACAATTACTAGTTTAGAAATATCAGTTTTTACTTTTTTATAAAAAGTAAGTACAAAAATAAAGATGCAAAATTTATAATCAAATTGAAGGCTTGTTATATATAAAAATAAACCGTAAGCTTAATCAAATTTGAACTAACAGCTAAAAAAGACTATTCTTTCAGCTAGCATTTGCTTAAAACACTTATAACTTTTGTTTTTGATGTAAGTGATAGGTATTTAATTTCTAGCTTTCATTTCAAGTGAATGTCTCTTCCTAACCAAGTAACTAAGTGATAATAATTGACTTTGAATTGGTGGAAAGCCTAACTTTCACCTAATTTGAGTATTTGGTATATGAGTTTCAATTTGATTTATGTTTCTTAGTTCGAACTGTACTCACTCATATAATTTCCAATTCATATTGACTCATTTCCAGCACCTTATTTTCACCCAGATAGTCGTTTATTGATAATTTTTATTGAAAGTGTGAGATCTCTTACAAAAAAGATACTTTTATTTTTATTGAAAAACTTGTTGAAGTTTAATTTTTAAGCTTCCTTACTGGGGCAAATTTGTATAAATTCAATTCAAAAATGCGGATAAAACGTTGTGACAAGCTGCGGTAAGTGACATTAGTAATAGAAAGCTTATAAAAATAAGGTTGAATCGTGGTTTAAATCTAAGCCTATCTATATAAAAACCACAAATTTGTAATTTTAATATTACATTTTTACAATGTTAACATCAAAAGTTCCGGTGTTTGATCTATTGGAATAGCTTCAAGAAGCTGACTTCAAATAACATTTCGACTTTTTTTTGTATCGTACACGTTTTTTGTTTTAAAACTTTTAGAAACTAAACTAAATACCGTTCAGCTTTATGTTGTAAAAATTGTTTTCAATGAGAAACAACTTATAAAGCTGGAAAGACTATTCATTGAGACTAAAATTGATTTTAATTATTTTAGTACACTGTAGTAGCGAAATAAAGATTGTTAACTGTACGACTAGAGTAGTAAAGTTTCAATTTTCAATTGAATTTATTTTCAGGATAAACTTAACAGTTTAATCATAAAAATGAAAGCTCAATCGATGGAGTCATATTTTTTACAAGTTCGTATTCATCAAGTAGATTGTTTGTTACAATGTAAGCAAATCACATTTTGAAATAGTAAAATTTGGTTTTCTTAAAAAAGCAAAATTATATTTATATTCTCCCAATAAACGTTGAAAAAACATTTTAGGTAAAACCTAGAGTTTTAAAAAAGCCATTTTAGTACAAGTTACAGAACAGTTTGAAATTTTAATAAAAAAGTTTTTAGAGATTAAAGCTTGATTTTCTGAGCCAAATGCTGATAAGTTAGCGACTAAGATGACCAGATTACAATTTGATTCATTTCTGTGATTAAAGCGAGACTCAAACCAGGTGTTCTTGCTCTGAGAATCAACTGATTACACTGAGAGGTAAACTCTCATATATGCTCTTTTTGTAAGTTCTCTATGTCCCAATATATCTTCTATAAGACATAGATAACAAACTTGTATTTACGAATGAAACCAATCTAATTGATAAATCAATTTTTTATTAAGATTACTTTTGTAATAGCAATCAGTTCAATGAAAGATCTTTACACAAAGATGTTTTGAGCTTAGCTTTCTATGTAGCATCGAACTAGTTATTTCAAGCAACTTTCCAAATAAGCATAATAAAAATAATTATGTGATAGTATCGCATGAAACTTATGCCAAAAATGATCCTTGATTTATTTATAGTATAGTTTGGACATCCAGCATATGATTTATAAAGCTGATAAGGCTTTATTTAGAATTATTTATCTAAATCGAGCTATACAACTTTAACCAGTAAACTTCATTTCTGTTCAACAGTTCTGTAGTTAGTTGATTTATCTCATTTATGTATGTATATGTTGAAGTAAAATTCAGAAACTTAAGCGAGTTTAATTTCTTCAAATGAAGTTATACTTTAACGTCAGCAGTAGATTACTTGAAAAGGTAAATCTCTTGGAGCAGTTCTTATTTTGATTCTTGTTGTGGCTCGAAATAAATATTAAAGTTGTTATTAAAATAAAAAGAAAGTGAACGACAATTTAAGAAACATTTACTTTTTTTGTAAATATATTAAAGGTAAATATTTAACCCAAAGCATTTGTCGCAATAAATGATAAAAAATATTTTTTATTTGACAAATATATATATTTACTAACTAATTTGAATCAGGGTTTTTCCTACTACTCTATCTTAAATGAGTTTTATTATTTGGTAGCAGCTTCTTACATCTAATGTTCAAAAATTAATCATTTTTATGAGAATTTTTATATGACTTTATTTGTGGAATAAAAAATTGGCTATAAGGTAATTAAAAACGCCTTTGTGTGAACAATAAGGTTTTTGATAAATAATATGAGATTTTAAATAATTTAAAACAGCATTAAACACTTTGATCTTGATCTAGAACAAGTTTAGTTCACAAATCTTTTTTAGTTAAATAATTGAAAAATTGATAAATCAATACAATCACATCTTATATGGTTGATTGGTATTATGGTTGTTGCAAATATCAGTCTTGTAAAGAACTTCTACAAAAGCGAGAGTTTGTAATTTTTCAAGTTTGCTTTTTATTGTAACTATTAGAATTTTAATAGCATGAGAATAGATAATTTTATTAAAGATATTTTCTAATCTTTTTACTCATGAAAAGTAAATTTCGAGTTTTTAAAATTGTTTTATGCAAAAATTGCCAATTGTAGATTCATATGAGTTTTGATAATTCAATTAAGACTTAAGCTGCTTCAAGTAAACTTATTTGGATGTTGCAATAAGCAACAACAATGCTTACTTGTGTGTACAATATCAATTTTATATAAGATTATGATTGTTTTATTGTTCACATTTGATAAAAATTTATAGCAAAAAGAAATTTTTTGATATATTTTAAGTAAAGATTATATTGTAGGAATATTTATGTATGATCATTTTCTAGATAAAAACTCGTTTTGGTGAGTTCTTTTGGAGCAACTAAATACTTTTGATGAATAGATACGTAACGGAGTAAATATGCTTTATGGAGCGTACTAACTGAATATTATACTAACATTATTATAGTATAATCTTATACTTGAATTATACTTATATTGTTTATGAATATATTCAGTCCATATTTCTCATGCTACAAAATGAACATTTAAAGTAAATGTATAAGCGTTTAGTATTAGTATTATTTTATTAAAAGAACCTTTTCTCAAATTTAAGATTTTATAAGGTCTTCTTGATATTGATGCAGGAAAAGTAAAAAGTTGTCAACAACTACCGTTCATAAGAAAACTGATGAGAAATTATATTTGTCATTACTTTAATATATTTAATAATAACAAATAAGAAGGAAATAGAGGTTGATTCATTTGTAAAATATAATGCATAAACATGTTTTCATTCAAGTGTTCGTCTGAGCAAATGTACTTTACGATTATATACTACTTTGCTATAATAAGACTTAATTGGACGTTTTGTTTTTGGCAGTTTTTGAGGAAAATTTAAATGTGCAACTTGTTAACTGTAATTCTTTTAAACGATTACAAGCTTTGCTTGTAATAAAAAGAAATAAATTTTATATTTAGCATATGTTCAGAACCTTTTTCAATTTGCTAGTAAAACTTTGTGAAGTTGACTATAGATTTAAATCTACTTAACTGAAAATTTGTGATACAAAAAGCTTGCAGTAAAAATTCTTTGTTTTGGATAAAAACTGATTCAAATATTTTTATTTAAAAATCAATCATACCAATTGCTATACATTCAAGTTTTAGTTTGATACTAAATTGCACAAATGACTGTATTCCTGATAGTTCAATGCGGGTCAAATTGCTTGTTCAATAGTTGGAATCGTTTTATAATTACTTTGGAAGGTTTTATAGCTTCTATTTCTGTTTGAGTCTATCTACAGACTTTTATTCTCTAACTCTGTATTTATAAAAAGAAGCGAAAACTTGCTTTCCAATAGTGGTAAGTTAAACCCAGAAATATATTTAGTAAGCGACAAGTTGCTCGATAGATATTCCCAAAAAACTACCTAAAGGATGGAAGGCTAATATGAGAAAGAGAAGAAATTCCGGAAATAGGCTAACGTTGGTGCGTGTGTGCTTGAATGCATGAGTCAAAGAAGCCTATATCATAGTAGGAACCCCTTTCACATGAGCCAGAGCTGTCTTATGGGCAATGAGGCAACAGCAAACAAGTCTGGTAAGTTTGGTGAGCTGCAGTTAGCGCAGTGGCCGATGGTACCTTTGTGTTGTTAGCACTTACAGTTTTTTAACAGATAGCCGTAGGGCTTGGTAAGGATTGACTTAACTCGAAGTTTGAATTCGATAAGCTAGGTTGTTGGTTGAAAGATAAATTTGATTTTTTAGGATTGCGTTAGTCATTGTCGATTGTATTTTGAGCCATAAAACTGTTGAAAACTCGTTTTAGGTTTTTAATCCATAATTCACTGGATCACATCTTCAGTTGTGGCTAATAAACTTTACTTTCATTTATTTAATACACTTTTATTTCATTCAAAACCTCTAATTAGCTTGTAACTTGAAAGATTGATTTCTATTTAAGGTTTTTTCTCTTGTTACGGTGTCGTTAGACTTTTTCAATTTGCTGAGCTCACACTTTTTAGACAACTCAAAAAAAACGAATGACGTTTTATTATTTAAACGTTGGTATCAAACTGCTAATTTCATAAGTTATGTTTGAGAAGCAGAAAATGTCCAACTAATGATTCTTTCTTCCATCTAAAGAGGACTTTTTTAATCATTCAAACTCACTTCCAGTTAAAGCTAAAATTTCACTTTTCCCACCATGCTATCAACTCATGAATATTTTGAACAACTATAATATAAAAAGTAGAAACTAAACTTAATTAAACGATTAATTAATCATGTTTTACTACGTTCTTTTTATAAAAGATTCGAAACTCTACAGTTTAATTTTGCTAAGGATGATTCTTTATTTCAACCAAAATTTTGTTTATCTTTCTAGTCTATTTTCAACTTACTTCATAAACATTCAACTCAAACAAACTGATATATAAAGATGGGCATAAGTTACAAACCATAGAAAGCTGCATATACAAAAACTGTATGCAGATACGATATTTTAAGTTAGTTATTGTTTGTTTTATTTTTTCAAGAAAAATTTCGGCCTTGTAGGAGGAAACTAAACAACTTAGACAACATCTCGAAAAACATAAATTCTATCTCCTAGGTTCTTTTAGATTTCAGGTAAACATTTTTGGTTAAAATGAAGAGGATGATTTTGAAACAGCAACAAGTAAGCTATCGCCCACTCTTAAATCATTGTTTTTCTTTCGAGGTTGGTTATCTTTTAGATATTCTACTTCAATAAGTCTGTAGCTATATAAGCTATTAAAAAAACCTCTTGGATTAAATTATAAGTAGTCTGGATTTTAAAGAGTTTAATTATGAATTTGTTAAAGTTTACTAAAAAGTTAAAAAAGTTTGTACAGCCTCTAAATACTGAAGTAAACTTTTTGGTTAAATTAGTACATAAGTTAGCTAGATTTAGCTTGCGTAAGGAAATGTAATAGCAAGTGTAGTTTCATTATGTTGGCCTTAAATGAGCTACATAAAAAAAATTAATAAAAATGATGAAATAGTTTTACTTACACGGAATTATTTTAAAGTGTTTAGACAGGTTGTTAGTTTATTTTGTTGAATGGTTTGTTCAATACTAGAGAATGATTAGATTTTCATTTGCTATCTAACACTTTTAATGAACTTTCAATAACATCTTTTATTTATTTTAAAAACTTTTTCTTTCAAAGAACTGCAGATATATTCTTTTAAAACAATTAAAACTTTAATCATGTTCTGAAGCTGTATTACTTTTAAAGTTTGAACTAGGAGTTTAAATACTACTGCTTATACTTTTTTACAATATGTAAATTACGATTAAATACAGATTTGGTTTTATTTAGAGTTGTTTTGTGACTAATAGTGGTTTCTAGTCAAAAATGAACTTTATAAAAAGTCTTTTTTTTGTATATCTAAACTGCCTTATTGTATTCTAACATCATTTTATTAGACTTTAATAACTGTGAACGAACTTAATGCTAAATAATGGAACTTTTTAAAACGATGTTAAGTTAAAATGCCTAAATCTTGGTATAAGCATACTTTAGTCTATAGTTTATTCTCAAAAAAGTTAGTTCTTCTTTTGGAAGTTTAAGTCCATCTCATTTCATTTTAAATTATTATTTATTCATTCTATGAGTATCAGTATGAAACGGAAATGGTCATGTGACTATAACTGACCAAACAACTTACAATTATTCATAATAAAATTACTTAGGTTTACTTATGAAAAACATTTTATGAAAGTTTGTATTGTGCAAGAAAGATTGGCCTCAAAGTTTAATGTTAGGTTATTGAATTTTTATAATTCTCATCTTAACTTTGGCTTAGGGCTATATATTCAAACAAATAACTTGATATCTTTGTTTTCCAACTTCAATATAAGATTGGTTAATCTTTTTTGAGGTTAAAAGCAATTTTGTTTATAATTTCAAAACTTTTAAAAAGCACAAATGAGAATTATGTGGAAGTTTATAAACAAAATAAATTGTTTTAAATCATAAAACTTTAAAAGCAAGTAGCTATCTGAAACAAATTTTGTTTTTGTTTTTTCTTTACCAATGAACTAACATATCTATTGAAATATTTCAAGTTGTTAATTAAACGTTATAGTAGATGATCAGTCATTTTTTTATCATTACATGATGTCGGTTTATTCTTTGGTTCGTATAGTAAATATCAGATGATATTATTAACCTTTTGATAACTTTACTAATTTATTAATACTTGAAATGAGATTTGTAATATTTTTTACTTTTCTCAAACATGTATTTTGAAATGAAACTACAATAAAGGCTGAATATAAATAATTACAGAAATAAAGTTTTTATACCATTAGTAAACTCGTTTTTTTATTAAGCGTTGTGACTACAGAAGCAAGTTTTATCTTGTAAAGTAGTGATCTCGATACATTATTTGATATTTTGTGTTATTTTTGTCAGCAATTTCACTATCGTCTACGATGTTGCTCTTCTATATAAAAAGTTTTGTTATAACAAACAAAGAAATTCATTTAAATCTTCTTATCTCATGACTTATGCTGTGAAACATCTAAAGAAGTAGAAAATATTCAGCTACCATGCATACGATTTTTCTTAATAGTTGATTTGAATGTTTTGTTTATACTATCAATGTAAACTTTTGTACAGCTAATTGTATAAACATGGTCACAATTTTCTAATTTGAAACGTTTTGTTTGCCTTTGTTTAGGAACTAAAATTGAAAGAATTTATAGATTGCTTATTTATATTTTAAATATTTAAGATTGCTTACATATATTTTGGACAAATAATTTTAATTGCAATAAGACTAACGTCAAAGTCTCAAATAAAGTTTCTTCTAAGTTTCTGTCTAAGTAAAAAGGTTTACATCAGTCAATTATATCAAATTAATTTTCTTGAGCGATTTGTTAGTTACTTCAGTTTGAAGAAACTTTTTTGAAGTTATTTTTCTCTTGAAATCCATCAAAATTTTCACAGATTTTATTTTAATTTAACTCAAAAAAATACTACTTTTACTTAAAATCATTTTCAAAAAAGTTTGGAAATAAACTAGATAGAGGTAATCAGTGATAATTACTTGCCATCAATAATTTCTGTAGGAATTGTTAGAATGTTATTTGGTGTTTATTAATGTTACTTGAATCAATTCATATTAATCTTGTTTTAATAGCAAGTTGATAGTATAAAAACTGTCAGAAAGAAAAATACATGTTTAGTTAGATTCAGACAGTTTAATGAGATTTTTCAAGCAGTTATATTTCAAACATTTTTTATATAATCGTACACTTTTAATAGTGCTATTTTAATGCACAACAATTAATTATATTTATTCAGAATAGCAAAATTTGCTATTCAAAATGATATTATTTGAATGTTTTACCTAATACTTTTGGTTACAATGATTATACATCTCTTTGTTCTTCAACTTACTCTTATTTTAATCACTCATTCTACTTAACAGTGTAAACTTTAAGCTGGTTAACTTTTTTCTATATTATGAATTCCTGAAAAGATGAAGCTTAACAATTCGAATACCTATTGCTAATAACCTATTAATTAAAACATAGTAAAATTATTTTCCTTTTATTACTGTCCTGTCTTGAGCGATTTTACTAACTGATTTTTAAATGCTTTAAAACAACTACTTAATATCTCTCTTTTAGCTCGTAAAAACACTAAATAATTCACTTTGAATTCTTCTTTCTTATGATTTATAATTGTAATTTTTAAGTTATCAACTACAGCGTTTGACATTTATAAGTGTATGGCATTTATAGATGGTGTGAAGCGAGCTGAAGGAATATTTGATTTAACTACTAAGCACATTTAGATTTAAAATTCATACTTTATGCCATGTACTAGAACTGAAATGTCATAACAATTTAGATTTTTTAAGTAAATTATGTTTTATACAGACAAATAATTTAATTTATATGGTTTATAGTATGAAGGTAAATCTAGAATAAACTAATTAAAGGTTATAAACGAAAATAATATGAATTCGTCTAATGATCGAAAATATACAAATGAAATGAATGAGCCATGTTTAATTACTGAGAAGTCTAAAGAAATTGAAATAGAGGAAAATCCTCGTTCAAATGAGTCTAATGGTAAGTTATTCATGAAATATTTAACAAGCAGTCAGCTAAAATGGTTTTAGATGAATCTAATACAATATTATCTACTAAAGCTGGTGACGAAAAGATGAATGGAGATAGCAATGAGAAACTTGATTTGAGTGATTCAGCCAATAAGAATATCAAAAAATCACTTCTATCCAATCAAAACTCGCCAACAGATTTGACTGCAGGCTCTAATTTATCGTCTTCACCGGGAGCACTCGATCACAATAGCATACAGTTACAGAATCAGATTCAGCTACCAAAATCAAGTATGTGAAGTTACATTTTTGTGTTAACTCCTAAAATTTCATTATTAAACTTAAGCTACTCTTCAAAATTAGCTGAAACCTCACATAAAACTATTTTAGTTTTCTGTGGAAAGCAGGAAATCTAAACTATTTTTAGCTGACGCCTCCATCTAAATTTGACGGGAAAACTGATATTAAATTTAAAAATTTATGTTTTAGTTCTTCTTCTTTTCTGAAAAGCAGAAAAACAGTTGATTAGATTTGATTTGAAAATCTTTAAACACTTAACTCAATTATATACTATCGCTTTAATTAGTTTCTCCTCAGTTTTAAGTTATTATTTGTTTCTTTGGACACTAAAACTGACCACAATTAAAGTCCTTAACACAAACATTTGTCTTTAAAGGGCACTTTTTTAAAAATAATCAAATAAATTAGATACACTAAAGAGGTTTGAAAGTTACCCTATTGTAGTCTTCTTACAAGGTATTTTTAAGTTCTTTCTTAAAAAATAACTAAATTATATAGTGGTCTATAAAACGCTTTTTATTTATTCTAAATCAAATATCATTTTAATTTTTCCATTCATTTAAATTTTATTCATTTATTAAACAGTATCCTAAAAAAATTTAAGGTTGTGCAACAGTAGATGAAAAGAAAATTCTAACCACTTCATCAACAACAACAACTGAACCCAGCTCAAATTACAGCTACGATAAGATTGAGTCTCAAATGCTGCTTCCAGTGCAAACTACATCGTCATCAAACAATCGAGGAGTCAACTCAATAGCATGTGAGACTTGTGGAATAGTTTGTGCTGGACAAAGCCACTATCAAGTCCATATTCGTTCACATACAGGTTTTTTTCACGCCCATTATACTAAACTCTTTAAATGTGGCAAATTGTAATGTGTCCCATTTCAACATAAACTTGCCCATAAAAGCTTTTTGCAGTGTAGACAGTGTTCCTCTTCCTGGTTAGCTACAAATAGAATGGTTTAAGTGGATTTTGTAATTTACTTTTTTAATTGATATAAGGAAATGTTATGATGACTCTAATTTTAGTTGCACTTCAAGCTAGCAGTTCTCGCGTTTATGAGTGATAATAAATCTTTAAACTAACTAATGATTGGTTAAAAGATAATGGCTCTAAAATTTTGATATCAACAGCTAAAACAGTGAACAGTATATCCGGCTTCTGAAACATATTTGTTTGTAGATTTAAGTACTCCGCAAGCACCACCGCAACTTTGCATAAATTTTCTTTTATGTCCCTAATAAATAGAAAAACTTTAAATCAATGTGTCATCACAAAAGCAGTTTTTTTCAATTATAACCGTTTGAAATTTTTCTACATATCGGCAGTTTTTGATGCCATTACATTCGTTACAATCTTTAAAGCGGATATAACATTAAACAACAGACTGCTTCAACTTTTGTTTGAATAAAATATTCTTAATATTCGTTTAAATAGTCCTTTATGTTTTTAGGTGAGCGACCTTATAAGTGCGACCAATGCTCACAAGCTTTTACACAAAAAGGCAACCTCCGGCGACATTATAAAATTCATTCTGATGAAAAACCTTTCCAGTGCCCTGAGTGTTCCTATAAGTGCCGTCGCCGCGATGCTTTAAATGGTCACATGCGAATCCATTCTGGTCAGTAGCATCTTTGACTATTATAATTAATTTTTCGGTTTTTACGTTTTTATAGTAGCAAGCTTTTTTGAAACCAGATATTTCATGTTTATATGTGATCAAAAACGCGCCAAACTGATTACTTTTCGTGACCCACTTATTCACGTTATTAGAATTTTTTTTGACTATCGTGATAACTCCAGTATTTAAGCTTAGAAGATTTTTATTGGTATGAGGAATCTGTAAACGGAAGTGCTAATCAAGCATTAGCTGAATCATGGTTTTTCATGCTTTACAGTTGAGTTATAACAAAAAAACTCTAAAGTAAACTTTATTTTAATTCCATAAAATAAAAGCTTGCAAACACAAACCCAAAATGAAAATTCACTCAAAATAGTTTTGTGTGATAATCCAATATAGAAAAAAGTTATTATTTAAATCTAAAACGTGTACTAAATGCTTGCTGTTCAAATTAACCGGTTTTTCCAGTTTTTGTAAGCAACATACAACTTCGATTCAATGAGTTTTGAAAAAAAAGTTCTAATTTAATTTCTTCAAAGTCAATACGACTTTTTTCGTTCAGATTAGGTTATAAATGAAAAAAACTTTAATTTTGAGTGAAAAGCATATAGCCTGTGGGGTTGAAGTTGGAGCTGGTAGACCGAATCATTTTTGAACTCGTAAATTGAATAAAAAGGGAAATACAATGATTCAATGAAAATAATACTTTTAACTTTTAATGACATACAATTAAAAATCGTCTTAAGACAAAAGATTGATCTGTTCACTTAAAACAAGATCTTCGAATTGATTCATTACAAGTTTAATAATAGAAATTTTTAAACTAATTTTCTATTCCTTGCAAAAAACAACATCATTGCAGCTTAGATAGATATTTTATAGTTTGCAAAAATATAAAAAGTATTTAGAAATAAGTGAATTATTTCTTCAATTGCAGTAGAAGCTTTTTTATGCTAATACTTTGTAAGTAACTTTTTATTTTCTACTAAACGTAGATGTTCGACCATACCGATGTGTTTACTGTGCTCGAAGCTATAAATCTCGGCAGTCATTGAAGGAACATGAGTTTCAGTGCAGTAGTCGAGAAGAGAGCAGGACTTCTCCATATGCTGCAGCTCAAGCGGCAAGTCTCGCAGGTGATTACCTGATCTTCTTCAATAGATTTTTATTTGATTAAAAAGTTTTGTGGTAAATTATTCAAAATGTTATTAGCTACTAATGCGTAGCAACTGCAATAAACCAAAGTTGTGTGCCGATGCAACATTTTTGATTATAGATCATAGATTGAAGTTTGACAAAAGGGCAAACAAGTTCAAGAAGCTTGTTGTTTGTGCAAAAATACCTTCAGGAGTTTGTTGAAACGAATAACCAACCGGTTTTAGAAAACCACAAAAAATTTCATTTTTCAGCATAACCACAAAAAATCTGATTCAAATGATACCTTCTTATACTCTTCAAATTTTTTAAACTTTTTTCACTTTTACTTTTTTAACTCTTCAGTTGATTTCTAATTGAAATATAAATTTGAAGGTTTTTGCGTCACATTATTTTTCAAGTATATGATGCTAAGTAACTAAATACTTTTCAGTGGTATCCCGCAAACCTTCCAACCGAATGACACAAAAACGCCGAAGTGTTGATCCACCAACCATGATTGGAAAATACCCGGACTCTATGATGAGAATATCAAACTTTCAACAATATCCAAAGATCAGTTGTGCCCCAGATCCCTTTCCAAGACCCACATTAGCTCCAAGTTTGATGGCGATGACTGGACCGGCCACTAACATCATACAACCGACAGTATCTATGCATGGTAACACAGCAGGAGGTAGTAGTGGGAAGCGAAAAGCTACTAATCCTCAAAAACGTCCTCGGGTAAGACCAAAATATTCCAATAATTACTCCAACTTTGAGTAATTTGACATTCTGCTTCGGCGGTCTTACAAATATTCTGGAAATGTGTTTTCCACTCGTGATTATGGTTTTCCCATTTCGACTTTTTTGACCACATTTCAATTGAAGTTTGAAATCACTTTTAGTATACTATAAGCTGATAGAAGTTCTGGTAACTAGAGAGCTTATCAGAAACTTCCTCTTCTTTCAAACTTGGTTGATATTACTTATCACAAGGATGATGCAATGTGTTTATCAAAAACGCTTTTCATATGCTGCATCTTTGTTGTTCTTTTTGTAAATTATGAGTAATCATTCATCAAAATTTACCTAGCTGTTATTATGGACTAAATGTAAGAATTCTTAGAATAGAAAAATTCTTACAGAAGAAAATGTAGATTGTTGGAATAATTTGATTATCTAAGTATTAGTAAATATGTCGAAAAGTTTGTTAAAGTTTTCTTTTGTTGATATCTTTTCAACCTCAGCAGTATTCTTAACCAAATAAAAGTTTGTTAAAAATCTAAAAACTTAATTTAATTTCTTTTTTCAATTATTTTCAACACTAAATTTTTTGAAACAGCAAAATGTAAATTTTTTTGTTTATGTGTATCTCATTCTTGTCATTCTTATGCAACAGATGAATGAAAACTCTATGCCATCTCCTCAGCAACTCACCAGAAACAAGCTTGGTTTTCAGAATCCAATACCACGATCAGATTTTACAAACCCAATAAACTCGTTCTGGTCAAGTGTAGTGAACTCTCATCAATCTCGTTATTATACTAACGAATCCAACGTTGCAACTACAAGTCTACAGAATACTGAGGTATTTGTTTTTCTGTTCAAAGTTTTATTGTTTTGTTTTTCACTTGACTAAGAATATTCAAAGGCTTATTTGATGTTGACTAATTAACTTAATATTATTAATTTGTTGATCACTAAAAATTCTTGTGATATTAAATGGAAAGTATTTCAATTCTTTTAGATTTCTAGATTATTCTTTTTTATTTCTCTATGGTAATGTTACAAAGAACAAACTATTAGAAATGTAAAAGTCTTTGAATATGCAAACTCTTCGAGCAACAATTTCAAAACCTTTGACAAAAAATATTTTGATAATTTTGTAGCTTGATTATTTAAATTAAGAATTATGTTTTAAATTCTTTCAACTTGTGTAGGAAACCTCACAAGAGTATCAGCCGCTTGATCTAGCTCCGAAGAAGAACATGTTCCTACCTAATCCAAGTAAGAATAGAAAAGAAAATAATCTTATGTTGCTTAGCTACAATCAAATAAAATAGGAGACTATAAAACAGATATCGATTAGGTAGAAACGGACGATTTTCAAACACAAAACAATCAGTTTAACGTTTGCGTAAAAAAATAGTAAAAACACAAAATTATGCAGCATCTGTTGAGTTTGGAGATGCTCAGGACAGTAAAGATACCTTTAACGGATCTCTGTCTCCTTCAATGGGAATCAACGTGTCAACTGCGCTTGATATGAGATCTATGAACTCAGAACAAAGCGAAAAATTTCCTTTTACAAGTAACGATGTTACTTTAGAAAATATTTAACTAACTAGTCGATTTACTGAGTTCATTTTCATTGATCAAATAGTAGCCAGATAGACAATGTAGTAATTTACTAACAGAGTTTTTTTGCATTCAAACTCATAGTGATAAAGTGAACTAACAAGATTATTTAGTTCATTTGTTCGTTATAAAAACTAATCAATCAACTAAAAAAGTTTTTGTTTTTGTAATAATTATTTGACCAGCTGCAAACAAATTTCCTATTTACCATGTAACTTGAAAATATCACCGCTTTATTAGCTTTATTGGAAAAAGTTTTCTAAATAAAAATCCACAATGAGTAGAAAATATTGTTTTTAAAAGAAATAAGCAATTGCAGATACTTTGTAAGCTTGCATGCAATAGTTTTTGTTGCTTCTCGGTTAAGTTGCTTTCATGAGGTATAATTCTAAACGATCTATTTACTTCATCATTACATTCATCGTATCACACATTAAACGCAAATTGTAATTGACATCTAAACATGTTTAAAGGCATTCAATTGAATTAAAATATTTCTTATAAATAATAAAGATTAAATTGTTATTCAGCTATAAAATTCTCTATCTATCCACAATTATTAGTCTTTCTATTTTAACTTAATAAATTCTGACAGCTGCTCAACAAAGTTTGTTCCTCTATCTACAACAACATCACATGCAGTTTAAAGAACACCAAAAGTACCAACAAGAACACGTGCAAGAAGACCAACATAAATTGGTTAGTGGTTGGCTTCAATATTCAATTAATAATTAAAGAAATGAAAATCGTATAAAAATTTCATCAAATTGTAAAAGAGACTGCTTTGAATTGAGATCTAATCTTCAGAGCCCGAGTCAAGGAAATGGTTCACCATCATATCCACCTCTTATCAATAATGGTAGAAACGCATCAGCGGTTGCTGCAGCAGCGGCGGCCGCAGCAGCAGCTTCTATGATACCATCTTACCGACCACGTTTGTGGAACAACACAGCAACTGTTGCAGCCGCACCCGTACCTGATCTTCCTTCTAGCTCATCTCAAATAGCACCAAAGAGCGAGAACGGAGAAAATTCTAAATCTTCATCTCCATCACTTCGTAATATAAGATCAGGAAATGCAGCAAATTCTGGTTTGAGAGTTTTCCAAACAATTTCTTCAGATCCTGACCGTGAGCCAGAAGAGGTCCCAGCTTATCATTGTGCCCATTGTCATTGCTTGTTTCTTGATCACGTGGTTTTTGTTATTCACTTGGGTTGCCACGGCTTTCGCGATCCATTTGAATGTAACTTGTGCGGACATCGGTCATCTGGTCTTTACCATTTTTACTCGCATCTTATGCACGGTCACGATGTCCCTGAAAGCGAAAAGAATCTCCCTAGAATTGCCTCTAGCTCTAATAGTGTTGCATCAGGATCTCGAGTCCAAGATGACTCAGCTAGTGACCAGCCTTCGACCAGTGCATCTAATGGTCAGGGAAGTTCGTTCTCACATCGCAGACCAGTTTGGCACCAATTTCAACCAAACTCGTCCAGCTCCTAGATAACTAGATACTGATTCTGTTGACCAAAAATCGACCTCTCTCATAACTTGGGTAGTTTCTGATAAAATTAGACATAAACTGTTAGGTGTTCTGTGATTATAAGCCATCCCATTTGGTGCAATCATTTATTTGTATTAAGTTATGGCTATATTTATCATCTTTGTATGAAGCTCTCAACATAGAAACAGCTTTTTTAGAACTTTTCTTTGGCTAAATCAAGTCAATCAATAGTCTAAGTTTTACAGCCCTGCAAACACTCAAAATGCTGAGATTTAAGTGACATGATATATTTTGTTTATTAAAGTAAAGCTTTTGGCTTCGTTTGCAGCTGAACAATTTTCCAAATCAAAAGTGTCTGATATTTTGTGGCTGATATTTTCTTTCTTTATAATGATTGCTATCATTTTTCTTCTACTTATTATAACTGTTTTATTTTATCGTCCAAAAATTTCTTCTTTACTAATCCAAATACACAAAACCAAAAATTATCTATAATTTTTGCTTTCTTTCATAAATAAACTTTTTATTGTTATAAGTGTCATTATTTTACTGAAGACTTTTATGCTTTTGCTGTTTCCTATGATGGCTATTAGCTTTTATCAAAAGCTTTAGCATACCTATAGAATTATCAATTACATTCCCTCCTTCGATGTATTCAAAAATTGTATTTGACTCTATGCGTTCGACGTTTTATCAGTGGTCACGACTAAATAACATGCATTTAAAAATGTTTCAGCGTTTGGTATACAATTGTACCTCTTCGATATACGTTTCATTTTATTTCTCTTATATGTCCACTGTTTAAACAAATTCAAATTAGATTAAAGTCAACTTTTACATCTAAATAACTTGAAAAGATTAAGTTTTATCGTAAGCTTTTTCACCAATCTGATGTTTTTCAAGCAAGTGTTCTATTTGTAATTTCAGCTATTTTGATTTATTTGATTCCGTAATTACTTTTTTGAAAAAAGACAGTGTTTTAAGCAGATACTGAAACAATTTTTTGTCATTGATGTTTTATCCTTCATGAACTTTGTGGAAGAGGTCTTCATCATCTTTCAGAGCGCATATTTTATTTCTTTTAAAGATATGATTGTGCTTATTGTAGAAAATTCCGTCGCCATCAACAAATCTGAACTTTTTCTCACTTGCAGTGAACAATTTAACAACTTAAATAGAAACTGAAGGAGAAAATTTTAGATATTCATTTCTAATAAGCTTTTTCTTTCTAAAATTTTCTTTATTTTTATCACAGTATTGTTTTAAATAAATAAGGCAAATTTTATAACAAAACATTACTGAAATAACTTTGTTTTATTTCAATACTTCTCTAGTATTAAAAAATATATTTGGTGAAATTTAGTAGAGTGTTTATACTTATGTTAAGTATTTTTATTTATAAGGTGTATGGCCTTTATATAGTGTGTAGCTATATTATGCTATTAACATCAGAAACACATTCTACTTTTCTATGATTGTATTAAAATTAAAATCTTCTGATTTCGTTTTATACTTTCAATTATTGAATTGATATGTTTATTGTAATGCATCTAAACTAAACTAAACGCATTTTTCTTGCTCGTGTAAGCTTGTCAAAAGTTTGCTTTTGCGATGAAAATTCTAACAAATAGCTCTTAGTTTCATCTTATTTCTTCTTCTTTGGACTTTGGTCTAATTCTAATTTGTGCAGTTTTATCGAATCGTTTTCTGTTTTGCTCGCTGGTGGTTGTATAATGCGTCTGCTTATTAACTTAATCTATTTATATTCGTGTAAAGTTTTAACCAATGAAAAATAAATACGGTCATAAAAACGCAAAGATTTTGTCTTTCTCCTTTACGTGACCATTCGAAATATTGACTTTTGTGTTTGGTTTATATTATCAGCATTCTTTTTACCCTGCAATAACATCTTAACTTCTTTTCTACGAAAGATATGGTGACGATTGACAAGTAATCTATTTGTCTATTCCACAAATTCTGCAATAAAATAATATTCTTGGCTTTACATAGATAACTTTGATCATCAAATCATCTTTGCTACCATTATCAACCTCAAACTTTTGTTTCTGCTGGTACATGAGGCTTTGGTAACTTTCCATTAAATGACAGCTAAATACTTTCATTATTTCTATAACTTACGTTTCTTTTCCGAAAAATAAGAATGAAATAAAACCTTCTAAAGAAAACGTATGTATGATTGATATATTGCTTATTCATTGAGTTTATTAAAAATGTTAGTATATTGAAAAGTTATAAGCTTATTTTTAAAAACTTTAAAATCTGTTCATTTCAGTGAAGTTTCAGTTGAATAGTTTTCAAAAATTTGAATCCGTAAAAATTCTTTTCAATGTAAAAATATCAAATTACGAATATCTCCAAGTCTATAAAAAGCTTGGCAACAAGTAACTTTTGGTGAAATATACAGTTTGATGAAAATGTAAGATTAAAAGTTCTAACTAATAATGAAGCTTCATACTTTGACTTTAAAAATGAAATAAATCACTGTTTTTATGAAAACAGCTCTAAGAATACATTTTCCGAAACTTTTAAATGTAAACATTGCTTAGGAACTGTTTTGTTTACGATAAATATCTTTTTATAATTTATTTGTTTAAATATCTCAAAAGTTAATTTACAATAATGATAACATACTTCCAATTTTCTTCGTGCAGTTTACATTTTAAAGTTTAATTGTATACTTCTGAAACAATATTTACACAATTCTTTTCTGTAATTGTAAATTGTTTAGAATAAACACAATCGCACAATAAACTTGAAAACATTTGAAAATTTTGCTGAACTAAAATATCTAATATTTTCTTATTTATTTAACAATTTACAACGAAATACATTCTTCTGGCTGTGAACTTAACTATTTTCAAATTATATAAATAATGGCCAATAAACAGTTCAACACAAAAATAACAAGCTGTGTTTTGAGGTTTAATTTAAACAATATGTAAAACTTTAGATCATTAAAAATTACAAGTAACATTGTAGTTGTAATCAAAAAGCACATATTTGTCTGGTGATCAGAATGACACCATGCAAAATATTAATATTTTATCTATTTTTCAAGTTTAATTTCTAAATTACTTCCAGAAACTTTACAATGAATATTTTGTACCAAAAAATATATTATAATGCTAAAAAAACCCTTTATGATTTACTTTTTACTAATATTTTATCAGTAAAAAGAGTTTTTAGATATTTTTATAACTTTTACTCTATTTTTAAAATGTTTTAATATCAAGAAAAATTTGTTTGGTAGATTCAGTTTATTAAAATTTCTAATTTTTCAAACCTTCTGTAATGAATGAAGGTTTATCTTGTATCCTTGTATAAAATACTTAACTGAGTTTTTAATAAATCTTAGACTTCAGTAGTGTTGATGTAAATAACCAAGTTTCAAACTTTTTCCAAGAATATTTACACCAAGCAGGACAAAACTTAGCCGCGTGTTTCCTCAGCACATTCAAACCTTTTTTTGGCTAAATTTTATTAAGGATTTTTTACTGTAGAAGCAATCTAACTGATTTTCATTTACTTTTCTTTAGTTCATGTAGAATATGAAACAGAATTACTAATAGCATAAATCAAAACTTTATCTTGGTGTTAAACTTTAGTAGAAAAAGTAAATTATTTATCAAATTGATTAAGGTAGTTAGATAAACTTTAACAATTAATACAAGTGTATGATTAATTTGGTATAAAACCATAAGAATGTTTCTAAAACTAATAACAACAATGTTATATGAGTAGAATATCCAAAATAATACCTGTTTTTTGTGGGAAAATACCTGTTACTTTTTCAATTTGAAATTTGTTTTAAGAAGTTATTATTGTGCTGTCGAGTTAAAATTTTTAAATCCAATATCTCTTAAATTATTTTTAAAACTCTATATTAAAAGTATATCTTTTGATTTTATATATATAAAAAGGATTTTTATCTCATCAGTGTTATCATCTGTGTAATAGTATGTTACACACTTTAAAATCAAGATAAAACTTATTTTAACTCGACTAAATTTATGGCCATGATATGTTTTTCTAATATGTTACTTTTAGAAATAGTTTTTAAATAAAGTAAAGTGTTCAAACGAATAGAATAAATATGTTGGTCTGTTATAAACAGAAATTAAACTAGTGAGCAAAAATTGTTTGGTACTACTTATAAATAGTTTCTTACTATATTTGATATTTATAAACAAAGTTTTGTTTGAATAAATATTTTCTCAATTATTTAGTTACCAAATCAACTCCATACACATAAGCAACCAAAATACCTGAAAAGTCTGAAAATGGAGAAGTAAAGAACAAATCTAATGCTGATGCAGTTGCCCATGATCATTTTATTTAATCAAGTTGTTATGCAGGCTTTTGATCATTGATTTCTCAATAAAAATGAGTGCAGTAGAAAACAAACAAACAATTTGTTCACATAATGATTTAACTTTAATGCCAAAATTTAAATTCACAAAAAGAAAGTAAGAAAAATATATGTAGTAAAAAATACAAATGCTTAGATTAATATTTAACCAATTGAATAATAATATGATCAATAAATATATTCCTTAAATAGATTTCTTCTATGTAAATGCAAGTATAAACTAAAGATTTAGAGGCCTAGATAAAAGATCGAAATAAGTTCTAAAAAAATAAAATCTTTCATTATAAGTAGATATCTTTTATGATATGTCAATTGATATTTAACTTTTTGAAATGTATCAAGAATTATTATAAGTAGAAATAATAAATTATTGATCTGTACAATTATAATTGCTCAATAGTTAAACTATAAATAAAAAACTGAAATTTTTAGGTAAATATTAAAAAACGAAACTTTTTTTAGTCTTTTTTAAGTAAGATGTAGAATTGGGTACTTTAAGTTTTATTTTTATTACCCCCACAATGAAATCAACTTGAGTAACTAGTTGAAACCGATCAGATGTGTCCCACACATTTTAACATAGTTTTGCACAATGCGTGGGTTCGACAAATTGTGATATCAAATTCTTGAGAACTTGTTTTATTTATGTGGAAAGATTTCTTACAAAACTTTGTCCTTAAACTTCAAAAAAAGTTAACTTTTAAAGTATAATAATTTGTTTTTGTTCTTCAATTTTTAAAAACATTTGCTGATTTTTCAGTCATCAATAAAAATATTTAGTTATAAAGCTCTTTGCGTCGTTAAAATCGTTGATATAAATCTTTTAATATACTTATATGTAAATTAGTAAACCTATTGCTCATAGTCAATCGATCAGTTCTAAACTATAAACCAAACTCGTTTTATCAAAACAAAACGAAAATGATTTTAAATAATTTTTAATAAAGTGCCTAAAAAGTTTGTAATTAAACTCAATTTTCTATTTTGAATTATCATTTAACACTATAATCATCTAAATATTGTTCACTGAGTTAGAAATTGTATAAAGAATTACTTTTTCAGCCTTTTGTTATTTTTTACGGATGAATTATTTGGTTTAAAGGAGTTTTAACTTTTTAAAAGCGTATCAAGCTCGCTAAAAAGTTAATATTTTTTTAGTGTGCGGAAAAAAGCTTTGCAAAAAAGGCTAACTAGAAGAATTTCAATAAAAATTTTCATACTTCTTGTATTTTGAAAAAAAGTTAATCCGTTGAACTGTAAGCGTTTTTCAATTAAATTAATCATCATTTGAGCTTATTAATGAACAAGTTAAATTTTGAAATAAACATTTTAAATTGTAGTCTTCATACATTTTAAGTTCTCAATATTTTTGCCAAATGATTTTAAACCTTATAAAGCTTATGTACTAGAGTCACCTACCGTACAACCGCAGTTAGATCTGATTATTTGATTACACAAATACATCTCTATAAGAAGTTAAAACTATTTTTCTTTTTTTGGAACGATGTTTTACTTTTAAAGTTGGTTTAAGTTGATTTTTATCTGTTTATCTAACATCTATTTTCTGCATTAATGCTATCTTAAACGCTTCTTGTTATCAAACAACAACTTATATTTTTATAACTCTATGAATCTAATAGTGTACCAGTATCAACTTATACTTTTATTTAATAAACAAACCCTTTATTTATAGCTCTTGTTGCCTTGTGAATTGTTTGAGTTATCTTTGAATATATTTAAAAATAGTTTTATTTTATTTCTTTGATCATAGTACTTTAGTGGTAAATTGTAAATCGCTGCAGCAAAGAATGACATCTTGCTTCACGAAGACTGCAATAATCTTCTGACTTGAAGTAAGCCTCAAAAAGACAACATTTCTTTACCTACTTGCTCCATATCACAAATGTCATCTTTCTCATTTCATCATCAACAGATTCAGGCGTGTTTTTCACTTTATGTATTCCATCTGAATAATGGACAGGGAAATAGGCAATAATTTAGCGAAGGTAAACAAACTCTTTTGTCGACTCCAGATGAAGTTTGGAATAGCAAGCAGCTTAAAACTGAAACAAAAATCAATCTGTTCAGAGTATCGTATAATTTTGTACGGATCAACTTCTTGGTTTTACGCGGTCGCTACTTGTGGCTTCTGAACTGTTTCCACCAACGCTGCATCCAAAACATCCTACGCGTTAAATGGTGGGTCTTCATCTCTGATATCATTGTGCTTGTTAAAGCTAAGTTGCACCGCATCAAAACTAGACGTACAAAATACAGACTTTGTTGAATCGGTCACGTACCTAGAATGGGAAGTACTAGCTTACTGAGGTTTGTATTTCATGACAACCTCTCATCTAGCTGTAACAACAACGGTCCAAAAGGTACACAGAAGCAGTTATCTTCTCGTATTATACAAAACTCTCATATGTCTTAACTTGTAGCAGATCGTGTAACATGAAGAATAGTCATCAATATTGAGTCAATATCTTTTAAGAACCAAATCATAGCCGACGCTTTATCAAAACGAAGTCACCAGGCAATCTCAACCACATCGCGACAAAATGCTGTTGATTGTATCTCTTGCGCATTCACTTATTTATTCACCAACGTTTTTTCCCTAATAGACAAAAGGCGTGTTCCCTTCCTTCTACCCTTCCTTGTGTGACTCTTTCTTGGTATATCGTTAGTATATACTTCCTTTTCGTAGATATGCTCTAACTTTAAGCCTTCAAGCACTGATGTTAAAATATACTTTACTTGAAGCCTTTTGAATTTTTTTATACAAAGCTTGAATCATATTTTAGAAAAGAAATAAGCAATCCACGAAAAGACTAAACCCACAAAAAAGCCAAAAGTTGTAGCAAAATTGTATTTTGTCAACAGTAGCAAATCAGAAAGTGTGTAATGATAATAACTCTTTATTCAATTTGTAAAAGGCAACGTGAAGTTAAACGGTTCATGCTGCAAACACACTACAGTCAGATATAGAATCAACTAGGTATATAAAGTAGTAAGGGGGTTGACACATTTACATAAGCGGTAAAATATTCTACTATCACTCAATTCGAATATACCACACTCTCCCCAAAAAGTATTGGGCCGAGAAGTGAAGATCGTGCGTTGCCTCATTATTCTCATCAGCGATAATTAGTCCTAACTGTAGCGCTTTGGAAGTATCCAACTAAAAGGGTTCAATCCTTAGCGCCTTAGAGATAAAATTCTAAATGATCTGGAAGACCGCTAAAACTCCATGCCGACCTTCAAGCTTACATTAGATTCTTAAGCCATCAAAGTTCTTTCCCGATTTGAAACATGCACAATAGTCCTTCCCTTTGTTTTCTTCTTCTCTAGTCATGATGTTGTTATCTGGATTCTCACTATATTGGTCAAACCCGTCGGGGACTATCCTCTTTATTACATCGTTCTGAATGAACATCAAAATCCTGTTCCTTAGCATTTGGGTATCTGTCTAGATCTCTCAATGAAACGTAAGACTCCCTGCCATCCGGATAGCGAACTCGCGCGTACATCAGGTTAGCCTCCAGTAATTCAACTTTTCTTACACTATTATCATTTCGTCTATCGGCTGAGAAAAGGACAGGAACTTTCAACGTCGTGGTAAAGCAGTAAAGTATTTAACCGCTAACGTAAATGTGTTGAATGTGACTAATGTATGAACGACTGTTATTCGGTCATAGGCTTGTCGGGCGATAGTGCATATCGTCAATATATTTATCGCTGTGTTAGTCGCCTTATTAATTTGCATAAAACTTCATATGAAGAGTCATTATCATTAAAATCTAATAAAATTGTTATAATTTATTTCTTCGGCGAATTGTTGCCAGTTGTTTTGGCGTCATTAAAGTTAAACGCGTCATTACAGTTAAATCTTAGCAGCGGTTACGATAGTTTCCTTTTGCTACACCTAGTATAGATTTGAATAAGATTCTATTCGAATAAGTATATTAGTTGTTTTTACTCTAACAAAGTCTTCTTAAATATAAAAAATGGATCAAATATTGGAACCAATTAAGCTGTCTAAAGGCTCAAATAGCCCGCCGGCATCCAGCAAATGATGTCAGTGGAATGAAACTTTTCTAATTACCTAAAACAGTATGAGTCAAATTGGACTAATGAGATAAAATTAGCAGCGCTGGTTAACTGCACAACCGAAGACGTATACTTTGAGAGCTGTCAGACTTATTTAGAAGCTGAAGCTATGATGGAACGGTTGTATGTAAAGAACCCCAATGAAATGTTTGCATGGCATCTGTTGCGCACAGAGAAGCAGAAACCAAGTCAATCTACAGAAGACTTTCTGCGCACTTTGATACGTCTAGCCAAGAACTGTAATTTTAAAAGTGTCACGGCAACAAAACACAGGGACGATATGGTCAGGGATTCAGTTATAGATGGATTATCCTCATCAAATATAAGGCAAAGATTTTTAAAGCGTCAAACTGTAACATTAGAAGAAGCCTTTAACCAACAGTGATACAGGAGGATACCTGGCAGAACAACCGATACTTCAGGGCTGGTAGGTCGGTTGAAGCTGCAGAAGAAGCAAATTAAATGGAGCTCAAGTCGGAGGACCAAACGGAACCGACAGTAGCGGCCATGAAAGAATTTTGTTTAAAATGTGGAGGAAGCAAACCTCATGATTTTGAAAAATGTCGAGCAAATGCGGGAAGAAGGGACACTATAGTCAAGCATGTCATCTTCAGAAAAGGTCTCCTTAGAAACAGTCAGGGAGAGAGTCGCAATGACTAAGCTATTGTGTGAGTAAGCTACTTAAGCTCTTATTGATACCAAATCCTGGAAGAGCTTTGTAAGTGGAAAGATTGCTCGGAATTTCAAGATTTAGAAAGCTCAAAATAAGTTTAAAGTAGAGATGGCTCAGTCATCTAAGATTTGCAAAATAAATAAATTGTGCAAAGTCAAATTCGTCTGTTAAAGAAACAGTAGAAAAATATAAATCTGTTTGTCATGGAGGGCCTCGGTGTAGAAGTGGTACTGGGAAGGGACTTAAAACTCATGAAAAGGTTGTGTTTGAGTTAGGAGGTCTAAAAAAGGATTTATAGTGATACACACTAAATATGTACCCAAGAAATAAACACAAAATGGTCATGTTTCAGATATCAGCAAAGAAGATATCATAGTCATTCATGTGATGTTCAAATTGTGTCATCTGAGAAGCTAAAGTGTTTTGTGTAGTCTATTTATATAAAACTTTATTTAATTGTAAAAGACGACTTAGCAATACCTTTACACGCTACAAACAATACCACAGTCAGCTACACAATCAACTAGGTGTGTAAAGAACAAAATATTCTAATGTCACCCAATTCAAATCCATTCCAAAGTCTAGACTTTAAAGAAAATAGCTTGCCATAATTTCTTATTACTAGAGGTTTCAGTTGATATAAGTCTCTTTATTAGTCTAGAAGGTGATAAAGATTTAGATTTCAACAAGAGAATCTTTAAGGAATCTCTTTATTATTTATTTATTACAATAAATGCGAAAGAGGGTAGCTGAAGAGAGCACCTCTCGCTGACACACATTCTCACAAATACTATCTATTAAGTTAGAAAGCCTAAGATGCCACACATGACATTTCGATAGTCCTTAAAACATATAGCAGCGAACAATTATGTAGAATGTTAATAATATCAAAAGGAAAAAATCACAGTTTAGAAATGACAATGTTGGCAATATTATAATGGTTCAAATTCTGCTTGAACAACGCGAGTGACTTCTACATGGCAATGTCTGATGGCAGCTGGTTCCAAGTTCTAATTGTACGGTATGAGAAAAAAATTTGCTCTGATTAACGTACCAGGTGATATGGGCTTATTAAGATGTAATGTGTGTCGTCTGAGTTGATATAACTTGAGGGAAGGACTAATGGAAAAGAAATCATCAAACTGAAGGTCAATTAAATTGTGGAGAATTTTAAAAATACGAATTAAGTCGTATTTAATCCGTCGAATTTCCAAAGCATCTAAATTGAAGAAGCTGAGATGATATCATATTTAATATTAAGTTTCCTGCATACTAATTTCATAAATGTGGTCTGAAGAGATTCGATTTTTTGATATCACCAACTTGATATGGCATCCATACACTAACATTGTATTCAAGAATTGGACATACGTACAATTGGAAAAGATTGAAACAGTTCGTTACTGTACTCAGTGTTGTTCCGGCAGTTCTTTTGACGCAAGCTGGGTGTTGCTGCATCAGTCCTTCTATTCCGCTGTATACTTTGTTGATTTGGAGAGTAGAATCCTGTTGCAACAACTG
The DNA here is from genome assembly GCA_034620365.1 of Pegea sp. RAD2-039. Taxonomy (NCBI): domain Eukaryota; kingdom Metazoa; phylum Chordata; class Thaliacea; order Salpida; family Salpidae; genus Pegea; species Pegea sp. RAD2-039. The sequence continues at coordinate 1,234,715 of JAQGEQ010000186.1, read as the reverse complement.
AATCTCCATGATTTCTGCTCTGACACACAACATGGCTGTTCTAGGCCGAAACAGGCCACTTCTTCTTTTGCATAGGCTCTAAGACTTTAATTAGTAACACTACCAAAACTGATTCAAACCCTGTGTCAATAAGTTCAAGAAAAGTTAATAGATTAATTTAGAACTAAGACATTTAAATTTCTTGAACAGTATCACTAAGCCTTGACTTCAAAAGTTTTTGTGTTACAGACCAAGCGTGTACTTAGTGAGCGAAAGTGTTAAGGCATTGTACGATTATAAGGGGCGTGTCGAAGTTTACATTAACTTCTCTCAAGCTCGAAACTGCCCGATTCTTTCTACACTTCAAGAAACAATTTTTTAATTAATCTATTTAGCAGTTAGTCTTATAATTGTTTAATGAAATGCAGTTAATATGTTCATCTTATTTAAACTGTTCAATATGTCCTACAGTTAATATGAATACTTAGGAATTGTTCGTTGTTCAAGATGTTCTAAATTGATACTTTTGTAAGTTTAACAACTAAAAATTTTTTAGTTTAGATGTTGTATACTGCTAAGAAAATTAAATTCAAATTTTCTACATAAAACCAGATTTGTATTTATTCAATTACTTTTCACTAAAAAATAATTTAAATTGAAAATTTATGAAAATATTTAAGTAAAATAGAATCAAACTACACTCATTTTAAATTAGAAGTTGGTTAAAAGTTAATTTTAACGAAATTAATTATTTTATTTATCAATTTATTTGAAAGCATAAAACCGTTGAATTGAATTTCTACAAACTTAACTTCTAGTTTTGAAGCGCAAACTGGTTATTTAATTGTTGAAATCAAAAAGTAATTTTCAAAATTAATTTATTAGAAGTAGAAAAGAAACCATCAAAAAACCTAAAGAAAAAAAATAAACGAGAAAAATATAAAACCTCTCAAATTGCTAGAGAGTGATTGGTCAATACAAACTGATGTCTTTTCAACAGATCTTAGCAAATAGAGCAGATCAGATGCAAAATACTCTTAGAGATCAACAAAAAGATCACAAAAAATCTTCAGATGATCTTCTACAGATAAGATTCAGTTCTTCGCGATGATTTTCGAACAGAGTTTAAATGTCTCGTAAATTGATCAACACGGGGCTGATGGATTGGTCTGATGGACACTTGTCCACGAGGACAGAGTCTTTCCATGGCAGTAGCACCAGATTGGGGTTTGGGGCAGGGGTAAAAGTGGGGAGGATTGCTAATGAGCTGTTTTGGGGCCTGATGAGGTTTTTGTTGGGATTTATCGGGAAGCGAGTCGCCTGAACCGAGAGTATGACGTCGACGGATGCGAGAAGACGGATGAGATGAAGGATTAGGAGCAGTTTCAGATGCAGATTGAAAAACATTCTCTTCAGATGCACATCTTGTGATCAGATGACTCCCGGCAAATCGTGACGCGCGCGACATCTTCTTCCGGTCTCGCTGCATCTGTCTTCTTATCTTTCGTTCATGAAACAAATCGATAGAAGTCTTGCGTCCAATGACGTCATCTTGATGACGTAATACCGCACCCGCTTTCATCGATGGCCCACTGAGTTTGAGGCGTTGCCTAGGAGCTTGTTGTCGATGGACCGTGACGAAAGGAATCGCGATTTCGACGTCATCAGCAATTGGGTGATGATATGTGACGTCATTATCGAGATTGGTGAGATTCTTTAATTTTTCTTCGAAAGTGTCTCCATTGAAGCGGATGTTGGGATCAGTGCGAGCTACATCTGGGATGTTATCTTGAGGAGGACTAGGGAGCGGATGGATGGTGATGGGAGTGGAGATTGGGGTCGAAGAGTTGGGTACAATGACAAATGGAAGGAGGTTGCGCTCGTAGTGTGGATCGCGCGTGAAACGACGATTTTGCGGCGCGTCTCCGTACTTGTACACGTTGCTATAGTGATAAGTAATCGGGATGTTGGGAATTTTAGGAGGCTGGTGTTTGCGTCGCGTCGCGGCTGACATTGAAGCACGAAGCAAATCGCCTCGTTGAAGTAACTGATCTGCGGGTGTGACGCGCGGTGATGACGTCACCTCTGATGATGAGGTGGAAAGTTGTTCATGAGAGAAGTTGTAAACATGAGATGAATGATCAGAAGGAGCAATTGAAGGAGTAGGGACTTTTCGGGGTTCTTCTTCTGATTGACTTACAAATCGTCGAAGTTCTCGAGCACTTTTTGGAGCATTTGTATCTTCTTCAACACCTGAACTGATCAAAGCAACATTATCTTCTGATTTCGTTTTCTCAGGAACATGTTTTGATCTGTTCTTCTCCATCTCCTTAAAACCAAATTCATCATCACTACTTTGAGCTTCAGTTTCTTTCCCCTCTCGTCTATTCCATCCAGTTAGCTTCCATTTCTTCCCAAACAGTGAACTGATGACATCTCGTGAAAAAGATTCCTTCTCAGACACCCCAGAGTGCTGTAAAGAAAGAAAATGGTGAGATGATGAAGATTAAGTGAAGAAGAATGTTAATTAAGCCACCAGATGGCGCATGTGTGTTAAGTTTATGTATTCACCTTGGATTTTGAGGATTCACTTGTATTATCTGAAACAAAAAGGAAAAAGAAATTATGAAAAATGAAGTTACTGAAGCGATGAGATTACAGCGAAGATATTTTCATGCAACAAACAACATTTAACAACAAAATGACCGACAAAACCTGATGATGAGTAGGATTACGTCATATAGAAGACAGATAAACGCGCTTACCAGCCACTAGAGGGGGCAGCATGATAAGTGAATAAAATCAGAAGATGAAGATGTGATAAAATTAAATGATCAAATAAAAATATTTGTAAATGATTTGCTGATCAGATGAAGACTATGAAAGAAGATAAACGAAAAAGATTGAAATGATTTAATGTGCATCTTCAATTGTAGCAATTATTGTAAAATACTAAAAGATCAAATTAAAACCTGAATTATCAGCTGTCCGACCAACATTGACCAGAAGATGGTCGATGCTTGGTACAATTTGTTCTTGGGTGGTGTCTACTGGTGTTGGAAATGGAGCTTCTACTGATTCTTCATCTTTAGCAAAGTACCAGTCGGCCTGAGAAATAAAAAAAGTTTAAAAGTTTCTGGAAATTTTGTTTCTGTCAACAAAAATTTCTATCATGACAACAAATGAAGAAATTAACAACAACAAAATTCAGTAAAAAGTTTTTAATTGTAAACAAAAAGAAGTCTAGATAAGAAATGTGATTGGTTTCATTAAATGTAGCTGTTATGATAGAAGTAAAAATTCAATCAATAATTAGTAGAGGTTGAAACTGGTGCTGATAGATTGTTGCAATGTTCTAATTTATTAGAAAAAGTTTTTCATCTTTCTCTACTGTCTATTTTCAAAGAGAAAAGTTTTAAATAAACTTTAAAAACTTATTAGTGAGCTGTTCTTTATTATCTGTTCAGTTGTACCCCAAAAACCAAGTTACTATTCAGTTTGTTGTTTGTATTGCACATTTATAACATGCACATATATTACCATGAACAGAAATCATAATGACCTAGACACGGGTACAACCCCAACAAAAATAAAAAGTAAAAAATAACCAATATATGCAAATTAAGTGATGAGCAAACCTAACTTGAAATGTTGTGTATATTAACATAAAAAAATCATAAAAAGTTTATGTTGAAAGAAGACAGACAAATGCAAGAACAAAAAAATGAAAAAGAAATTAGTTCCAGAGTTAAGATTGTTGTTAAAGTTGAAAAGGTTAGGCGAGAAAACTCCGCACAAAGGTAGGTATCTCTTCATGTTCGCCAGAGAAAAAATAACCGTCCTGTTACACAGTGATTTCAAGTTAGACAACAACATAGGATTCAGCCAAGAACTGGAGACTTCAAAGTTTTAATTGTTTAATTAATATTGTTAGAGGAAGAAGATTAGAGCAAGCAATTAGTAGTAAAGCAACACGCTTGAAATTAACTCACATTTTGCAAGATACTTTCAACAATTCGACATTGGTCGCTCATATCTGTCACCATCGACTCGACATTATCTGAAGCTGTACTTCTAACCAATGTTGGTCCAAATACAATGGCAAGATTCCGAACATCCATCTGATATATAAATCAATTACCTGATTGGTCGGTGGGTCGACTTTCCTGACACTTACTCGGTTGTCACTTGAGTGGTCCGCAACCTTCTTCAGATGTGTGATTAGAAACTTTAGGGTTTCATAATGAGGACCAGGTAGCATGTGGACCAGTCTTCGTAGACCGTTTAGTCGTTCTTCTGAATTGGGTTTGCGGTTTGTGATGATGAAATCAGTATACAACTCTAAATAGATGAATTTCATGAAATCAAATCGAATATCCACCTAAGATGAAGTTACCGTTAGTGAATAGAGGGTCCGGTAAGATCCGAAAGTAAAGTTTCAATAAAGAAGAAACAACATTGACATCATGAAATCGTTCATCTGTTTCCACATCAATTTCATCAGGACCTTTTTGGTTCAGTTCATCTTGTAGAGAGTTTAAGGTGCCATTGTTGCCAGGTACACGATAGATGCCAGTATATCTGATCCACTTGGCTTCGACGAGTCGACAACAGAGCTCAACGACGAATGGGATCAACTGCGGAGGTTTTAGAGGATGATTTGAAGTCAACTTCATGAGATGTACTTACATGATTTTCACGTGTGGTCGGACAGTCCTCTAAATGTGCACCGAAAGTACCCCCTACACGAGCGTTGCCTTGTACAAACTTTTTAGCAATTTTGTTTACACTTCCACGCCATTTGAAACGTTTCGATCCATCAACTGAAAAATAGATAAGATGAGATGGAAGGAGTGGAAGTCCAAGAACAGATCATGCAACTGATGTAAAGATGAGGTAGATGACACACTCATAAACAATCATGCAGCTTCCAGCAAGTGTGGAACTGACAACGACAACTTTTTTGGTCAAATAGTTGCTTAGTAACCAACAGAACCTTTAATACTTGGAACTGTTCGATATTTGGAAGTAAATTTCAATGAATGACCGCGAAGTAAAAGAGATTTTTTCCGACTCATTCTAGAGGTTAGATTGCCTGTGAATGATACTGATGTCTTGAATAGGATGCAATGATTCATTCAAACATAAACGGCTTCTAAATGTGATCTGACAGAAATGAAGATCATATCAGATAACTCACCATCTTTAGTTGTAGCTATTGAGTGTCTGGGAAGTTTAGGAGAGCGCTTCTTTGGAGCAGTTCTTTTCTCTGGTTTCGGGCTAAAAGATAAGAAATGATTTTATAATTTGATAAGATAGAAGAAAAAGATGAAAAAAATTGCTACTTTCTATTGTTGCTCAAATTACTTTTGCGACTTATATTTATGTTGAAAATTTTCAGAAATGAAAAGAAATAATAACGGAAGGAAATACGTTGAAAGTGTCATGAAGAGTTGCATAACTACAAATAGCAACTGAATTAAATCGAGCAATTACTATTCAATAATTTCTTTTCAAACAGAATATGATGACGAAGGAATATTGCAAGAATATTTCGTAATATTCAAAATCTATAATCACTCAACAATCAGTAAATTGATGATAAAATGGAAATATTTTATCAAGTTATCGATGCAAATTTGATAAGATCAAATATAATCTGTTATCATTCCAAGAATAAACACAACAACAACAAATTACTCAAATCATATGATTACAGAAGTTTCAAATTAAATAGTTTTAAGCTGAAAATGACGGAATCTATTGATTGCTGGAGAAAATTACATTTGAAAAGGTAATTGTCAGCAGCAGAGGTATACCTTTGATAAGAATATGAGTCTGTAGTATCTGGAGGTGACATAGGAGGAGATAAATGACTGTAGATGAAGATGGCAATTAACAGAGACAGTAAAAAGCCAATCGACATATAAGAGTGTCAAGTACTCGACAAAAATCAGTAGATAACCAACAAAACCTACCTTAGACCATTAAAAAGTGCCTGACGTCTTAAAGAACTCGGATGAATACTGCCCTGACTACTAGTTGACTGATGAGGGCGGTAAGTATGGTCCACATTGACCTCTAACTGTCTACTACTCGATTTACTATCATATAAAGCTCGAATTGTTTTTTGAATCTTTTCAGCCATTCTATATCTGCTACTCTTCACTTCAAGATTAACCTGAGGTACAGAAGATGAACTTCCGGTCGAGAAAACGATCCCTTGTCTCCGGGATTGCTCCGAAGGTTGAAGCTTTGATCGATTTTTGTTTCTTCTGGTCACTACCGAAGAAAGAGGATCTACAAACTGCTTTTCGTCGTTCAGTTGGTTGAGATCAGGTGAGGACAGGGTTAGGACAGGGACAGGTGGCTGGTGGGCGGTCTGCTGGTCTGATATTTGATTGCTATAACTTCGCGGTGATGAATCAGAAAGTGACCGACAAACTGATGACGTCACAGTTCGCGCAGTAGTTGCGTCATCATTAGTGCAGTACATTGAATTGTAAGCTGCTAATGAAGTGAATTTGGACGGATGATAAGTAACGATTCGACGTGGCATCGAAAACACGATTTACAAATTCACTAAAAACACATCTCATAAAAAAAAATAACAAAAATATCGAAAACTGAACAAACTGTAAATAATTTCGATTTGTTCATACTTCTAGAACTACACTAAGCCGGAAGTAATGACGTCAGCGTGTCACGTGATCACGCCGCTGTCTAGCGCCCGCTAACGAATAGTGATGACGTCAAAACTAACCCGGAATCAAACTGGCTGCTTTTACGAAGTATCAGGGCTTTGTTGATGGTCACTTGACCGTCGTGAGCAGATTCAGATTGGATGGCGTTGATCCACGACAACATGTCGTTGTTGTCATCCGCCTACGTCATAATCGCGCGGTTAATGTGGATTTCAGAAGCGGTTTTGGGCGTGAAGCACCTGGAAGAGATACTCAGATCCGTTTCCGGTCGTCAATCGAAAAACGTTTCGACGTTTGACGTAATTATACGCGATCGAAACTAAAGAGCCAATCAGATTCAAGGGGCGTTCGTCTTCAGCAGGATTTGACCCATGAACCCCAGATCTTCGCGTCTTGCTACTTCTTTCTTCACAAGGAGATCCATTTGAAGTAGAAGCATCCTGAAGATGATAAAGGATCAGAAACCGGATCAAGATGGACCCTTGATCTTACCTGTTTAACTTCTTTGCATAAGAAGATCAAATGATTGTGAATAATAACCCAGACTTGCTTCCAACACTTCTGGGCGCTTGTCCGCTTGCCACGGTCGATAGTGGCCACCTGTGACGTCATACTTCGTGATGACGTCATCGTGAAAAAGATGAAGACTGACCTTGAAGCTGAGGAGACCCTCTTTTTTAACCCCGGATGCTTTTGAAGATTCTGTCGATGAAGATCCTATGGGTTTGCGGACGTTGGCGATCTAAGATTTTAAAGATGATTAGATGAAGATTAGAGGAATGACTCACAACCTCCGACGAGCTCGACTCTTTTTTCTTTTTCAGACTAAAACGACGTCCAGAAGATCTGAAAACAAACAAATCAAAGATAAAAACTGCCGGTAGGTGGCGATGTGGCGAGCAAATAACACGAGCTGCTGATGATGATGATGTCAGCTCGTTTATGGATTTTGAGAGAAATTAAAATGTTGGAATAAAGAGCCGCTCGATATCCAACTGTCATCGATGTCGCTACTAATTATCGGCAGTTTCTCGCGAGTCATAGTGATGACGTCATCAACAGCTGATCAATCAATCGATTTTAATTTGCCAGAATTTTAAAAATGAAGCGATGACGTCATGACACAGCTGTGAGTGGTCCAACTAACCTGGACCGCGTCCGATTAATGGGGGTGGTGTCCGGCAAAGGTGAAGTGGTAATACCAGTGGCCATCATATATGAATGCCTCAAAACCGATTTGTTCCGATCTGTGAGAAGTGGACAATGAGATTGGGACAGTTGGTCACGTGTTGTGGACCACTAACCAGCACTACACGACCGAGTGGTCCGTCTTCGCACTGGGTCAGTAGTTAAGGGACGATCGTTTGTGGATAAGACACTTTCAGCTGATGCACTTCGTTTAATGCTGCTTCCTGTAAATAAGCTTGATTAGTTGAGGGGCAGTGCTAGGGCTAGGGGCACCAACCTCTGGACATTGGTATTTTTACGGCTAGCAGCTTAACTTCAGGTTTTGGTTCAGTCTGAAAAAAATAAAATTTCAATAAAAAGTTGAAAAAGAATTTTTGAAAAAAGAATTTTGTTGAAATCTGATGTGAACTGACCTTTGTATGTAGTTGGGGCCCTGATGGACAGGGTTGTGTGTCCTCTGGGTCATCAGTACATTTCTATAAATAACGAGTTGTCGGTGAATATCAAATAGTAAAAAAAGAGAGATTATATCAGAGGTGACAGAGAAGAAAGACAAAAAGAAATGAAGTTACAAAAGAGAGAAATTTAAACAAATAAATAGAAAAAAATTAGGAAAGTTATTAAGACAGTTTGTAATTAATAATTAATCAGTTTAAGTTACTTGTCTATTAGATGCTTCAACACAAGTTTCATCAATAAAAGGTATTTCATCGTCTGCTAGAGGTGCTCGCTTCGTGTTTCCACTGTAATTGGTTAATTGAAGATCTTGGGGTGAAGGCAGGGTTGATTCTTGCTGATTATCGTGATAATTTAACATTTGTTCATCTAAATCTTGCGACATATCACAACTGAAATAAATTTATCGATTTTTGTTGTCTGGTCGTCAAATGAAAATAATAAATAAGAATTTCATGAAAATCAGATGAAAGTAATTAGAAGAAAAAAATTCGAAAAGTTTCTCAAATTTGTTCTTTTTCAAAGACATCAATAAAATGTAAACATGAATCAAGCTGACAATAAAATAAAAAAAGCTGTCACATCACAATTTAATATTCTTTCTCGCATAAACAACTGATAAAAAAATAAAAATTGAAAAATCATCTCAAGAAAAACAGAGACAAAAGTTCGAAGCATTTTGTCCACTTACTTGTTTGAAACTAATAATCAAATTGCCAAGTGTCGTTCATTTGGGCTAGTTGATAATTTACTAATGGATTGTGAAAGTAAACATTACAATTATTTTTTTTGTTTTGTATGTTTTAACAAAAACCAGTTTATACAGAACCAAGAGACTTTCTCCTAATTCACTTTTTTGATGGCTTTTTGTCAAATTCAAATTATATTGAAAATGTAAAAGAAAGGAAGTTTTTCTTGATGTTTCCAAATTGAATTAATCTTGTATGTTCAAAAAGATGTAATTATTAAAGTTTATTAAAAACTGATCAGTTGTAAAGATAAACTGAAAGATTTCAATCAAGAATCAGGAAGTTATATTTGATCTTTCAGATTTGGAAAAGATGAAGAGGAACAAAGATTGATTTGATAAAAAAACATTTGAAGAAGAAGGACTTAGAAAAGTGATATTTGTGAAATAATTCAATTTTTATATCGAGAACTTCTTCTTTTCAAAATAACACAATTTTGAAGCAATAGAAATTGAAGCAAATAAAACTTTATGAGATTACAGACGAAAAAACAAATTTGTAAAAAAAATTAACGACTTACTGCTCGATATGTCTTGAAGTAGCTTCTTCAGTACAACTAAATAACAAATATTCATCAATTGAAGAAGATTTTGTCGATTTTATGATATATATTTGATCATTTGAGCTTTATAATATTGTTAGATGAATTATTTATGAAAAGATTGAATTAAATTTGAAAATTTGCTAATTTACAACAATTCAAGCATAAGGTGTAAAATAAAAAGTGTAGAAATGGAATGATTAGAAAGATGAAAACCTTTTTGTAGGTGGCATGTTGTCATGAGATTTGTTTGTGGAGTTTTCATCACATTTTAATCTCTCTGACTTTTGTTGGTTTTCACTTTCCAAGAGCTGACATTTGTTCTTTGTTTTTCGATTTGCTCCAATTTTAGGTGAACTGTGGAAGCAATCACCTCATTAATCCAATAAACTCAATTATTTAACTTTAATTAGTAAATATTTAATCAACCAATCAGCTACCTTGCAATTGACTGTTGCATCTTGTCAAGATTCCGTTTATTTATTTTTGGTGTAACCTGCAGAAAAGTACAAGTTAAAACTGATCATTAATCAAAGTTAACTGACAGAGAAGGTCGGAGAAGTTGATCTTATGGATGTTGGAAGATTAGAAGTAACTGTGGTTAAAGAAGTAGTTGATGAAGAGTTGGATTTGGATTCTAAATTCTTTCGATTCGAATAGTTTCGATAAAGTACAGTTGGAAAAAATTTTACTGGAGCCGTGTGATTCCTGCAAAAAAAAATATTGTTAATAATTAAACAGTAAGAAAATAAGTTGAAGCCGATGGTTGAGGTGAATAAATATTCATTCCAAATTGTCAGTTGATTTTTCAAGATTAATTTATCAGATTAGATGAATATAAATTGATGAAAGTTTGCTGATAACGTTTGTTTTATCTTTCGAAATTTCCTTTTAATATTAACAAGTAATAAGACAAACAAATTGGCTGAAGTGGTTTCCAATAGAGTCCTTTTATGGTTTATCAAAAGTAATTGGGCTTTGAATGAATTTTACTATTTTGACATTTTGATTGTAACAATTGATATAAATATGTCCTTATATGGCGACTACAGAACTGAAGGTTTCAATTAACAAGATGAAATTACATTAAAGGTTGGTCTATTAGTAAAAAAAGTTCTGGTAATTGCTAGTAGACTTTATTTATTGTTAAAAGAAGTTTACAAACAGAAAAAGGTTTCTTTTCAAATTATCAAATAAATTACTTTTCATTGAGATTTTCTTCGCTTAAGTACTTCTTCTTTGTGTCTTCTAAACACGATTGATTAGCTTCAGAAAGCTCTTCAGATGGGAAAGGAAGATGGAAGACCCTTGCGTTACGCTTCTCTCTCATATTAACTCGACCGATTTCATCATTTACATCAGGTTTAGTTGAACGAGGTGAACGTAGTTCGACAGGAACAACAATTTCATCAGAGGTATGAACATCTATCGTTAGAGATGGGGGCATGTTGCTTTTTGCACAAGGACGATTTCCTAAATATATCAAAACAATGAGCTGAAATAAGAAGGCTGGTGGTTTTGTTTGAACTGTTTTATTTGTTAAATACTTATTTTATCAATTATCAAATTAGTTTTTTTTTAATTGTTTGATCATAGCTTTTGAAGTTTTTTTTGGGCAATATTTGACAGGTAAATAAAAGAAGATAAAAAAGTGCTTATTAAATATGTGTTGATGGAGATAACTACTTACTTAATGCAACTGTATTCAGCTCTTTATTCTGGTTGCTTTCATTAGAAACATTTATCTGCAAAATGAATAATATTTCGGTTTAAAGTCATTTGTTAGCAAATGTAAATTATGATGTTTACAGAATACCAAATATTTTTAGATCTCATGATAAAGAAAATATGAAATGAATGGTAATGTTATCTTTAAAAGATATCTATGGAATGCTAAGATCATAAGGTGGCAGAAGTTGAAATATAGAACAAACAATATTTCTACTGATGCTAAACAATTTCAACTTTTTTTAACTAAAATTTTTCATAAAAAAAAAGCTTTTATTTAAATAAATGAATAAATAAACATTCAGTTTAGAAATGAAACAAACAGTGAAAAAATATACAAAACAAAATTGAATTTATTGTAAATAAAGTTAAAAAGAAAAAAACTTTATTTCAAACTTTCACATAGAAATCAAAACAATTTTCTTAGCTACTAATCTAATTATTACTATTAATAAAAAACTTCTCACTTCATCAGAATTTGTTAAACTATCTTCAGCGCAGTCAAAAGATTTTTCTTCAGTATTTGAAGCAGCAAGACGAGATTGTAATGAAGTCAAATTTTCAGGAGACAGTTTTCTCCACTGCAGTAATTTTTCATCTTTTTTAATCACTTCTTCTTGACTTGTATTACTAGAGCAAGGAGTTTTTAAGACATCTTGCTTGGCTGATGAAGCAATTTCTGGATTGTTCTTTGGAGTTGGTGATGCTTTTTTCACTGCCTTCCACTTTATTGCAGCAGGTTTAACTTTGCAGCTATTCATGTCATCAAATATAGTATCATCAGCTACTTTTTTACCCATTGCTTCGACTTGAGCTTCAGGCTTGCAGATATTCAATTTACTTTCATCGCAATTCGGTTTGTTCAGATCTTTAGCAGAAGAACTCTAGCAAAAAAAATACAAGCAAATGTTTGATAGCAATTACAATTATGAAAATATATTTTTGTAATTACAGCAATTGATTAAAATAAAAGCAACTAAATCATTCAATTATTTTTATCTAAATGCTTCATGCAAAAAAATTAACATCAAAATATCTCTACAAGTTGAGCTACTAGCAACAGAACTTGATGATCTGTCCACTAAGCAACTATTTCAACTTATAAAGGTTCCAAAGATTTCAAAATCTTTTATTGGGGCTTTTTTTTTCTTTGATGTATCTTAGAGATAATTGAAATCCACCAAGTAGGTTTTATCAATTCTCATATAAACCTTTTCAATTAGATGAATATATATCAACCTTATTTTTGTATTAGACTTAAAAGTAGAACTTCTTTAAGTATCTACTGGGGTCTTAAATCAACAAAAATTTAGTAATTCAAGAAGAGGGCTTAAAAATAACTCAAAAACAAATACATTTGTTGAACATCCATGATGTAATAGAAGATTTTATAGAAGATCAAATAAAAAACTAGTTACAAATACAAGCTTATTAGAAGTTTATGATAAATATCTACTTGAAGAAGAAAACTGTTTCACATATTAGCTGGGCAAGATGTTTGGTTAGGAAATTGCTAACTTAGAATCCATCTCAATAAACATTTAGGTGATCAGGTTCATAATGATGAAGTTGGTTTATTACTTGATCTTCTGCAGTTCTGATTCGTTGATTGGTTAAATCGTTCTCATATTTTGTTTGTTGTTTATCTTCATCTTCAAGACTTTCTGGGTGTGTAGGAATTATGGGGCGCTTGATCTGTAACATTTGGATATCCAGACGACGTTTAGAAGCTACTGAAACTTGCTGTAAGAAGAAAAGTAATAAAAATATGAAGAGTAGAAAAAGCTGTGAAATTTGTTCAATTTAAAATCAGTGAATAATTTAATTGAAGTGAACATTTTGATAAACTTCATGAAGATTTTACTTGAATGTGCAATGAACCAACTAACTACAAACAAAATCATTTAAATCAAAAGAAAAATTGCGGTTAGACAACAAGCCAACGATAAAGACCTTTTTTTGAACAGCGAAACTGCGAGAGTGGTAGAAAGCTTATCCGGGTGTGCTCGGAAATAATTTATGAAGTAGAACACAAAAAAGATGAATTGTAGAAGTAAAAGCTTAGTGAATGACAACACAACAAAACTAAATTATATAAAAGAGGTATTTATTAACATTAGTTGCATCATATATTAGTTGTTTTTGCAGCTGGTTACTTGGTGGCTTAATAAGGACTTTCTTTTTTCTGTTTTAGGTGTGAGCGAATTTACTTTTTATCATAACAACTAAAAACTATTTGTAAATTTCCCAACTTTAGATTATTAAGTTGAATCAATTATCAAATTAAATATGCCAATTACTACAAGCAGCTAAGCAACAAAACAAATTAAATATTAATAAAAAACAAATCCACTTGTCAAACTTGATTCGGAATTAGTTGAAAATACCTTTAATTTCACATCAGCACCATTCTCTAAACTCTGTAATCTTTCTTTTAACGACTTTCGGCCAGAGAGTTGTTCTTGTTGCTTCTTTGCATATTTTTCTCTGTTAGTTTATAAGTAAAATAGATTAATTGTTTTGATGATAAAAATTCGAAAAATTTCAAAACCACTTTAGCTCAAAATATAGATTGCATCACCACCTTAAATTTTGCTTGTCGTTTTTCAAAGTTTCTCTTGACTTAAGGCTTCGAACAGTTACTTCAAAAAGAAAAAGAAAAAGAAATTTTGATTGTTGAGCGGGTCTCACAACTTACTGTTGTCATTTGACAGTGTAAAGTTTCTAGCTGGTACTTTAGGCTTCCTTGGGACATTTGGAGAAAATACAGGCTCAACTGGCTTAATATATGATGGTACATAGCTCATTTCAGAAGGCGATTTGATTGTGGCCGAAGGTGATTGTTTGTTTAGATCGTCACTAGATTTGGTCGGAGTATTTTCAAATAAAAAATGTTTTTTTGATTTCGAACTAAAAGTAGAATCAACTGTGTTATATGCAGATGAACCGGTTTCATAAGCCGAGTCTAGAGTTCCATAATATGATTCGTAGTTTGATTTGCTGTCACCAAAATGCAATTTCTCAAATGTTTTATTATTCGAGTTATTTTCAGCTGTTGCTTTTAAAGGGCTTTTCGTGGCTGGCAGTAAATCTTTTTTTACAATTTTTTCTTGTTCAAAAAACTTTGTCCGGTTTTTAACAGAAGTGGTTTGTTGATGATCAAATAGTGGTTTTCTGTAAGCCTATATGCAAAAAAACAAATTTCAATAGAGTTAATAGCTTGAATCTAAATAGCATGAAATCGTGTGTATTTAGACATCTAAAAATAGTAGAGCTTATAAAAAGCTGAACACAATGAAAGTGATGATAAAAAAACATTGAATTTTACGTTTGTTAGCAGTAGTAGTTGCTGAAGTGATAACATTCTATGAAAGCAAAGCTAGGAATAATAAAAAGAGATTTCAAACTGTGCAGTGGTCAAAATTTCATTTGCTCAGTTTGTAGTTTGTTCTTTAAACATTTTAATGGTATCTAGACAGATATGAAATACAACAGGCATTTTTAGTACCTTATTTGAAAGGTTTTTACCAGATGAGTCAGCATCTATCTTCAATTTTTGACAGAAGACGATTCGATTATCAAAATATTTCTCAATAAAATGATGAAATGCAAAGAAGCTATCTTAATAGAGCATTGAGCTGCACTTTCGGTTAGTTAAATTCAATTTTAGCATTAGATGAATTTAAGACTGAATAAGCACCAACAAGTCAACTGTATTGGCACACAAATTAAATTCTATTAAAGGTTGGTTCAAAGATTTTCTCAAGTGCATAACATCCAAAAAGTAACTACATCAGACTTTCTAACAAAAGAACTTGAAATCTAATCATCATTTTAACGTACATGCTCAACGAAAAGACCTTGTAGTCAAATATCCCCAGGCAACTTACTAACACAAGCTTGTAAACTCTTATAAAAATCTTTTATAAATCATAGGAGTAAGAAGAGTTAACAAAATGATCTCATATAAACATCAACAAAGTTATTAATAAATAAAAACAAATAATAAATAAAAAAATAATTGATTAATCGAGAAAAACTGTTCAGCTTACTTTGATGGTATAACTTCTATTATAAAGTAGTTTTCAAAGTAAAACACTAAATTTATGTAACGAAAATCGTTCACGCGTGACTTCACGCACTTTAAACCACGAAAGCCAGTTTTATAAAAGGAATTTCTCAAAACAAGTCATCTACGTGCATCTTTCTAAAGTATTTTGCTTCTGCTCATTCATACCATTCACTCTTAAATTAGTGATGAAGATTTTAGTAAACACTATGAAAGAGGTGCTTTCAGCTTCGTACAAGTATTTTTAGCGTTCTTATTGAACTGATTTTAATTGTGAAAAGATAATCTTGTTTATATTAGTGTGGTGATAAGAAAGTTTTAAATATAACAAACTTAAAATAGAGATGAAAATATTAAAAAGATTGCTTCAGTAAATATAGGAAGATTTAAAACTACTTAACATTTAAATTAACAACATCTGCAATTATATGAAAACGGATATTAATTACATCAACTTTATGACAACGGATATCAAAAATTGCCATAAATAGTTTTACTTTCTAATTTACAACAATAAATTTATAGCTTTGTAAAAATATTATAGCACTACAAAAAATTCTTTTTTATAAAAAACTAAAATTACATTATTAACTTAAGCAATAACTTATTATTAAATAACTTACTTATAATTACCATTACAAAAACTACTTGGGTATACTCAAACTTAATTGTATAATTACATTTCAAACTAATTGTATTTAACATAAAAACTTACCATTACACTTTTTAAACAACAATTTCTTTTTGTAAGATCTGAAAAAAAAGATTTTCAAACAATTAGAACATCAGGAAGTTAACAAAAGTAAAAAAGTCAATAAAAAATCCAACTGACCAATGAACTGTTGGTAATTTAGACGAGAAGTTGGAGTCTTATGGCTCAAGAAACTCCACACAACTTTATTGAAGAAAATAAAAATATAAACAAGACTAAATTAGCAACTAATATTCGGGCACCAGCTAGAAGTGTATCTGAAACAAAAGCAATTTAAGTATCATCAAATAAACCTTAAACTGTAAAAAGATTACATCTTCAAATATATTAATTCAAAATGGTATTAAATGTTAAATATTGGAGCATGTTAAAGTCTTATTAGAAATAGTATGTAAAAGATGATTTTAATTTCAGTTAAAAGATAATTAACAATACTTTAAATCATCAAATTGTATTTATGTATAAATACAGCGCTTATCAAAGTATTTTTGGGTAGTACAAATGCTGAATTTTATTGATTGATAAAACAATAATTGTTTAAAGTTATACTCAACTTATTATATTATTTATAAACTTATTAGTTAAATGTATAATTAATTATATATACTGATTATATAACTAAACATAATTCATTGAAATAAAATCTATTATAAATAAATAAAACTTTATAAGAATCTTAATGTAAATATTTCTGAAATATAATATATTAAATTGATATAAATTAATAATTAAATATGATAAATTACATTTGTATAAGAAAAAAATTCTTTTTTGTAAAATAACTACTTACTACAAAATTAATCATTTACGAGAAAGAACATGCTAATAATTAAATAAAAACTTTAATTACTCAAAATATTATTTTAAAAATAACTAAAAATAAAGTAAAAAGAGTTATAAAAATGTTTTTTATTGTAAAGATTTAAATTAAATCATAAACAGATATATTTTACATATTTTGAAATTATGAGTATAAAGTTCAACTAAAAACAGCTTTAAAATGAATAATCAATATACTTTATAAGAATAATGGCTTTAAAACTGCAGTGAAGCCTTGGTAATTTATAAAAAGATTATTATTATAAAAAATAAATTATAGTTTTACTTTTATGCTAACAAAAAATTAAAGGAATAAATGAAGTAAATTGATATAAATGTTTATGAAGTCATATTTTTTACAAATATAAGCCTACTCTTAAAAGAAATTAACAAAAAAGTTTACAATTTTGGCAATAATCTTTATTTATTTATGGCTAAGTGATACATTGAATAACAGAATAAAGCAAACTGTTCAGAATTTAATAATAATTAACTTAATAGAAAAATAATCTTATATTACAAGCTGATAATTATACAACTAAATTTAACCAAGCTAATCACTTTTATAAATCAAATCATATAATAACTAAATTAAAAATAAACTATAAACAAATAGTACATCAATAAATATTGAATTTAAAGCAATAACTTCTCCAAATTTAAACTTAAAATAAAATTAATTAAAACAAAATCAGTTTAACATATTTCTTGACAAAAATTCAAACTTAAATTTCAGATGAAAACTTTAAATGATATAATGTGAAAATTAACTAATTAATTTCTTTACTTTTTATCCAAAAAAATGCTGATAAAATTGAAAAATAAACATAAATAATAACAGGTTTATACATAATAGTATTTCAATATTCAAAACCAACTAAATCATCTTAAGCTGCTACATTTAAACAAACTTCATATTATACCATAATGTTTACATAAATACTATGATAAAATTTTAGAAATAAAATTTTAACAATTTAAATTTTTAACAAAAAGGTTAAAGTTTATATTTTATAAAAAAATTATAGATAATTTTAGTTTTATTAGATGAACTTAAATATCTAAAACTGTTCCTAAATTGAAAAATGAATTCAAGCTAAATATTTATAATTTCTACAAAAACAAATAAAATAAATTAAAATTAAGAAATATTTAATGTAGAAAACTACTTTCATTAGTTTTTTATATAATTTAATCAAACTAAACCCTAAAAATTCAGAAGAGTAAATAATAGTAAAATTTGGTGTTATATAGGACTCTTTGAATAGATTATTAATAACACAAACTAATGAATATTATAATAAAAAATAATTTCTATGTGGGCAATACTTCTGATATAAGGTCTCTAAGAAAGTGCCAAAAAATCTTAATAAGTAAAATATTTCCTAAAGCTTATAAAAACCAAAAACTTGGTTGGTTATCATTGATTTTGATTAAGTTAGAATAAGTTCCTGATATAAAAATCAATAAAAAGGTTTAAAAAAAATAGTTATTAGCTAAATATTATCATTAAATTAAACTATTTCAAGCATTTAAAAAGTAATATAAAATAATTTATATATAAAAAATTCCATTCTTCAAATGAAATGAAGTAAAATTACAAAGTGAAAATTCTTCTTTTTATTACTTTAATCAAAGTGTTCAACATGAAATTAGGATTTTAAATTTTTATCCCATAGGATAATAGTCTTAAAATTAAGGATGTTGGATTTTTTTCAATTTTACTGATGATTTCATTAAACAAATATATATTCATATTACGTAATTATAATATTAATATATAAATTATCTTCAAGCTTTGCAGTCTATAAAAAACAATATATTTTATATGGAATAATGAATTAAATTGTTAAGGTAATACCTATCATAGCAAGTTAGAATTATAAATTATATCATTTTAGTGAGTTTGAAAAACAAACAATATTAGGATTTATTTTATTTATTCTACATCGTAAATACATATTTGCCAAGAAAATTGCACCACATAACGATATTTAAAGATGTAAATCAGTTACACTTAAATATTTAATAATCAAATCAACTATGATTTATAAAAAATGAATGAAAAGCTCAAGCCAAATGCAAACAATATTTTTTGAAAAAGCTACTTCAATGTACAAAAAAATTAGAAGCCAGACAGATGAGAAATTATGGTTTAAGAAAAAGTTGGTTCTACTTTTATTCACAACATTGTTAGACAGCTAATTATTTTTAAAAATTAAACTTTACTGTAAGTTTTTAATAAAACACTTTGCTTGATTTGGTTTTGTACGATAATGAAAGTCAGACAATTTGCTAATCTAACTAAAGAAAGACAGCCATGAATTTATTGCAAAAATTAGAAAAGAATTTGTCAATCTACAAATAAGCCAGAAAAAGGTATGGAAAGTTACTTCACATCAAAAGATGATACAAAACACTTCAACGAATATTACAAAGATGCTATTAAAAAAACCTAAGACTTAGAAGTAAGCTAATTCTCTAAATAACTATCTTTTAGTTTGAAAGGAATATTTTTACGTAATTAAAGTAAACATCCTTGCAGCAATGCACACTCTGAAATGATTCTTCTACTTTTAAAATTGTAATTGATCTTTTTTCATACCCCCTTAAAACTTCTACCAATCTATTTTATCAAACTTGGTTGATATTTGTTATCATGATCCTTTTATCGAAGAGTATGTATACCCTCAGGAGATTCTTAGACTTATGATTCTAATTAAAGTTTTCTTGGACTATAAATCATCTGATTCAATGTGATCTTTTTAGGAAGCTTTTTAGTTTTGAAATATGAATGTACCACAAATTTAAATTCGCATTTAATCTAAAATAATCCTATTATAAACTGAATTTTACTTTTAGTGTAAACAAACAATCATAGCGTTATAAAATGTCGAAACTAATTTTTTTAACTATAACAAATCTAATTTTTACCAGTTAAAAGCTAATATTTTGGTTCAGCTGCATGTTAAAATCGCTATTCTATTAAATCATAACTGTTCTAATAATATTAAACATTATAAATCTTAATGGACATCTATAATTTTAGTAATGCTTCGACTTTACTCTCTGTGTTAACATTTTTTGTTCTTTTAAGATTAAAGTTTGCTATTTTTATAAAAGGATAAATACTCGCCGTATATTTATTTACTTAAGTAAGTACTTTGTATATACTACTAATATTGTACTATTATTGTTTTATCAGTATTTTATAAAAAGCAAAGATATCATATTATGCCATATGTAACTAATTATGTATTTAATTATTTATCAGTTAATGAAATATTAAAACAAAACTTTGAGTACTTTTATCATGATTGGTTAACGTATTGCTGCCTAGTTTCAAGATTGCATATATTCGATTTTAGTTCAGGGTGGCTCACTTTGAAAAAAAGCAACATTTTTTATTTGTCCTTTTGGTATTATTGTTTTTACTTTCATTTATTGAACTAATATAATAAATATTTGTTATTGTGTCAACTTTTAAGTTCAATCTTTAACTTTTATTGAGTCTGTAAAACTAGTTTATATTTTTTTCTTATTCTTGTTGCTTATAAGTTGATTCCTTTACTTATTTTTTTCAAATTAGTTTGAATTTTTTCAAATCATTTTCGAGACTACTTCACTATTTTAAATTCTTATATTCTCAAATCTTTATTTTTTGGATAACAATTTTATTTTCATCGTTTATATTTTGCAATAAATACGCTTTAATAAAATATAAACAACTTAAATAATTTATTAATTAAACTCAAATTTGACTTTAAATCTAAATAATCTGTGTGATAACAGTATTCAGAAACTCACAGTTTTCCAAGTTGATAAATTTAGAAAAACTATTTTCTACTTCTTATTGGTTTGACGATCAAATATTTAACAAACCATTTATCCAAACAAAGTTCAAATTTAAAGTAATACTGCTTGAATAAATATACATAATAGTAAAATAACTCAATTATTAATAGTCAGTCTGTGATTGGCTTTCAAGCTGTTTATACAAGACAACACTTTTTTTAAATTAATGAAAAAATATTTTCAAAGTAATAAAAATAAGCTTATTTATAATCAGTATAATTTAATTATGAAATGAACCTGAAAATGAAAGCAAATATTAGATCTCTTTCTTGCCTAAAGCAATTTATGGTTAAGTTTTAAAATGTTTACTTAAAAGTCTGTCTGCATGAAAAGTTGAATATTAATAATATTTCAATTAGCACAATAAATAACAGATTATTTCTCAATCGTCTAACAAGTATTGTATCTTGTACCCGTAATTGTTTTACAATAAAAAATTCAGAGAAATGTAATAACTTCACTGATAACCAAATTATTGGCAGTATTTAATGTTCATGAATGGAAAAAAAGAGATACAAATCAGAATAATAATAATAAAAAATATTAGGAAAAAGCGACAGAAAGAAATAGAGATTGGTTACTATATGATGTATATCGTTACTGGATAAGCTGATGCGCGAAAGGCATGCCCAGCCGCACTTTCCAGAGGGGTCTGATAATTTGTAATTTCTGAGTAACAGTGGAACCTTTATCTTCCTTACGCTTTCCCTTTTCCCGCTACGATGGCCCTGGTATCATCAGGAAATAAATAACCAAATATTCATACAATAGAGATTTATTTCATTTGAAAGATAACCAAATACTTATACAAGTAATACCCCAAAAGTACAATCAGTGTCATTTTATTATAAAACTTAAGATTTATTTTCATTTCAAAACATTATGCTGAAGCGGCACTAGTCAATTGCGTAAAATACGGTTTTTAAGATGCTTAAATCAATCAGTCGGTTGTGATGTTGTTAATTAAATGTTATTTCCACGAAATGCAGAAAGCAGTTATTTTAAATTAGAATATTTTGGGGGAAAATCTGATAAATCAACTAGTAGATACTATTGATTCATCTCAAAATCTGATTGCATTTCGAGCAATTACATTGAAATAAGATTAGAAACTGTAGTTTTGTATCTAACAAACAATACCGTTATAGGAAAATAATCATCTCATCTATATATATTGCCAACATTGTCATGTCTAAACTGTGAATTTTCCTTTTTTATATTATTAACATTCTATGTAATTGTTCACTGTTATATGCTTTGAGCACTACTGAAATCCCATCTGTTACATCTTTTGCTTTGTATGTTTTTAATCTAATAGATGTTTTTGTGAGAATGTGTGTTAGTGAGAGGTGCTTTCTTTAGGCACCCTCCTTCGCATTTATTGTAATAAATATGATGCTTGAATTCGTCAACCAAGTTGCTAATAAGCTCTTGATATGTCTGGTAGATGACTGGCTAATAATAATGACCTACTTCGACTGATAACAGTCATGATGGTTTGCTAAGACTGCATCATCATGCATGCAATGTTGAAGCATCATATCTAGGTGTCTTCTGATCAAATTTCTAAGCATCATCATATATGCATAATTTTTTTTACTTAAAAATTCGACTATTTTTAAACACATTTAGAAACAAACCGAGTCAGTACTTCTATAAGACCTAAATGTTGTTTACAAATTTAGCAATTTGCTTTTGAGAAATGTATTTAATTTTGACCTACTAGTAGCCACGAATTTACTAAGTCATATTTGAACTTTTTGACATATGATAGGCGATTTCGTCACTTTTCTACAGAAAAAAGTGTAAAGTGACAACAAAGACATCAATTAGGTTTCTTCAATAAAAATTCATTAAAAATCTTAGAAAAGCCTTTTCTTAAATGTTAAACAGTCTTAGGTAAATAAATAGGAAAAAAATTATGAAAAATACTTTTATTAAAAGTTGTTATTCAGAATTTTAACAAATACCTCAAGCTTCAGAACTAGTATTCATTTAAACATCATTAATTACACAAAATATCTAAACTTGAAATCACTAAAAAAATAGTTAATTATCAACAAGTAAAGTATTTTACTTAACCGAAAATATCGGTAAAAACGAAAAGTTTATTTTACAGGTGCGGGCAAATTAAAAAATATCAAGATATCATAATCATGAAGCCAAATATGTAGCAGACCATTTTTACTACATGTGTAACATCAAACAAAAACTCAGTAGCTGACAGTTTGTTTCTAGGCTTCTGTATTGGCCTTATGTGACATATATGAATCCAAAGCCTGGTCCAATTCGTCCTTTGAAAGTGATTTTGTAGAAGATCCTCGACCTCGACCACCACGACCTCTTAGTCCACCTCTAAAACCACCTCTGATACCTCGACGAGAATTAAATCGACCAGTAAAATGTCCTATACGAAATAAAAGCTTGAAATTTGGCAAATTAAACTTTTCAAACACCCACCACCTCGTCCATTCCCAAAAGCTTTTTGAACACCTCCACGAAATATCTCTGTTGATATTAATCAACAAATATTAGTTTTTTGATAAAAAATAGTTTCAAAATAATTTCTTTATCAGAATCACTATTACTTGAAATGAAATACAAGAAAGTCTACCTCGTCTTCCACGATTATTTCCTCTTGCAACTGAAACATGAGGTATCACACCTCCTCTTCGTTGTCCAAGTCGCTCCAACACAGAAGGCTGTAAAAAAATTTACGATTCGATAGCTGGATACTAACACACTAAATTGGATTAATTTGAACATATCCTAAATATAAACTTCAATTTGTTGCATCTACAATCTAAGCTGGAATAACTGTCAGTAAATTTGAGGAAATATAACTAAGGCTTTAAATAAATAATCAAATTCTGATTTTTACTCTGACTTATAAAAACTTTTTTGAAGAAGACTTTACAAAGTACATCAAAACCCGTGAGTCAGTCAATAGAAAGTTTCACTAAAACAAATTCACCAAAAATCTTCACAAATTTAGATTCCAATAAAAAAGATACATTTAAAATGAGGACAGGTACAAAAACTGACTAGACCAAACAGTTTTGCTACTTTTAACAATCACTAAAACCTACTCAACAACATTAGAAGATCAGTTGGATATTGGAAAAACTTGGGATATATAATTCAAAAATTCTGAAGGTTAAATCCACACTTCTTGAATACTTTTAAATTCTGTTCCAAAAGCAGAACTTTAGTGAAAGTGATAGGATAACAAGTCTTCTAGTAGTAGAAATGCATTTGTTATTAGAGATAGTTTTCTTTTAAATGCCAAAATGCTTAGGAAATGATGAGCATTTGTATTTGTGGGTATTTGATGCAAGCATCAAAGATTTGGACTCAAAATAAACTTCAGAAAATAGTTTCAATGATAAGTTAAGAGACAGCTGGGTTTACAATCCATTCAAACGCTTTTTGAAGCTAGCAGTGAAACCAAAAAAAGATCTTCACTTCATAACTGCTAGGAAATTCATAAGCAAAATAACTTGACCAGTGAGAGCACAAACGTATTCCGTGGTACAACTACTGGTCCAGGACCATCTTGGTTTTGATGATGTTTTAGAAATCAAGACAAGTTTTAAGACTTACTGTAATTAATTTCAGTAAACAAAATAAAGTAACTTCACAAGATTTCCACATGAAACCAATTTCAAAAAACTTTATCAAATAAAGTATATTCAATATGAGGTTTGTTTCAACTTTTTGTGCAACTTTCACATTACTAGCAAGTCGCAGGCGTCAAAACGTGACCAAATTATTAGCCATTTGAATTTTGGTCAAGTGACCAAACTAGTAAGAAAGAAATTTGATATTTCCAAAAAAGAATAAAAAGCCATCCAAAATCAATTTTATTTCAATACACTTTAAATACAATAAAGTGATAGAAATATATTTTCTTTCTAGAATGATAAAGAAACAAAGTAGGCTAGAAAAGAAGTTTTGTACAAAGAGAAGACAATTGATGAATATGATCACTGCTTATCAACTTTGCAGTGTAATGCATGGAGCAAGTCCCAAGCACCTTCAACCACTAGGCTGATAGTGAAATAAATGTCTACAAGACAAATCATTTCATTTCAATTTGGATTTTAAGAAGATTTGAAGAGTTTTACCAATCCAGGGTTTAAATTGTATCAATTTGATCTTAAGATAAGGAAATAAAGCACCAACAACTGTAAGAAATATTTCATGCAGCTAAGCAGGCAGATATAAAAACCAGAAGTCAACTCAAATAAGATTTCAGAAATTGATTGAAAGATTGAAGCTTTTAGTTCATTTATCCAATGATAAGCCCAACAGTTTCAACTAAAGTTATCAATTTGGGGTTTTTCATTTTCAGATATTCCATAAAAATACATGATGCGAACTTTAAACAAGGGACTTTCTTAAATTGAGAAAAATCACTATGAGACTGAATCTTAATAATTCTAATATGTACAAAAAAGTATTAAGATAATAAAGTATATAAATAGAAAAACTTGATACCTAAATGGAATTTTTCAACATATATACATGTGAAACTGTCCATCAATATCTGAATAATTACCTTTGAAACAGAAGGTGTAGGCCTTTGCTCAATACTTCCAGTATAAGTTCTCTTTTCCATCTGCTGAGCTAGTCTACGATTTTTTTCACTAGCAGGTCTTTGGGAAGATTCTGCTTGATGAGAGTGATGCGGAGTCAAATTCTTCGATGATTTCATAATGGCCGTAAAACTTCATATGGGAAAAGGAAAATTTAATTTTTTTTAAATTCTTAATTAAGTGAATATTCAACAAAATTGATATAGAAGTTATGTTTGAAAATCTTTGCAGAGTTTGGATGCATCCTTTCAAATGATATGTCCATTACATAACCAAAAAAAATATCCACTAAACTAGAGTGTATATAATTTGTTTAGTTTCCTATTCTTAGACTTTTTGTTTTATAATATGTAATATCCATAATTTGATGTAGTTATGAACATTATAACAGAAAAGTATCTTCTAGGTCGATTTGAAGGATAAAAAATCCACATAAACTGTTGGATGGTTGATTGAAGAAAAAGCTTGGATAAAAATTTTTGCTTGGAGTTTGAAAGTAAAGATTCCATTTATGAATAAGAGGTGAGGGTCCAAAAGGCAACGTCTTAAAAGGTCCATAAATTGTGAGTCCAAAGTTTAAATGTTTTATTGGGCAAAGAAAAGGATAAAAGCTTTTGATTGTTGATACTCAACAGTGAAAATTCAATTATCATAATTGTTCATTCAACACCAACTATTTTTTGATGAGTAAAGTGTATCCAAAAGTATTTATAATAATATATAAATCCAATTCTCTCAGATTCTGATACTACATTTAACAATTTACTCATTCAAACTCTTTATGATTGAGATGATATTATCGAAGTCAAGAACTAATATATACTTATAACAAAATTTAAACACTAAATATTTAGATAAATAAACTTTTTGCAGATCTTAACCACAAGTCATCAATTATTTTTAGCTGCCATTAAAGAATAACAATATCTTAAGCATATTTTCATCCCAAACAAAGATTATATATGTCATATAAAAATGATTACCTAAAACTTATACAAATATAAAATATAAATAAATACTATATCAATAATCAAATTAAAAATAGAAAAAATATTTTTATATTTTAGCAGTTTATAGAAGTTTTATTTATATAAATTTATTTTATTAAAAATTAATTGTAATTGAAACACTTACCGATCATTTAATGTCATCTTAGTTTGATTTTTCAATGTGATCTTTGTTGGAGCATGCATAATGTTCTAATTTCAAGATTTAAAATAAAAAAATTGAAATTCTAAAGAGTAAAGAAAAGGAATGTTATTATCACCCATCATTTAAAGCTTTCAATTAAAAAAATTATGGCATATAATTTCGAAAAACTAAATTTCTATAACAAATTATATATTATAAAAAATAAATAATAATAAAATATACAAATATATAAAAATTAAAAAATATATAAATGATACCTATAAACAACAAAACTATTTCTTACTAGTTTCAATACATTTATGATCCTTATTAACAAATATTAAGATTTTTAAAAACTAAAAGTTAAAAACTTAATCACTAAAAAATATAATTTACACAATTAAACATTTTTGGTTACCAAAGAAAAAATTTCTAATATACAAACTTATACTATTTTCAAAATTAATTTAGGTGAAATATTTTTGAAACATAAAAAAATTAGTTTAATATTCAAAAATAAACTGAAAATTAATTTTTTAAATTATCAAAATGAGTGTAGAAATAGTTTTTCATTCAATACATAATCTACAATAAATCAAATTTATAATTGCATTTAATGTAAAAACACAAAAAATCTGCTATAAATTTAGTAATTATTTGCGAAAGATTAAGAAAAATCTGTTAGACATAGACTATGATTAATTATTAAAACACAACACTTTTCTGACTCAAATTTTTTTATATGACTAAAATTTTTTTAAAACATCTTAAAAATAATTTAAATCAAATAGACATAAAACTAATAAAACCATGTTCTAGGAAATGATTAGTTGTGACTTGGCCTGAACAAAAACTAGTCAACAAAACCTGAAATAATGAAATGACTAATAATTTTGTGATAGGCCGTAAATTTTTCAAAATTATAATTGCAGTATGAAAATTGTTTTAAATAAAGTAAATTAAACTTAATATTTTTTAATGTTTTCAAATTCGTTAAAAATATTATTTGATTACGCGCAGAATTAATTTATAGTATTCTTTAACAAAATATTTCTGAGCACAAAAGTATTTAAAACAATTTAGTCAAAAATAATCGCAAAAAATCGACGAACATAATTTTAATTATTTAATCTAGAGAAAATTATGCATCAATATTTCATATACTTGATATTTTCTCAAAAAGTTTACTTTTCCGATTAATTTTGGCTTAATATTAAAACCTAAATTGTTAAAGTTAGTCTTCAATTTATAAAAAGTTTTGTAATAAGATTTTCAAGAAATACTTCACTGCAGTTTAATCAATCTATAAGCTAAGCAAATTGAAAGCATTTCTAATCGATTAAAATATAGAAATTCTTTAAAAGACAGCAGAATGAAACATAAAATAAAATGGTATTAGTTTTAAGAAACTTAACTTTTTATGTTTAAAGAGACAAATCATTTCAAATGGTCTATTGAAAATAAAAAATCTCAACAATAAATCTTGGAAATGTATTTTACTATATATTTAAAGGGTAAAACAATCGTTGACATGCATATATAAAAAACTTATTACTATAATTAGTTTGAACTTTGTAGGTCCAAGTAGTATCTGAAAGAAAATAGACAATCATACTCCCTTTCTACTTGCGTATAGGCTTTATTTATAGTGGATAGCAGCGTATTTTGAATAACCTACTTTAGACCTGCTATTCGGTGACATGGGACAATGTTATCGCGGTGTTGTATATTTGAATTAAGTAACAGTATAATATTTTGCCACCTACGCAAATTCGTCATTCCCTATTACTGTACATATCTAGTTCATCCTGTAAATGACTGTGGTGTTGTTCATAGCGTGTACCGTTATTACTTTAAGCTGTTGCTAGTCGCCTTTACAATTGAATAAAGCTTTCTTAAAAAGTTATTATCATTAAACGAGGTCAACGGATTGTAGATAACTTATGTGAGTCTACTCTCACTACCTTTGCTTCTCCCGAAGAAACTACAGAGTAGTGAAACTATTAATACATATTTGAGAAATTTAATTTTCGTTAATGCTCGGCGCATTTATATGGCAGCATGCCGTATCTTAAAAACCGAGGTTGGATTTGCATTCCTAGGTTAGCAGCAAAAATTATTAATGATAAGCTAAAAATCTAATCAAAATACAATCGAATAATTCAAAATAGCTGCAACAGACTCTTAAAACAGTAAACTGATGTTTGCATGATTTTATTTAATGTAGTATAAATATTATTTATATTTTTTGTAAGCCTCTTAACTACTTAATTAAATCTTTCTTTGTGCATCATTAAGCAATTATAGTGTCGGTAAATATCACCTTCAACAAATCAAAACACAAAAACAGAAGTAGATAAGTTTGTAAAAAAGTTGTAAGCATTCAGGATGACATAATCAAAAGATAATGTTTTTACAAGAATTTTATCTATTTCCTAATACTATATAAAGTAGCTTAATCAATGATTGTCTAATATAAAAATTATTAAGAGACATAAAGCTATCATAAAGGTAGAGTTCTCACTACGTGTATTTTTATTACTGTTCTTGGCTTTACTGATAAAGATGTGAAATTGATATAATCGATTTTCTAATTTTTGTCTGTGCTTTATGCAGAGCTCAAACTGGGGTCTTTAGTATGACAAATTATCTATTCATCACAATAAATGCGAAGAAAGGTGCCTGAAGAGAGCAATTCCCGCTAACACACATTCTCACAAATAATACCTATTAAATTAGAAATATAGAAAGAAAAAGATGTAACAAGTGGCATTTCAGTAGTCTTCAAAGCGTATAACGGTGAACAATTGAATAGAATGTTATAATATAAAAAGAGAAAAAATCACAGTTTAGAAATGATAATGCTGACAATATCATAACGGTTCAACTTCTGCTTAACCAACACGAGTGATTCTGACCTGACAATATTTGATGGCAGCTGGTTCCAATTACTAATTGTGCAGTATGGGAAAAAATTTGCTCTAATTATCGTACCAGGTGATATGGGCTTATTAAGATGTAATGTGTGTCGTCTGATTTGATATAACTTGAGGGAAGACTAATGTAAAAGAAAGCATCGAATATAAAGTTAATTGAATTGTTGATGATTTGAAAAATAAGAATTAAGTCGTATTTAATCAGTCTAATTTCCAAAGTATCTAAATTTAAGAGGCTAAGACGATATTTATAACTATCATATTTAATATTAAGTTTCCTGCATACCAATTTTGTAAATGTTGCCTGAACAGATTCGATTTTTTGATATTACCAACTTGATATGACATCTATGCACTGACATTGTATTCAAGAAATATCAATTTTTATTTATTAAACTACCATATACCTCTATACTTGTTATATAATGTATTTTCGGTAATTTTTTTTATTTACTAAGAAAGAATTTTGTTTGTCAGTTGAATGTTTAAACAAAAAATCTGTTATAATATTTTCTGAAATGTTTAAGCAGTTACTGAATAGTTTTACTGAATGTCGAATAAAAAATTGTACCTAACAGTTTCATGATAAGAAATGTTTTTAAGCTCGCATTTAAACTGACATTTTCCAAGAATATTGTTCTCTTTCGTTTTCATTTGACCATTTAATTTTTTGAAAAATTTGTTGTGTCAAGTTTTTCACCTTTTGATTTTGTAGAAAACTTTTCATTAAGCTACATGCCTACTTAAACTACTCAAAGTAATTATTAAATTTATTTGTATAGAATAATTTTACATAATAATGTACACTATTTTTTACAAAATTAATTCTTGAAATATGTAATATTTTGTTATATTTTGTTTTTTTTCCGTCAATTGTAATTATATATAGATTATTGATAAAATATACTAGCTAAAAGATAGTACAACTAAATTTTTTGAGATTTTATGATTTTCTCTTAGATAGTCGTTATTATTTCTTAGATCTTTTAAAACCAGAAATAAAAAAATTTTAATTGTTTTTGTTTTATATCCTATCTAAAAGTCTTAAACTTATTTTTCTATAAAACTATAAGCTACATTTTGGTTCACTTTTTGTGCTATCTATACTTCAAATAAATCCTTAGTTATTTTAGTTTCAATCTAGATAGATTTGAAAATGATAAATTATCTTATTTAATAATTAATAAATATGATGATAATGAATATTATTTATTATTATTTTAGAGCTATCCTATATTTTTTAAAACTTTTTTATATTTAAATTTTATAGGGTTTGTTGAATATTAATTAAGTTTTTATTATATAAATTTTTTATTATATCTTTTTGTCAACATTATTTTCTTAACTTATTTATTGGTAATGCAAGTTTTATTTAATAAATTAAATTTTTTTATACCAAAAATGAGTGTCTTATGATGAATAATTACTTTTAATAGTTTAATTTATAATATTAGTTTCAAAAAAGTATTTGTATTTTGCAGTTATTTATTCTATAAGTTAAAAATCTTTGAATAGAAATGATATTTACAACTAAGATCAAAGTCGTTCTTGGCATATTAGTCTTAGTTGTTATTGTAGCTTTCGCTCATAATGAGATTACATCAGAAGGAACACAAGGTGTATTTAAACAAGTAATGTTGCAAATCAATAATCTAAGAAATGAAAACGAACATTTAAAAAATGAGTTGTTGGCAGTAAATGCAAAAAGTAAAAGCTTTCCTAGAGTCAAATTTTTGGCAGAAAAAGACCGAAAAAGAATACTTGTTACCGGTGGAGCAGGATTTGTAGGAAGTCATTTAGTTGATAAGTTGATGCAACAAGGTCATGAAGTTACAGTTGTAGATAACTTCTTTACAGGCAGAAAAAGAAATGTAGAACATTGGATTGGTCATGAAAACTTTGAACTTTTACACCATGATGTTACTATGCCATTATACATTGAAGTAAATCAGATCTATCATCTAGCTTGTCCTGCCTCGCCACCTCATTACATGTATAATCCAATCAAAACTATTAAAACATCAAGTCTTGGGACTTTGAACATGCTTGGATTAGCTAAACGAGTTGGTGCAACTATGTTACTAGCCTCAACATCTGAGGTTTATGGAGACCCTGATGAACATCCTCAAAAAGAAACTTATTGGGGGCATGTTAATCCTATTGGTCCTAGGGCATGTTATGATGAAGGTAAACGAGTTGCTGAAACTATGTGTTATGCATATGCTAGTCAAGGTGGTGTAGATGTTAGAGTGGCTAGAATTTTTAATACTTATGGACCACGAATGCATATGGCTGATGGTAGAGTTGTTTCAAACTTTATCTTACAAGCTCTTCAGAATAAAGAGATTACTGTATATGGTGATGGTAGCCAAACTAGATCTTTACAATATGTTAGTGATTTAGTAAATGGTTTGATTAAATTGATGAATAGTGATGAAAGTACTCCTGTTAATCTAGGCAATCCATCAGAGTTAACTATAATGGGATTTGCTAGAACTATAAAGGAAGTCACAAATAGCAGTTCTGAAATTATTATTAAAGACCCTGTAACAGATGACCCTAAACGTAGGAAACCTGATATAACAAAAGCTAAAAAAGTATTACATTGGAAACCTGTGGTTCCTTTAAACCTTGGAATTTCTAGGACAATCAAATATTTTAAAGATGAACTAGAACAGGAATCAGGGAATAAAAGAAATGTTTTTCTTCCTGATGAATTATAATTTCAAACTATATATTTTTTATGTATGTGTTTATTAACTAGAACTTAGTAATGGATTAAATATGCAAAATGTATCACTTTTTACTAATATGTTAATAACTCCTGGAGTAATTTGGTTTACATTTTAAAATCTTATAATTTATTCATCGAAAACATTAAACTTATTTTGATAATCTTTATAATTCTGAACAAGTTAATTTTTGATAAAATGCTGATATATTTTATCAGTCATTCGCCTAATTAATTTAGTCACTTTCTTCCTTATGCATATATTTAACTTTTATGATATGTTGATTTATTTACTCTTAATTATTTTTCACTTGATTTAATGAGTTTTTGTATTTACTGTCGTTATCTTAATTATGAGCGTGAGAAGTATTTATATAATCATCCCCTTATTTCTATTTATGGTTTTTATAAAGAAGTTTATTTTATTGATTTATTATACATTTTATATTTCTAAATTTTGTTGCAGTTCATTTTAATTGTAATGCAAATGCTACCAAATTCGTTCCCCTGAACATACGTAGCTATTTACTTTAACAGCTTGTGTTTAGACTTTATAAATATTTTATTCAACTTTTCTAAAGTTTATTTGTATATCAGGTCATTTGAAATAGTTCATAAAATATCGAAAATGTCGAATAAAAAACCATCAAATGAGGAAATCGAAGAGCATTTTAATAAGCTGAGAAAAGATCAGAGAATAATTCTTCAACAATTATCTAAGCTTGAATCTGAGAAGTCTGAGCACCAAACTGTGATTGAAGCTCTAAAAGAGGTAAAAGATGAAGTTGATGATGATTTTTGTGATTATTTATCATGTTTCAACAGGTCGATGTTAATCGAACTTGCTTCCGATTGGTTGGAGAAGTCTTGATTGAAAGAAGCGTTGCGGAAGTTATTCCAGCTTTAGAAAATAATCTTAAACAGTTGACTGCTTGTGGAGAAACTCTGAAACATCAATTAAATGAAAAAGATAAAAGTATTTACAAGTTCTGTGAACAACATAAGATTTTGCGGACTGAAGTTCCTGACGCTACTAACACAAATACTGAGAAGGCTGATGGCGATAAAGCTAGTACGAGTGGTGCTGGTGTTTTGGTGACATCTGCTTTTGCTTAGTTTAATTATTTTCAATTTCTAAGTTTCCATTTTGAATTGTTCAGTTTGTTTAGGATGATAAAATGAGTTTACTATCGCATGTGATTTTCTAGAACATTTTAACCAAATTTCAATTACTCAATAGTTTTATATTTATTAGATAATGATCTGATGATAAGTTTCTAATAGGCTATCTTTTAGCTTGTTCAGCTCACAGTGTTTACTCCAGTTTTTAACTGAATAAAATTTCAAAGATTGCTTGAAGCCGGATTATTATGATTTGTATCAAATCTTTCATCAGCCAGTCCAAATATTTCTGTTTTTTTTTAAGAATTATACATCCTGAAAAACTTTCGAAATATTTGAAGAATTATTTTATTCTGAAGTTATTAATTCTGTATGTCAGCACAATTGCTGTTTAAAAGAATTTCAGATTTAATTCACACTTGAATTTACAAATTGTAATAAAATAGTCCAATTCTAATAATGTTTTCTAGATACTAAATCATTTATTCATATCTGCCTATAGTTGACTTAATTTCAAATAAAGTTTTAGGAAAAGTCAGAGAGATTTGATTTAAAATCAATGATGAATAGAAACTTGATTCGCTTCAAGTAGCTTATTTTGAGCTTTAAATAGAACTTACTGCTTGAATGCTTATGAAATCTCATGTCGACATACATATGAAAATAAATTTAATGATATGTAAGATATATTCATATATCCCTTCTCTCGTTAATAATCTAAATTTTCTAAATACTTTCAATTTTAAACTAGCTAGATTTAATAACTTTGAAGAGGTATTCAGTATTTTATATATTTCAATTATCTTTTTATTAACTAAATTTCATTAACTCTCCTTCGCATTTATTGAAATAAATAAAGTATTTTGTAGATGTTCCCAACAGAAGTTGATTTTTTTATAATTATACTTTTTTACAAGATTGTATAAAAATGACAAAAGCTGTTTCGGAATTGGCTGAGGTGTCGGTAGTAATCTCAAATCATTGTATAAAGACCAACAATCTTTTTGTTTAAAATATACTCTTTAAGATGTCCATTAACTCAGTGTTTTTAGTTAATTTTAATATTTAGTTTTTTTCATAATTTTTTTTAAAGAATTTAACTGAAAGTAAAGATTTGTTTCAATTTATTTTTCTAAATTAAACTCGAAATAGTTTTATATTCTTTAAAGTTGTTCTAAATTATGGTTTAAATTTTTATAAATCTTAATACTATGTATAATCTCATACCGCACAATTAGTACATGGAACCAGCTGCCATCAAACATTGCCATGTCGAAGTCACTCGCATTGTTCAAACAGAAGTTGAAT
This sequence comes from Pegea sp. RAD2-039, assembly GCA_034620365.1. Taxonomy (NCBI): domain Eukaryota; kingdom Metazoa; phylum Chordata; class Thaliacea; order Salpida; family Salpidae; genus Pegea; species Pegea sp. RAD2-039. The sequence continues at coordinate 1,200,089 of JAQGEQ010000186.1, read as the reverse complement.
CGTTATAATGTTGCCAACATTGTCATTTCTAAACTGCGGATTTTTTCTCTTTTTTATATTATTAACATTCCATGTAATTGTTCACTGTT